>CAWUFW010000074.1:4237500-5437500 GCA_963921515.1 Calotriton arnoldi | reverse complement strand
TTTTGCAATTCTTCTTCGTTGTCTATGTGTGTGCTTCTTATGGGATCATCAATAGATCTGTGGGCATCAAGGATACTCAAAGTAATCTCCCTTGGAGTGAAGAAATCAATCCCCTGCATCTGCAGGGACAGCAACGAAGCTGACCGGTCTGCTGCTCCTGACGTCACACGGACTTCGTAAGGCTCAGCAACACAGGTGGTGCTTCTGAAACTCCCTCGAAGCCTGACTGGAAGTCTTTGCAATTTTGAGGCCAGTATCCCTCGTCGGAACCGTTGGGACAGAATCCCTGTGCACCGCGCAGACTTCCTGTTGCCAAGGCTTGTTGGCTCTGCACTCTAGAGATCTTCAGGCTACAAGAAGCTCCAGCATCTCTTACTGCCAAGTACAGTGTCCTCACCGCACCCTCTGCATCGTGGGCCTTTCTTCTTGGTGAGCTGCTCGAGGTCCTCAGGCTACTCCTGTGCCTTCGGCCTGTGGATCTTCATTTTTTCTTTTTCTTTTGCTCCAGTGGGCTCCCCTGCTTGCTCGGGCCTGCTCTTACTCTTCAGCTTGTGGTGAGTCCCTTGGACCTTGCTGGTCCCAATGTTGCTCCTTCTTCGTTCTCCACGCCAGTTGCAACTGCCAAGGCATGTTGGTGCTCCCACAGAAGGTTGGAGAGCCACCCAACCCATGGATGCACCAGGAACCAGGTTAACTACACCAGGGAAGCCAGGTGTATAGGGGTGAAGAGACGTCGGAAATCTCCGTAGATGACAATGGAAGACTTAGAAGAAAATGCCTCTAGAGAAGACAGTGAAGAGTTCCGGTGGAATCTAAGGGTGGATTTTGGAAGTGAAGAACCTGCAAGCAGAGGGCACAGAGTCTATGACACTCGGAAATGACCAGGAGGCACAAAGACACAATGCCTACCGATATCCGGAGGTTCAGAAGAGTCGACAGTGATGTTGTCGCTGCAGCTGTGAGGACCAAGCGACGCAGAGGAAGACCAAGAGCCGTGCATGAGCTGTCCCACATTGCATGTCAGTGACTAGGTGGTCGATGTCTGGCGGGAGCACCAACAAGCCTTGGTAGCCGCAACTGACGTGGAAGACGAAGAAGCAGCAACGCTGGGACCAGCAAGGTTCAAGGGACTCGCCAACAGCAGGAGAGTCAGAGCAGGCCCGAGCAAGCAGGGGAGCCCACTGAAGTAGTAGAAGGCCCTCAGGAGGACTCACAGGCCAAAGGCACAGGAGTCGCAAGGGGACCTCAAGCAGCTCACCAAGGATGAAGGCCCACTGTGCAGAGGTTGGGTGAGGACGCTGATCTTGGAGGGAAGAAATGCTGGTGGCTGGAGCTTTTAGTAGTCCGAAGATCTCCGGAGTTCAGAGCCAACAAGCCTTGGCAACAGCAAGTCGAGGCAGTGCACAGGGGTTCGGTCCCAGCGGTTTCTCATTTGCAGAGAAGACAGGTCAAGCCTCTAGGGAGTTGCAGAACCACCACCTGTGTTGCTGAGCCTCGGAAGTCCATAGGACAACAGGAGCAGCAGACCAGTCAGCTTTGTTGTGATGCTCGCAGATGCAGGAGAGTGACTCATTCACCCCAAGGGAGATTTCTTCGGGTGTCCTTTATGCCCACATGTCTGTGCTTCTGCCAGGTTTTTCAACAGACACAGACGAAGATTTGAAGGACAGCAAGACCAGGAGCAGCAGGAGTCTTCCTTGGTACAGTCTCGGCTCCAGTCGAAGTCTAACAAAGTCCAAGTGTCTAGACGGTCGAAGAGCGACATAGTTTCAGACTTGAGTCTTGTTCCACGACAAATCTAAGGACCCACCCACAGGTAAGCCCTTAAGTACCCTAAGGAAAGGGTTGGAACAACGCGGGCGTCCCTTTCTGAGGAGGGGCTGGACAGAGGGGAGGATACTCCCATGTCCTTTGTCCAGTTTCGTGCCAGATCGGGAGCCAAGGGCTCCCTGAACTGGCTCAAACTGGCATATGTAAGTAGGGCACCAAATGTACCCTTCAAAGCAGTCTGGTGGTGCCGGCAAGCACCCCCACCCCTGCCCAATACACTACGTCCTGTGTGGGAGGTGGTCACACCTCCCTGTGACAGGAAACTTATTGTTCTACCTTCCCTGCCCACGCTTGGCTCAGCAGCAGGAGGGCAGAATCGTGTCTGTGGTCAGCAGCAGCACTAGCTTGCTGGCAGACCCTGAAAGGCTGTTACCGGGAGTACAGGGGGGTATCCAAGGGAGCCCCCCAGTACATGGCATCATACTTCCAGAACTGGAATCCGTGTTGGGGTATAATTCCAACATGTTTGATACCAAACATGAACGGGTTCGGTGCAACCACTATTTAGTTAGACATCTCGTAATGACTGATGTCCACTATATGTATTAAAATGGCTGATCGCCCTTAAATAGCCTGGAGAATCGCCTCCAGGGTTTGGAGGGGTGTCCTTCTCATGCAGGGGCACCCTCACACTTATAACCAAGCACCCTGCCCTCAGAATTGAAGAGCCTGCCATAGGGCTGACTTAAAGATTTTAGGTGCAGTGACGAACAAGTTAATAAACCTTCGGTAACGATATATCTGTAAGAGACATAGATTAGTTATAGATTCCTTACCTTAGAATTACCCTCAGGCGTCAGACTGGATCTGGAAAGTTTTTCGTCAGCAGTACCCCTGCGCGTCGAAAGCTGGCGTCGGTCGACTCCGTCGTTGGCGTCGCGGTTGCTACTTAGACGCCACCCTCGGGTGCTGACGTCAGTTCTGTACACGACTTTCCACGCCAGAAGCGCAGAGCCATGCAAGACACTGACCACTGGTGCACAAAACTAGGGCCCTGAAAGGGAGTCCTTAACTTAACCCTAGAAATCAGTTTGCAGAACGGGGAGGATGAGTGGGATGGTAAGGAATCTATAACTAATCTGTGTCTCTTACAGATATATCGTTACCGAAGGTAAGTAACTTGTTCATCTGAAAGAGACAGTTATAGATTCCTTACCTTAGAATAGATACCCCAGCAATACCAACCCCGGAGGTGGGTCTGCGAACCAAGTTCACACCAGAAAGTCCTGGAGAACAGAACGGCCAGAGAAGCCATCTCTCCGGACTTGGCTGTCCAGGCAGTAGTGTTTTGTGAACATGTGCAGCGATGCCCACGTAGCTGCCTGACAGATGTCATTAAGGGGGGACTCCACGTCCCAAAGCAGTGGTAGCTGCCGTCGCCCTGGTGGAATGGGCGCGTAACCCCACTGGAGGCTCCTTGATGCACAAAACGACCCATCTAGAAATGGTCCGTTTGTGCACGGCCCGACCTTTTTGGCACCCACGTAGCCAACAAAGAGCTGGTCATCCACCCGGAATTGCTTTGTGCGATCCAAATAAAATGAAAGGGCACGTTTGGGATCCAGACGGTGGAGTCTCTCTTCTTCTTTGGAAGGATGCAGAGGCGGAAAAAGAAGGTGGGCAAAGTGATGGTCTGTCCAATGTGGAAAGAAGTAACCACTTTGGGAAGGAAGGAAGGACGAGTTGGGAGGACAACCTTGTCCGGATGAACAGCCAGAAAAGGAGGTTCAGAAGAAAGAGCTTGGAGCTCACTCACCCTGCGCGCAGAGGTGGTGGCCACCAGAAAGGCAGTTTTTAAAGTCAGAAGCCTGAGAGGACAGTTATGTAGCAGCTCAAAGGGAGTGCACATAAGATACGTAAGAACTAAGTGCAAGTCCCACTGGGGCATTACGAGGGGAACAGGAGGAAAAAGATGAGTAATGCCCTTAAGGAAGCGAGGGGACTTGAAAAGAGAAGGCTGATCAGGAAGCCGAAGAAAGGCTGAAACGGCCGAGAGGTAGCCCTTAAGAGTGCCCAGAGCAGAGCCCTGCTGGGCCAAAGAAAGTAGGAACAAGAGAACCTCAGAAAGAGGGGCGGAAAGGGGATCCACAGCCTTTGCTGCGCACCATGCCACAAATTTGTTCCATCTGTAGGCATGTACCGTTTTAGTGGAGGGACGCCTGGCTGCCAAGATAACATCACAGACTTCGGGAGGAAGGTCGAAAGCTGTCAACTGTCGCCGCTCAATCTCCACGCAAGGAGCTGGAGGCTGGACAGGTTCAGGTGGAGGACCGTCCCCTGCTGCTGCGGCAGAAGATCCTCCCGAAGAGGCAGTCGGATCGGAGGATTGATGGCCATGTGCAATAGCTCGGGATACCAGACTCTTCGCGCCCAATCCGGAGCCACCAGAATAACTTGGGCCCGGCCACACTTGATCTTCTTCAGAACTTTGGGCAGAAGTGGTATAGAAGACTGCAACTCCACTCGCAAGGAAAAGCGTCGCCGAGCGAGTGCAGCCTTGGGAATTCCAACACGCAGAATTGCTGACATTGTGCGTTCTCTTCGGTGGCGAATAGATCTAACCAAGGCTCTCCCCACCGTTGAAAGAGACCTTGCACCACCTCCGAGTGAAGACGCCATTCGTGATCCATCAAGCACCTGCGGCTGAGTTCGTCCGCCCTGGCGTTCAGCGAACCTGCCAGGTGTTGAACCACCAGGGATATGCCCTGATGTTCCAGCCATGTCCAGAGGCGGAGGGGGCCTCTGGACATAGGGTCCACGACCCCACCCCGCCTTGCTTGTTGCAGTACCACATGGCGGTGGTGTTGTCCGTGAACACCTCCACTACTCTTCCCCGGACAGAGGGAAGGAATGCTTTGAGTGCAAGACGATTCGCCCAAAGCTCCAGAAGGTTGATGTGGAGCCCGGACTCCGCCGGAGACCAGAGGCTCCCCGTCAGACCCTTTCCCGCACCACATCTTCAACAAAGCCAGCAGCTCCATCGCACCCCACCTGCGCAACGTCATCAATCTCTCCTTCGAGACTGCGACCTTCCCAGAGAGCTGGAAACACGCCGAGATCAACGCCCTACTCAAAAAACCCAAGGCGGACCCAAGAGACCTCAAGAACTTCCGGCCCATCTCCCTACTTCCGTTCCCAGCCAAGGTCATCGAGAAGATCGTCAACAGACAGCTAACCCGATACCTTGAAGAAAACAGCATCCTGGACCCATCCCAGTCAGGGTTCTGCAGCAACCACAGCACTGAGACTGCCCTCATCGCCGCCACCGACGACATCAGGACCCTGCTGGACAACGGTGAGACCGCAGCCCTCATCCTGCTGGACCTCTCCGCCGCCTTCGACACGGTCTGCCACCGCACTCTACGCGCACGCCTCCACGACGCAGGGATCCGAGACAAGGCCCTGGAATGGACCACCTCCTTCCTCGCCGGCAGAACCCAGAGAGTCCGCCTCCCACCATTCCGATCCGAAGCCTCCGAGAACATCTGCGGCGTACCCCAGGGATCATCCCTCAGCCCAACACTGTTCAACATCTACATGGCCCCGCTCGCACGCATCACCAGACAGCACGACCTCAACATAATCTCCTACGCCGACGACACTCAACTGATCCTCTCCCTCACCAAGGACCCCCTCACCGCCAAATCCAACCTCCACGAAGGAATGAAGGCCGTCGCCGACTGGATGAAGAACAGCCGACTAAAGCTGAACTCGGACAAGACGGAGGTCCTCATCCTCGGCTCCAACCCCTCAGCCTGGGACGACTCCTGGTGGCCAACGACACTGAGGGCAGCCCCGACACCCACCGACCACGCACGCAACCTGGGAGTCATCCTCGACTCAACGTTCTCCATGGCCAAACAAGTCAACGCGGTCTCCTCCTCCTGCTTCAGCACCCTCCGCATGCTTCGCAAGATCTACAGGTGGATCCCGACATCTACAAGAAGAACAGTCACCCAGGCCCTCGTCAGTAGCAGACTAGACTATGGGAACGCCCTCTACGCGGGAGCTCATCAAGCGACTGCAACGAATACAAAACGCCTCCGCACGCCTGATCCTCGACGTACCACGCCACAGCCACATCACCCCCCACCTGAGGAACCTGCACTGGCTCCCCATCGACAGGAGAATCTCCTTCAAACTCCTCATCCACGCTCACAAGGCACTGCACAAGACCGGCCCAGCCTACCTCAACAGACGACTCTTCTTCTACGTCCCCAACCGCCAGCTCCGCTCCGCCGACCTCTCCCTCGCCACCGTCCCTCGCATTCGAAGAACAACCACCGGCGGCAGATCCTTCTCCCACCTCGCCGCCAAGACCTGGAACACCCTCCCAATCAGCCTACGACAGACCCAAGACCTACTGACCTTCAGGAGGCTACTCAAGACCTGGCTGTTCGACCAGTAGCGGCAACCCCCCCCCCTTTTTTCCCCAGCGCCTTGAGACCCTCGAGGGTAAGTAGTGCGCTCTACAAATTCATTGATTGATTGATCTCCGCCTCCCCATGTGGCCGCCCCATCCCAGAAGTGATGCATCGATCACCACTGTGAACTCTGGTTGGGGAAGGGAGAGGGATCTGCCGTCGACCCAATCCTGGTTCGTTAGCCACCACTGCAGTTGGAGTGCAGTGCCCTCCGAGATCTGGACACAATCGGACAGGTTGCCCTGATGTTGTGCCCACTGAAACTTCAGGTCCCACTGCAGAGCCCGCATATGCCATCTGGCTTGGTCCACCAGCAGGATGCAGGAGGCCATCAGGCCCAGTAGCCTGAGGGTCATCCTGACCGAAAACCGGGATAGAGGCTGAAACATCGGAATCATAGCCTGAATATCCCAGACTCGCTGATCGGGAGGATAGACCAGAAACTGCGTCGTGTTCAGAACCGCTCTGATGAAAAGGAGCTTCTGAGAGGGAGTCAGGTGCGACTTCGGCATGTTGATGGAGAACCCCAGCGAATGCAGGAGGTCGGCCGTAGTCTGGAGGTGGGAGACGACAGCCAGGGGCGAGTCCGCCTTCAACAGCCAGTCGTCGAGATAGGGGAAGACTGGAACCCCTGATCTGCGCGGATGAGCTGCGACCACTGCCATCACTTTCGTGAACACCCGAGGGGCGCTGGTAAGGCCAAAGGGGAGCACGGTGAGCTGAAAGTGCTCGTGGCCTACCGTGAACCGCAGGTAACGCCGGTGGGCCGGCAGGACGGGGATGTGAAAGTAAGCGTCCTGCAAGTCCAATGCTACCATTCAGTCTCCAGGGTCGAGGGCAGACAGGACCTGAGCTAGCGCAACATTTTGAACTTCTCCTTCCGGAGGAAGCGGCTGACGTTCCTGAGATCCAAGATAGGACGCAGGCCTTTGTCTTTCTTAGGCACCAGAAAGTAGTGGGAATAGCAACCACGACCTACTTCTGGGGCAGGAACTCGCTCGATGGCTCCCTTGGCCAAGAGAAACTTAACTTAATGTTGGAGAAGGGCCATTAGATCCTCCGACATGCGATGGTACTGAGGTGGCATGGCTGGGGGGAAGGCTCGAAGGGGAGGGAGTAGCCCCTTCGGACTATCTGCAAAACCCACCTGTCCGACGTGATGGTGCACCGGTGGGGGAGGTGATGGCGAATCCTGCCACCCACTGGCGATTGGTGGCCCTGGAATGTCGGACTAGGAGGGTTTGGAGGCTGCTGCAGAGGGGGCGGTGGTGGGCTGGCCCACTCACTGGCCCCCAGAACCACGACGGTGGTTCCCACATCCCTGGCCGCACAGGGGCTGAACAGCTTGCGCTGGCCTGTGGCCTTGGGTGGAACGTGGTGGGGTACCCCTTCCGTAGCCACGAAAGGGGTGAAAAGCAGACTGTGCAGGGCGAGTGGTGGAGAGGCCCAAGGACTTGGCCGTAGCCTGTGAGTCCTTGAAGCGCTCTAGTGCGTTGTCTGCCTTGTCGCCGAACAGGCGACGGCCATCATAGGGCATGTCCATAAGGTAGCTTGGACATCCCCTGAAAAGCCAGTCAACCTCAGCCAGGCGTAGCGTCGAAGGGCTACCGACATTGAAATCGTCCTACCTAGTGAGTCGGCGGTGTCCAGTCCACAGAGTATGGTAAACTTCGCTGCGTCTCTCCCCTCGGCAACTGCACGGGAGAGCATGGCCCGGGCCTCCTCAGGGCACTGGGGCAGCACCTGCGCCACCGTATCCCACACAGAGTGGGTATAACGGCTCAAAAGACATGCGGTGTTTACCGACCGCAGTCCCAAGATGGAGGAAGAAAACATCTTCTTCCCAGGATGGTCCAGCTTTTTGGATTCCCTATCAAGTGGTGCGTTAGGGAATGCGCCTTTGGATGTGGAGGCTTGGACCACCAAGCTCTCAGGGGTGGGGTGTTGGGAAAGGAAAGTGGGGTTGCCCGGGGCCGGGCGGTGGCGTCGGGCAATCATCCTATCCACAGGAGCCCCTGCATTGGGCCTGGACCAGGTGCCCAAAAGGATGTCGGTGAGGGCTTCATTGAACAGCAGCAGGGTCTCCGAAGAGCTCGTTGCCGGCTGAAGCACCTCTGTCAGGAGGTTAGTCCTGACCGCCACCGTAGGTAGCTCGAGGTTGAGAGCCTCGGCCGCCCTACGCAACACCCCTGTATAAGACGCTCCCTCCTCCGTAGCCACGGTAGGAGGAGACAACATGCCAAGGTCTGGTGAGGTATCCAGACCACTGGCTTCCCCCAGTTCCTCTCTCCAGTCCGGTTCGTAACCCAACTGGTCAGTCAAAGGGTCTTCAGACCCCTCCCAGTCCTCCTCACCCTTCTCTGGTTGCCAATCTGGCCGAAAAGAACCAGGATAGAACAGGGGCACAAAAGTACCCGTTGGCGCCGGATCAGGCGTCGGTCGAAGCCGGTCCGGCTCCGTGTCCACATAGGGGTGGAGGCCGGGGTTGACGCCGGCTGGGGACACAACCGGCATCGGCTGCGGACGTGGTGCCGGTGGAATCGGCGCCGGGGGAGGTGTAATCAGGTCGCCAAGGGCCCCCAGCCGAGTCTGCGGGGCCCGAAGGTGCGCCGGCAGAGTCGGGCTGCCCAAAGATGGCATGCATCGCTTCGTAGAAGGTGCGAAGCTGGGCAGGGGTCGCTCTGGGTCCTGGGAAGGGAGGGAAGCTCGGAGTCAACCCTTCAGGCTCCACAAGCGGAGCCGCGGGAGGGGCACCACCTGCATCCTTCGTCGCGTCGGCCAACCGACAGGGAGAAGTCGAAGAGCGACGATGCTTCTTCGACTTCTTCTAGTGCTTTGACTTACCTGAGGAGTGCGAAGACTTTGATGAAGACTGGTGGTGGTCGCTCCGCGACCGGTCCCTCGGCCTCCCACGCGACCGGGACCTCGAACGGCGCGGAGCCGACTGCCGTGCCTCGAGAAGCTTTCGGGTCCGCTCCCACAAAGACTTCGGATTCATGGTCCGGCAGTCGGAGCATGACTTGGGGTCGTGGTCGTGCTCCAGGCAAAACAGGCACACGCGGTGCGGATCCGTCACAGACATCAGCCGGCTACAGGAACCGCAAGTCTTGAAACCGGGCATCCCTGATGTGCACCAGGAGTCGAAGCCTCAAAAACGACGTCGACAAAAGTCGGCAAAAAGTCAGTCAAAAAGTGACTGGAGGTACCGCTCTCTCTGGATCTGCGCTGGCTGGCGCGGAAAAATAAAGAACTGACGTCAGCGCGCGAGGGCGGCGTATAAGTAGCTACCGCGACGTCATCCTGGCGACCACAACGACGAACACGGAGTCGACCGACGCCACCTGTCGACGCGCAGGGGTACTGCTGATGAAAAACTTTCCGGATCCAGTCTGACGCCTGGGGGTAATTCTAAGGTAAGGAATCTATAACTAATTGTCTCTTTCAGATCTCAGATATAAGGAAACATATCTGTCATGAGAGGTGCAAGCACCAACTCACACAGGCTTCAATGGCAGGCCTGTAGTCACAGTTTAAGTGGACTCCCATGTACCATATGCACAAGTTACTAACTTGTGTAACGATATATCTGTAAGAGACAGTAGTTAGTGACAGATTCCTTACCTTAGAATATCCCCAGGCGTCAGGCTGGATCCGGAAAGTTTTTGCGTAGCAGTACCCTTGCGCGTCGGTAGGCGGCGTCGTGCGGCTCCGCGTCCGTCGTCGGCGTCGTGATGACGTCGCGGGCAGTAATTAGACGCCGCCCCTGCGGGCTGACGTCAGTTCTGTACACTACTTTCCGCGCCAGGAACGCAGAGCCATGCAAGAAGCGGACATAGGTGTCTGAAAAATACTAGGGCCCTGAAAGGGATGTCCTTAACCCTAGAAATCAGTTCGCAGAACGGGGAGGATGGGTGGGGCGGTAAGGAATCTGTCACTAACTACTGTCTCTTACAGATATATCGTTACACAAGTTAGTAACTTGTGCATCTGAAAGAGACACGTTAGTGACACATTCCTTACCTTAGAATAGATACCCCAGCAATACCAACCCCGGTGGTGGGTCTGCGAACAAAGATCAGATAAGGAAGTCCCGGAGGACAGAACGGCCAAAGAAGCCGTCCCTCCGGACCTGACTGTCAAGGCAGTAATGCTTTGTAAACGTGTGCAGCGAGGCCCACGTAGCTGCCTGACATATATCCTGCAGCGGAACACCGCGGCCCAAAGCCGTGGTAGCAGCCGTTGCCCTGGTGGAATGGGCACGCAGCCCAACAGGAGGCTCCTTCTTAGCCAAAGAATAGCAGGCCTTGATGCACAAGGTAACCCAGCGGGAGATGGTTCGTTTGTGCACCGCCCGACCTTTATTGGCGCCCACGTAGCCAACAAAGAGCTGGTCATCCACCCGGAAGTGTTTTGTGCGGTCGATATAGAAGGAGAGCGCACGTTTTGGCTCCAGACGGTGGAGCCTCTCTTCCTCTCTGGAAGGATGCGGAGGCGGAAAGAAGGTAGGCAAAGTGATGGTCTGCCCAATGTGGAAGGCAGTAACCACCTTTGGCAAGAAGGACGGACGCGTCCTAAGAACAACCTTGTCTGGATGGACAGACAGAAAGGGAGGTTTGCATGATAGAGCCTGGAGCTCACTCACCCGCCGAGCGGAGGTGATGGCCACCAGAAAGGCTGTCTTCAGAGTCAGAAGACGAAGAGGACAGTTATGTAGAGGCTCAAAGGGAGCGCACATTAAAAAGGTAAGAACCAAGTTCAAGTCCCACTGAGGCATCACAAACAGAACAGGAGGGAAGAGGTGTGTAATGCCTTTTAAGAACCTGTTAACAACAGGGGACTTGAAAAGGGAGGGCTGATCAGGGAGCCTGAGGAAGGCCGAGATAGCACAGAGATAACCCTTGATGGTACCCAGGGCAGAACCCTGTTGGGCCAGAGAAAGAAGGAACAGAAGGACCTCAGAAAGAGGGGCAGAAAGGGGGTTCACAGCCTTTGCTGTGCACCATGCCACAAACTTGTTCCACCTGCAGGCGTATACCACCTTAGTGGAGGGACGCCTGGCTGCCAGAATCACATCACAAACTTCGGGAGGCAAGTCGAAAGGAATCAACTGCCGCCGCTCAATCTCCACGCAAGCAGGTGGAGGCTGGACAGGTTCGGGTGGAGGACCGTCCCCTGCTGCTGCGACAGAAGATCCTCCCGAAGAGGCAGACGTATCGGGGGATCTACGCTCATACTGAGTAGCTCGGGATACCAAACTCTTCGAGCCCAGTCCGGAGCCACAAGGATGATTTGGGCCCGGTCGTGCCGAATCTTCTTCAACACTCTGGGTAGAAGTGGTATAGGCGGAAAGGCGTACAACAGACCGCAACTCCACTCGCGACGAAAAGCGTCGCCGAGCGAGTGCCGCCTTGGAAATTCCAACGCGCAGAACTGATGACATTGCGCGTTCTCTTCGGTGGCGAATAGATCTAACCAAGGCTCTCCCCATTGTAAAAAGAGTCCTTGCGCCACTTCCGAGTGAAGACGCCATTCGTGATCCATCATGCACCTGCGGCTGAGTTCGTCCGCCCTGGCGTTCAGGGAACCTGCCAGGTGTTGAACCATCAGGAACATGCCCTGATGTTCCAGCCATGTCCAGAGGCGCAGAGCCTCCTGACAGAGGGTCCACGACCCCACCCCGCCCTGTTTGTTGCAGTACCACATGGCGGTGGTGTTGTCTGTGAACACCTGCACCACCTTCCCTTTGACAGAGGGAAGGAATGCCTTGAGTGCAAGTCGGATCGCCCGGAGCTCCAGAAGGTTGATATGGAGCCGGGACTCCGCCGGAGACCAGAGGCCTCTGATCTCCGCCTCTCCCATGTGACCGCCCCATCCCAGAAGGGACGCGTCCGTCACAACTGTGTGCTCTGGCTGGGGAAGGGAGAGGGATCTGCCCATGACCCATTGCCGGTCCGTGAGCCACCACTGCAACTGTTTTGCAGTCCCCTCCGAGATCTGGACGTGATCGGACAGGTTGCCCCGGTGCTGCGCCCACTGGAACTTCAGGTCCCACTGCAGAGCCCGCATATGCCATCTGGCATGATTGACCAGCAGGATGCAGGAGGCCATGAGGCCCAGCAGCCTCAGGGTCATCCGTACCGAAACCCAGGATAAAGGCTGAAAGATCGGAATCATATAATATCCCTGACTCGCCGTTCGGGAGGATAGGCCCGAAACTGCGTCGTGTCCAGAACTGCTCCGATGAAAAGGAGCTGTGGAGAAGGAATCAGATGCGACTTCGGCACATTGATGGAGAACCCCAGCGAGTGCAGGAGTTCGGCCGTAGTCTGGAGGTGGGAGACGACTGCCTGGGACGAGCCCGCCTTCAGCAGCCAGTCGTCGAGGTAGGGGAAGACTGAAACCCCAGCTCGGCGCAGATGAGCTGCGACCACCGCCATCACTTTCGTGAACACCCGAGGGGCACTGGTAAGGCCAAAGGGGAGCACGGTGAACTGAAAATGCTCGAGGCCTACCATGAACCGTAGGTAACGCCGGTGGGCCGGCAGGACGGGGATGTGGAAATAAGCGTCCTGCAAGTCCAACGCTACCAACCAGTCTCCAGGGTCGAGGGCAGTCAAGACCTGAGCTAGGGTGAGCATCTTGAACTTCTCCTTCCGGAGGAAGCGATTGACGTTCCGGAGGTCCAAGATAGGACGCATGTCCTCCTTGTCCTTTTTGGGCACCAGAAAGTAGTGGGAGTAGCAACCACGTCCTACTTCTGGGGTCGGAACATGCTCGATGGCCCTCTTGGCCAAGAGGGCCGTGACTTCCTTCTGCAGAAGCACCAAGTGATCCCCTGACATGCGGTGGAATTGAGGTGGCATGGCTGGGGGTGGTCTCGAAGGGGAGGGAGTAGCCCCTTCGGACAATGTCCAAGACACACCTGTCCGAGGTGATGGGACGCCAGTGGTGAAGGTGATGGCGGACCCTGCTCCCTACTGGCGTGCTGTGCACCTGAAAGGAGGGACTATGAGGGCTTGGAGGCCGCGGACGGGTTGGAGGTGGTGGCCTGACCCGCACGCTGGTTGCCCGAACCGCCACGGCGGTATCCACGTCCTCGCCACGCGAAGGCGCTTGCTGCGCGGGCCGTTGGCCGGGCTGCTGACGTGACTGGGCGCCCCTCCCGTGGCCACGAAAGGGGCGAAAAGCAGATGTTAGCGGAGGGCGCACAACAGCAAGGCCCAGGGACTTGGCAGTAGCCCGTGAGTCCTTGAAACGCTCCAGCGCATGGTCTGCTTTTGAACCAAAAAGACCGACTCCATCAAAGGGAATGTCCATGAGTGTATTCTGGACATCACCCGAAAAACCAGTGGTCCTCAGCCAGGCGTGGCGACGCAGCGCCACCGTCGTTGCAAGCGATCTGCCCAGCGAGTCGGCGGTATCAAGGCCACAACGTATGGTGTATTTAGCCGCATCTCGCCCTTCCGCAATGGCGCGGGTAAGCAGTGTCTGGACCTCCTCAGAACACTGCGGCAAAACAGTCGCCACCGAATCCCACAGGGAGTGGGTATATCGGCCCAAGAGGCAAGCGGTGTTGACGGACCGCAAGCCAGCACTGGAGGAAGAGAAAGCCTTCTTCCCAAAGTGGTCCAGGCGCTTGGATTCCCTATCCGGAGGGGCGGTAGGGAAGGCGGTTTGGGAGGCAGAGGCTTGGACAACCAAGCTCTCAGGGGTGGGGTGTTGGGAGAGAAACAGGGGGTCGCCCGGAGCAGGGCGATGGCGTCGGGCCACGTTCCTATCCACAGGAGCCCCTGTGGTGGGCTTGGACCAGGCACCCAAAAGAACGTCAGTGAGTGCATCATTGAACGGCAGCACAGTCTCCGAAGAGGAGGCCGCCGGCTGAAGCACTTCTGTCAGGAGGTTAGTCCTGACGGCCACAGTAGGCAACTGGAGATTCAAGGCTCCAGCAGCTCTACGCAACACCGTTGCAAAATTAGCCCCCTCCTCCGTAGCCACGGGAGGAGACAGCATGCCAGAGTCAGGGGAGGTGTCTAGACCACTGGCATCCCCAAGTTCCTCAACCCAGTCCGGGTCAAACTCGCACTGTTGTGTGAGAGGGTCCTCAGACCCCTCCCAGCTCTCCTGGTCCTCCTCAGGTTCATAATATGGAGGAGGAGGGACATTAGGGACCCAAGGTCTCATCGGCGCCGGAACCGGCGTCGGGCGACGTCGGTCCGGGTCCATGTCCGGAGCTGGAGAGAGCCGGGGAACGACGCCGTCCGGAGCCCCGGACGGCGTCAGGAACGGCACCGGGGACATCGGCGTCGGCGGAGGCGTGGTTAGTTCAACTGGCGTCGATGGGGGTTGCGGCACCACCGGAGCCGGGATCGAGGCCGGGGCCGGAGCCGAGGCCGGGATGAAGGCTGGTGGGACAGGCGACGCCGGGACCGGAGTCGACGGCGACGCCGGAGCAACCCCATCAGGGCCCGCGGGGCCCGAAGGCGCACCGGAGGGACTTTGAGGCCCGAAGAGGCGGGCCATGGCCGACAGGAACTCCTGTACTTGGGCCGGAGTCGCCCCCGAACCCGGGAAGGACGGGTAATGCGGGGGTGACTCGACAGGCACGTCCGGGGCGGGGACGGTGCTGACAGGGGCCTCAGCCGAGTCGCGAGACCGGCGAGGCGAAGTCTTAGAGCGATGACGCCGCTTAGACTTCTTGTGCTTCGACTTACCGGAGGAGCGCGAAGACTTGGATTCCGACGAACGATGGGGGCTCCGCGACCGGCCCCTCGACCTCTCCCGTGACCGGGGCTTGGTGCGGCGCGGAGCCGACTGCCGGACCTCGAGCAGCTTTCGAGACCGCTCTCGCAAAGCCTTCGGATGAAGTTTCCGGCAGTCAGGGCACGACTTCGTGTCGTGGTCTCGGCCGAGACAGAAGAGACACTCGAGATGCGGGTCCGTGATGGACATCATGCGGGCACAGACCTCGCAGGGCTTAAAGCCGGGCATCCCTACAACATCTTAGGAGTCGTGAAGACTCGTAGAAGAAACAGTGAAAAAATTCACAAAAAAGGGTAGTCAAAAAGTGACTAGGGCACTGCTCTTCCCGGATCTGCGCTTACTGGCGCGGAAAAAGAAGAACTGACGTCAGCGCGCAGGGGCGGCGTCTAAGTACTGCCCGCGACGTCATCCCGGCGATCACGACGCCGACGACGGACGCGGAGCCGCACGACGCCGCCTACCGACGCGCAAGGGTACTGCTACGCAAAAACTTTCCGGATCCAGCCTGACGCCTGGGGATATTCTAAGGTAAGGAATCTGTCACTAATGTGTCTCTTTCAGATACTAGTGACTTACAGGGGTACATCAGTAGCCAATTGTGGAGGTACCAAAGTACTTACCATGGTCAATTTAGGGGAGAAAGCATAGTGACTGGGGTCCTGATTAGCAGGATCCCAGTCAGACTAGGTCAAAAACATACTGACACCAAGCAAAAAGTGGGGGTAACCATGAAAGCAGATCCTACTTTCCTACAGGCTGGTTGTCATAAGGGTGCAGTGGCCCCTCCCAATCTCCCCCAAGTCCTAGCCCATAGGAATAGGGCTCAGGCTCTGGCCGGGAGGGAATGGCTCCAGTCCTAACTGGGTTCAGCGTTGGTCGATGCCCATCCGGCCCCGTGTCAGAGTTAGGGATAAGAATGGGGGCAGCGCTGGGGACGTTGGCAAGGGGACCAGTGCCGCTGAAAGTTGTGATGACTCGACCGGCGTCAGTCGAATCTGTCAATGGATCCAAGGGGCCAGAATGGTGCCGGGGTCAAACCCGCCAGCGCAAAACCAGCAGGGGCTCCTCCTGACCCCATGGGGCCCAAAGGCACGCCAGAGGCACGGGCCACCCAAATATGAGGTGCATGGCCTCATAAAAGTCACGTAGTTGGCCGGGGGTCGCTCCGGCTCCAGGAAACTTGGAGAGGTGCGGAGTCGAATTGGTGCAGTCTCAACCATGAAGCCAGACCTTGAATGCCAACATTTCCTCATCTCGTCGGATGACTTTGACGGACGGGGTGAAGTCGAAGACCTCTTTAACTTCTTGCTCTTCTTATTCTTGCGGGACTTCGACTGCAACGAAGACCGATGGGTCCGAGACCGATCCCAGGACCTTCCTCTCGACCGGGATTGAGACTGTTGCAGTGATGCATGTCAAGCGTCAAGGAGCTTGAGGGACCACTCTCTCAAGGCCTTGGGATGCGTGGCACGACAATTGGCATAGGTCTTGGCATCGTGGTTGCGCTCAAGGCACCAGAGGCGGACGAGGTGTGGATCCGTCACCGACATCGGCCAATGACAGGCGCCACTGGGCTTAAAACCAGAATTCCTTGTGGACATACTGCCACAATAAAAGACAATATCTCAAAAAGGCTTCAACAAAAGGTCGAAAAAGGTCAGTGAAAAAGTGATTGGGGTAGCTTTTCCAGATCTGCACTGACTGGCACAAAAAAAAAAAAGAACTCTCAGCACGCTGGGGTGGCGCCTAAATATGCACCGTGCACGTCACCTCCGGCACCGACGACGCCACATGGAGTCGAACAACGCCACCTACCGACGAGCAGGGTTACTGCTCACAAAAATTTCTGGATCCAGTCTGATGCCTGGAAATAATTCTAAGGTAACAAATCTGCGGCTAGAAGTCTCTATCAGATTCCTATTTATAGAATTCCAACTGTAGAAAATACATTAAAACTAAATAAATG
The DNA here is from genome assembly GCA_963921515.1 of Calotriton arnoldi. Classification (NCBI taxonomy): domain Eukaryota; kingdom Metazoa; phylum Chordata; class Amphibia; order Caudata; family Salamandridae; genus Calotriton; species Calotriton arnoldi. The sequence goes on along the minus strand of CAWUFW010000074.1, from coordinate 5,420,520 downwards.
CTACTGTTGCTGCAGTATAAGAGGGAAATGTTTGTTAACCCATATTTTATTTGATTGCTCACTGGTCCCACTGAAGAGTCTGCATATGCCAGCTCTCTGTTCAGTTGTATTACAATGTATTGGCATTTGTGTCACTTTTTCCTAACCCATCGAGGCTCATAGAGCTTTTAGGTGGCAGAATAAGAGGCTAGTGCATTTGTTGAGTTTAACTGGCAAGGTGTGTATTTTTCATGCGGTCTATGTGGGGAAGAATTTTCGTGTTGTGCATGAGGTTCAGTGTACTCAAACTGTATTGCTGTTAACCTGTTGCGGTGCTAAAGCATTGTGTGTAATGAAGATAAGTGTGAGAATTAGAGGTGCTATTGCATATTATAAGGAAATGTCTCTTTTGGATAATCGCCCTCAACGTTTTCGACTGATGCTGCTAGTTTTTCGACTGAGAACGCACTTAAGCCTGTTTACCAGATCTCAGTGCCAATTCCCTGACCCTTAAGCATGTATGTTTGATTGTCCTATACCCAATTGCCATAAGCTAACTTACTCATAAGTGTCTCCCCAGGGACTGCAGCACTTGTTGCAAAACGTGTCTCCCAGCCTGCCACTGTACACTGATACAGCAGTTTTAAAACGACTAACTCGACTTTGCCACTTAAAACGATGGCAAAGCCCAAACCTCCCTTTTTGATATGTATGTTACCCCGACAGCAGGCCTATTGAGTCCTAAAGCTGGGTGCAGCATATTATGAAACAGAACATGTGTTTGACATGTTTTAACAGTAATTTGTAGCATTTACTGGGAAAGTGGTTAGTAGCCCTATTGGTGAGAACAGGGTTACACAATGACAACTCAGCTGTTCTAACTTCTAAATAGGATTACTTAAGTTGGTGCTTCAAGGTATCAAGCAACTCATTACATTAAGCCCGACTTCATGCCCAAGTCAAAATTAATGTAACTTGTTGCTATGTGCAACTTTTAGAAATGTGCACTCTGTTGCCCAAGTGTTCCAGTGGCCAGTTGCAGATGCTGGCCATGAGAGAGCATTTGTCCTGCCTGGGGTGACCTGTAAACGGCTCCCAGGACAGGTAACAATAGAAGCAATAGAAGCATGCAGCTGGAGGTGTTACCTCCTCCTGGAAGGTTGTGAGCCCAAAAGGCAAGCTTCAAATGGGAAGCCACCTTTGAAGGGCATATGGTGACCACACTTGAGAGGGGCTGCTCTTTTGTCTGGGTAGACAGGTTTGTGTCGGGCACTGACAGGGAGAAAAACAGGCTAAATCGGTTCGTCCATGGGCATGTAGCCTCCAGATATCCACACCACTATGCAGGGCTACTGAGCTCCACACACCAAGAGAAGGGTTCAGCCATCTTGGCAGTGGACAGAATAAAGCACTCTGAGATAGCTATATGCCACCCTTCACAGGAAGTTGTCATCAGGCAGGAGGGGACCAAGTGGCCCATTGGCTGGTGACCATGACTTCCCGTAAGGGCACCCTCTGGGCATAAAAGGGGCCCCCATGGCCCCCAGAACTCAGATCTCGCTTGGACTGGAGAAGAGGACCGAAGAAGGACTGCCCTGCTGGCCCTGGACCTGGCAAAGAGAGGCTGCACTGAAGTTGGACTAGCGAAGATAGGACTGTGCCTGTGGTGTCCAGCTCGAGGAGAAGTCATCTCCTCTGTGCATCCAGAAGCAGAGACTCCAAGAGTCAGTCAACTGACTGCTTGTTCACAGCACAGGGTCACAAAAGTTGAGGAATCCTACCTGGGCGAGTTGGTAGCCCAGATCACAGGATGGGCGCTCCTCGTTGCAGTACAGCCTGGAAAGTCGAGCTCAAACGTTGCACCAGACTCTGCTGGAACCAGGAGAGTTGTTGGAATGCAGTCTGGCCACCTAGAAGGAGAGTTATTGCCAAAAGAAGGGAACCGCTGACTATGTTGTGCTGGGCAGCCAGTAGTCAAGCAGCAACTGGACATTTGATGAACTTGAGAAGACTTCGAGGGACTTCAACGCCTGTGCCCAAAGTTGCCTCACCAAGACCGTAGACCAAGGAGTACTCCCAGGAAGACCCCGATCAACAGCACAGCATCTTCAGCATCCTTGAGCATCTTCAGCATCCTGTATTCCTTGCATCAGGACCACTCCATAGAAGTTAATGGCAACTGGCTACGGACGCTCGAACTGGACTGGAGACTGCTTTTCTTGTAAAGATAACTGTACCTTTGGACCTTGTTGGTCCTCTTGACTGGCTCCCCACTGAAGTTGATCAACCAAAGTGCTTCTACGTAACCGCATTTACCCTTGATGTAATTTTTTGCTGAGAAAGTTTTTGTCAAATTTGTTGAATTTAACAATGCTTGCTCATGGGTGAATAAAAAGTCTTGATTTATTATTTCTTTAAAAATCTATATATTTGGAATCCAGTGAGGAATCTTTTTCATTTTCAGGTCTATAAATTCATAAAAATACAGCCTATCTTTATAAATTGGTGTCAGATAGCTTGAGAGTCATGTTCCTTTCTTCTTCAATTGTTTCGGTGCTGTTTAAATGCTTTACACTTGTTCCTTTGTTGAAGCCTGACTGCTCCAAGCCTTAGCTACCCAGGGTTGAGCTAAAGTTTGACAAATGAAACCTAACCGGCCCTATAGGGGTTGGAAGTGTATTACACAGCGAGGTATCTGAAACTATGGCACCACTTAAGTTGGTGTGGTCGGAATCCAAGAAATACCATAGGCACCACAGTAGTGGGTCTATGGGGTCCACACTTGAGAAAAGGACGTGGAATCTAAGCAATACACAGAACCTATGGTAGTGGGTCTGTGGTTCCATACAGAAGCGATAAAGGCAGAATCCAAAGAATACCACAAACGCAACAATAATGAGTCTATGTCTGCAACCCGGTAGCTGTGGAGGCGCAATCCAAGAAATACTGCAAACGCTACAATAGTGTGTTTATGGAGTTCACCATGTCCAAGATAAGAAATGAGGGTTGTAGGAAAGTAGGATCTTTTTGGCCTAGGTACCCCCACTTTTTGCCTGGTTTTAGTGTATTTTGACTGTAGTACACTGGGATCCTGCTAATCAGGATCCCAGTGTCTGTGCACTCTCATCAATTAATTGGTAAGTACTTTATACACCCCACAATTGGTATACTGGCATACCTCTGTAAGTCCCTAGTATATGCTACTAAGGTACCTAGGGCATTGGTACACCAGGGGTCTCCAATGTGCTGCAGTATATATTGTCCATTCAAAAAAAGCGACAAAGTATATATTGTGCCACTCACGGGAGCCCATGCAAATTGGGTCTGCAGGTTGCCATTGCAGCCTGCGTGAAATGGTGCATGCACCTTTCACTTCAGATATAAGGTTTTCCTTACATCCCGGTCACTGCACTTAAAACTTATAAGCCACCACTAAGGTAGGCCTTATAGTCCACAGTCAGGGTGCATGATTCTGAGTGTGAAGGTGCCTCTGCATGAGTAGAGACACCCCTACAAACCCCGGAGTCAATTCTCTGGCTTTGTAAGTCATTTTAGGTATGTAGTGGACACTGGCCAAGTTGAGATGTCCAGCTACATAATGGCTTCACAGAACCCGGTCATGTTTGGTATCAAACGTTTTGGAATCATGCCACTACACCGACTCCAGTGCTAGATGCATGATCCCATGTACTGAGGGGCTTCATAGAGGACTCCCCATGTCTACCTGTGTAGCCTTGCAGGGTCTGCATGCAAGCCAGTGCTGCTCCCGACCCCAGACACTGTTCTGCCCTCCTGCTGCTGAGCTTAACTTGGGCAGGGGAAGGGGAAGGCAGAACAAAGGATTTTCTGTAGAGGAGAGGTGAAATTTTTAATAATAAAAATAGGTTACATTTAGAAATAGGTACAGTAGGCTAGGGTGGGGATGCTTCCAAGCACCTCCGGACATTTGGTGCCCTCCTTGCATAAACCAGTTTGCACCAGACCAGGAGTCCTTGGCTTCCGCTCTGGCGCAAAACTACACAAGACAGAGGAGTGACCACCCCCCTGTCCAGCTCCTCCACTGGGAGGTGCCCAGAGCTCTGACAGGTGGCCACTTGATTCTGCCATCTTGAATCTTAGATGGGCCGCTGCTGGACCGAGCCAGGAAACAAGACACAGATTGCTTTTGGTAGGAAGGCTCCTACTGCAACTTCGTCTCCGTGCTCTTCCAAGTTCTGCAACCTCCGTGGCTGTGCATCCTCCTGAGTCCCCCACAACTCTGCATGCATCAAGACAGCAAGAAGGAAATCTCCCTTGGAGTGAAGGAGTCACTCCCCTGAATCCGCAGGCACCTCGACGACGACAGAATTGTAGATCCAGCTGTCCCACGGACACCTCCTGGCTCCACAACACAGGTGGTTTGTTGGCTCTCCAGAGGCCTGACCAGTCTTCCCTGCAACTTGGGAGAATGTAATCCCTCTCCAGCCAACCGGACCTGCATCCCTGTGCACCGTGTATGTTTGCCGTTGACAAACCATGTTGGCTCTCCTGATCGGAGATCTTCAAGCTCCAAGAAGCCCCACCCTCCAGCATCACAGGAGACCCAAGAGTGAAGGCCCTGCTTTACCAGCGACGTGGGAATCCATCTTCTGTGTGCTGCCGAGGCCTCCCTGCGAATCCTTGTGCCTGCTGCCAGAGGGTCCTTCTGGGGTCTTTACCAATCCCGCTGGCTCTCCTGTGTGCTGAGGGCTGGCCCTGACTTACCCTTACTGGGCGAGTCCAAAAGACCATGTTGGTCTGCAACTAAGCATTGTTTCTGGCAACACGTCTGTTGCATTTGCCAAGGCTTGTTGGTGGCCTTGCTGGCCCCTGATCCTCCAGCATTCTTCAATCAGCACTGGACAGCTCGTGGACCTCTCCTGTGCTCCTGCATTATCGCCTAGGCTCCGCAGCTGCATCTTCAAAAGGTTCGTGCTACAGAAAAGTACCTCCTACAAGGGCTGGCGCTGTGCTCCTGCTCCTCCTCGACACCTCCAGGTGGTTTGGACTCTGTACCCTCTTTTTGCAGGTATTCCTCATCCAGAATCCACATCTGGGTTCCACCGACCTGGTCCCTGTAGCAGCTGGTCACAATGGCGGCTGGCATCTACGTGGGGGAGCGGGGACGTGCACGCAAAATAAATTAAAAATTAATAAACGCGACGTCCTCCACTCCAGTCCTCTTAAACTGGATGCAGCAACTCCCTTGATCAATCAAGGCGCTGTTCTCATGCAGCATGAGAGCAGTGCCCTGATTTAAGGGAGAAGCCTCACTCGGCGCTCCACATCGGTCTGGAGGCTTGCACTTGTTTTAAGACAGGTGGGTTAGAGATGTTCAAAGTGCTCATGTGTGGCTGGCCGTTGCATGACGACCAACCAAAAGACATGTGCACTTTAAACAAGTGCATTAGACAGCCCACTCTCCTCCCTGCTGCTGTCACTTAGCAGCGGCCCGCCCCAGTCCTGACACAGCTCGGGACTGGGATGCAAAATAAAAAGGTAATAAATTACCTTTTTATTTTTCAGAGTTTTGGGGGGATTTTAAGTGGAGCGACACTGGTTGGTCATTTGAGGGCTTCCTTTGACTTAAACGGGCGGTTCCAACACCACTTTACACCTATGCACCTGGGCTCCCTGGTGTAGGTATCCTGGTTCTCTGGGAATCCACGGGTGGGGGTGTCCTCCAACATCCATGGTTCCAACAGGTTTCTTCTGGGTCATCTGGGAAGGGTCTTGAATCCATAAAACTACAACCGCAACTTCCCTATGTTATCCTATGGACATCGTCCCCGAACACCTCTGCAACCGAGCGCCTTGGGAACCCTAGCTACTTACTTTTGGTGGTTTCTTGCATCCACTGGTCCATAGATTCTTGGGTGGTTGTCTCATTGGGGTACTCACCTCGCATTCCATTTTCTTAGTATATGGTTTGGCCCCCCCATAGGGGCCCTGTGTTTTATGTGCCTTACTGACCTGTTTCAAAGTATATTTTATTGAGTATTGATATCTCCGGGTAGGAGATATACCAAAGAAGTTTTAGTGTATAATAAATACAAGGTATTTTTCTAACACTGGCGTGGTTCTTTCTTGTGTGCAAGGTTCACTGACTGACTCTATGGTAATGTACCCGCTTTACACCCTCATGAATAAGACTAAGCTGCTTTCCACAGCTAGCCCTTGAGAGCTTTGGTTTTCAGGGACCACTACAACTATCACTAAGGGTTGTCTGGACTCAGTACAGGGTGTCTCACCAACAGGTGTACACCATATACGGAGCCAGCCTCCTACAAGGGTAATCAGGCAAGGATTCTGGCCCTAGGCCTTAGCCAGGCCTAACAGGCCAAAAGATAGAAGATGTTACAGGAAGACCTCCTTAACTTCCCTGGTGTTCACCTAAGTTCCCAGGCTGAACAATCTTGTTAAAAAAGCTTGATATGGATAATGGCCGTCAGTGAAAGGAAATGTTGTGACAGGTGAGAAGAAGGAGCAGGGTCACCAAGAATGGCACTAGAGTCTCCATCGCATTATGAGGAAGGGGGCAGGGGGGATGAGGAAGGGATTATCTGCAAAGGAAAAACAAGCAATACATAAAACGTATGGCAATGGTGTCTCCCCCATATAACAGAGTGTGATTTGAGTAGTATTTTACTTGGCTACATGACTTTCCTACTCTTACCTGCACAGTAGATATCTACATTCTATCTCATTCTGACCTCAGTTGTGACATGGTCCACGTTATACAAAACTTCACATAATAACATCCATAAAAAATTCAAATTTTGAACCAGCTATGAGAGTTAGACTGGCTGGAAATAACTTCAACAAATGTGTAAAGACATCTCAAACCATGAACTGATTTTATTCCACTACCAGGATCTGTATTTGTGCTTGCATCTTGAATTTCAGCAGCTTTTTTCTTTGTTGCTGCCATATAATGCAATTCTGCTGGTGCAGGAACCGATCCGTGTTCATTGTTTTGTTTCAAAAGGAGAGAATCAAACATCCCTAAAAAGATGAGAACAGGATTATTGATTTTCCAAAATGTACTTACTGTATCTTTTATACATTGTTAAATGCAATGCCCTGCTTTTGAGCTCATATCCATTGTTTATAATGAATATATACAACAATAATCCACAAAAATACTATATATGTACACCTATATCACCACTAAATAAAACTTTGTTAGAGAGAAGTTACAGTTATCTAACAGGAACATCAATAAAACATTTTACAAATCTTAGGGACACTATGCTGGTGTGAACACAAGCAATCAGGAAAGTCCTACAACAAAACTATCTTGCCAGGCAGCTAACTCCCCCCAGTGTTCATTACTTATTGAGACCTGGACACCCTCAGGACCTGTCCTCAGGTCGTCCACATTCTTGGTGCCTCAATCATGAAGACTGGTTCTACACAGAAATCAGTGGGAGCAAGTCCTACAGCACATTGGCCAATCTTTTCCAAAAGACTGCTTCTTCAGAAACTTGTTCAGTTGTTTGAGGTATAGAATTAATCTCAATTGCCCCGTTTTCCTTATTATCAAGAAGAATATAAAACAAAAGCCTTGGGTTTTCTAGGATTTGGGGACCTTCTCTATCGTTTCCTTAAGGAGGAGAAGGAGAATTTCCTGTTGCACCTACCTTTTTGGGTGGGCAGAGAGGTGGTTCCTGTACAAATTGCAACACGTGGGGACACAAAGGGAAATTCACCAATCTACTTTCTAGGATAGAGATAGAAAGGGGGAAGCTACGGAGAATCAAGCTCTTTTCTGGCTTTTGTTGGAGCATGATTAGGAGAAGCTCCTCCTTCGTCCCAGATGATCTTCAGTATCCCTGTCTTTGGTTGCGTTTAGGATAACATCCTTGGTCATAACTGGTTTGCTGTTGGTGGTAGTATTGTTTCCCCTGACCCCCACATTGTTTGAAACCTTCCCTATAAGCTTGGAACCTGCATTAGCCATGAAAAGTGGCTGAGACAGGTCAACGGTATTGCAATAGCACTGGCGATTTTGCTGTATCAGTGTCCATCTTGATACTTTACATGCCTCATCCACATGTTTCCCAAAAATGCTGAGGCCATCAAAAGGCATGTTAAGGATCTTTGATTGCACCTCTGGACGGAAGGCTGTGAGGTACTTTGACTTCTCAAAACAGCTATCCCTGCTTGCTGGCGGAAATCTGTGTTCGAAACGTCCACTGCTCCATCAATGATGGCTACCGATGTTGTTTCCTCTACTTTGAGAATTGCCTTAGCACCCTCTCTTTTATCCTCTGGGATGAGATCGAGCAGTGGCGAGATGTCATGCCACATTTAACGATCATAACATCCTAAAATTGCTAAAGCATAGGCAGCCTTAGTGAATGTTGCTGTCATTGACTAATTCTGTGCCCCAAATCATTTATTTGCCTGCTGTCTTTGTTTGGTGGAGCAGACAATGGTGTAATAAGGTTCTTAGATTGAATCTACATTGGGCTGCTGATGCTATCACAGAGTCTGGCTTCAGGTGGCCAGTAAGGCAGGCTGGAACCATATTTGGGCCCCTATACTTCTTCGCCAGTCGTGGTATTACTGCTGGGAATGTAACTGGTATCTTAACTAGTTTTATTCCTTCCGACCAGATAAAATCCAGAAAGGTTATGGATGTTATGGTCTTGTGAGGCTGTTCTTTGAAATCATAAACAAAGTACTGTTGTTCTACCAAAGTCAACTGTAAATTGAACTTTTTACCGGCTCTAGAGCATGAAAATGGGCTAAATCATCTGGGGGCGAACCTAGCTGAATGAATGAGTTTGTGTTTGGTATAGTCTTCCCGTTCATCATTACCTCCGTCATCTCTTAGGGGCAGTTCACGTTCTTGCTCATCCTCATCTGAGCACACAGAGTCAAATGAGGCTTCTCATGTCCTTAGTTGTTGGTGGGACAAATGGTTTGTTGACAAATCTAGGAGTTAGTTCCAGAGGAGGTGGAGGAGGTGGTGGAGGCTTAGGTAGCCGAGGAGGCATATATGGAAGAGTTGGAGGAGGTAGGGTAGTTAAAACAGGCGTAGGTTGTGCCATGGTGTGCTGAGGCGATGATCTTTGAAAACTGTCCATCATTTGCTGCAGTGTAGATAAAAAAAAGCTATGGGCACCTGTAAGACGTCTGGTTCTCTCATGTAAAGACATGGTATATAGGAGCGTGGATTGTCAGGTGTAAAATCCTGCAGATATTCATACTCTTGGTAAAGTTCCTCCTCATCCATTAAATCCTCTAAGTCCAGAACATAGCAAACATCCCATTGAGTAGGACTATAGGCATTCTATGAGGCGAGGTCGCTGACATTTTCTTCTAGTACTGAGTCAAGTATTTGAGTAGGCAAACTTGTCACCATTATTGGTGAAAATGCAGCTGCAGGAAAAGCTATCAGTGATGTTGTCATTGACGAATAACTTACTTACCTTCAGTAACGCCTTATCTGGTAGAGACAGGATCTAGCCGTAGATTCTGATCTTAGAATTCTCCCCAGGTGGCAGACTGGATCTGGAAATTGTTTGCAGCAGTACCTCTGCGTGTTGGTAGGGGGCGTCGAGCGACTTCGTAGTGACGTCGTCCTCCGGATGTGACGTCAACGGAGTGCATATAAGCCCTCCGCTGATGCCAGTTTCTTCTGTGACTATTTTTCGTGCCAACAACCCGGAGCCACTTTTAGAAACTGACTATGGAAACACTGTGCCAAAAAAGAGACATCTTTATGTCAAACAATTACAAAGTCCTAAAGAAAGGCATCAGAATGCCAAAAAAGGGATCTTGCAGGTAGGAGGACAAGCAGTTCGCAGAATATAGAGGATGGGTGGTTCATTAAGGAATCTGGGGCTATATCCTGTCTTTACCAGATAAAGCGTTACCAAAGGTAAGTAACTTTTTCATCTGAAAGAAACATCTAGCCACAGATTCCTTATCTTAGAATTAGATACCCAAGCAACGCCATCCCTGGAGAAGGGTCTGCGAACAGAACTCACGAAAGATCCCTGAATAGGACTAGCCAGTCCGTAATGAGATAGTGACCAGGCTGTCTTAAGAATATTGGTGAGGCAAAGAAGATGCTCCACCAAAAGGAGTGTGGGAAGCCCATAAGGGAGCTAAAGTCTGTAAGACCATGAGAGGAGTGTGGAAAACATTACACACAGCAGAGAGATAAGAAACTGGGGGAGAAAACACTTCATAAAAAATAATACTATGTAGCCCTGCCAAAGGTATTCAACCCATGACTGGACAAGGCTGAAGGACCAAGAACAACAGCCCATACCACTGAATTAGAGCTCCAAGCTCTAAGTCGTGGAAACTGGTATGTAAGCTAACCCTACCCTGTGAAACACAGAGAAAGGGAAATCTTCAAGCACATCCACGATGGAGACAGAGAGAGAGAGAGATCCCATCAAGGCTGAACAAAAGCATTGCGAGAAGAACAACAACAACGTTTAGTAGAGACCACTCTCAGTTAGAGAAAACCCTCCTAGAGAGAAGGTAACCCTCCGGGACTATGTAACATAGAAGATCAGAGGAGAAAGGAAAAAGAAATGCATTAGGAATGACCAAGTTAAGGTTGAACTAAAGCACCAAGAAAGGTGTAGTTAGAAAAGCAGATACAAATGCCCTATGGAAGAACTTTAGTACAACCATACTTGCAATATATACTCATATATACGTGAACACATATATGCACTTATATATATATATATATATATATATAAATATAGATATATACGCATACACACAAGTCTAGCAGAATACACCAGAAGTATTATCCGCCCCGTTGGGGAAGCAAACCACGGCCTCCCTCGGCAAGTGGGGAGACTGACCAGTGTAGGAAAGAGGAACACCCATTGCATAGTATCCATCAAAAGATAGATATAAAGACAAACATACATTGGTAATAGACCAAAGTTGCGACAGCAACGGAATTAAAATTATAGATATACAGACATTAGCATCAAGATAGAAAATCAGCAACATAATACCATATAAGAGGAGAGAGGGAGTGGAGGGCACCACCAACTCCAGAAACATAATATCAACTGCCTATGAACCAACGCTACTGAGTGACGAAGCTACCATCACGCAGTTAACAGGAAATAAAAAGAAAACACCAGGTGTGGAAACTCTGCTATGAAGGGAATACAGACCACTGGGTCTATCAAAATGTATAGTCGAAATAAAGGCCAACACACAGAAGGCCTCACTCAACAGATAACCAATTTCCAGCCAATAGACAGATATCAGGCATCAAGACCTGACTGAAGCTTCTGATAAAATATGGAGTATATAGCTGTGAAGGGATCAAGCCCCACGAAATGGAAAAACTGAAAATAATGGATGGCAATGCAAATAAGCACAACAAGGATTGAGGCTAAAATGTCTCAACAAGAGACATGATGTATACAAAGCAAAACCTCCAATATACCACGTCTAAAAAACAGGGGATAAGACCCACATCTTCCAAAGGAAGAGGTGGTAAAAAAAGAGAAAAAAAATTCCTTCAAGCAGAAGGAACTTGCTAAATAATGTGGAAGTGGTATAACGGACCTTTGACGGATAGCATCCTTATCACATCCTAGGAGGAGGAAGAAGAACCCTCAGGAAAAGGATCCTAAGGGAGACCCCAGCCTCCTTGGAAACCAATCCTCAAAAACATGGAAGATGAAAATTGGCCACAACACCGACAAAAGTGGTGAGATGGTGATATCTGAAGAACAACCAACATGGTAAGCAAATGCAAGGGCTGTGATCTGAATTGGCAAATAAATAATGCCTATAAGAAAAAAGGGTACAAGGCATTCCAGAATGCGACGAGTAATAACATTCTCTCCAGGGATGAAGCAGAGAAAAGGCAGCAAGGTCAGTAGCACAGGGCCAAGGTAACCTTGAGGCAGTGGTCGGATCTCAACCTTTGCATTAGAAGGGCCTCTGATACCCAATGCACCCCTGAGCTATAGCCTAACAAGGAACCAAAAGATCAGAGGCAGGAAGCATTCCTGGCAATGAATAGCGAGAGCAGAACAATAAGAAGTGCCAACGCACTAATAAAGGACCTAAGTAGGAACACTGTCTTAGGCCAAAGCCGAAAATCTACCTAGGCCAAGGATCATGCCACTCGTTCCACTGCCAACGCTAAGGATAGAAGGACGCCAGATAAAGGGAAGGAATGCCGATGGTGATGAGAGATAACCCATATGGGGGTGAAGGGGGGTTGGGTGCTAGTGCAATGCAGAACTCACAAGCACTATGTCTTCTGAGGCAGATAAACTGAAGTCCCTATAAGGGATACTAAGCGCCAGAAACAGATCCCAATATGCCTATAAGGCATACAGAAGATGGTCCCTGTAGAACAGGGAACAAGGCAACAGTGCAACTTCACAATGCAGACAAAATAACCTCTTTATAATAAGAACTCGGGTAGAAAAAGTAGCTTCAGAAGGAAGTGTGTAAGAACAGTTGCACATATGGCCCCAAAATAATATACATCCCAGATAATGGACCCATAACATGTCATTTACAGTATAAGAAGAATAAAAGTACCTGCAGAAGGCAGGAACACCTCACAGAGTGTCAGCCGTAGATGGAAAGGGGATTTAAAAAGAAAAGCCAATGGTGTCTGCCTTGGAATGGCTCATAAGTTAACGAAAAAGGGACTTTCCCCGATCAAACCTAGTACGGGAGAACTAGGGAACCAGACAGTAAACTCAAGTGTCTGCTCCACCCCGACTATCTCGAATCTGCCGCAAAGCAGAGTCGGCATGTGTGCCGAACAGAGTGGCGCCATCAAAAGGCATATCAATCAGGATGGTTTGAACAGCACCGAAAACCCAGAGGTGCACAACCAGGCACACCAACGTAGTGCCCCTGAAGATGCCATAGCCCGGCCTACAGTCAGTGGTATACATACCAAACCACAGCGAATGACTAGTCTAGATGCTTGCTGCCCATCCCATATTAACGGAACAAGTTTGTTCTGGGTCTCATCCAGAAGGGAGGGCAGCAGGCATGTCGATGAGTCCCACAATGTATGGGAGAAGCGTCCGAGGATGCAAGAAGTATTAAGGGATCGCAGTGCGGAACTGGTAGAGGAGAAAATATGCCTGCCACAAGCGCCTAGTCTTCTGGCCTCTATGTCTGAAGGGACATTAGGAAAAGAGTGGATATTTGGGCTGGCCAAAGCAGTCTGTACCACAAAACTATGATGAGTAGGATGTCTGAGGAGACATGCCAGATCTCCAGGGGCCAGACGGTGTGTGTGAGAAATAAGGTGATCCACAGGGGTCCCTGTATCGGGTTTAGCCCAAGCCCCCAACAAAATGTCAGATAGAGCCTCACTAAAAGGAAGCACTGGCTCCACCCCTAATCGACCTTGATGGAAGACACCAAGTAAGGGATCTGTCGTCATTTCCACAGAAGGAAGTGTCATATCCAAAACAATAGAAACTCGTCTGAGCATAACCGCCAGAGAGGAGCTCGCCTCTACAGCCAAACCAGTAGGAGGCAGAAGGCCCGAGGCGTGGGAAGACTCCAAACGACTAGCTTCACCCAACGCACTCAGCCAGCTAGTCTCCATAGGAGGCTGAACCGTGTCAGAGATGGGCCGGTGAAACTCCAAATGCTCACCAAAACCTCCATAATCATATTCCTAAGAAGGAAAAAGTGGAGGGGTGGGCTATAGAGACCTGAGGAAAGGTGTCTGAGACGGGCAGATCCATTGGTGCCGCATTTGACGCCGCCCAGTGCCGAAGAGGTGACGTTTCGGCATCAGAGAGGGAAAGTGGTGGGGCGTCAAGCAGCCCCGACAGTGCTGTCGTTGGAATTGGTTGACCAGACCAAGGCGCCATTGACGGAGTCGGTTGAGCAGACCCAGGTGCCAAAGGTGGTAACCCCAAAGCGCTGTGCTTCGGCATCGAAATGGAATTGGAATCCATAGGCCGAACTCAAGCAGAGAGCGATCCCACCGGCGCAGACACAGTCACGGCTTTGTGCACCTCCTTGGGTCCCGAGGGTGCTCCAGGAGAAGGTGAAGACCCAAAGATACTATGAAGAGAATCGTAATATTCTCTCATCTGGGACAGAGTTGCCCCGACTCCAGGGTAGGTTGGGAGGCCTTGAGGCGAAGTTGGCGACAGGAGTCGCCCTCCCTGGAGTCATGGTGCTCCCCCAGGCACCACATACAGAGTGAGGGTCCGTGCAAGACATTTGTCATCCACAGGACACATAAGGCTTAAGCCCCGAAGACAATGTATAGAGGCACACTGTACCGTTTGATGAAACCGTAGGGGTAGGCTAAAAAATGGCCTGAGGAACCGCTTATAAGATCCACGTTGTAAGCTCAGAAAATAAGAAACTGGCGTCAGCGTGTTAGGGGATGGCTCACATGGACTCAGTCGACGTCACGTCCCGAGGATGCCCTCTACCGACATGCAGAGGTACTGCTGTAAAAGATTTCCGGAACCAGTCTGGCACCTGGGGATAATTCTACGATAAGGAATCTTTGGCTGCATGTCTCTATCAGAGGGTGTCTATACTGAATTTCGCTGAAGGTGTCGACGTCGGTGGAACCAGCATCGATGCAGGAGTGATATTGTTGGAATGGTGGTTGATGGTGTTGACGGAGCTGTACTCCTCGACGGGATTGACGTTGACGAGATTTTCTTCATTATAGTTATTGATAATGGGGTTTCCGTTGACGGCAATGGTCTTTTGTTCTTCAATGAAGATTATTGCACAGTTTTTGCACAGGTAGACGTTTTTTCTGGAGTGTTTTTCTGAGGAAACACAACGTTATTTCTGTGAGGAGGCGGCTACATGCACTGTGTGTAATAAATCCGATTCACAAAACTCTATATATGTCCTTTTTTGCGCTGCCTTCCTCGAAGTGCATGGTGTGACACTTTTTATGCAATCATCCCCAGACGAGGGGCATCCCCCTTAGAAGAGGGTATTTCTTATTACTACACAGCAGCTATAGTGCTAACCTCCTCTCCCTGCCCTTCAGAGTTTTAGAAGGAAATGTCTTACAAATGTCACAAAGCTTTGTGAGAAGGATAAAGGCAGTAAATGCATTGGCCATGTGGATCAGTGTAAATCTCTTACCTCCCCAGGTAGATTATAATTTGAATGAAGATTTTTTTCTCTCGGTCAGTCATGGTGACAGTTGGTGATAAGGAAGGATAGCATCTCTCTGGCCCAGAAACAAATGTACTTATCCTAAAAACAACTTACAGTACTCTGGAAGCTGAAGGTTGGGCTGGTTCGGTTCGAGGGTAGACCAGACCAGGTAACAAGACAAAGTCACTGGGAGGTTAGAGCAGAGATCTGCTTGGGGACTCCCTTACACACACACACGTGCTGTGGAAATCTGAGCTAGGGTGGCTTCTACTAGGAGTAGGAGAACTGGCACTTCAACCTCATTGGCGAATTTCAAGTTGCTTCAAATGAGGTGAAAGTGCTACTAAAGCAGCGGTCTCCAACTGGTCGATCAACAGCTACCAGTAGCTTGCTGACACCCTGTGAGTAGCTCGTGGACAGACATCCATTTTAGTCCACTCTAATGCCCTGCACTAAAAATAAAACGAGGCTTGTATTATTGTTTGGTTAATTTGAGGCCTTTTGAAGTGTTTGCCCACCCTAACGCAAAGCAGCTGCTCAAAATGACTGAATTGAGCTTAGCTGGGGAGGGGCGGGGTGGGTGATGCCACTGCCAAAAGCCGGGCATGAGCATTGATAGATTGCCTATCAGCAACCGTGGTGCTTCAATCCTGCACAGCTGGAGCAGCAGACTTTACCCCAGAACCATATTATAAGGTCCAGGACTCTGGTTAGCTTTGTTGTAGCTGCATACCACAGGCGCAGGTGGTGCAGCGCTTGGCACCTACGCTGAAGAGTTCAACCAGTATTAGGCCCGGCATAAGGTTCCTAACTCCAGTTTGTGGCCAACTTGTGACACATATTTTATTAACAAACAAAAACAAAAGATCACTGTGAAACACTGTTGTATTGGTGAAATGGGAGAAATGTAAAACGTGAGAGGCACTTAATTTCCAGAACTACATTTATATAGCCCTTACTACCCCTGTGAGGCATTGAATTTAATTAAATTGCTGCTCTAATTTAATCATGAAATAAAATGTCAAGTATGCTGGGCCTCATGTCAAGAAATATACATGATAAACAAATTTGCACTACGATTTCAACTGCTTGTCTCCATTCTCCACTGGACCGCTCCTCTCCACACGCACTGCTAAGTGCACAAAATGCACCCCAGTTTAAAATGTTTCTGTTCCAAATAACGCTTTGTGATGTAGCGTGCCCTTGGTTTATAGAATGGTAAGATGCCTCAAATGCCTGAAGTCCTGCTCGAAAATCTACATGAACTGATTGAATCCAGTGTGACTACTTTGCCTGTCATCCTTACAAGGTCCACAACATGTACTCAGTCCATTAACAATAACATCTGTCAATAAAGGGCCTGGAGGCGGTCTGTTTATTGATTAGACCAAAATAAAAGATAGCCAGTGTAGGAAAGTAGGGTCTTTCTGGCATAGATACCCCCACTTTTTGTCTGGTGTCAGTGTGTTTTGACTGTAGTTCACTGGCCAGGAGCATAGTGGAAGTGCGCTCTCCTCTAAATTCCATGGTAAGTACTTTGTACACCCCACAATTGACATACTGGGGTACCATTATAAGTCCTTAGTGTAGGAGGGTGGCTCAGTATATAGTGTCCACCTATGGTAAGGCCTGTGCACTGAGTCCAGGCAACCCTAAGTGATAGTGTTTAAGTCCCTGCAAACCAAAGCTCTCAAGGGGTAGCAGTGGAGAGCAGCTAAGGCTTCTCCAGGAGGGTGTAAAGCAATTGCATGTACCACTTTAGTCGGTAAGTAAGCTTTTCACACAAGAAGGAACCACACCAGGTAAGTAGAAAAATACTTAACATTTATTACTACACACTAGACACTAACTTGGTATACCTCCTATCCGGAGGTATCAATTACACCCAAGAAATAATTATGAAAGATGAAAGTAGCATAGAAACACACATAGGGCCCCACCGGAGGGCAAAACCATATACTAAAATAGTGGAATGCAGAATAGGTACCAAAACGGGACTAGTCCTCAAGGTCGGAGGACCCCAGGGGAAGTAAGGAACTACCTAAGGTGGGTAGCCAGGGACCCCAAGGTGCCCGAGTGCATAGTGGTTACACTTGGTCAGACGTCCATAGGATAACACAGGTAAGTCGCGAGAAGCCCGTTGTCAGACTGCCGTGAGGGGAACGGCCATCACCAAACATCCGAGGGACCGGACTCCAAGTCCCAAGACCGCCTGCACTTACCCACGCAGCCATCCCGCGCCCGGAGGCGCATAAGACCAGCGGCGGGCTCCCGCAGCGCGGGAAGCCCGTTGTCAGAATGCCATGAGGGGAACGGCCATCACCAAACATCCGAGGGACCGGACTGCAAGTCCCAGGACCGCCTGCACTTATCCACGCAGCCATCCCGCGCCCGGAGGCGCATAAGACCCGCTGCGGCTCCCGCAGCGCGGGAAGCCCGTTGTCAGACTGCCGTGAGGGGAATGGCCATCACCAAACATCCGAGGGACCGGACTCCAAGTCCCAGGACCGCCTGCACTTACCCACGCAGCCATCCTGCGCCCAGAGGCGCATAAGACCAGCGGAGGGCTCCCGCAGCGCGGGACGCGCGCGGGACGCGCGCGGGCGGGCCCGGGCCAAGGGTGGGCCCATCTGCGCCCGTCAGAGGCTGGGCTGGGCCACCCCCCTAACATCGGCACTGTCAGCTGCGACAATGGGTAAGCGCAAAACTCCATGCTCCAAGGGCCAGGGTTGTGACAGGGTTAAGTTCCCCAGGAACTCTGCATCAATAATTTCTTATCTGACTTCGGCGGTGGAGGTCTTGAATAAGGAAATACAAAATGCGGAGGTTGAACTGGGGTTGAGTCCAGACCCCGTGGAGAGCGTTATTTTACCCGATAATACCTCCCTAATCCCACCGCCCACTGAGGCAAATATATTGATACTGAAGCAAAGAACAGGGGGGGAAAGTAGCCCATCTAAAGACACATTGCCAAATGATGAAGGGGGTGATTATATTGTGGAAGTACCCAGAGAGCACTTATCCCTTCAAAAGGAGCACATGAGCCAACAAGGGAAAAAGAAAGCTAAGAAAAGGGCAAGTAAATCTGGACACAGGCATGTCACTGTAACCGCTGAAACGACCTCGGTTCAAGTTGAAGATCTGGTGCAACGTGCCCAAGCGGCTGTTAAGTCCACAATGGAGGATTTTTTAAATTCACGTTTGGATCCCATCTTAATGAACATTGTAAAAGAAATCACCGTTATGTTGAACACTTGTGTAGAGGGGATCATGTCGGAACTGGAGCGGGTCGAATCCTACCTGGGGGGGGTCCAGAAATCAACATCATAGCAAGCTCAAACAGCAGCTCTACCGAGGTTCAAAGGCAGCCTAGTACCCAAAACAGAGAGAGGGGCCTTACTAGCCATTCTAACCAAATAACTACAAGGAACAAGATAGGGCCCATTGTCATAACTAAGTCAGATTTAGATTTGGGTAGACAGGTAGGGGCCAGTACCTGTAGCCAAACTGCTTCAGTGCAAAACCCTTCACCTAACCCTGTGACCTCGTTTGGGAATAGGGTTAATTGTGTTCAAAAGGACATCACTGAGCCGAATATGGATAGACTCAACCTGCCCCCAGAAGCCACCCCTTTAGTCGCTATTCTTACAGGGGTTCCCCCACTCAGAAAGAATTGTGTGGAATCAACCATGGAGTTGCTCCGAAAAACTAAATTTTGGTGTGACCAGCAATGTAAAGGTGGCTCCAAGGTCTCTTCACACATCATAATGGCCAGACGACTGGGGAAGGTTGGTCATAGAACAAGAAATCACAAAAAAACGGTTACAAGAACCTAGCCAAATTCTACAAAAGGTTTTTCGCTCTATGAGAGTCAGAAAAAACAGTAAGAAAGGAAAAATGTTCTTTCTTGAGTCCCCTCACTCACCAGGGTTTCCCCATGGTGATATGCTTCATCATTGGGGCCATCCCAACCCGCTGCGGGTTGAGGCGTGCTACGACTTGCGACACTACGTAGGAGCACTAATTGTGGGTGACTATGTGTGGTGCAGTGATGGAGGTGGAGTGGGTGAGATTAAAAATATCTAGCTAGTGGGCAAAAAAAGAATTTATTCAGGCTCCTAGCCGATATATTAAAAACGGGGTTGGTCTCTAGGGTACCTGTCTTTAATGAGTCAGGGGTCCCTAGTGGACGTCAACTAGTTTCGAGCTTCCCCAGTGCTCTTCTTCAGGACAAACAGGGTCCAGCCCTGTTTTGTACCACTCCAAGGTGACCTAAAAATAGGAAAAAGTGATGCTGCGGAATTTAAGCAGGCAAAAGTTAATACATACGGTACACTGACCACGTATTATCTGAAATAGAGAAAGGAGAAATAGCATTATCATGTACAACCTACTTCTTGCTGTGTAGGTGAATATTGGAACCGCCATGCTACTGATCATGTAGTATCCAAAACAGAAATAAGAAATAGCATTTATCATGTACAACCTCCTTCATGCTATGTAGGTAAGTTTTTGAAACCGCCATACTACGCAATCACGCATCCATTCAGAAATTCACTCATCCATTGTTGGTGTGTATTGTTCAGAGCTCTCCCATTTATAACCTTGTGCGGTTACGTGGGCTATGCACACCTCATAAATCGTGGCCTCGTTAATGCCCAATTTTAGTTTAAAAACGAAAAATCACCACGTGACATTACCCTTTAAAACCCCGACCTTATTAAATTAATTGTTTGTTTAATTATAAGTAATCTCGGTCAAGCCAGGCAGTTTTTTGTGATTGCCTTGTTACTTCATGATGTGCGCCAGATAATAGAATCGCACTCAGACTCATACAGACAGACAGTACGACATAGAAAACTACATTAAGGAGAAAAACACATACTAATTATAAAGCAAGATTGTGCTTCATGGTCTCTGAGGGGCTGGAGAGATCATCGGCACTGTGGGAGGAAGCAAAACAAAGCGATAATGAAAGCTTCGTAGCTGAAAAACAGAGCGGGTGCGCTGTGAATGTTTCCGCTGGCTGCCCGGTCCAGTTCTGAAAGGGAATTGGCTTACTTGTGGATGATATCCGCTCCGGCGTGTTGCCTGCTTGCCCTCGCCACCGCATATTAGCGAGTCTCTCCCGGGTGCAGGTATTTGAAGGAAGTGTTTCCGCCTAGTCATAAGATAAAGACTAGAGCGGAAACTTTTACAAAATGGCCGCCGCATTTGGCTCAATTTGGCGGCCCTTTTGGTGATAGTGGAAGGCTTGTTATGAGTGCCTATTGGGAATGACCTAAAGTGATTAGAGGCAGACGATACAAACAAACACACAAACAAGATATGCCTCACATTGATTTATGCGTGAGGCTTGTTTAGAGTGCCTATTGGGAAGTACCTAGAGTGATTAAAGGCAGACGATACAAACAAACACACAAACAAGGTATGCCTTACTTTGATATTATGCGAGGGGATGTTGTACTACCTCTCTCTAAAAAAGTGTATTTGGTCATGAGAGGCGAATAGTTGCATTTATAAGGTAAATGTTTTTTCTTCCAGAGGGTGGCTTATCGATGTGTCACAAAAGGAGATTGTATATTTAAGTTACAAAAGGGCAGGATTCTCTGTGATTTTATCTTGAGAACTGTCCCCACGGTATATTGTCATTCAAACCTTGACTATCTGTACGCAATTTGAAAATCCAGCGTTGTTCTCTCTCAAGTAGTCGCTGCTCGAGGTTGTCATTGCATTTGAAGGCGCACCGGAGGGACCTTGAGGCCCGAAGAGGCGGGCCATGGCCGACAGGAACTCCTGTACTTGGGCCGGAGTCGCCCCCGAACCCGGAAAGGACGGGTAATGCGGGGGCGGCTCGACAGGCATGTCCGGGGCCGCGGGGGCGGGGACGGTGCCGACAGGGGCCTCAGCCGAGTCGCGAGACCGGCGAGGCGAAGTCTTAGTGCGATGACGCCGCTTAGACTTCTTGTGCTTCGACTTACCGGAGGAGCGCGAAGACTTGGATTCCGACGAACGATGGGGGCTCCGCGACCGGCCCCTCGACCTCCCCCGTGACCGGGGCTTGGTGCGGCGCCGACTGCCGGACCTCGAGCAGCTTTCGAGACCGCTCTCGCAAAGCCTTCGGATGAAGTTTCCGGCAGTCAGGGCACGACTTCGTGTCGTGGTCTCGGCCGAGACAGAAGAGACACTCGAGATGCGGGTCCGTGATGGACATCATGCGGGCGCAGACCTCGCAGGGCTTAAAGCCGGGCATCCCTACGACACCTTAGGAGTCGTGAAGACTCGTAGAAGAAACAGTGAAAAAATTCACAAAAAAGGGTAGTCAAAAAGTGACTAGGTCACTGCTCTTCCCGGATCTGCGCTTACTGGCGTGGAAAAAGAAGAACTGACGTCAGCGCGCAGGGGCGGCGTCTAAGTACTGCCCGCGACGTCATCCCGGCGATCACGACGCCGACGACGGACGCGGAGCCGCACGACGCCGCCTACCGACGCGCAAGGGTACTGCTACGCAAAAACTTTCCGGATCCAGCCTGACGCCTGGGGATATTCTAAGGTAAGGAATCTGTCACTAACGTGTCTCTTTCAGATACTGGGCATTAACGAGGCCACGATTTATGAGGTGTGCATAGCCCACGTAACCGCACAAGGTTATAAACGGGAGAGCTCTGAACAATACACACCAACAATGGATGAGTGAATTTCTGAATGGATGCGTGATTGCGTAGTATGGCGGTTTCAAAAACGTACCTACATAGCATGAAGTAGGTTGTACACAATAAATGCTATTTCTTATTTCTGTTTTGGATACTACATGATCAGTAGCATGGCGGTTCCAATATTCCCCTACACAGCAAGAAGTAGGTTGTACATGATAATGCTATTTCTCCTTTCTCTATTTCAGATACTACGTGGTCAGTGTACCGTATGTATTAACTTTTGCCTGCTTAAATTCCGCAGCATCACTTTTTCCTATTTTTAGGTCACCTTGGAGTGGTACAAAACAGGGCTGGACCCTGTTTGTCCTGAAGAAGAGCACTGGGGAAGCTCGAAACTAGTTGACGTCCACTAGGGACCCCTGACTCATTAAAGACAGGTACCCTAGAGACCAACCCCGTTTTTAATATATCGGCTAGGAGCCTGAATAAATTCTTTTTTTGCCCACTAGCTAGATATTTTTAATCTCACCCACTCCACCTCCATCACTGCACCACACATAGTCACCCACAATTAGTGCTCCTACGTAGTGTCGCAAGTCGTAGCACGCCTCAACCCGCAGCGGGTTGGGATGGCCCCAATGATGAAGCATGTCACCATGGGGAAACCCTGGTGAGTGAGGGGACTCAAGAAAGAACATTTTTCCTTTCTTACTGTTTTTTCTGACTCTCATAGAGCGAAAAACCTTTTGTAGAATTTGGCTAGGTTCTTGTAACCGAGATCTCGGTTTTTTGTGATTTCTTGATCGTTTTGGAGGGTGGACCCAGCGTATCCCTCTTTCTCCCCCCCTTTTTTCTGATTTTGGTCATAGAACAAAGCAGGGCACAGATGATTGTATTGTGATCAACTTCGATATGGCAGACATAGCCGGGCAGCTATTTAAGGGGGATGACAGCGTGGGTCAGGGGAGTATTAGGGCTTTACCTCTTGGTTTTTTTTATCCACCATTAAGGGGGCCACACTTGCCTAGCGGACACCTATGGGGATCTGATCCTGGCGAAACTAATCGGGGCAGTTTTTTCCCACACCCACATATTAGGGAGAAGAATCGTATTGTTAGTACAAATGGGAGATCAGTAAATGCTGTTCAACTATCACCCATGCCCTTAGAGAGAATTGATGATGGGCTTGGGTTAGTGTGCCAAAACAGATTCCACCCGTTGTCACTCTTAGACGAGAATGATTGACTGGAGCTGCCCCGTTGCCAACAGAGCCAGAGTGAGGAACCTATTACAGGACAGGTGTTAGATGACGAAGTATCCGGCTGTAAGATTATCAGCTGGAACATTGCAGGCTTAAGAAGTAAAGCACAAGTTACTTACCTTCGGTAAAGATATATCTGTAAGAAACATTAGTAGTGATAGATTCCTTACCTTAGAATATCCCCAGGCGTCAGACTGGATCCGGAAAGTTTTCGTCAGCAGTACCCCTGTGCGTCGGTAGGTGCGTCGTGCGGCTCCGAGTCCGTCGTTGGCGTCGTGGTCGCCGAGATGACGTCGCGGGTGCTACTTGGACGCCGCCCACGCGCGCTGACGTCAGTTCTGTACACTACTTTCCGCGCCAGGAACGCAGAGCCAAGCAAGATACTGACCACTGGTGCATTGAAACTAGGGCCCTGAAAGGGATGACCTTAACCCTAGAAATCAGTTCACAGAACGGGGAGGATGGGTGGGGCGGTAAGGAATCTATCACTACTAATGTTTCTTACAGATATATCGTTACCGAAGGGAAGTAACTTGTGCATCTGAAAGAAACACATAGTGATAGATTCCTTACCTTAGAATAGATACCCCAGCAATACCAACCCCGGTGGTGGGTCTGCGAACAAAGATCACACCAGAAAGTTACGGAGAACAGAACGGCCAAAGAAGCCGTCTCTCCGGACTTGGCTGTCCAGGCAGTAATGATTGGTAAACGTGTGCAGCGAGGCACACGTGGCTGCCTGACATATGTCTTGCAGGGGGACACCACGTCCCAATGCAGTAGTGGCTGCAGTAGCTCTGGTGGAATGAGCACGCAGCCCCACCGGAGGTTCTTTTTTAGCCAAAGAGTAACAGGCTTTGATACACAAGACAACCCAGCGGGAGATGGTTCTCTTATGGACCGCCCGACCTTTCTTGGTGCCAACGTAGCCAACAAAAAGCTGGTCATCCACCCGGAACTGCTGTGTGCGGTTAAGATAAAAAGAAAGCGCATGTTTTGGGTCCAGACGGTGGAGCCGCTCTTCCTCTCTGGAAGGATGCGGAGGCGGAAAAAAGGTGGGCAAGGTAATAATTTGCCCATAGTGAAAGGCCGTAACCACTTTTGGCAAAAAGGAAGGACGGGGCCTGAGCACAACCTTGTCCGGATGGACTGAAAGGAAAGGAGGCTTACAGGAAAGAGCCTGGAGCTCACTCACCCGCCTGGCGGAAGTGATGGCCACCAGGAAAGCAGTCTTTAACATCAAAAGACGAAGAGGACAGTTGTGAAGTGGCTCAAAGGGAGCGCACATCAAGTACGTCAGAACCAGGGGGGGCGGAGCTAGCTCGCGACCAAGATGGCCGCTTGAGCCTTGAGCTCCGTGACGCCGTCTCAATATTCTTCAATTATCCGACAGCATTTCACTTACCACCACCTTCCCGATAGCGACCTCGCCCGCTAACTGGGTAGCGAACTCCGGAGCTTCTCTGACTAGCCGCGCCGGAGTTGCAGCTGTGAGTTGCGGGCTAGCGGCTAGGCCCGTAATCCCCGGGCTGGAGTGAATTTGGGGGCGGAGTTGCGTCAGCTGCCGTACGGCGCAAAGACCTGCGGCTCAGCGGTCACCGGAGCAGCTTGCACATCCGCTGTGGTTCGCCGACCGAGACTGGCCTGGAGATGTGGTGCGGTGCTGGTGGGAGCATCGAGGCGGTGAACTAATGAGGCGGGCCAGCGCCAGTGGAGACGCGCCCGCAGCGACGACCGCCAGCACCACCTCCGACCGCGCACACACAAGCGAGAGCTGAGGTACGTTGCGGCAAGCCCGCAGGGGCAGCGAGGAACGGCGGGGCACGGCGGAGCCCGAGTGCACCGGCCCGCATTGGACGCCAGTATAAGCCTGGGCAGTGGCACCTTAGGCGGGGCCCATACCGAACAGGGTCCGCCATTATAGTGCGGCGACGGCAGGTGCACGGCCATCTGGGGCACATAAAGACACGCCGAGGCAGCCAGGGAGCCGTCTCCAACACCCGCACTGTGACACCTGCTGCGGATAGCCTCCTATAGCTTGGGTCTGGCGGTGGCCCCTGCTGGCAAAGGAGATCACAGCACGACTTACCTGAAGAATTCCAGGAGCGCCTGGGGCCAGTGTGCTGCAAGCGTCAGTGACCTGCATGCGGCTACGGTGAGGCAGAACGAGGACCAACGCTGGTGAGGCTGAGGGCAGAGGCTGGCCTGGCGCGCGTAAATACCCGTGTGTGTGGATACTGCAGTACAGCACAGGCTGGGACATAGTGCACAGGGAGCGCCTTAGAACAGCAGCAGGGTATCCTATAGTCGCCAACACGCCACATAGGGTGGGCACCGTGGATCTTACTACACGACCACACTATCCTGGGTCCCAGGAGGCTAGACCTGGAACGAGGAGCCCCCTCTCTGCCGTCGGACCTGCTGCGTCGCACATAGAGGGACACACGTCTGCCTGGCTGGGGAGCGTAGACTGAGACCGCCGTGTGCACATAGCGGTGGCTCCGGCCCTGCTGGAGTTGGGAGGCCATCGCGGTGCGCTGTTGACCCCTTGATTGGTACACCCATCCGACCCCCACCATGGGCAAAGTGGACAGAGCACAATCTAAACTCTCCTTCGAACAGAAACGCTCAAAATCGCATGATGCCACCTCCGCGGACGCTTCCAGGACACACACCCCTGAGGAAGAAGACCCTGTCCCGGATATCCGTAAGATGCTCCTCTCCATGGAAAAAAGCTTGCAAAGCAGCATCGCCTCCTTAGGTACCAAAATGGACGCTCTCTCCTACAGAATGGATAGGATGGGGGAACGGCTGGACAAGCATGCGGAACGTTTAGACATGTCAGAGAGAAGACTAACGGAGGTAGAGGAAGCGCATACCACGCTAGATTCAGATCACAAACAACTGGGGAAGGTTATACGCGTCCTACAAGATAAAACGGAGGACTTAGAGGCCCGCTCGCGACGCTGCAACTTGAGAATTACTGGCTTGCCGGAGACGACTTCCACGGGTAATATGGAACAATTTATTGAAAAACTATTGATCACGGTCTTGGGGGAAGGCGTCTTCTCTAACATGTTCGTGGTGGAGAGAGCGCATCGCTCCCTGGGCCCACGTCCGCCCCCGGGAGCTCCGCCCCGTCCAATTATTGCAAAGCTGCTTAACTACCGGGACCGAGACGCTGCGCTTCGGTTGGCACGAGAAAAGCAAGCACTGACGTATGAAGGCTCTACACTATCGCTCTATCCGGACTTCACAATTTGAGTGCAAGAGGCACGCAGACAATTCGCCCCTATGAAAAAACAGTTGCGGGACTTGGAATTGGACTATGCCATGCTGTACCCTGCCAAATTACGAGTCAATAGGCAGGGTCGGTCTCATATTTTTACAGACCCGAAGGTCCTCCAGAAGGCCCTAAAGGGCTGGTCCAGAGAACATCGCGGGAGCCCGGACCAGCACCTGCTCAATGAAGCGACTGGTGGATCGATGGCAGACCAGGACTGAAACAAAGCACACCTGCTATCTGATGAGTATCAGGGGGGGTTTGCAAGATGAGGGGCAGGGAGGTTTGGAGGGACGACTGCTTAGTAATTGCTGATTACATGTTTATTTGATCACTGCCGAACTGTGTTAGGTCTTTACTGGACTATTGTAGAATGATCTACCGTACACGGGCAGGGAGGCACCCAGTGACAGACACGAACTACACGGCCCATTTAGTGTGATGGTTACAAGTACAGTGTCTTAGGGCTTCGGGGGTAGATTGGGATGGTGAGTTGGTGTCGGTGGCTCGGCGCTCTACTACGTAAATAGGTGAGGTGAGGCTGAAGATGCTGTATAACCTAGCAGACGGCACACGGGAGGCGAGGGCAGAAGAGTTGCTGTTTTCTTCTTTACTTTTTCCTTTTTCTCTTCAATTGCCTCTATTTAACGAGCAACCTCCGCCCACGAGTGCCACACACCAGAGTTGTGATTTTGGGAGGGGGGAGGGCAGCAGGGGGGTTGAGTGGGAGTATTCTGGGATGATGCGCGACCGAGTTGGGGGAGGTCTGCTGTGGGTGGGGGGAGGGAGGGGGAGAGACGATGTTAGATCGTCTTGGTTGCTTGCGATTCTTTTGTGTTTTGCTCAAGTTACACATAGGGCACACGCGCAAGGCAGTTCAGGAATCAATATGAGACTCGAAACACAGTATGACGACACCTAGCGGGGTTAGCGCCCCGAGACAGAAAGACTCCCTACGTGCACTATCGTGGAATATACGAGGACTTAATGACTATCGCAAACTGCGTGAAGTGTTGAACTATTTGAGCAGACATAACATAGATTTAGCCATGTTACAGGAGACGCACCTCCCTCAGTCTAGCGCGCTGCTGCACAGTAGGGGAATGCTGGGTAATGTCAATACCTCTGGTTTTACGTCGCATGCTCGGGGTGTGCTGACCTGGGTTAATCCTAGATCTGACTTCACGCTTGAACAGCTACACTCAGATACTGCAGGACGTTTTGTGATCTCTTGATGCCGGGGCAGGGGCATGGAACTGATTATAGTGAATGTATACGGTCCTAATTTTGACTGCCCCGAGTTTTTCACGACATTGGCTACTACTGCGTACAGTTATCGGTGCGCACAGTTTCTCTGGGGAGGGGACTTTAATTTGGTAAGAAATCCTGAACTAGACAGATCAGCAGGGCCGGCGAGGAAGCCTGCAGCGGCGGCGCGGGCATTGGAGAATATCATGGTTAGCAGGGGCCTTTGTGATGTGTGGCGAAAGCGCTATCCCAACAAAGGGGGATTCACGCATTATTCAGCTTATTATAATTTGCACACTCGAATAGATTACTGGTTGGCCACGGAGTCACTGGCGGAGCAGGTCCGTCACTTTCAGGTCCTCCCTCGTACGCTCTCGGATCACTCGCCGCTGCTGCTGGTCCTGGCCACTCCTAAGAAAACTATACCGCCATTCACATGGCGCTTTCCCCCTTATTCCCTACTGGACCCTCTCTTTAAGGAAGAACTAGCTGACGCCATAGATACATTTTTTGCTAGTAATATTGGCTCAGTGGATAGCTTCCAGACCGTCTGGGAGGCTTTCAAAGTGTATATTCGTGGCGTGGCCATGGCTAAACATTCGGGCGTCCTCCGCTCAATCCGGCAGAGACTAACGGACTTAGAGCAAAAATTGAAAGACTTGGAGCTGCGCCAGGTGGCGAGTGAGGACGAGGAGCTTGCTAAAGTGATAAAAGACACGCTAGGCGAATACCAGGATGCAGCAGATAGCGAAGTCAAGCACCTGGGCAAGTACGCTACGGCCCGTATTTATGGAGAGGGGGATCGGCCGGGCTCAATATTAGCACAGATTCTGAAAGCCAAGCGCGACAAAACGCCGATCTGTGAAATAAGATCTGCAGAGGGAGCAATGTTAACTGAAGAAACAGACATTGCGGATAGGTTCAAACAGTATTACTCGGAATTATACTCCTCTCGCTCTCCAGGTACGGAAGAAGAAATACTTGATTATTTAGAACATATCAAACTACCATTCCTCACCAACACGCACAGAGAGTTCCTCATGCGCCCCATTAAAAAAGATGAAATAACGGACGCATTGGCGGGAATGAAAACCGCTAGCGCCCCAGGGGCTGATGGCCTCACAGTAGGCTTCTATAAAGCATTCCTCGATTTACTGCTTCCCCACTTGTCTGAACTATTTGATGATATGTGTGTTTCGGGTACAATGCCCTGCACAATGAGAGAGGCACTCATAGTAGCCATTCCCAAACCGGGCAAGCCCCCGGAGGAATGCAGTTCTTATCGCCCCCTTTCACTGCTAAACGTGGACACCAAGATATTCGCTAAAATTCTGGCCAATAGCCTAGCCCCCCTATCCTCAGTGCTGGTAGCGCCGGAACAAGCGGGGTTCATCCCTGATAGGAATCTGACTTATAACCTGCGCACGGTGTTTGGAACTATACAACATGTTAGGCAAGACACTAAGGCGGTAGCGGTCTTCCTAGATATGGAAAAGGCCTTTGATTCAGTAGAGTGGCCTTTCATGCGGCAAGTACTGAATAGGATGGGCCTGGGATTAGTCTTCCTTCAGCTGGTCGGGGTACTGTACAATGCACCCACTGCGAGGATCCGACTATACAATCTGGTCACGGATTCATTTGCTATAACCAGAGGGACTAGACAGGGCTGCCCACTATCTCCCATATTATATGCCCTAGTTGCCGAGCCTCTTGCATGCGCGCTCAGAGAATATCATGAGCATAAAGGCATTAGATTTCCGCCCTATAGGATTGTAGTGTCTACATATGCAGACGACACCTTATTATATGTCCGAGACCCGGAACAAAATCTCTCCTCAGTGCTTCGGGAAATAGTACACTTTGGTGCGCTATCGGGCTTACATGTCAATTGGTCTAAGTCCATTGTCTTCCCGCTTACCCCGGTCACGACAAATTTTGAGATGGACTATCCGTTACAATGGACCACGGACTCGATTCGATACCTCGGTATCCGTCTGCACACAGACTCAGAGACCGTGTTTAGAGAGAATTATGGTATCGCTATAGATAAATTGGAGGACGACGTCGAAACCTGGATCCGGTTGCCGCTGTCCCTCGTGGGCCGCGTTTCCATCATGAAAATGGTGATATTACCCAGATTTCTGTTTCTTTTTACGAATATTCCTATGGTTTTACCACGATCCTTCTTTCATAGACTTAATAAATCATTGATAAAACTGGGCTGGGCGGGTAAGCAAGCACGTGTGCAATGGCGAATACTTACATTACCTCATCAGTTGGGGGGCTTAGGAGCGCCAGATTTAGACTTATATTATAGAGCTGCGTAGGGAGCACTAGCACATTATTGGATACATGGTGCGTCCGACGTACCGTTTATCCGTATGGAAAAGCTGATAGCCGAGCCGCTCCCTCTCCCAGCCACGCTATTTGAACCCGTGGATCGGAGAACCGGAATCCTGGATTCCATTAACTCGATCCGACACGCCTGGCATAACCTATTGCAATTACAGGCGGGGGCTCTGTTGTACTCTCTGGCTATGCCGATTGAATGGGCATTATGGATAGCCCCCTGCAGGGACGGGGGGGTTACCCGAGTGCTACACACACTAAATATAGACACGGCGGGGGGGGGGCGGAGCTTGCTCGCGACCAAGATGGCCGCTTGAGCTTAGAGCTCCGTAACACCGTCGCAACATCCGTCATCGATCCGGCACCTACATGCTCCTCTGAGCCCTCAGTGGCGTTTCCCTGTCGCCGGAGCCCCTCCGGAACACAAAGAGCCGCTTCCGACCCCTGTGAGACGCCGGGGGTCTGTGCTGTGCGCGCCCGCGCAGGGCCGAACTTGCTGGGCCTCGATCCCCGGCCTGGAGTTGCCAGAGGGGCCGGCACCTGCACGGCGATATTATTGCACGGGACCCTGAACGCACGTCGCACACGCCCAGGGACGAACCTTCCCCCTACGCCTCTGCTGAGGTGCTGCCTTTCCACCTGAGGATTGCGGTGCTGAGCGGACCCGCGAGCCGCGTAACGCCGGTGCGGAGCCACGGCACTAAGGTTCGTGGTGGAGGCGGCTTGGACCTTGGCTGCCCGGTACACTGCCCTGGAAGGACATTTAAATCGAGGGGAGGTGTCCTGCTGCGGGGATTCGCGCCACATCACCTGTCTACGCCTCAGTAGGTCTTGGGGAGACTGGCTGCCTGCAGACCGCAAATTTTGGGACAGCACATTGTCATTGCCCTGCGTGACTGCCTGACCGATGGGAGATACACGCACGCGGTTGCTGCTGCATCTGCGAGCGCGGTTCCATCCGTGTTGAGGGCTGTGGTGGGTTTGGTTCCTAGTGGCGGGACGCCGTGGATGCTGGACTTTGACGTTCCTGGCCGCCTCTGCCCACTGCCTGCCATCTGAGCCCCCGCATGCGCCACCTGCCTTGAGCGCGCCTGTCAGTGTTGGATGGATCAGTGTTGGAGGGATCGCTGCGGTTGGGGCTGCCCCCCTGGTGGACACACGGTTTGGGGCCCCTCTCTTCGCCCTCCTCACGCCTGCTGCGGAGTACTACAGGGGGCACTCAGACTCGGGACCTACGTGCAGTTTGCCTGCGCGGGGCGATTGGCGGGAAGGCCGTCGCTGGAACCACCACGTGATCGTCCAGCCTTGTGGCAGAGATCTTGGCGCCATAGTTTTGGGTGGTTGTTTGGAACCCTGATATCCCGCCCTAAGAACTGACCTCTATCTGGGGCGCAGGCGGTCTGCACCAGTGATTTGGTATTGGCCCCCAGGCCTGCTGAGCGACGACCGCCCTCACATTCGTGTTCCCAGGCGGCGACAATGGGCAAAGTTGATAAAGCCCAACCGAAACTTACGTTTGAGCACACACAGTCAAAGTCCCGGGATGCCTCCACTGAGGACGCTGAGGGGCCACGGGGGCGGCCCAGTGAAGAGACGAACTTGGATATTCGTGGCCTGCTGGTGTCCATGGAGAAGAACTTGCAGGGAGGCATCTCGGCACTGGGCGCCAAGATGGACGCCCTTTCCTACAGAATGGACCGCATGGCCGAGAGACTGGATAAGCACGCGGAGCGACTCGACATGTCTGAGCGCAGGATAACGGAAGTGGAGGAAACGCAAACTACCTTGGACACCGAGCATAAACAACTGGGCAGGGTCATGCGGGTCTTGCAAGACAAGACGGAGGACTTGGAAGCGCGCTCGCGGCGCTGTAACCTTAGAATTACAGGCCTTCCGGAAACTACCCATACAGGCAACATGGAACTCTTCATAGAGAAACTGCTTGTTACCCTGCTAGGTGACGGCACATTCTCTACTATGTTTGTGGTGGAATGGGCGCATCGATCCTTGGGTCCACGCCCGCCCACAGGAGCGGCTCCTATGCCGATCATCGCCAAATTGCTTAACTACCGGGACAGAGACGCTGCGCTGAAAGTTGCTAGGGAAAAACAGCCTTTGCGCTACGAGGGTTCCACGATCTCCCTATTTCCAGACTTTACTATCCGAGTACAGGAAGCGCGCCGCCAGTTTGCTCCTATGAAGAAGCAGCTCCGCGAACTCAACATTGACTACGCCATGCTGTACCCAGCGAGACTCCGTGTTAATAAGCAGGGCCGCTCACATATCTTCACCGACCCAAAGGCTCTACAGAAGGCTCTGAAAGACTGGTCCAAAGATAACCGTCAGAGCCCGGCACGACTGTAATTGGACGAAGCGGCTGGTGGGCAGCTAGACGAACAGGACTGAACGCTGGTCGACTCCCAAAGACGATAAGTGCTGGTTGCCTTGCTGCGCTTTGTGCACTGTTAAATGATTGTGTGTGCCCGCGTGCTGGTTGCCGTGGCATGGACACAGTGTTTGTCTTTTCGGTCGGTGGGGCGCCGGCTGCTGGACTAAACTAGTACATTACATGCCGCCCTCAGAGAGAGGCTCCAGCAAGCCACCAGGGTGACTGGGGCCTCGCAGCGGGGACTAGACCGTAGTTAGTTTTGGGGTGGAAGCTCCTGGCCTATTGAATCCCACAAGTGGGGGTGTCTCCGTCTATTCCTACATGATTGGCAGCCCACCTTTGTTGAATTATAGACTACTGCAGCTGATGGGGACTGTAATTTTATCTTCATGTAGTTGCACATTGCTGATCAGACG
Source organism: Calotriton arnoldi (assembly GCA_963921515.1). Taxonomy (NCBI): domain Eukaryota; kingdom Metazoa; phylum Chordata; class Amphibia; order Caudata; family Salamandridae; genus Calotriton; species Calotriton arnoldi. The sequence goes on along the minus strand of CAWUFW010000074.1, from coordinate 5,387,789 downwards.
GTGCTCGGAGTATGGCTCTACCTAGGCCAAATAGTACTCCTTTCTCGGCGAGCAACATCCGCCCACAAGTGTGCCACACTTGGGAGGGTTTCTTGTTTCAAGGGAGGGAGGGGGGGTAGTGTTGGAGTCTATGGGGAATCGCCGTGGCCAAGTTGGGGGTGGTCCGTCGTGGGTGGGGGGTGGGTGGGTTGTTCGAATTGAAGTGCCGTTTATTTTGGTTGTTGTTTATCTTATGACTGCACAAGCTGATCAAGACAATTCTTTGTTGCGCAGACTAGCTCACAGATTACGCCTCGTGGCCTGTTATGATAGCTAACAGCTGTACTAGCGGTAACGTGACAGTGGACACCCTCCGGGCCCTCACATGGAACGTTAGGGGTCTCAATGACCACAGGAAGATCCGCAAAGTATTGACTTACCTACAACGACATCACATAGACATAGCCCTATTGCAGGAGACACACCTCCCGCTTAACAGTCCTCTTCTCCGCAGTAGAGGTTTGCGGGATAACACACACGCTTCTGGTTTCACCACACGCGCGAGGGGTTTTGACCTGGGTCAATCCTAGGTCTCCCTACACTCTTGTTCCACTAGATTCGGATAGAGACGGTAGGTTTGCGATCTCCAGGTGTCAAGGGAAGGGCTTAGACATGATAATAGTCAACATATACGGCCCCAATTATGACTGCCATGCCTTCTATAAGGCGCTGGCGATCGCTGCCAGTAACTACAAAGAGGGGCGATTCCTTTGGGGAGGAGATCTTAACCTAGTCAGAAACCCAGGCTTGGACCGTTCGGGGGGCCCGGAGAGACGTACCTCTGCTGCTGCTAGGGAGTTGGAGTGTGCTATGATTAAACTGGATCTATGTGACGTCTGGCGCGACCGACACCCGGGCATAGGGGGCTTCACACACTATTCTGCTTATCATAATTTACATACTCGTATCGATTACTGGTTGGCAGCCTCGCCACTTGCTGATGGCGTTAGAGAGTGCATGGTTCTTCCTAGATCCCTGTCGGTTCATTCTCCCCTTCTGCTGGTTCTAGACACTCCCAGAAAGGCCATTCCGCCTTTCACTTGGAGATTCCCCCCTTACTCCCTGCTGGACCCGGTCTTTAAGGAAGAACTGACGGAAGCTATAGAGACTTTTTTTCCCACAAATGCAGGCTCTGTCAACAGCTTCCAGGTAGTCTGGGAGGCTTTCAAAGTTTTTATTCGCGGTGTCACAATTGCTAAACACTCTGGGGTTCTACGTTCAATCCGTCAAAGACTGACTGACTTGGAAAGGAGACTTGGGGTCCTAGAACAACGCCTACTGACGAGCGCAGATGAGGCGACCTCGCAGGAGATCAGGGTATTGCTGGAGGAATTCCACGAAGCAGCAGACGCTGAGATTAAACACCTGGGCAAATATGCCACAGCGCGGGTATATGGTGAGGGCGAAAGGCCGGGCGCGGTCCTTGCTCAACTCCTTAAAAAAAGGCGCAGTTTAAAACAGGTCACTGTTCTCAATTCAGCGGAAGGGGATACTTTAACTGAGGAGGCTGCGATAGCGGAACGGTTCAAGCAGGTTTACGCCGATCTGTATTCTACCCGGTCTACTGGCTCGGAGGATGAAATTTTAGACTACCTCGCTCATATTAAACTACCATTCCTCACCAATACCCATCATGAGTTCTTGATGAGGCCCATTGAAAGAGAAGAAATCATACTGGCCCTCTCGAGTATGAAAGCGGGGAGCGCCCCTGGGGTGGACGGCCTCTCTGTACCGTTCTACAAGGCGTTCCTAGACATTTTAATCCCGCAGTTGACCGAGCTTTTCGACGATATGTGTGCCACCGGCACCATGCCCCCAACGATGCGGGAAGCCATTATTGTAACCATCCTCAAGCCGGGTAAGCCCCCGGAGGAGTGTGGATCCTACCGCCCGCTTTCTCTCCTTAATGTCGACACAAATATTTTCGCAAAAATTCTTGCTAACCGGCTGGTCCCCCTTGCTCAGACGCTAGTGGCCCCTGAACAGGCGGGGTTTGTTCCGGGCAGGAACCTCACCTACAATCTTCGTACTGTGTTTGGTGCCCTACAACACACCCGTCTGGAGGCTAGGGCTGTTGTCATTTCTCGACATGGAGAAAGCCTTTGATTCCGTTGAATGGTCCTTTATGAGGCAGGTCCTACTCAAGATGGGATTGGGCCCAGTCTTTCTTCAACTGTTAGGGGTACTATACAACGCTCCCACAGCCAGAATAAAAATAGGGAACCTGGTGACTGACCCTATAGCCATTACCAGAGGAACGAGGCAGGGATGCCCGTTGTCTCCTATCTTATACGCATTGGTCGCCGAACCCCTTGCTTGCGCATTGCGTGAGTATCATAGCCATAAAGGCCTTCGATTCCCGAACTACGAGCTTATAGTGTCCACCTACGCTGACGACACGCTGTTATATGTCCGCAATCCCGATAGTAACCTTTCTTCGGTATTAAGAGAGGTGGTGCATTTTGGCGAGTTGTCAGGACTGCGAGTCAACTGGCCTAAGTCTATTGTTTTCCCGCTCACGCCGGCCACCACACCTATTGAACTGGACTATCCACTACAATGGTCCACTGAGGCGATTAGATATTTAGGCATCCGTGTGCATTCTGATCCAGAAACGGTGTTCAGGGAGAATTACGGTGTCACGGTCAGTAGACTTGAGGATGACATCGATAGCTGGATTAGGCTGCCCCTGTCTCTGCTAGGCAGAATTGCGCTCATGAAAATGGTGGTCCTACCCCGGTTCCTGTTCCTTTTCACAAACATCCCCATGGTACTCCCTAGCTCCTTTTTCCACCGGGTCACCTCCTTGCTGATCAAACTGGCCTGGGCGGGCAAACAAGCGAGAGTCAAATGGCAGACGCTTACATTGCCATATCACTTGGGGGGGCTGGGCGCGCCGGACTTCAGTTTGTATTACAGAGCGGCACAGGGTTCCCACGCTTACTATTGGTTCCATGGCCCGCCGGATACCCCGCATCTCCGTATAGAAACTACCGTGGCCGACCCACTGCCACTGCCGGCCATTTTATATGACGCTGCGGACCGTAGAACCGGGATCTTAGATTCTATTAACGCCACACGGCACGCCTGGCACCGTCTATTACAATTGCAGGCTGGAGCAATTCTGTACTCACCAGCCATGCCAATCGAATGGTGCCGCTGGTTGCCCCCATGCAGGGACAGAGGAGTCACGCGGGCGCTCTCCGCATTGCAAATCCAGACTGTGAAGACCTATTCTACAATGGTGTTGCAAAAAAATGGGGAGATATAGAGCAACAGGCCGACTCTACTACACTCCTAACGCGCTTCCAATTCCATAGAACGAGACACACACTACTCAATATCTTAGGGGAGGATCTTCAGGAACCCCTGGAACTCTTAGCACTGACCCACACCATAAAGGCGAAGTCACCTCGTAAGATAGTCTCTAATATATACAAATTGTCCATGTCCCACAGGGCACATCATTACACCAAAGCGAGGCTAGCCTGGCAGCGTGACTTGCAGAAGGATATTGACGACCCTAGGTGGGCATATTGTTGTTCCAATACTCGGCGAGTCTCCTTGAACGGCAGACATAGGCTGATCCATTTTAAATACTTGAACAGAGTATACTACACGCCAGAGAGACTTCACAGGTATGGGTTAAGGGATGACCCGGCCTGTGAGAGATGCAGGGAGCCACTTGCGGACTTTTTACATCTGGCCTGGTCCTGCCCCGGGATTTACACGTTTTGGCGTTCCGTGTTCGCAGAGCTAAGTAAAATAACTGAAGTGTCACTTACCCCGGACCCTGCACTGGCCCTCCTGGGATATTCTAAACAGACGCCCAAGGGAGTGCGGCGACTGGTCGACATGGGACTGTTAATAGCTAAGCGCAGAGTGGCCATTGGTTGGTCACGTGGTCCTACGCCCACCATGGCCCAGTGGTCGCATGACATGCTGTACTGCAGCACCCAAACTGAAAATTTCAGCGAACTCCTCCCCCCTCGGAGTCGGCCAAAAAATTTCTGGGGTCTTTACATTACATACCGGTCAACTAGGGAGACTGACCCGACCGACAATGGTGGCACTACACCGGAGCGGCCTGTTTCCACTGCAGTTATATTACACACCTAATATTGGCTTGTTCCTGTTGCTGGGCCTGCGGAACCAGTTAGCCCCTGACTATGTGTGTCCAAGGCGTCGCCCTGTGAAGTATGGGGGGACTGCGTCCCGAATTATGGGACAGTATATGGGTGTTAAATCAATGTGTCATCTTGCTTTGCAGCTGATCTGCCTGTACTAGAGTTTCAAGTAGCCCTTTTATACTCATGTGTGCTATACGTCAATGCTGTGATGCTGTACTGTTTTGAGATTGATTTGTATTACGCTTTATAAATAAACAAATTAATAAAATAAAAAAAATAAAAAAATATAGACACGGCGGGGGACCTGTTTCAAGACGGGGTGGTTAAGACGTGGGAACAAGCTGCGAATGCGACAGACGCTAACACTCCGCTCCAACAATTTCAGTTTTATAGAGTGCGCAGAGCTATGCACGACTTGTTGGGAGAGGACTTGTGTGAACCCCAGAGGTACCGGAACTGTCATATGTTATAAACACTAAGTTTCCCCGGAAAGCGGTCTCTAGCATATACAAATTGGCTATGTCTCATAGAGCCACCCAGTATACGAAGGCCAGGCTGGCATGGCAAAGAGACCTGCAGGTGGTAATAGATGACTATGTGGAAGTACTGCTGTACTAATACTGGACGCATCTCACTGCACGGCAGGCATAGACTAATACATTTCAAATACATCAATAGAGTATATTATACCCCAGAAAGACTCCATAGATACGGGCTCAGGGAAGATGCGTCCTGTGACAGATGCCGCGCTCACCCTGCGGACTTTATGCATCTAGCGTGGCAGTGTCCGGGAGTATTTAATTATTGGGAAGCCATTTTCCGAGAATCGAGCAATGTGGTGGATAGGGAGCTCACGCCGGATCCCGCAATTGCCCTTTTAGGGTACTCTAAAACCCTCCCTAAAGCAATACGTAGGCTAGTGGATATGGGGCTCCTCATGGCAAAGCGAAGGGTTGCAATGTGTTGGATGAGAGGCCCTGTTCCTACGGTGACACAGTGGTCGCATGATATGCTTTATTGCTGCACACAATCCGAGAACTTTAGTGAGCTGCTCCTGCCTCGCAGCAGGCCTAAGAACTTCTGGGGACTGTACACAGCATATAAACTTAACAGGATTGTGGAGCCGGGTGGAGAGGTATCAGCAGAACCTGAAGGGGGGACATGATATTATAATCCACTGAATCGTAATGCGTAGCAGTCTGGCCGCGAAGCACATCTTAATGCGAGACCAGAGGGATGCTCTATCCCCAGGGGCACAAGCAGATAGTCCAGGCGGGAGCCTTGGAAGGGGGCTTTTAAGAGGCAAACGTAGGGGGAACCGTAGGGTAGATTTGTATTTCTCTTCTATTATATTTACTAGGTGATAATCTGAACTGAACAAATTCCTGAGCGCCGCAAGCAACGATGACTCTTACAGTAATGGGTTTTAAGTGCGTTATTGTTAGAATTTGTAAGAGGTACATAGCATTTCAAGTATGTTCTGCGCTGCCTGCCCCTTGGGTTGTTGGCCACGAAGCTGTGTTAAACTTACATCTGTTACCAAGCTGCCGGCCCCAGGGTTGTAGGCAAGAGGCTGTGTACGAATGAACAATTCCCATGTAATAAAATTTTCAACAAAAAAAAAGTACGTCAGAACCAGATTCAAGTCCCACTGAGGCATCACGAAAGGAATAGGAGGAAAAAGGTGAGTAATGCCTTTAAGAAACCTATTTACAACAGGGGAATTGAAAAGAGAGGGCTGATCAGGGAGCCTGAGAAAGGCCGAAATAGCAGAAAGGTAGCCCTTGATAGTGCCCAGAGCAGAGCCCTGCCGGGCCAAAGAAAGAAGGAACAGTAGAACCTCAGAAAGAGGGGCAGAAAGGGGATCCACAGCCTTTGCTGTGCACCATGCCACAAATTTGTTCCACCTGCAGGCGTATACCACTTTAGTAGAGGGACGCCTGACTGCCAGAATAACGTCACAAACTTCAGGAGGCAAGTCGAAGGGAATCAACTGCCGCCGCTCAATCTCCACGCAAAGAGGTGGAGGCTGGACAGGTTCGTGTGGAGGACCGTCCCCTGCTGCTGCGACAGAAGATCCTCCCAAAGAGGCAGTCGGATCGGGGGATCGATGCTCATACTGAGTAGCTCGGGATACCATACTCTTCGAGCCCAGTCCGGAGCCACAAGAATGACTTGGGCCCGGTCGCGCCTGATCTTCTTCAGCACTCTGGGCAGAAGTGGTATAGGCGGAAAGGCGTACAACAGACCGCAACTCCACTCGCGACGAAAAGCGTCGCCGAGCGAGTGCCGCCTTGGAAAATCCAACGCGCAGAACTGATGACATTGCGCGTTCTCTTCGGTGGTGAATTGATCTAACCAAGGCTCTCCCCACTGCTGAAAGAGACCTTGCGCCACCTCCGAGTGAAGACGCCATTCGTGATCGAGCATGCACCTGCGGCTGAGTTCGTCCGCCCTGGCGTTCAGAGAACCTGCCAGGTGTTGAACCACCAGAGACATGTCCTGATGTTCCAGCCATGTCCAGAGACGCAGAGCCTCTTGACAGAGGGTCCATGACCCCACCCCGCCCTGTTTGTTGCAGTACCACATGGCGGTGGTGTTGTCCCTGAACACCTGCACTACTCTCCCCTTGACAGAGGGAAGGAATGCTTTCAGTGCAAGCCTGATCGAGCGTAGCTCCAAAAGGTTGATATGGAGCCGGGACTCCGCTGGAGACCAGCGGCCTCTGATCTCCGCCTCTCCCATGTGGCCGCCCCATCCCAGGAGGGACGAATCCGTCACCACTGTGAACTCCGGTTGGGGAAGGGAGAGGGATCTGCCGTCGACCCAATGCCGGTCCGTGAGCCACCACTGCAACTGTCGTGCAGTGCCCTCCGAGATCTGGACGTGATCGGACAGGTTTTCCTGATGCTGCGCCCACTGGAACTTCAGGTCCCACTGCAGAGCCCGCATACGCCACCTGGCATGATTGACCAGCAGGATGCAGGAGGCCATGAGGCCCAGCAGCCTCAGAGTCACTCTGACCGAAACCCAGGACAAGGGCTGAAAGATGGGAATCAGAGCCCGAATGTCCCGGACTCGCTGTTCGGGAGGATAGACCCGAAACTGCGCCGTGTCCAGAACCGCTCCGATAAAGAGGAGTTTCTGGGAGGGAATCAGGTGCGACTTCGGCACATTGATGGAGAACCCCAGCAAGTGCAGGAGGTCGGCCGTAGTCTGGAGGTGGGAGACGACTGTCTGGGGCGAGCCCACCTTCAACAACCAGTCGTCGAGATAGGGGAAGACTGAGACCCCTGATCTGCGCAGATGAGCTGCGACCACCGCCATCACCTTGGTGAACACCCGAGGGGCGCTGGTAAGGCCAAAGGGAGCACGGTAAACTGAAAGTGCTCGTGGCCTACCATGAACCGTAGGTAACGCCTGTGGGCTGGCAGGACGGGGATGTGGAAATAGGCGTCCTGCAAGTCCAGCACCACCATCCAGTCTTGTGGGTCGAGAGCAGACAAGACCTGAGCTAGAGTGAGCATCTTGAACTTCTCTTTGCGGAGGAAGCGATTGCCGTTCCGGAGGTCCAAGATAGGACGCAGGCCTTTGTCCTTCTTGGGCACCACAAAGTAGTGGGAATAGCAACCACGATGTACTTCGTGCGTCGGAACGCGCTCGATGGCCCCCTTGGCCAAGAGGGCCGCAACTTCCTGCTGAAGAAGCACCAAGTGATCCCCCGACATGCGGTGGTTTTGAGGTGGCATGGCTGGGGGGGTAGTCTCGAATGGGAGGGGGTAGTCTCGAAGGGGAGGGAGTAGCCCCTTCGGACTATCTCTAAAACCCACCTGTCCGAAGTGATGGTGCGCCAGTGGGGGAGGTGATGGCGGAGCCTGCCGCCCACTGGCGTGATATGGACCTGAAAGTTCGGACTAGGAAGGTTTGGAGGCAGAGGTGGCGGGGTGGTGGTGGTGGTCTGACCCGCCCGCTGGCCCCTTTGTCCGCCACGGCGGAACCTGCGGCCGCGCTGGGATGACTGTTGCGCCGGCCTGTGGCTCTGTTGCGAACGCTGCGGGGCGCCCCTTCGTGTGCCACAAAAGGAGCAAAAAGCGGAAGGCGGTGGAGGGCGGACTGCCGAGAGTCCCAAGGACTTGGCCGTAGCCCGTGAGTCCTTAAACCGCTCCAACGCGCTGTCCGCTTTGTCGCCGAAGAGGTGACGGCCATCAAAGGGCATGTCCATAAGGGTGTTTTGGACATCCCCTGAAAATCCAGTGGTTCTCAACCAGGCGTGGCGGCGAACCGCCACCGTCGTTGCAATGGATCTGCCCAGTGAGTCGGCGGTGTCTAGACCACAACGGATCATGAACTTGGCTGCGTCTCTCCCCTCTGCAACAGCCTGGGCGAGAGCAGGCCGGGCCTCCTCCGGACACTGAGACAGCACGTTCGCCACCGTATCCCACAGGCAGTGGGAATAACGGCCCAAGAGGCATGCGGTGTTCACGGACCGCAGCGCAGAGCTGGTGGAAGAGAAAATCTTCTTCCCAAACTGATCCAGCTTCTTGGATTCCCTATCCGGTGGGGCGGAAGGGAAGGTGGTTGGGGAAGCAGAGGCTTGGACAACCAAGCTCTCGGGGGTGGGATGTTGGGAGAGGAAAATGGGGTCGCCGGGCGATGGCGTCGGGCCACGTTCCTGTCCACAGGAGCCCCTGTGGTGGGCCTGGACCAAGTGCCCAAAAGAACGTCCGAAAGGGCTTCATTAAAGGGCAGCAGCGGCTCCGCAGAAGTAGCTGCTGGCTGAAGCACCTCTGTCAGGAGGTTAGTCCTGACGGCCACAGTAGGGAGCTGGAGTTTTAGGGCCTCCGCCGTCCTATGCAACACCACTGCGTAACTGCCTCCCTCCTCCGTAGCCACGGTAGGAGGAGATAGCATGCCAAGGTCTGGTGAGGTATCCAGACCACTGGCGTCCCCCAATTCCTCAGCCCAGTCCTGTTCAGACTCGCAGGCTGCAGCGAGAGGGTCATCCGACCCCTCCCAGTCCTCCCCTTGCTCCTCAGGCTGTTCAACAGGCCGAAAATAAGGAGCAGGGACATGGGGATAGAAATCCCCAAACGGCGTCGAGAACGGGGGACCGACGCCGCGTCCACTTCGGGGCTGAATCTGAGGTCGACGTCGTCCCGAGGAGCGGGCGGCGTCAGGGTCGGTGCCGGTGGGGTCGACGTTGGTGGAGGCGTAACGAGGTCAACTGGCGTCGACCGGGATCCAGGCCTGGATCCAAGGGTGTCCTGCGGCGCCGAAGCCGACAGCGACGCCGGGGCCAGAGCCGCCGGCGATGAAACGCGAGGACACCCATGCGGGACCGCGGGGCCCGAAGGCGCACCGGCGGGACCAGACGGCCCAAAGAGGCGAGCCATGGCCGACAGGAAGTCCTGTATCTGGGCCGGAGTCGCCGAGGACCCCGGGAAGGGCGGGTAGTCGGGCGACGGCTCCATGGACTCCGCCGGAGCCGCGGGGGTGGCACCACCCGCACCCTCAGCCGCGTCGAAGTCGGAGAACGATGATGTTTCTTCGACTTCTTGTGCTTCGCCTTACCTGAACCCGAGTGCGAAGACTTCGATCCCGACGATCGCCGATGGTGACTCCGCGCACGGTCCCTCAACCTCCCTCTGGACCGGGACCTGTCATGGCGCGGAGCCGACTGCCGGGCTTCAAGCAGCTTTCGGGACTGCTCCCGCAAAGACTTCGGAGCCATGGACCGGCAGTCGCGGCACGACTTGGGGTCGTGGTCGCGCCCCAGGCAGAAGAGACACACGCGGTGCGGGTCCATCACCGACATCATCCAATGACAGTCGTCGCAGGAATTAAAACCGGGCATCCCTAACTGCACCAGGAGTCGATATCGACTCGAAAAAGGGTGAGAAAAAGATCTCAAAAACCTAGTCAAAAAAGACTAGGGGTACCGCTCTCTCCGGATCTGCGCTTGCTGGCGCGGAAAAAGAAAGAACTGACGTCAGCGCGCGTGGGCAGCGTCCAAGTAGCGCCCGCGACGTCATCTCAGTGACCACGACGCCAACGACGGACGTGGAGCCGCACGACGCCCCTACCGACGCGCAGGGGTACTGCTGACGAAAACTTTCCGGATCCAGTCTGATGCCTGGGGATATTCTAAGGTAAGGAATCTATCACTATGTGTTTCTTTCAGATTTTACATTTATTAGCTGGGAAATATACAATAGCCAAAATGGGGTCATTACATTTGGCATTTATGGATCTCAGTTCGGCCTTTGACTTGGTCAATAGGTCGAAGTTGTGGTTGATCCTGCTAGACATGGGAATTGATCCAAATCTGGTCTATCTGCTGGCAGAGTTGCATAGGGACCTTCATGCCAGTATAAGGATCAACCAAGAAGGAAAATGCACAAGGCACTTTAAATCTAGTAGAGGGCTGCATCTTAGCGCCCCTACTTTTTACATTGTACATTAATAACTTAGCTAAATCTCTTGAAAATGCTAGCCAGGATATTCCGCGAATAGGGGACATGGGAGTTCCTGTGCTCCTATACGAGGATGACGCTGTCTTATTAGCCCGCACAGCAATAGGGCTCCAGAGGTTGCTTGACTCATTCGGGGCTTATATGAAATCTTTGGACCTAGTAGTGAATATAGAAAAATCCCAAACAATGTCTATGGGTCATAAAAACAAAAAAGTAAAATCTTTTTACTGTGAAGGTGTTGAGCTGTCTAGGGTGTCCTCTTTTAACTACTTGGGGGTTTTATTTGATGAGAAGGGAACATGGGCCCCCCAACAAATAGTTAAAAAGAATTTGATGGCAAGATCAACGGCTGCTGTTTATGGCTTTGCTCAATGGCTGGGGGCCAAGCCAATTGAAGCCATGCTCAACATTTACAGGTCCAAATGCATGGCCATTGCCCTGTATGGCTCTGATCTCTGGGGCTATAAGTCAGGAGAGGGGGTACAGATAGTTGAAAATAAATTTTTACGCTCCCTCCTGTCTGTTCCACAGTCCACCTCTACATTTATAATACACCAAGAGGTTGGGGTAAGATATGTGTCAGACTTGCTGAGGTTGGCCCCAGTGAGCTGCTGGTTAATGACCTGGCTTAACCCTGAGTTAACACTTAATCATCAGATTATCAGGGATTGTGTGGCCTTGGATAAAGCTAGCAGCATCCCTTGGCTACATTATGTAAAGAATATTTTAAGTAAACTAGGGCGCCCTGACTTATTTACCCTCCCAGATCAAATAAGAAAAGAGGATGTGACATGGGTCAGAACACAGTTTTTGAATCTGATGGCGGTCGAGAGGAGGAGACGGAGTTAAAGAAATCCTCAGTAAAAGCCTATTTCCTGCTAAAAACCGCAACTGTGATTGAACCATACCTGAAAATTGTCACGAAGCCCTATCACCGCCAGCTTTTAACTAGGTTTCGTCTTAACTTAATTCATACTTTTTTAGGAAACTCGCAAGGCTGGAGAAGGGCGTGTGATTTAGGTCCCTGTACCTGTGACAATTTTTCAACCCAGGATACTATGCATTTTATAATGTTCTGTGAGCATTAGAGTGTCATTCGAAGGAGGTTTTTAGTTCCAATTCTGAGGGGAAAAGTTTTTATACAGGTTAAACCCGCTCTTTTTATCTGCAATGTTGAATGTCCCATGGGAGATTTTTAACATCGCAAGTTTTTTAGTTGCAGCTGTACGTCTTAGGAAAAAATGCCATAGCATACTTAATACCGAATGAGTTTTTAATATGTTACTGATGTTTACAGATTTTACACTGCTAAATATGAATTACTGCTTGTCAGTGTTTTTAAGTATTTTTAAGAAATCTGATTTTGTGGATTGTATGTCTTTTTATGTCGCCCCATGTACTGAGTATTCGGATTTTAAATGATTTTTATACATTATATGGTGTTGTATATTGTGATATATGTTGTGTACTTTTATGGTTTTTATTAACTGAATAAAGTGGTTTTGACTGACTGACAAGTCGCGGTTTGGATTTTAGAGTTCTAGGACCCTTCCCAAGGGAACCACTTGGAGGAAGGAAGGTTGGAGAGTCACCCCACCCGTGGATACCCAGAAGAGGCGGCTACCTGCACCACGGGCGAAGTGATGTCAGAAACCTCCGTAGACACCAATGGAAGGTCGTGGAAGTTCTGCAGCTACAGCGCTTAATGGACCAGCCCAGTGGAACCCGGATGAAGAATCCAGACGAGAATAATCTAAAAGCAGAGGGGGCAAACCACCCGGAGGTGACAAGCAGGCACATAAATACACTACCAGTCTTGGTGGAAGTTTCTTGCTGAGGTCCGGTGAGAAGAAAACAGCAGCTGTGAAGACCAGGCGACATTATAGAAGACCAGAAGCCTCTCACGAGCTGCCCCACGCCTGTCGACGAGTGCAGGACGGTCTGTGGCTCGCAGGACCACCAACAAGCCTTGGCAAATGCAAACAACGTTCATGGGTAAAGATGTAGGGATGCAGACCAGCAAGGTCTGAGGGACTAACCCACAAGGGCAAGTCAGGCCTGGCCCTCAGCACGATAGAGAGCCAGAAGGAATTGGTGAGGCCCCTCGAAGACCCTCTAGCAGCAGACGCAGGAGTTTGCAAGGAAGCCCTAGCAGCACACAGGAGAAGAAGCCCCACGAACCAAGAGATGCAGGCAGGACGACGTGCTTGGAGTGCAGTGCTGGAGGCAGGGGCTACTTGGAGCTTGAAGATCTTCCATGAAGACAGCCAACAAGCCTTGGCAACGATAAACAGACGCAGTGCACAGGGAGGCATTCACTTTAGGCTGGAGAGGGATGACAGTCTCCCAACCTTCAGGGAAGACTGGTAAGGCCTCTGGGGAACCGACACACCACCACCTGTGTTGCAGAGTCAAAGGATGTCCAAGGGACAAGAGGATCAGCAAACCGGTCGTTGACAGAGGTGCCTGAGGATGCAGGGAAGTTACTCCTTCACTTCAAGGGAGATTCCTTCAGGCTGGGATGCAGGCTGAGTCCTTGGTGACTTGGAGAATGCACGGCCATGCAGTTGCAGAAGAAGCACACGAACGAAGATGCAGCAAGAATCTTCCTACTGGGAGCAGTCTTGTCATGGGTCCTGGCAAGAAGAACAGCAGAGTTCCAGTGTCAACCAGCAGAAAAGTCTTTGAACAAGCTTCAGAAGACGAGCAGTCGGTTCCAGAAGTTGTTGACAATACAAATCTAATGGCCTACCCTAAAAGGTGCCCTTAAGTAACCTCCAAACAGGGGTAGAACCTCTTCTGTGGTAACCCACCTATCAGTGGGGGTCAGGGATGCTACTCAGATGTCCTAGCCAGGCAGATGCTCCCAGGGGCCAAGATTCAACATGGCAGAATCAAGTGGCCACCTGAAGCTCTGGAGCACGTCCCTGGGGAGGAGATGGACAGGGGGGGTGGACACTCCCCTGTCCTTTATGTGGTTTCACGCCAGAGCAGGAGCCAAGGGATCCTGGACTGGGGGATACTGGCTTAGGCAAGGAGGGCACCAAATGTGCACTTCAATGCAGTCTGGGGGCGCTCAGAAGCGCGCCCACCCTACCTTAACCTAAAGGAGAGGTGGTCACACCTCTCCATAGCGGAAAAACCTTTGATCAGCTTCCCCTGTCCAAGTTAGGCTCATCAGCAGGGGGGCAGAACAGTGTCTGAAGCCAGCAGCAGTGCAGACTAGAAGGAGAACCCTGAAAGGCTACACAGGTAGGTATTGGGGGTCCTCTGATACCCCCTTTACATGGTATCATGCAACTAACACTGGAATCTGTGTAGTAGCATGATTCAAACATGTTCAATACCAAACATGACTAGGTTCGGGGTAGCCATTATGTAGCTGGTAATCTCAAAATGCCAGTGTCCACTACATACCTTAAGATGGCTGCCCCGCACTTACAAAGCCCAGAGAATGGAGTCCGGGGTTTGTAGGGGTACCTCTGCTCGTGCAAGGGTACCAACACACATAGAACTGTGCACCCTGCCCTTGGTTTGAAGGGCCTACCTTAGGGGTGACTTATAGGTTTTAAGTGCAGTGACCGGGATATAAGGGAAACCTTATATCTAAAGTGAAGAGTGGGGGGCGTGGCCAAGATGGCGAGCAGGTAAGACGTGAGACCGGGTCTCGGGAGAGAGCGGGTGAGGCCGGGGGGATCTTGCAGGGCCAGAAGACGGCAGAAGCGGCTTTGGCCCGTAGCACCCAGCGGGGCCGACTCTTGGAGGGTGCCCGCATTCCGGGAGTAGGCAAGAGTCCTGCTATCACTGGTGCACGAAGAAAGTTGAACACCGGTTCCTGAGCCCACGAGGGAGTGTGAGCGGGCTCCGAGAAGATATAGCGCCGCAGCTTGAAAATGGCGGCTGGGTCCGGCGGAGGTGTTTGACGCTGACTCCCGAGGCAGGGTGTCCCGCTGGCTAGCGGAGACTCCAGCGAATTAGCCTGTGGATAACCCTCTGAGTTCGACGAGGAAAGCGTCCGGAGCAAGGAGGTGGACATCGCCAGTAAAGGGAGGGTCACTTGGGACCAGGATTCGTTAGAGAGCAGGGGAGGCCAGCGGGATCGCACCGGGCGGAGGTTGGTGTAAGCAGCCTGGGACAGTGGCATCTAACGGAGCTGTCGGGGCGGCTCCCATTGCAGAGTGAGGAGAAGACGGTGAGCCGCTGTACGGCCACGCCGGCCGGCAGAGCAGAGAACAGCACGCCCAGCTGGTGTAGCGAAGGGTGGCAGGCCAGGAGAGCAGTACAGCCGGACCCTCGGGGTCGGATCGGCGGAAGGGAGAAGTGAACGCCAAGGGCCCCCTGCCAGCAACACGCGCCACTGGAGGTGGAAGAGCGGGAGGTCGCCTGAGCGCACAGCGCCCTCGCCGCTAGTAAGTGATGCCCCTAACCACAACGCTCCAGGGGAAGGATAATAGCTGCCATCTTGGGGGAGACCTGCGTGTCCGTGGGTGGCCCAGGGAGCTGGCTGAGCTGAGGCCGCGGATGAGACGGCGAGAAGCGGCATACCGTTAAAGGCGATGGAGAGCAGACCCCGCAGACGGAAGAAGGGGAAGGCGCAGTGAACAGACGACGCTCCTGAGAGAGGTGCGGAGCGACCCCCCTCATACTGGGGGCACAGCTGCGTGAGGAAGCAGGGACCAGAGGCAGCGAGGCCAACCAGGCAGGTATACGTTCAGGAGCCGCAAAAGAGAGGACGGGCCCCGAGGCAGAGGGACAGAGTGAGAAACTCCGGGCCAAACCAAGGGGGCGGGATCGACGAAGGCATAAAGCAGAGAAGCTCAGGAGACACCGGTGCAGAGGCCGGAGCAAATGGACGCCTGAGCCCAACAACACCGCAAGGAGTAACAACCAATTGAGGGAGCTGGGAAAACGCACCAAAGAGCCAGGCCAAGCAGTATCATAGGAGGATCCCCAGCATTTAAGGGACAATCTCACCACACAGACCTGGTACAACACGCACACAGCGCCACGAAGGGCGGAGAAGAACCGACTGTTTGGGAGAGTCAGCATGTCTACAGTGCGAGGGAAAAAGGACCGGAACTTAAAGAAGATGCTGACCAAGCTACCCACAGCGAGCGGGGGAGAGAGGCGGACCTCACCGACGCCACAACAGGGACAAGACTCCGAATCCACAGAGGCAGCGGTTACCCGGACTATCCTGGAAATGCTATTCAATACGCTGAGGGAGGATCTACAGTCATTGAAGGGCGAAATAGCATCGGAGATGAAGGAAGTTCGCAGAGACATCGATGCAGTGGGGGAAAGAGTGGCTAGCATTGAGGAACAAGACCAAGCCCAAGATGAGGAGGTGGCACAACTACAACAGGAGGTGATTAGGCTGCGGGAACAACAAGTGGACCTCCCGGCGCACACCGAAGACCTGGAAAACAGATTGCGACACAATAATATCCAGATTGAGGGGGTCCCTCTCAAAGAAGAAGGAGCAGCTATGACCCAATACCTACAGGGGCTCTTTCGCAGTATACTAGATGCTACACAGGACTTCGAAATTAAGATCGACTGGACACACAGGGTGGGAGCACAAAGGCGAGCGTCAGCACCACCTCCTGATATCCTGGCTTTCCTTCCGGACTTCCAATTGAAAGAAATGATCCTACAGAAAGCCAGAGATAAACACCCACTCAAATACCGGGACCACCCAGTTGCTTTATATCAGGACCTAGCGACTATCACCTTACAAAAAAGAAGGGACTTCCGGCCGGCAACAGCATATCTGCGGTGACAAGGAATTGCATATTCGTGGGGGCATCCGTTCAGGTTGATCTTCAAGCTCCAGGGAAAGCTGCAACAACTCCGATCATTGCAGGAAACATGCCGAATATTAGGTATTGAATACCCACGCCAGGAGGAGGAGGCGAGACAGAGCCCTGCGACTTCCCCGGGCCGGTGGCAGCGGGTCGGAGGTGGTCGCAGGACTGATCGAACGGCGAAACCGGATCCCACCACGATAGCGCAGGAGCGACAGGCAGTCCTGGACTCGTTGTCAAAGGAGAAGTCTCCCCATGAAGAAAACTGATAAACCAAAGGACAGATAAGTGGGAATAGAGGGCTGGACGGGCCGCGGGGCTTTCCGCAGGGGGCGGGGGGGCCTTAATGGGGCTTTCTTTCCTCTTTGGCCACATCATGAACCTGACACTTTGGACTACCAGGGACACGCGAACTCGACCTGCGGGTCCTGGACAATATGGGGTTTTGTTCGGGGGCCAGTTGGGGTTAGGGAGGGGGGAGTTGGGAACTGGTACTGATACGGAAAGGACCATAGGGGCACATGGTACTCACTGGGAGAGCAGCCACATAGGGGCAAGAGAGGAAATGAGGAGACGTGGGCGCTCCGAAACAAGGCTAGACGGCGACATACCCACTCTTAAATTATGCCACACAACACTTTGAAGGTCTTCACACTCGACGTGAAAGGCCTCAATAACCCCGTAAAGAGAAAGGCCATCCTCTCCTACCTGGAGAATTCCGGCGCGGAGATGTGCCTCCTACAAGAGACCCACCTGCTCTCAAAAGATTGGCATCGGCTGCGGTCGCGTGCCTTTCCCCAACAGTTTTTCTCTTCCTCTTTGGATAAAAAAAGCGGGAGTGGCTATTCTGATCGCTAAACGTTTCCAGGGGGAGGTGGGGGACAAAATTGCAGAAATCAAAGGGCGGCTCCTAGCATACACGTTACAGGTTGGTGGGCATACATGGTTGGTGGGCTCAGTGTACGCACCTAACTCGGGACAGGAACGCTTTTTACAGGCAGCTTTTTCAGAGGTCATGAACAGACAAAAACGCTCGACAGTGGTGGGCGGAGACCTAAATATCGTAATGGATACAGTCAAAGACAGATCCGGGAACCAATATAAACAAGCTGGAGGTATGTCACAAGAGGGGGTCAGATGGTTTCAATCCATGGGGTTGGTGGATTGGTGGCGGGCAAAACACCCCCACACCTCACAATATTCATTCTACTCCCACGGCACGTATGCCCGACTAGACCATATAATAGGTACGACGGAACTTAATAAACTAGTGGAGGGTGCCGATATCATACCGGCAGCGCTATCAGACCACGACGCGGTGGTGATCTCTGTGCGGCTACCACCGCAGCAGAAGCGCCGGGGTGTTGGAGGTTAAGGGAAAACATGCTACACAAAGAAACAGCGGCAAAGCAGGTCACCAAGTGTATTAAAGATTATCTAGTGGTGAATGATACCCCGGACATCTCGGTAGATACGCTGTGGGAAGCTCTGAAAGCGGTGGTGAGGGGCGAGCTAATAGCTATTGCGGCAGCAGAGAATAGGGAACGTAAAGAAAAGAGGGACCAACTAGTGGCACAGGTTACAGAACTAGAAAGGGTTCACAGGCGGACGGGCACGCCAAGAGTATGGAAACAACTGAAAGCAGCGAGGGCACAACTGGCAGGGCTGGATCTCGATAGAGCGGAATATGCGGCACGGAGACTAAAGTACTCCTACTACATAGGGGGGGACAAGACAGGGCGAATGCTGGCAAATAAGCTCAGTGCCAGGAGCCAACAATCTAAGATCCAGGTCATCAAGAATAGCAAGGGGGAAGAGTTAGTAGAGGACGAAGAGATAGCTCACGCATTCAGGGACTTCTACGCTGCTTTATATAAAGGGGAAGCTAGGTCGGAGCAGCTTATGACATCGTACCTAGACGGGGAGCATACAACCAGGGTATCTAAAGAAAGGGCAGATCTGCTAGACTCCCCCATAAAGTTAGAGGAAGTGATCGGGGCAATCTCGTGGCTAAAACTCCTCAAATCGCAAGGGCCGGATGGCTACTCGGCAGGTTTTTACAAAACCTTTTGCCACATCTTAGCACCAGTACTGACGCAGCTTTTTAATTCATTCGGAGGACTGGGATCGATTCCTCCCGGGATGTTGTCGGCATCCATTGTGGTGCTTCCCAAACCCGGGAAAGACAAAACATTATGTGGTTCGTATCGCCCAGTGTCCCTCCTTAATGTGGACTTAAAGTTGCTCACGAGTATTCTAGCGACGAGACTAGGCCCATTAATGCGCGGTATTATAGAACCGGATCAAGCAGGATTTGTCCAAACTCGGCAAAGCGGGGACAACACCAAGCGGACCCTACATTTAATAGACAAAGTCCACTGCACGAACATGGATGCTCTACTTTTAACGGTGGACGCCGAGAAGGCGTTCGACCGGGTCGACTGGGGATATCTAGAACGAACTCTACTTCACTTTGGCATAGGAAGCCGTTTCCACTCTTGGGTGGCAGGCTGTTATACCTCTTCTACGGCCACAATCAGGGTCAACGGGATCTCTTCGCAACCCTTTGCTATCCAACGGGGAACCAGGCAGGGGTGCCCATTGTCGCCCCTCCTGTTCGCCCTATACATAGAACCGCTAGCTCAAAAAGTGCGAGACAATCCAGAATTCGAAGGAATCCCATTTGGGGGAGAGCAACATCTAATAAGTCTCTATGCCGATGATATTTTAGCTTCTCTCCATTCTCCGAGGAAATCGCTCCCGGCATTCTTACAGGAGTTGGAGTCTTTTGGACGGGTCTCTGGATTTAAGGTTAACGTCGGGAAATCTCAGATCCTCCCTTTTGCCGGGACGACACCAGACTCAGAGACGAGGGGACATGGTGATTCGGAGATCCCAGTAGCGGAGTCTATCCCATATTTGGGACTTGACTTAGCCCCGAAGGTAGCACAAACGGTCAAGCTTAACTATACGAAACTCTCACGGCAGATCGGGAGGGATTTGAATAGTTGGAGACATCACCACCTGTCTTTATTGGGCCGCGTGGCAGCAGTCAAGATGACAATCCTGCCCAAAGCACTGTATTTATTTCAAACATTACCGGTCTCGTTGCCTAAGGGAATTCTTGCTAAAATTCAGATGGATATACTCCACTTTGTCTGGGCAGGGGCGCGCCCCCGCACGCGTAGAGAATTGGGCTACATGAAGCCAGAGGAAGGGGGCTGGGGATTCCGAATCTTTTAGACTATTTCCGAGCAGCCCAGCTGAGATACCTTGTGGAGTGGAGCAGAGAAGAATCCGAAAAACGATGGCTATTTCAAGATAGGGCACTAGCGGGGCAGGCCTTATGGAAGATGCCATTTTAGACCGCAGAGTCTCTGGCGATCACCAATAACAAAGTCAGTCATGGAGGCATGGGATAGAGTAGCCACTAAAACAAAACTCACAACATTCCCCTCTCCGATGACACCAATACTAGACAATAGGGAGTTTACCCCGGGCCTATATAGTAAGGCATTTGCGGAATGGCGAAAGACACCTCGTAATGCAGCAGGACATTTATTTGATCTGGAAGGGATCATACCATTCACACAACTACGACTAGATTATGCACTACCCGAAACAGAGCGTTTCCGTTACACGCAGATAAGGCACTGGCTACTTCAGCCCGATGTCCAGCCACAAGTTAGTTGGAAATTAACGGCCTATGAAAAATGGTTGATCACCAGAAGGGACGACAAGAAATTAGTCTCTGACTTATACGACATGCTACGCCCAAAAGCTCCCACACAGCCCACCGCTAGTCAGAAACGCTGGGCAAAGGAACTGGGACGGGAGGTGTCAAAAAAGGAATGGGAAGACATATACTATAGGGCTAAACATATGGCAAGAAACACAGCTAGTAAGGAAACAGCTATTAAGCTAGCTACATATTGGTACCTCACCCCTGTACGCCTTCTTCCGGAACCATTTTCCTTCCTGAACAACACTTCTCCCAGTTTCCTCTACTCCGGCGCATCCGCCGTTGTCGTCCTGGACTACTGACCTGGCACGCCTAATTCTATATTCCCCCCTGTGCTACTTAGCACTTGGTTAATCTCGTCGCCACAGACTGCATCGACTTTTCTGAAGGTCAATAGTCCTCTTTGGCTTATCCGCCGCCCGGCGATATCCGTCTTCCTTTCCTTACATTTGGCAGTAGTCCACCTACCGTGGTTCGCACTGCTCCTCATTGCCGTTTTGGATTCTTGAACGGTCACTTGGTCAATAGTCCTCTTTGGCTTATCCGCCGCCCGGCGATATCCGTCTTCCTTTCCTTACATTTGGCAGTAGTCCACCTACCGTGGTTCGCACTGCTCCTCATTGCCGTTTTGGATTCTTGAACGGTCACTTGAATCCACCTTGTTGGCACCGCCTTTCAGCCCTGAAGAGTCACGGGTTACTACCCTTTGTGACGAAACACGTGTCGGCTGGTTGCTTTTGTTTTGGCTGGTTGCTTATGCTCTGTTACTATATTAAACACCTATGATTATCATTCTGGTGTAGATCCTCTACATTTCTGCAGTATGAGACATTTCTCCTGATATTATATCCTCGTTACGTGTGCCCGGGACTGTACCTACGCCTTAATAAAGGGAACCCAGACCGAAGCCCCACCTATTGGTGCGGATGTGGAGAGGAAGGTACATCTACTGTGGGATTGCCCCCTTTTAGCATCCTATTGGCCTAAGATACTAGACGAGATAGACTTAAGATTTGAGACACAGATCCCACGACTTCCGCTATATACAGTATTGGGATTGCCTAACGCCTTAATGTTCCCATTAAAATCACGAAAGGGGAAACAGATAGGATTAGCCTTGGGGGCAGCACTCCAGAACATTCTGACACATTGGGGAACACAACATATACCTACATTCCTCGGCTGGCTCCATAGATTATGGTATATTATGGGGATGGAGGGGATACATGCCTCCCTCACAATCTCTGAAGAAGCATTCAAAGATGTGTGGAAACCGCTCATCAGTTTACTGTCAACGGAATTCCACGAAATCACTTGCCCGAAATATCTCCGCCTCCTTAGGATAACACATTCCGGAGAACCTCCGAGACCCAATGAAACCCGATTAGGTAGAACTCATAATAGCTAAAGATATACTTGTTGCAGGAAGTAGAGTACCAGTGGGGGGGATGGAAGGGGGAAGGGAACTGTTTGAAACCTGGTTTTGTTGTACCTCTCTTTTAGGATATTGCTTGCTTTATATATGCTATGTACAATGTAAAGATACATGAAGCAGACGACAGATGCCTGTAAAAACAGATTTAACTCGACTCGAATTAGATCATGGCAACGAGGTATATGGAGTTTTGTGAAGTTGTCATTTGTTGAATGTTACAATTGCTGGCATTACTAAATAAAAAACAGAGTTAAACCTAAAGTGAAGTGTGTGCGCACCCTCTCACACAGAGTGCAATGGCAGCTCTGCAGCCACAGTTTGCATGGGCTCCCATGTGTGGCATAATACATGCTGCAGCCCATGGGAGAGCCCTGGTGTACCATTGCCCTGGGTACCTCAGAACCATTTACTATGGACTTTTAATGGTACCCTGGTATGCCAACTGTGGGGTGTACAAAGTACTAACCATGGAATTTAGAGGAGAGAGCACTTCCACAGGGGTCCTGGTTAGCAGGATTCCAGTGAAGTACAGTCAAAACACACTGACACCAGGCAAACATTGGGGGCATCTATGCCGGAAAGATCTGACTTTCCTACACCTAGTATATGTTACTGAGGTACCCAGGGCATTGGTACATCAGGGGTCTCTTACAACGACGACCGGTTTGCTGATCCAGTTGTCCCACGGACATCGCCCGGCTCTGCAACACAGGTGGTGGTTTGTTGGTTCTCCACTGGCCTAACCAGTCTTCCCTGCAAGTGGGGTGAGTATAATCCCTCTACAGCCGAAGTGAATCGCCTTCCTGCGCAACAAGTCTGTTTGCCGTTACCAAGGCTTATTGGCTCTCTTCCTGAAAGAGCTTCAAGAAGCCCCAGCCTCCAGCATCGCACAGCTCCAAGAACGACGTCCTGCCTGCATCCTCTACATTGTGGGCCTTCATCTCCCGTGTGCTGCTGAGGCTTCCCTGTGCCTGCTGCCAGAGGGTCCTCAAGGGGGCTCCATCAATTCCTGCTGGCTCTCCTGCATGCTGAGGACTGGCCTTGACTTACCCTTGCTGAGTTAGTCCCTCAGACCTTGCTGGTCTGCAACACAGCATCTCCTCCTGCAATCCGTTGTTTGCATCTGCCAAGGCTTGTTGGTGGTCCTGCCGGCCACTGACTCTCCTGCACTCATCGACCAACGTGGGACAGCTGGTGGAGGGCTCCTGTGCTCCTGCATCGTTGCCTGGGCTCCACAGCTGCTGCTTCAACCTCACCATGCTACAGCAAGAACCAAAGACAAGAGCTGGTATTGTGCTCCTGTGCCTTCTGGTCACCCCCGGGTGGTTTGGATTATGTCCCCTCTGCTTTCAGGTTCTCCTCATCTGGATTCCACATCCTGGTTCCACCAGCCTGGTCCACGAGATTCTGTAGGTGCTGAACTTCCACGAACCTCCTTTGGCGACTACGGGCGGTTCCGACACCACTTCATCCCTATGCACCTGGGCTCCCTGGTGTAGGTATCCTGGTTCCTGGGTATCCACGGATGGGGTAATAGACAGGGTGAATGAAGTCCCCAGAGCACAGGCAAAACTACTGATTTTATTATGGTAGACCACTCTGTAGGCCGATATGTTTGTTTATGTTAATGGGTGTGGCCATAACAATATGGCCCATTACAGTGTAAGCTTATTGTTTACAAAGATGGAGGCTTAATGTCAACATGTGGATAGAGCTGGCGTATTTTCCACAATGTTGCTTTAGTCTTGCAGTAGTCTTAGTGTCTCCAAACCCTACTTTATTTTGAAAACATGAGATAAAATCAATGGTCAAACTGTATATAAACCCCAGGATTACACCATTGATTAGGAGAGGTCTTTGCGCTAGAATTATTGTCAGAGGTCACGCCATATTGCTGAGCCAGCCACTCTTAGAGTTAATTTCATAAGCAGTGCAGAAGGTGTCCTTCACCGAGAGCACATGTTTTTGATACCTCTGCAGAAATCTGATAAATAGCTGAAGAAAACTATTCACAAGGTATGATGGGAGATCCATACTAAGAAACTCTAAACTTTGAAAGGCAGGTTAGTTATTTAATACTTTAGCTAATAGTTAGCATAGTGCTTAGGAATAGCTTTAGCGTGATAGCGTGATAGAATGTCAAGCACTAGCTAAAATGCTAAAAAAAATTATCTTGCTTTCGCTGATCATTTCAAGCCTAACTACTTTTATATTTGCATTCTGAGTGGTAACAATTTATCCACTAGACGGAGGATTTTAAAATAAATATTTTAAATTACAAGTCCCTGTTTCTTAGTGCTATCTTTTGAGTGTGTTATTCATAAACTAAAGATTGTTTGGATTGCCACTGTATCCCTGAAATCATCTAACGGGACTGATGAACAAGTTACTTACCTTTCAATAATGCCTTTTAAGGTAGAAACTAACTGCAGATTCCTCAGCTTTTGAATACCTCCAGGCATCAGACTGGATCTGGAAACCGTTTGCAAAGCAATATCCACTAATATCGACAGGTGGTTTTGTGCAACGTCATGGCTCCACTTATGACTCCAACCACTGCGTTTTTTACATTAGCCTCTGTATATACGTGCCACATGCTCGCGCTGGCATCAGATTCTTTCTGTACTCCATCCGTACCAACAGACTTGGAGCCTTATAAAAAATTAATATTAATAGTTTTTTGTGTGCAGAGGTCCAGTATTAGAATTGTCTTAAACAATAGATTTTCCTGAGCTGACTCCACAGAATGAGATGGTGGGAGGGCAGGAATCTGCGGTTAGAGTCTCGACCAGAAGAAACAAGTTACTTACCTGTAACTATAGTTCTCCAGTATTGGAATTTTTCATAGATTCACATGCTTGAATCATTCCCCGTCGTCGAGATGGGAGTCCCGGGTATTATAAAATTTAAAAAAATTGTCTCAAAAGACAGACACATAAGGCCTAGGCCTTAAAATCTTTTATAACATATCTCTGTCCTTTAATAAAAAGGACCAAACTTAAAACTCAACCAATCAAAAGAGACCACCCTGTATAACCTTCCTGAGAGATGCTCCAGTCCCTCAGATTTTCCAAGCACAAGTGTGCATAATAGAAAAAAACTGAGATAAGTAGTGAGCCTTCTCAGGGGAGGCGGGCGGGTCGCATGTGAATCTATAAAAGATTCCAATACTGGAGAACTATAGTTACAGGTAAGTAACTTGTTTCTTACTCCAGTATTGGAACTTTCATAGATTCACATGCATGAATCAGAATAGTTAGCAGTAAGCACCACATTTTCATGCCATAAAGCTACGACAGTAAATGCATTCCTGAAAACATTGATTGTGTACATCAATATATACATATAAATGCATAAACAAAAGGTAAATTTCAACCATTGAAAATGTGAGACAGTTCAAGATGGTGGGAAGGAACCCAAGAAGAAGGCTCACCTTATTGAAAGAGATGTCTGAGAACCGCTTGTCCTACTGCCGCATCTCGCTTATTCCCAGCATCCAAGCAGTAGTGCCTGGTGAATGTGTGCGGCGTCTTCCATGTTGCTGCTCTACAAATGTCAGGCAGGGACACGCCTGCAAACAGCGCTGTAGATGTGGATGTCGCTCTTGTAGAATGGGCACGAACTCTTGACGTCAGAGGATGACATGCTTGTTGATGACAGAATACAATTGCACTTGAAATCCATCTGGAGATGCTCGGTTTAGTGATGGAGAAACCTTTTCTAGGTGCACTGTATGCAATAAGGAGTTGATCTGACTTACGAAATGACTTAGTCCTATTCAAGTAAAACTTTAGGCACCTTTTCACATCTAGAGAGTGCAGAGCACGCTCCGCTGCAGTTTGCGGATTTGGGAAGAATGAGTTCAGAACAATAGGTTCGTTAAGATGGAAATCCGAAGGGACCTTAGGGATACATTTAGGGTTTGTTCGTAGAATAACCTTGTCTTGTTTAAACTGTAAGAAGGGTTCTTCAGTAGTGAAAGCTTGAAGTTCTCCCACCCTTCTTGCCGAAGTAAGAGTTAGGAGAAGAGCCACTTTCCAAGATAGGAACTTCATATCCGTTTTATGAATAGGTTCAAACGGGTGTTTCATTAGTTGACTGAGCAAAGTATTTGGTTGCCATGTAGGAGGAGGTGACCTTACCGGAGGAAACATTCTAAAAAGCCCCTTGAGAAACTGTTTTATTATTCTGCAGGACCATAGAGATGGAGCTTTAGCTGTTCTGCAGAAACTGGAAATGGCAGCTAACTGAACTTTAATTGACGCGTGGGCCAAACCTGAGCGAGCCAAGAGAAGTAGATAGGGTAAAATTTCCTCAGGAGGTGACTGGAGAGGATTGACTTTAGATGATGTACACCACGTGCATAATCTTTTCCACTTCAAGGAGTAAGTCCTGTTAGTGCTGTCTGCTCTTGCTTTAGCCAGCACCTGTCTGCACTCCTGTGGGATCTTTAGGTGTTGAAATTCTCGGAACTCAGGCACCAGGCTGACAATTTCAGAGAACTGGGGTTCGGATGACACACTTGTCCCTGGTTCATTGTCAAGAGAGACGTAATTGGTCTGAGGTGAATCGGAGACTTGACTGACAGCAGGTGTAGTTCCGTGTACCAGTGCTGGCGAGGCCAGGCTGGAGCTATCAGAATGACTTTGCAGGGTTCTGTCTTTATTTTTCTCAATACTCGTGGCAGGAGAGGAATGGGGGGAAAGGCGTAAGCAAATATGCCGGACCAGGCTATTGAAAAGGCATTCCCCCATGAACCCCGATGGTGATGCCAACTTGCGAATTACTGGCATTTCGCGTTTTCTGGAGATGCGAACAGATCTATGTTTGGCTTGCCCCATTGGAAGAAAATGTTGTCTTGAGTGTGCTGCTCCAGCTCCCACTAGTGGCAAGTAGTCTTTAGTCTGCTTAATTTGTCCGCTATGACATTTTGTTTTCCTGGGACATACTCCGCTGATAAATGCACTTTGTGATGAATTGCCCAACGCCATGTGAGTTGGGCTTCCTGAGAGAGCAGGAGAGATCTTGTTCCTCCCTGTTTGTTGAGGTAGTGCATTGTAGTGGTGTTGTCCGTTCTGACAAGCACCGATGTGCCCTGAATTTTTGGCAGAAAAGCTTGGAGCGCTAGGTAAGGTACTCGCAGCTCTAGAAGATTGATGTGAAGATCTTTGTGGGAAGGCGGCCATTTTCCGCTGACCTGTAAGTCTTGCAGGAAAGCACCCCAGCCCTCTAGTGATGCATCCGTTGTAGTCACGAGAGGAACAGCCTGTGATAGGAACGGTAGACCTCGCGATAGTTGGTGAGGTTGCGTCCACCAGTCCAAGGCCGTTATCATGGGAGGATTAATTCGGATCAGATCGTCGAAAGAGCCCTCTATTTGTATCCATTGTTCGTTCAAAGCCTCCTGAAGAGGACACATTTGAAGCCAACAATGAGGTATGAGAGGGATACAAGAAGACATCATCCCTAGGAGGGATTTGAATAGGCGTACTGAAATGGACTTTTTTTGGACCCTGCTTGCCAAGGATCTTATCTTCCATTGTCTCTCTAGAGTAGGATAGGCCTTGTTTTCCATGGTGTCCAGGGTAGCCCCCAGAAACACCAGTCGGCGGGATGGTTCTAACATCGACTTTTCTACATTTAAAGTGAGGCCCAATTTCTTGAAAAGTTGTAGGCAGGCTTTGGTGGATGCTTTTGTTGCTTCGTACGTGGGGGCTTTGAGAAGCCAATCGTCTAGGTAAGGGAAAATGTGATGATGCTGCTGCCTTAGAAATGCTGCGACTGGCGCCAAACATTTCGTGAAAATGCGAGGAGCCGATTTTAGTCCGAAGGTTAAGACGCGGAATTGAAAGTGACTGCCGGTCACTGTAAATCTTAGAAACTTTTTGTGTTTTCGGCGAATGGGTATATGAAAATATGCATCCTGGAGAGCCAGCGACGCCATGTAATCGTTTCTGTTGAGGAGGTGAAGCACATCCTGAATAGAAATCATCCGGAATGATTGCTTTTTGAGGAATTTGTTCAAGTTCCGCAAATCTAAGATCAGCCTCCAGTTTTTTTTAGCTTTTTCCGTATCAAGAAAAACCGGGAATAAAATCCTTTTCCTCTCTGATTGAAAGGGACTTTTTCGATCGCTCCTTTTTGTAACATGTTGGTAACTTCCATCTTTAAGAGGTGTAGATGCTTCTGGAAGCGAGGCTGAGGAGGGTTTGTTGGCGGGATCTTTACAAACTCCAAAGAGTGTCCGAATTGGATAAGGTTTAGGACCCATCGGTCCGAAGTGATTTCCCGCCACTGCTGTAAATAACGGGATATTTTGCCTCCCACCTGGGATGAAGTTAGTGGGATAGAGGCCGACAGCTGGGAGAGGTCACTGTCGCCGACCGGACTCCTTACCCTGGCGTCCTGATTTTCCTCTGAAAGAAGCCTTGTTGTATGCTGCCGCAGGTGGTTGGCGGCTAGTATACTGTGGTCTATATTGTTGAGCGGACGCTGGATATGCTGAATAACGGGATTGTTGGTATCCTGATCTATAAGATTGATAACCTCTTCCCCGTGAGCCACGAAAAATAGACTTTTTGTATTGTAAAGTCCCCAGAGACTTAGCCGTATCAGTATCTTTCTTTTTTTTTTTTATAAATCTTTTCAGTATCTTTCTTTATGGTCTGCAAGGCTTCATCCACGTGGCTACCAAATAACTCTTCCCCATTGTAAGGGAGGTCAAGGATCTTTGTTTGTATTTCAGGCCTGAATGTGGTGGCTTTAAGGCAGCCTTGACGCCTCAAGACGGCCGCTCCTGCTAGCTGCCTGAACCCAGTGGAAGCTACATCCATAGCACAGTCTATCACTTCTGAGGCAGTCCGTTCGCCCTCAAGAAGAATTCTTTTAGCTTCCTCCTTGTCATCTGTTGGACGTTTGTCCAAAAGTGGTGACAAATCCGACCACATCTGCCTATTATAACGGCCCAGTAAAGCCAGAGAGTTCGCTGCTCGGACCGTTAAAGCAGACATCATTGAAAAACGCTTGCCTATGTTGTCAAGCTTTCTTCCTGCCGTCAGGGGAGCTGAAGGATTTTTAGAGCGTCGCTGCGCTGCTTGTGAAATTACAGAATCTGCTTTTGGGTGACCTATTAAACAGGCTGGAGCATCATCCGGAGCTTTATATTTTTTGTCCAGTCTCGGCAACACAGGTGTAACTGTTGCTGGATTTTGCATTATCCTTAGCCCCTCTTTCCATTTGTAATCTATAATAGGCAAAGATCTTACTGTTTTTCTATAAGGCTCTTTGAAATCATACAGAAAACAGTCTTGCTGATGCATAGGCATCGGTAAATCAAAGCGCTTAGCAGCTCTCTCCAGAAGGTTGTGGAAACCCCCAATATCTTCCGGAGGTGAATCGGCTTGTTGGGGAGATGGAGATGCTGGAGTGGGGATGATGTAGGAATCCCATTCATCCTGTTGAATCTCTCCTTCCTCTCTCTCAACTTCCATATCAGAGGATGTTAACTGCTCGACAGGAGGAGCTTGAGTAGGAAGCTGGACTCTAGGAGACTGTTGAAGAACAGGAGAACGAACCTGTATCTATGGAATAACAGGCGGAGATGGCGGAGGAGGCGGAGTCTGTTGGATACTTTGTTCTGGCGGAAATCTCCTCTTGTAGTCCGCCAGCATGAATTGCAGGTCTGTCATCAGACTTGAAAGGAGGCACATCATCTCCTGTTGGTGATATTGCTGTTGCGGATGGTAATATTGACGTCCATAACCATCATCCTCATCAGACTCTTCTTGATATTTGACATGAAGATCCGATGGGCTCAAGGTTGCCCCAAAAAGGCTATCTTCATCAAAAACTTCGTCCTCCTCATCTTCCAAAAACTGTGATGGCAAAAGAGCTTGCACCTGACTAGGTGAGGTTACAGCTGGTGTCAACTGCAATTTTGGAATGTTTTGCTTTTCTTTTCGACGGTGTCGTCGACGAGCCCGTCGACGATTGCATCACTGCCGGACTAATTTTCATTGACGAAGGCTGTTTCTCTTGCTCCATCGACGGAATTATCTTCGTCGACGGCAAACTGCCGACGACAGGGATCTTCGTCGACGGTAACCCCAATGACACTTCTATCGTCGACGATGCTTCTCTCGTGGATGCCGTCGTCGACGAGGCGTCCGTCGACGGCATCGTCGACGGGAGTGGTGTCGTCGACAGATGGGTCGTCGACAGAAGCTGACTCCTCGTCATCGATGAAGATTTCGACGACACGATTTGCTTCGTCGATGGTAAAGGGACGTTACCAATCAACGATGTCGTCGTCGACGATGACATCGATGCCGCAGAAACCGTCAGTGTTGATTGAAGACACCGTCGTTGTTACTAGAATCACCTCAGGTGATGATCTTCACTTCGACGGTGGTGTAGTCGACGGGCTGCTTAACTGCGGAGCTGAGGTAGGTTTTTTGAAGGTATGCTTCAATTTCATAGGTGGTGTTCAAGGTTCTGAAACTGGCTTCTTGATCTTTAAAGCCTTCTTTTCCTCATGAGAGGCTTTGGTGGTAGTTTCCGTCTGTTTCTGAGAGGGTTCAACAGACTTTTTTGACGCTTTTTTAAGTGGCTGCGACGATGAGTCCGCAGGGTCATCTAAAGGTCGTTTCTGAGGTGTTTTTGAGGAGGCTTTAGACGATGTATCACTCTCCTCATCAGATACCACATTATCTCTATTTTTTAGTCTCTGAAGCCACAAAAGAAGCCTTCCTTCTCAGTCTTTAAGAGTCTTAGTAAAAAAGGTACGACATACCTTGCACTCTTTTGGCTTGTGGTCAGGGTATAAACAGTATAAGCAGTCCTTATGCTTATCGTCAATATGCAGCCTTTTCTTCCTGCAGGTCCCACAGGCTCTGAATAAACCTTTTTTAGGTGTCTCTGACATGGTGAACGTCAGTTTGAATCACCTTTAAATAACTCCAATGAGTTGGTAGAAAGTTGAAATGGTGAAAAACACTCTAAATCTTGAAAAGAGAAGAAAACTGAGCAGAGCTCAGTGGAGACTCCCTTAGCACGACGTGCGGTAGAAAATCTGAGGGCAAAACCGAGTCACAAAAAAACAGAAAAAAAAGATGAAAAACAAGAAAAGGGGGCAGAGTAGAAACACCCTGACCCCCTAGGCCTGCTCAGGGGGTCCCACAAGGACCCCCAGGGCCAAAAAAAGCATTTAAAATTTTTTTTTTAAAAATCGGCCGAATTTACGCTGGGTGCGCGAATCCGGCCGAGAAAACAAAAAAAAAAAACGAAGCGCGGACTCCTGCGCTTCGTTATTCTTAAGCCCCCGGGTGGGCCAGGTCCCGGGGGCAATGTTTAATTATATAGCGGGGGCCCCCCGCAGACCCGGGGACCGCCACCTCCCCGGGGTTTTATGTATAATGTGCGGGGGCACGCAGCCCCCCCCGCAGCCCCGGGGACCGCCACCTCCACGGGGCTTTATTAGTTATGGGTGGGGGGGACCTCGCAGGCCCCCCCAAGCCCTGGGGACCTCCACCTCCCCGGGGCTTTGTTCTAATGTCTATGTCTATGTGTGGGTATTTGTTGAGCGCACTGTTACTCAAACAGAGTGTCCTGGCACTAGACTGAAAGATCGCAGTATGGAAAAGTAACTTAGGGGCAAGAAAATAGCCAAGTTTTTAATTTTTTTCGAAACATGGGTGTAGATTCGATGCTTCTCAACTGCAGAGGCATTTTGTAGCAGTGAAAGGGCCCCAGGAAGGAGAGGGACTTACCTCCTGCCCTGGACTTTTTAAAACGGGGAACATTAGCCAACAACAGATCCGCAGATCGAAGATTTCTGCGTGGAGAGTAAAAGGAAATCCTACGTTTGAGGTAGCTTGGTCCTTTCCCCGTAGAGTGCTTTCTGTGTGACAAGCAGAGTTTTAAAAATTATTCTTTTCCTAACAGGGAGCCAGTGCAGGCTCCTCAGAAGGTGTGACACACGCGAGTTTCGAGGGAGCTCAAAAATGGTGCGGGCAGCGGCATTCTGAACCAGTTGGAGCCTGTCCAGCAAAAAACCAGGCATGCCGAGGTAGAGTCCGTTCCCATAATCCAGCCTTGATATAATCAGAGCCTGGATCAAATAAGGTCGGAGGGGCCTCGTGGGCCCCCCCCCGCAGCCCCGGGGACCGCCACCTCCCCGAGGCTTTATTTAAAATAGGGCGGGGGGCCTTGCGGGCCCCCCCCAAGCCCCAGGGACCACCACCTCCCCGGGGCTTTGATACATAAGTAGTGTGGGGGGGCTCGAGCCCCCCCACACTGCCCCGGGGACTACCACCTCCCCGGAGCATTGAATATGCTAATATGGGGGTCCGTTACGGACCCCCGGCCCCGGGGACCACCACCTCCCCGGGGCTATGCAAATGAAAGGAGGGGGGCCGTGCGGCCCCCTCCTGGAGCCCTTGATGGCCCTGGGGACCGCCACACCCTAGGGCCGGCTCCTGCAGTGCCCCGGGATGCCACCCCCGGGACATTGCTGTTTGCTATGACAGGGCGGGAGCACGGCTCCTGCCCTGTCATAGCAAACTCTGCTTTGCTTTTTGGACGCGAGAGCTCTCGCTTCCAAAAAGCAAAGCAGATTGCTTTTGGACAAGGGGAGCTGCATGTCAGCAGCTCCCCTTGCCCAAAAGCAATGCCGGCTCCCGCAGGAGGCGAGGAGCCGGCAGGGACAGTGGGGGCATTGGGGCTCCCCCCACGGTCCCCAACGTGAGGTCCGGCCCGGGAGATGGGGTCCCTGGGCCAGAAGTGGCCCGGGAGGGGGCCACTCGGCCCCCTCCTTTTTAATTAATTTTTTAATAATAAAAAAAAAACGGAAGGCCAGGCCCCGTGGGATGGGGTCCCCAGGGCCAAAAGTGGCCCAGGGAAGGGGGGCCCCGCGGCCCCCCTCCCCATAATCTTAAAAATTTCAAAAGAAGGCCTTGCCCGGGGAATGGGGTCCCCGGGGCAAAATTGGCCTCGGAGGGGGGCCGCGCGGCCCCTTCCTGTTTTTTTTTTAATAAAAAAAATGTGGCAGGCCCTGGGGGATGGGGTCCCCAGGGCCCAAAAAAAGATTGAAAGAAGGGGGGCCACACAGCCCCCCTTCTAACAATTTTTTTTTTTTTAAAAAGCCGGCATCTTGCTGGAAGCCCCGCCCCCTCCCTGCACCACTCTGCAAACGCGCCCCCTGGCGCGTTCTAAGTTGGGGAATTAAGTCCCCTTGAATACTGAGGGTCCCTGGGGGCCAACTAGCCCACCAGGTACCTCCAGTAAGCGCCACACAGCTGGTGGTCCGAGGCCACGCCCCGTTTTACACCACTTTGCAAACGTGCGTCTTGGCGCACTGCTGGTGGGCGATGAGGTCCTCTTGTGTCCTGAGGACCTCAGGACACAAGTGGACTTCATCCCCCGAGCAGCAGTGCACCAGGAGCCGCGTTTCCAGAGTGGTGTAAAAAGGGGGCATGGCCTCGGACCACTCTCAGCAACCTAGCTGTGTGGCGCTTACTGGAGGGACCTGGTGGGCTAGTTGGCCCCCAGGGACCCTCATGAGGAAAGGGGACTTCATCCCCCAACCAAGAGCGCGCCAGGAGGCGCGTTTGCAGAGTGGTGGAGAAAGGGGGCGTGGCCTGTGACCACCTCTCAGCAATCCCACTGTGTGGGGCTTACTGGAGGTAAGAAGTAGGCTAGTTGGTCCCTAAGGACCCCCAGCAGTGAAGGGCACTTCAATCCCCATCGAAGAGCGCGCCAGGGAGTGCGTTTGCAGAGTGGCGGGCAAAGAGTGCGTGGCCTGGTATGAGAACTTAGCAATACTGCTGTGTAGTACTTACTGGAGGTAATGGGAGGGGTAGCTGGCCCCCAAGGATGTCCTTGGGGGCCAAGTACCCCTCTTGTTACCTCTAGTAAGTCCCACACAGTAAGATTGCTAAGACGTCTTCGGAGGCCATGCCCCCGTTCTCCACCACTCTGCAAACGGGCCTCCTGGCAGACTACGGGATTGGGGATGAAGTCCACTTTACTCCTGAGGGACTTTGGGGGCCAAGAAGCCCTCCTGGTACCTCCTGTAAGTCCTACGCAGCGGAATTTCTGAGCGCTGGTCGGAGGCCCAGCACCCTTTCTCTACCACTCTGCAAACGCGACTACTAGTTAAAGAAGCATGTTTCTGCACCTCTGACTTAGAGGTAGTTTTAATCCCCCTGCCCTATTATATACTAGGGCCTTACAGGGGAGGTCATGCCAATCACAGGGGTACCCCAACCCATAGTGTACCCTAGTGTATGTAGGTGTTTTCACTGTATTCTAAGTGTCTTTTAGCATAGCACTGGTTCTAGGCCTGGTTAGTCAGAGTCAGTTACCTCCAGTAACCGTCAGCAAAAAGTTGGGGGCACAGGATGACTTTGCAACAAGGCCTATTTCTGCACCTCTAATGGTCCTTTCTGCATATCTCTTGCTTCTTTCTGCACCTTTCTTTGTCTTTCTGGACTTCTGTTGCCTCTTTCTGCATTTCTCTTGCTTCTTTCTGCGCCTTTCTTCCTCTTTCTGCACGTCCTACCTCTGTAGGCATAGTTAGAAATTAGCATTTAAAAAACCTTTGAAATTCACTGAAAAAACCATAGGTTTGAGGGACGTTATAGTTAGAAATTAGCATTTAAAAAACCTTTGAAATTCACTGAAAAAAACATAGGTTTCAGGGACGTTATAGTTAGAAATTAGCATTTAAAAAACCTTAGAAATTCACTGAAAAAAACCATAGGTTTGAGGGACGTTATAGTTAGAAATTAGCATTTAAAAAACCTTTGAAATTCACTGAAAAAACCATAGGTTTCAGGGACGTTATAGTTAGTTGGACATTTCACTCGTACAAAACCAAAGAAATTCGGCCGTTATAGTTAGTTGAAGTAACTATAACTCGCGCCCCCACAATGCACTGCTGATGACGTCACATATTACATCACTCATGACATGGTCAGTGACATCACTGGTGACATCACTGATGACATCTCCAATGACATCACTGATGACATCATCCAGTGACTGTGTGTTTCTGTAAAGTTTAAATATGTTTTATATATATATAGGCCAAGGAATATTGAAGAATGAGTGGGTGTATGACTGTCTGAATGGATGATTTAGTAGGTGCGTGACTGACTATATAAGTGAGTGATTAAAAGTGTCTTACTGAATGCATGGGTTAGTGACTAAACTGTGTGAATGTTTGTATGTCTGTCTGTTGGTGTGTAAGCAGCTGCATGGGTTGGTGAGTAGCTACATGAGTGTCTATATGGGTTATTGATTGGTTGTCTGAGTAT
Source organism: Calotriton arnoldi (assembly GCA_963921515.1). Lineage (NCBI taxonomy): Eukaryota > Metazoa > Chordata > Amphibia > Caudata > Salamandridae > Calotriton > Calotriton arnoldi. The sequence goes on along the minus strand of CAWUFW010000074.1, from coordinate 5,352,847 downwards.
CTGTATGGGTGCATGAGTGTCTGTGTGGGTGGGTAGAGGGTGTGTGACTGTGCATAGATATGTGAGTGGGTGATTCACTGGGTGTATGGGTTCAAGAGTGCATCTGTGAAGGGCTGTATGGGTGGGTGAGTGTGTGTATGGGTGTGTTGGTGAGTGAATGGATGTCTCAGTGGTACATGTGTGAGTAACTACATGTGTGAAAGGCAGTATATGTGAGTGTTGGAGTATATAAATGACTATATGTGCGAGTGAGTGATTGTGAGAGTGGCTGTATGGATGAGTGTGTGCTTGTATCAGTGATTATATAAGAGAGTAAGTATGTGTTAGTATCTATATGAATAAGTGAGGTGGTGTGTGTATACTGTATAGGTGAGTAAATGGGAGTGTGATTGATTCTTTGCATGACTGACTAGGTGTGTGAGTAACTCTATGGATGAGTGGCGGTGTGTGAGTGTCTGTATAGGTGTATGAGTGCAAATGATAGTGCTGTATTGATGAGTGACTGCATGTATGAGTGACTGTATGGGTGAATGAGTGGATGTGTGTGGAGACCTAGGAATCAGTGAGTGGATATATAGTAACTGGTATTGGTGTGTCTATGCTTTCGAGAATGGCAGTCTGTATTTTAGAGTGGGTGTATCAAAGGTTATATTAGGGTGTGAGGAGGTGCATCAGATGATCACGTGGATGATGTCATCAGTGATGTCATTTGAGATGTCATCAGTGATGTCACTGACCATGTAATGAGTGATGTAATATGTGACATCATCAGCAGTACATTGCGGGGGCGCGAGTTATAGTTACCTCAACTAACTATAACGGCAGAATTTCTCTGGTTTTGTACGAGTGAAATGTCCAACTAACTATAACGTCCCTGAAACCTATGTTTTTTTCAGTGAATATATATATATATATATGTATATATATATATATATATATATATGTATATACATACATATATCACAGCTCCAACAGACATGGGGCACTCACGGGGTTTGCCTGAAATACATTTTAATAAATGCAGACGCGTTTCAGCCATTAGCCTTCCTCAGTGCCATAAAATGTATATACATTGCGCACAGCGTTAAGTTCGTTCAAATAATGAACACAACCTTTTCATTGGCGAATTCAAAACAGTCGCCAACAAGATAGGACTGTAGAATATTCCAATTTCGGTCGCCATACTGGTATGGTAATGTGCCAATGTTTGTTGTAAAATATCATATGGATTTCACATTTAGTCTTTATATTCAGAAAATTCAAGGCAAATCCTTAACATTACGTCCACAGCATGCCACATTTTAAGCCAGTCCCATCTCGTGTCTCAGCCCTACATGGGCTGCCAAACTGTCACTGCGCGCTGCAAACCCCTCGCCAAGCCGCTAGATTGTATACCAAGATAAGTACATATAATAAACAGTCTTGAGTTGCTTGTGTTACGGTACAGAGCAGTTCAGGCTGGACTGCTCCCACTGGAGCAGGACTGAGGCTGATATGCATGTGACTTAGGACGAGTGTTCTCTTACATCGGTCCTAAAGCATGGAACGGCCTCCCACTCCACATCAGAGGCTCCTCCGCTCTTCTGGAATTCTGCAAGAAGTTAAAGACCTGGCTTATCAATTGACCAACCTAACATAGGTAGGGCTAGCAGACATACCTGCTCAGCACAAGGATTCCCTCGAGGGTGATTTACAAATAACATATGACTGTACCTAACCTGAGGTGGCAGGGTAGGCAAAAAAAAATGATGTGCTGGGATGTGGCCCAGTGTCATTACCAGTGGTGAAGTTTAATTTAGGCATTCCACTTCACTTTTTGTATTCCACAGAACACTGCATAGGAACATGTAGTAGTGCACAGGCAGGAGCCTTTAAAGCCAAAGGCTTCAGATCTAATACAGAGGTTATTGTTTTTATCACTAACACTCAAACTGTACTTCTACTTACCAAGTGGTAAGACAAATCCTTCTCCATGCTCCAAGCTTGGCACGTCAATCTGATGTACCTAGCAAAGGAAAGGTTTAACATGTCCTTATCTAATAGTTCAATGATACTCCTGCACATTAACATATGTTACAATCTACATTATTTCTACAGAAAGGAACACATGTCGAAACACCAAATGTGACTAGCTATCAGAAAGCTTTGGTAAATAGGTAGAGACATACCTACTTGTCACCCGACCACAGTAGGTAACATGAATAACCCACTCAAAAACAGTTGACAGAGCACATGCATGTCACCAAACCAAGCAAATCACAGAATCATAGAAAGTTAACTTAGTCAGATGTACTTAGGTAATATTATTACACTTTTTTTTTTAAATTAAGACACAAAACAGTCATACTTTTTCACAATATGCAATGCAATTTTGTCAAACACCATAAAGGAAAATTGAACCCTTCCAACCTCTCATGATAACAACCATGTAATGAGCTGCATTTTGATAGCTTGCATGTAAATGCATCTAATGTGTGAACGTAATTAAGCTGGTCAGTCTTGTGTAATAGAGTCTAATGGGTAAAAATAAAATCAATAGGCTCCAGGTCTGGCATGGATGTGCTGCTCCTGAACCTAAATTAGGCAACTCTGATCAAGCAGATGTTATTTACTGATATTTTACCAACCTGACCAGCAATCAGAAAATGTAGTTAGCCCATACACTGATCACTCCACTGTTATAGCTACCACATATACCTTACAACACAAGAATAATGTACAAAGAGCACACATTGTTTTAATTATATTAAAATTAGGACAAACAGTTATGTACCGCACACTGTATTTAGTTCCCAATAAACAGGTGCTCACTCATGGAGCCAACCATCTGAAGACTCCCCAAAAATAGAAAATTGTAGAAAATAGTGACAGGAGCACTTAATTAATAGCAAGGTCACACAGAAAGTCTAATGGGTTTCAAACATATTGGATTCTATACCCACAATGAATCAATATTATAGCTACTAGTAAATAACAAGTAGACAAGTCAAGAAGCATCAAAAGCGGTGTATGTTCTCAGTATTCATTCTTTTATTTCTTGCTTCCACAGAAAAGACGAACAAGGACACAACTGACGCGTTTCGTCCATTAACAATGGGACTTCTTCAGGGCATGAATTTATAGGCAATACATATGCCCGTTTGTCACCCATTACACATGGTCCATAGCATCTTCTGCTGAGAAATTCTAAAAAGTTTATTTCAATATGCAGCCAAAGCGTGATAACCTCCATGCAACTAAGATATTTTCTCTAGGCTTCTAAATTGGTGTATTGTTGAGACAATTGTCAGCGGCAATCTTTATAATAGTCTCTGTATATTTTAAACTGACGGACCGCAGAGCAACGCGATGCATGTATTAGAAAACGCTTTGGCCACAGATAGAATTAACTTTTGAGAATTTGAGAATTCAGCAGATGATGCTATGGACCATGTGTAATGGGTGACAAACGGACATATGCATTGCCTATAAATTCATGCCCTGAAGGAGTTCCAATGTCAAAGGATGAAACACGTTGGTTGTGTCCTTGTTTGTCTTTTCTGTGGAAACAAGAAATAAAAGAATGAATACTGAGAACATACACAGCTTTTGATGCTTCTTGACTTGGCTAGTCGTTATTGACTAGTAACTATAATATTGATTCATTAAGGGTGTAGAATCCAATATGATTGAAACCTATTAGACTTTCTGCATGACCTTGCTATTAATTGAGCGCTCCCCTCACTATTTCATTGTTTTAATTATAACATAAAACCAATTCCAGCCTTTCAAGAGATTTCATGAGAAACTATGTTTAGTTCCTGGTGGTGGTATATCATATACCACTACAGTGCTGACCTGGCAATGCAATCAAACAATTGTAACCTTCTTTGTTGGCAAAGGTATAGTGTTCACCACTACACTGCGGACCTGGCGAAGCAGTCAAAACTATTTTATCTGTTGTTTGTTGATCTATGATTGTATGAGGTTAATATAGAGTTTATGCACTGGTCAGTTTAAAAGTGGTCTGTGTAGGTTAGTTTGAAGGTAAAGGGAGTTCAGTCTTGGAAGATCTTTGTATGATCTATGCGTATGCAAAGATATGCCACAAGACCATGGTGCAAGTGGCCATTTCACAAAAAAATATTATTTAAACACTAGGCAATGAATTTTCTCTTGGCATCTATATGTTTCGTTGGATCAAAAATCTGTTAGACACTAAAACTAAGTTTGAACCATTAGCAGTGAACTCCAAGTCATTAGAGTATATATGCTAGGGTAATACCATACCTCTGACTTATCAATAATGTCAGAACTATTGTCATCGACTGGAATTAATTCGATTATAGAATCTTCAGGGCGGAATGACACACTTGTTTTTTTTGCTGCTTTAATTTCGATTTTCTCTTGGTTGCCTGGCTGTGTCTTCATTCTCTCTTGCCCCTCCAGCTCTGTGTTGATTTGCACTTGCTTCTCTGGCTTTGGCTCCATGTTATCTTGTTTGTCTGGAAGTCTCTCAATATGCTCTTGCTTGTGCTGTTTCTCCACACGTCGCCTTAGCCTGCAAAATATTAGTTTTAAAAGTGACTTCTTTTATAAATACAAGAAAGAAACACTTTGCAAACCAAAAATGTATGCATATCATATGGAAATACATTTAACGATGACTGGATTAGATTAAGATTATCTCGGTTGGATTTTCCATATCATTATTTTAACACAATTTGAATTCCTTCACATTCCTTAATTAACTGACAGGCCATGAGCTAAAAAACCAGGCAGCCAGACAATGGCTGAGAATATAGAAAACACTAAAATATATTGAAAAAAGATATGACTGTTCAGTGGACACAAGCTGTTCTGTTACCATGTAACAATGAATGCAAGGACCCTGAACGCTTCTTCTGAGCGGATTATTCTTCAGGTGCCAAATTTGGCAACAGTGAAATACTGGTGATCCTTTTAACTACTTTGTGAACGTATTTACCCATGGTGAACTATTTCTGCAGTGACAATAACCCTTTTGAGACTACAATGGTTTGAGATCTAGGCAGTCTTGATGGCCAAAAGATTTTCTCCAACCAAGTATTTATTCATCCTGGTCATGGTTGAGTTTGACAAAGCTAATCTTACCTTAAAGGTCAACTATGTGATTGCCCGAGTAAACCCATACCGAGCAACTGATCTCCAAGTATTTGAAAGAAAAGAATACCTGATCCAAGCTTCACTTTACAATTAGAAAATACAGTTCTACGTCTTTTATTGAGATAATCAATCTTTATATGGTGATGGGTGGATAAATAATCTGTACATATATATATATATATATATATATATATATATATATATAAATTCTTCTGATTTATGGCTTCAGTGAAGCTTCTACGATGCTGAACTAGAACTACAAGTAAGTAATCTTTTCTTCTGTATCGTTGGATCTTCATTGATGGTCAAACATTTGAAGAGATTAGCAAATTAACTGAAATTAATAAAAGCACCCTTTGGGCAGTAAGAAATATAAATATGTGAAATCAAGGCTTATTCTTGGGATATAAAGGGCTATATCATCAATAGGTTTTCTGACCCAACCTTGCGTCAGCCTGAGTTTCTAAGTCAACGCAATAATGCTAAGTAAATTCATGTTTTGATTCCCAAGTTGCTGCTTTACAGATACTAACATTCAAACGTTCCTGGCCCATGATGTTGTAGCTGCCTTAGCACCATGGAATGTGATTTAGGCTTGCCTGGAAGGGGTTTGGTAGCATGTAGTAATGAAAGCCACTAGATATCCAGCAATAGCCTGTTTGGAGGTTGCTAACCTTGTCTAAGATAAAACACAATGAAGCTTTTAACAGCACACCCTTATTGAATGTTAATCAGTCCAACACGAATTTAGGATGAATTCAAAGCACAAACCAAATACATATATTGGTTTAACTCATTACTAGAAAGTTTCTTTCAATTAAATCAGTATTGTCCAAAGCCAGCACAGCCCAAAACGAATTCAACAATTTTCAAATCTTTGTCTTTATTAATTCTTTTAAAATATTCCCAGCACACGATCTAGCCGACACGTGTTTCGTCTGCACTCAGACTTTTTCAAGGCAGTATGGGAATGAAGCAACAGTAGGTTCGAATAATGATGAAACACACGGCGCATCAATTTGCATACGAAGTATCCTAGAATTGTCATGTGGATTGCCCGATGATCTCTAAATCACTGAAACCACTGAATATGTAAATCAAGTAGTCAGTCCTTAACGGTTAAATGCTCAGGGTGAAAGATTGAGGGTACAAATCCATGATACGATAGTACCCTGAAGACACAATAGTCCACGGCAACTGACGGCACAGCAGTCCGCTCGCAAAAGGTAGCGCGTTTTACCTTTGCGAGCGGACTGCTGCAGCCGCCAGTTGCCGTGACTATTGTGTCTTCAGGGTACTATCGTATCATGGATTTGTACCCTCAATCTTTCACCCTGAGCATTTAACCGTTAAGGACTGACTACTTGATTTACATATTCAGTGGTTTCAGTGATTTAGAGATCATCGGGCAATCCACATGACAATTCTAGGATACTTCGTATGCAAATTGATGCGCCCGTGTGTTTCATCATTATTCGAACCTACTGTTGCTTCATTCCCATACTGCCTTGAAAAGTCTGAGTGCAGACGAAACACGTGTCGGCTAGATCGTATGCTGGGAATATTTTAAAAGAATTAATAAAGACAAAGATTTGAAAATTGTTGAATTCGTTTTGAGGCTGTGCTGGCTTTGGACAATACTGATTTAATTGAAAGAAACTTTCTAGTAATCAGTTAAACCAATATATGTATTTGGTTTGTGCTTTGAATTCATCCTAAATTCGTGTTGGACTGATTAACATTCAATAAGGGTGTGCTGTTAAACGCTTCATTGTGTTTTATGTATATGCATGTTATGTTATAATGTGCTGATAACATCTCTAGGTAGTAGGTGTTATAGGCTGACTTAGCACCCCGATCTAAATATTTTTTGATAACAATATTACACGCCCATGATTATGACTCATACACATGGTTATTTGATGTGCGGTTTCTCCCTTTAGGGTCCACTACTACCTATTAACCTTGTCTAAGATGGCCATAATTCAGAAAGAGGTTACTAAATTTGCTCAGGGCGTTAGTCTTGTCGAGGTAGAATCGAAGTACCCTTCTAGTGAGTGAAGGGATTACTCAGCGGTTCTAGAAAGATTAGGAAAGAAAGTGGGTAGTGTAATGGTTTGCTTATTATGAAAATCAAAAACAACCTTTGGAATGAAGATAGGCTGTGTCTTCACCACTATCCTGTTACAATAGCATTCTCACAGAGGAGATGGTCTTCTGATTGGTGGGGACACTTCTATAAGTCCATCTAAGAAGTCTTTAACAAGGGAACTCTGAAAAAGGAAACCTGATTTGGTCATTTCCTGTACACCGTGATAGCTGCCAAATGCACTTTCATAGATGGCAACAACTGTAGCTAGGATTGAGCTATATGTAGGAGGTAGGATATATGACAATCAATTGGGTTGTGTCCATCGTTTTGACACCGCAAACCGAATCCACTTAATTAAATAACAAGTCCTTGTAAAAGGAAGTTTAGCCTCTTTTAAAATCTTAATGCAAGCCAGGGGAATATTTAAATGTGCATACTGTGTGACTTCAGGAGCCATGATGCCAAATTCAATTAAGTTTAATTCAGTGGTTTAACCTGCCCCTGAAGTCTAGTTAATAGACTGGGTTTAAGTGGCTGCTTCAAGCGTGGTTTGATGGAAATTTACAGACAGTCCGGGTACCACCAATGCTTCTGCCGGTCTAGTGCTGCCAATATCATGTTTTCTCAGTTTCCCTATTAGTGAGCGGATCAATAGTATCAAAGGAAAGGCGTTCAGAAAATCTTCTGAACAAGCATTGCCTTGTGATTTCTATTCTGGCCGTATTGGTGCAAAATGACAGCATTTCTTGTTTTGTGCCATTGGAAAAGTGTCTAAATAAAGTTGCTCCCCACTCTTTGAAGAAGTCATCTATAACTTCGTCAACCTGGGACAACTTGTGGTTCTCCCTGTAAAAGTGACTGCGAACATTTGTCTGGTGATTCACTGGCTCTGTGATGAGGGCACTGATAAAGATCAGTCGCGGGACAGAGCCCAGTGCCAAATTGGCTGAACTACCTTAGATAGAGGTTGAGAACTGGTGCCTCCTTGTTTGTTGAAGTAATGCATGATGGTGGTGTTGTCTAACTGAATCATTATTACAGTCTTGTTCTGCAGGGACAGGAAGAATGCCTTGAGGGCCAGATGAACAGCTCCCGCTCAAGGTGGTTTAAGTGAAACGTTATCTTCTCTTTCGACGACTGTCCTTGAACTGATAGATGATTCAAGAGAGCAACCTAACCTGTCAGAGATGTATCTGTAACTACTGTTTGTGTAGGAGCTTCTCTCTGGAAGGGAACTCCTTGTAGAGGATTCTGACTGTTGCACCACCATGCTACAGCCTGTTTCAATGCAATGGTCAGTATCAATCAGTCTTCCCAATAGTTCATTCTTTGACACCGTGGTCTATTAGACACTGTTGTAGGGGTCTCATTTGTAGGTGTGCATTTGGGACAATGTAAATACAAGACGCATAACAATCTTGGAGAGATTATAACTGCCTGGCTGTTGTACAATATTTGATGATACTTGTCCCATATAGATGACACTCTTTCCACTGAAGGAAACACTTTTCCTTTTACTCTGTCTATAGCTGCTCCCAGGTAGGACAGCCTTTGTAGTGGAGAGAAAGTAAATTTTTGGAGATTGATCTGAAGCTTGAATTTGCACAACAGGCTGAATGTTACAAGGAGGTTTTGTTTTATTTTTTGCTGATTGTTGGCCTTGAGCAACCAGAATACATGAAGACCTCCTTAGGTGGGTTGCTGCTACTGCCATACATTTAGAGGTGTGAGTAGCTGATTTCCGACTAAATGGCAAGGCTGCGTATTAGTAGTGATTTTCTCCTGCCATAAATCTATTTCCTGTGCAATGGAGCTATCCCGTATGTCAAAATACACATCTCGAAGATCTACCACACACATCCAATTGTTTGGCATTTGATGCAGAATGATTTGATGTACAGTGAGGATTTCAATTTTGATGAATTTGTTTCTGAATCGTAGATCTAATATCAGCCTAACCTCTTGCATCAGACCTTTCTTCCACACTAGAAAATACCTGGCGTACATCCCAAGTCTTTTCTGTTTGAGTGGTAGCAGCTCATCCATTTTTGAAACTAGGAGAGATGTTTCCTTCCTCAGAATTGGAAAGTGGTGCTTTGATGACAGTTTTGGAGAAATTGGTGATAGAACGGCCAGAAGTGAACAAAAAATCCATGAGATACAATATTTTGCGCTGTTGGGATGGAAATGGACGAGTACCCCTGCCACGAGTGGCCAACTGTACAGTTGCCCGGATCCCTAATGCTGATTTTTTGTCACAGGCAAATGAGGATCATGCAAGTGCGCCATGACATAGGCCTGTCTCATGGATTGTAGTCTAAATGGACTGGGAGAGGTGCCCAAAGCAACACCATCATAGTGGTGGAAGGCTACCACCTTCACCAGGAGTTAAGCAGCACAAGCTGGGTGGTGGCAGCATACTATGTAGTGATCAGTAGTAGTGGACCTTTTACCATCTGTTGTGGAAGTGAGGCCTACAGGCTCACTTACCTTTTTAAAATTTCTGGTGCTGAGTGCTTATCTCACCCATAGCCTACATCAGGTAGATGTGTGTGACGGCATAGCGCAGGGGTAGTAACTGTGCTGGATGTATGTGTGCCTGGGAAGGGTACACTACAGGGATAGAGCAGTACAGTGTACTGCATGTGTGGATAATACATGTACCAAGTGTATATATTCCAGAGAAGAATACATTACATGAGAGATGAAGTGCTGTGCAGTGCGTGCGGAGAGACCATATGTGCTGGGTGTGTGTGTATGTGAGTGAAGTACAATGCATGAAGGGTGCAGAGTTGTGCAGTGCGCTAGCAGTACATGTGTTTTGAAATAACACATCCTGGTTAAAGATAGAAATGCTTCAGTTCTGAACTGCGTGCGCAGACTGAGTGTTTGTGCTGAATGCATGTGTACATGTGAGGGTACAATGCGTAGAGATATTAGTGCTGAACAGAAAGTGTGCTATAAATGTACACTGAGTGAGTAGGCCTACAATGGCACAGTGTATGGAGGACCCTGGGTTCCATTTTGGGAAACAAAGGCCTGCCTGGTGAAGACATGAGGAGAGGAATCCCCCCAGAAAGATTTGTGTATTGCTTCATTCCAGTGAGGTGGGTGAGAACACACTAGAGAAAAGGAACAGACACCCTTTACATCTCAAAAGACTGCTCTTTGATTTAGTTATACATCACCAGGAGAGGACCTGGACACATCTCAAGAAGGGCTGATAAAAGAATCATAAAGAGTAGGGCTGGGGGACTGGGATTAACCCTTTGATGAAAAATAATTCCAACAAGGGGGGACAGAGGGGCAAGTTTAAAGAGGTCCAACGTACATGCCCCAGTAGGTACTGTGTACAAGAAGGGTAAGAAGTTCCTCTAATAATAAAAAGAAAAGGCGAGGAGATACTCTGAAGGGGTTAGGTCAACTATGACCACCCTAAGAAAAGAAAGGAAGGGGGAATCCCCTAAACGGAACTAGGGCTCTCACACACCTAGCAAGCTAGGTGTCATGCTTCATCATATGAGCCTGCCCCTCGTCTGGTCGGCGCTGCAATACCTGACGGGCACCCAGTACGGGGCTCTTTGGCGGGGATCTTCTGTTCCTGCCGGTGGGTGCAGTGGGGGTGAGAGGCCTAGTGTGTGTAGATGTGAAGGAAAGGGAAGGTGAGTTAAAACAGGTCAGTCAGTCCTAGCAGTCATTTATTCGGAAGGTAAACTGCCTGATTTAAAATCTAAAGAGTGACAATAAATATGAAGTAAAGTATCTAGCTATCTGTGTCTTACTCTGGACGGATCAACATAAACCGGTTTTCGGCGGCAGGGTAGGTCGCAGGCGGAATGCGCTTGAACGCTGGACCCACATTGGTGTCCTAGTTGACCGCCGGACGCTGTTGCAAATAATTACTAGACAACAGTTTAGGTTATTGACCTGAGTACGTGGTATGTAAGTTTCACTTTACCACGTTGTGTAGATAGCATTTGTTTTGATCCTGAAGAAGTGCCCAGATCCTTCTGACACAGTTGGCACGAAACATGTTGATCCCCCACTGCACCCACCGGCAGGAACAGAAGATCCCCGCCAAAGAGCCCCGTACTGGGTGCCCGTCAGGTATTGCAGCGCCGACCAGACGAGGGGCAGGCTCATATGATGAAGCATGACACCTAGCTTGCTAGGTGTGTGAGAGCCCTAGTTCCGTTTAGGGGATTCCCCCTTCCTTTCTTTTCTTAGGGTGGTCATAGTTGACCTAACCCCTTCAGAGTATCTCCTCGCCTTTTCTTTTTATGATTAGAGGAACTTCTTACCCTTCTTGTACACATTAACCCTTTGATGCACATATCACTGTGGCTGACATCCAGGTATAAACTATGGGCATTCCCATGAATTATGTTGTGGACAATCAGATATGGGAATGTGCCTGCTGTGACCGACCTCTTACATGAAAGATGATGAAATGAAGTGCCCACTCCAAAAGAAGCAAAACCCCAACATAAAACTTCAAAGACCCAGACCCTAAATTACATTTGGTGTCTGGAAAAGGACTAGACGAAGCTGAGGTTGAGTTCCCTAAAATTTGTCATCAGCCAAGCAGCCAGTAGGGCTGTGTGAGGAGGGGAAGCTCTGTAAGACTTCGGTCTGAGACCACAACTGGGGCCAAGGCCTGCTAGTCTCCCTGCTGGGTGAGGGGATATCACCCAGGGACACGAAGACCACCTGCCATGGAGCTTTGTGCACCATGGCCTGCCTGCTTGCAAAGACCAGTGTGCCCTGTGAGGAAGAGGAGAGCGTTGGAAAGAGCGAGGTCCAGTGGGGAGCCTTCCCAAGAGGAATTCCTGAGGGAGGTGTGGGGAGAGCAGCTGCACACCGACCGGGTGGTTCTCTGTGTGCAGGAATAGTACAGTGACCCCCATATGCCAGGAGAGAGCTGCTGTGATCTCAGCCATGTGAAGTGCACTGTGCGGGAAGCACCATGCTCGCACTGCAATTACCCTATATGCCAGAAGGGCCTACCGGTAACTTTAACTTTAAAAAGAGTGAGACTTTTTTAGGGGCGCAGCCCAAAGTCTGAGCCCGACAGCGAGCCTTGCGGCAACCCTGTATACCAGAAGGGGCTGCCGGCACTGTCGCACCGAATAAGCAGCGCGCGCACCGAAGTCAAACCAAGCGCGCAGTGTGCTGTATTTAGTGCGCACACAACAACATCTGATCCTGCGAGACCGTATTCATGTTAATTGCAGCGCACACGTGCGCTGCAATTAACATGAATACTATCTCAAAGGGTCTCAATCAGCCCCGCAGTTGTGCACTGTTAAGAAAAGAAAAACAGTGTCTCAAACACGACGTGTGCTAAAGCACACGCTGTGTTTGAGACTCTGCTTTTCTTTTCTTAATTGTGCACAGCTATGGGGCTGATGCACAAGTTACTAACTTGTGTAACGATATATCTGTAAGAGACAGTAGTTAGTGACAGATTCCTTACCTTAGAATATCCCCAGGCGTCAGGCTGGATCCGGAAAGTTTTTGTGTAGCAGTACCCTTGCGCGTCGGTAGGCGGCGTCGTGCGGCTCCGCGTCCGTCGTCGGCGTCGTGATCACCGGGATGACGTCGCGGGCAGTACTTAGGCGCCGCCCCTGCGCGCTGACGTCAGTTCTGTACACGACTTTCCGCGCCAGGAACGCAGAGCCATGCAAAAAGCTGACAGGTGTCTGAAAAATACTAGGGCCCTGAAAGGGATGTCCTTAACCCTAGAAATCAGTTCGCAGAACGGGGAGGAAGGGTGGGGCGGTAAGGAATCTGTCACTAACTACTGTCTCTTACAGATATATCGTTACACAAGTTAGTAACTTGTGCATCTGAAAGAGACACGTTAGTGACAGATTCCTTACCTTAGAATAGATACCCCAGCAATACCAACCCCGGTGGTGGGTCTGCGAACAAAGATCAGATAAGGAAGTCCTGGAGGACAGAACGGCCAAAGAAGCTGTCCCTCCGGACCTGACTGTCAAGGCAGTAATGCTTTGTAAACGTGTGCAGCGAGGCCCACGTAGCTGCCTGACAGATAACCGGCAGCGGAACACCGCGGCCCAAGGCCGTGGTAGCAGCCGTTGCCCTGGTGGAATGGCACGCAGCCCAACAGGAGGCTCCTTCTTAGCCAAAGAATAGCAGGTCTTGATGCACAAGGTAACCCAGCGGGAGATGGTTCTCTTGTGCACCGCCCGACCTTTTTTGGCGCCCACGTAGCCAACAAAGAGCTGGTCATCCACCCGGAAGTGTTTTGTGCGGTCGATATAGAAGGAGAGCGCACGTTTTGGGTCCAGACGGTGGAGCCTCTCTTCCTCTCTGGAAGGATGCGGAGGCGGAAAGAAGGTGGGCAAAGTGATGGTCTGCCCAATGTGGAAGGCAGTAACCACCTTTGGCAAGAAGGACGGACGCGTCCTAAGAACAACCTTGTCTGGATGAACAGACAGAAAGGGAGGTTTGCAAGATAGAGCCTGGAGCTCACTCACCCGCCGAGCGGAGGTGATGGCCACCAGAAAGGCCGTCTTCAGAGTCAGAAGACGAAGAGGACAGTTATGTAGAGGCTCAAAGGGAGCGCACATTAAAAAGGTAAGAACCAAGTTCAAGTCCCACTGAGGCATCACAAACGGAACAGGAGGGAAGGTGTGTAATGCCTTTTAAGAACCTGTTAACAACAGGGGACTTGAAAAGGGAGGGCTGATCAGGGAGCCTGAGGAAGGCCGAGATAGCACAAAGATAACCCTTGATGGTACCCAGGGCAGAACCCTGTTGGGCCAGAGAAAGAAGGAACAGAAGGACCTCAGAAAGAGGGGCAGAAAGGGGATTCACAGCCTTTGCTGTGCACCATGCCACAAACTTGTTCCACCTGCAGGCGTATACCACCTTAGTGGAGGGACGCCTGGCTGCCAGAATCACATCACAAACTTCGGGAGGCAAGTCGAAAGGAATCAACTGCCGCCGCTCAATCTCCACGCAAGCAGGTGTAGACTGGACAGGTTCGGGTGGAGGACCGTCCCCTGCTGCTGCGACAGAAGATCCTCCCGAAGAGGCAGACGGATCGGGGGATCTACGCTCATACTGAGTAGCTCGGGATACCAAACTCTTCGAGCCCAGTCCGGAGCCACAAGGATGACTTGGGCCCGGTCGTGCCGAATCTTCTTCAACACTCTGGGTAGAAGTGGTATAGGCGGAAAGGCGTACAACAGACCGCAACTCCACTCGCGACGAAAAGCGTCGCCGAGCGAGTGCCGCCTTGGGAATTCCAACGCGCAGAACTGATGACATTGCGCGTTCTCTTCGGTGGCGAATAGATCTAACCATGGCTCTCCCCACTGTAGAAAGAGTCCTTGCGCCACTTCCGAGTGAAGACGCCATTCGTGATCCATCATGCACCTGCGGCTGGAGTTCGTCCGCCCTGGCGTTCAGGGAACCTGCCAGGTGTTGAACCATCAGGAACATGCCCTGATGTTCCAGCCATGTCCAGAGGCGCAGAGCCTCCTGACAAAGGGTCCACGACCCCACCCCGCCTTGTTTGTTGCAGTACCACATGGCGGTGGTGTTGTCTGTGAACACCTGCACTACCTTCCCCTTGACAGAGGGAAGGAATGCCTTGAGTGCAAGTCGGATCGCCCGAAGCTCCAGAATGTTGATATGGAGCCGGGACTCCGCCGGAGACCAGAGGCCTCTGATCTCCGCCTCTCCCATGTGACCGCCCCAATCCCAGAAGGGACGCGTCCGTCACAACTGTGTGCTCTGGCTGGGGAAGGGAGAGGGATCTGCCCATGACCCATTGCCGGTTCGAGAGCCACCAATGCAACTGTTTTGCAGTCCCCTCCGAGATCTGGACGTGATCGGACAGGTTGCCCTGGTGCTGCGCCCACTGGAACTTCAGGTCCCACTGCAGAGCCCGCATATGCCATCTGGCATGATTGACCAGCAGGATGCAGGAGGCCATGAGGCCCAGCAGCCTCAGGGTCATCCGTACCGAAACCCAGGATAAAGGCTGAAAGATCGGAATCATAGCCTGAATATCCCGGACTCGCCGTTCGGGAGGATAGGTCCGAAACTGCGTCGTGTCCAGAACTGCTCCGATGAAAAGGAGCTGTGGAGAAGGAATCAGATGCGACTTCGGCACATTGATGGAGAACCCCAGCGAGTGCAGGAGTTCGGCCGTAGTCTGGAGGTGGGTGACGACTGCCTGGGACGAGCCCGCCTTCAGCAGCCAGTCGTTGAGGTAGGGGAAGACTGAAACCCCTGCCCGGCGCAGATGAGCTGCGACCACCGCCATCACTTTCGTGAACACCCGAGGGGCACTGGTAAGGCCAAAGGGGAGCACGGTGAACTGAAAATGCTCGAGGCCTACCGTGAACCGAAGGTAACGCCGGTGGGCCGGCAAGACGGGGATGTGGAAATAGGCGTCCTGCAAGTCCAACGCTACCAACCAGTCTCCAGGGTCGAGGGCAGTCAAGACCTGAGCTAGGGTGAGCATCTTGAACTTCTCCTTCCGGAGGAAGCGATTGACGTTCCGGAGGTCCAAGATAGGACGCATGTCCTCCTTGTCCTTTTTGGGCACCAGGAAGTAGTGGGAGTAGCAACCACATCCTACTTCTGGGGTCGGAACATGCTCGATGGCCCTCTTGGCCAAGAGGGCCGTGACTTCCTTCTGCAGAAGTGCCAAGTGATCCCCTGACATGCGGTGGAATTGAGGTGGCATGGCTGGGGGGTGGTCTCGAAGGGGAGGGAGTAGCCCCTTCGGACAATGTCCAAGACCCACCTGTCCGAGGTGATGGGACGCCAGTGGTGAAGGTGATGGCGGACCCTGCCCTCTACTGGCGTGCTGTGCACCTGAAAGGAGGGACTAGGAGGGCTTGGAGGCCGCGGACGGGTTGGAGGTGGTGGCCTGACCCGCACGCTGGTTGCCCGAACCGCCACGGCGGTATCCACGTCCTCGGCCACGCGAAGACGCCTGCTGCGCGGGCCGGTGGCTGGGCTGCTGACGTGACTGGGCGCCCCTTCCGTGGCCACGATAGGGGCGAAAAGCAGAAGTTAGCGGAGGGCGTGTAGCAGAAAGGCCCAGGGTCTTGGCAGTAGCCCGTGAGTCCTTAAAGCGCTCCAACGCATGGTCTGCTTTAGAACCAAAAAGATCGACTCCATCAAAGGGCATGTCCATGAGTGTATTCTGGACATCACCCGAAAAACCAGTGGTTCTCAGCCAGGCGTGGCGACGCAGCGCCACCGTCGTTGCAATAGATCTGCCCAGTGAGTCGGCGGTATCAAGGCCACAACGTATGGTGTATTTGGCCGCATCCCTTCCTTCCGCAATGGCGCGGGTAAGCAGTGTCTGGACCTCCTCAGAACACTGGGGCAAAACAGTCGCCACCGAATCCCACAAGGAGTGGGTATATCGGCCCAAAAGGCAAGCGGTGTTGATGGACCGCAAGCCAGCACTGGAGGAAGAAAAACCCTTCTTCCCAAATTGATCCAGGCGTTTGGATTCCCTATCCGGAGGGGCGGTAGGGAAGGCGGTTTGGGAAGTGGAGGCTTGGACAACCAAGCTCTCAGGAGTGGGGTGGACAGAGAGAAACAAGGGGTCGCCCGGAGCTGGGCGATGGCGTCGGGACACGTTCCTATCCACAGGAGCCCCTGTGTTGGGCTTGGACCAAGCGCCCAAAAGAACGTCAGTCAGTGCATCGTTGAACGGCAGCACAGTCTCCAAGGAGGAGGCTGCCGGCTGAAGCACTTCTGTCAAGAGATTAGTCTTGACCGTCACCGTAGGGAGGCGGAGATGTAAGGCTCCAGCCGCCCTACGCAACACCGTTGCAAAATTGGCCCCCTCCTCCGTAGCCACGGGAGGAGACAGCATGCCAGTGTCAGGGGAAGTATCTAGACCACTGGCATCCCCTAGTTCCTCTGCCCAGTCCTCATCATATTGACACTGTTGTGCCAGAGGGTCCTCAGACCCCTTCCAGTCCTCCTGGTCCTCCTCCGGTTCAAAATAAGGAGGAGGAGGGACATTTGGGACCCAAGGTCTCATCAGCGCCGGAACCGGCGTCGAGCGACGTCGGTCCGGCTCCATGTCCGGAGCCGGAGAGTACATGGGGACGACGCCGCCCGGAGCCCCGGGCGGCGTCAGGAACGGCACCGGAGACATCGGCGCCGGCGGAGGCGTGGTCAGGTCGACCGGCGTCGATGGGGGTTGCGGTACCACCGGAGCCGGGATCGAGGCCGGGGCCGAAGCCGGAGCCGGGACCGAGGCTGGAGGCACGAGCGACGCCGGGACCGGAGTCGTCGGCGACGCCGGGGCAACCCCATCAGGGCCCGCGGGGCCCGAAGGCGCACCGGAGGGACCTTGAGGCCCGAAGAGGCGGGCCATGGCCGACAGGAATTCCTGTATTTGGGCCGGATCCGCCCCCGAACCCGGAAAGGACGGGTATTGCGGGGGCGACTCCACAGGCATGTCCGGGGCCGCGGGGACGGTGCCGGGAGGGGCCTCAGCCGAGTCGCGAGACCGGCGAGGCGAAGTCCTAGAGCGATGATGCTTTTTGGACTTCTTGTGTTTGGACTTACCGGACGACGAAGACTTGGATCCCGACGACCGGCGAGGACTCCGCGACCGACCCCTCGACCTCTCACGCGACCGGGGCTTGGTGTGGCGTGGAGCCGACTGCTGGGCCTCGAGGAGCTTTCGAGACCGCTCTCGCAAAGCTTTCGGGTTCAGGGACCGGCAGTCGGAACACAACTTCGTGTCGTGGTCTCGCCCAAGGCAGAAGAGACACTCCAGATGCGGGTCTGTGATGGACATCATCCGAGCACTGGCGTCGCAACGTTTAAAGCCGGGCATCCCTACGACACCTTGGAGTCAATTGAAGAAAACAGTGAAAAAATTCACCAAAAAAGTTAGTCAAAAAATGACTAGGGCACTGCTCTTCCCGTATCTGCGCTTGCTGGCGCGGAAAAAGAAGAACTGACGTCAGCGCGCAGGGGCGACGTCTAAGTACTGCCCGCGACGTCATCCCGGCGATCACGACGCCGACGACGGACGCGGAGCCGCACGACGCCGCCTACCGACGCGCAAGGGTACTGCTACGCAAAAACTTTCCGGATCCAGCTTGACGCCTGGGGATATTCTAAGGTAAGGAATCTGTCACTAACGTGTCTCTTTCAGATTGTGACCCTTTGAGTTAGTATTCATGTTAATTGCAGCGCCCGTGTGCACTGCAATTAACATGAATACTAACTCAAAGGCCAAGTTCCGGCCTCAAAGTCTTGAAAGTGCAAGTCAAGGGGGACAAACGTTCCATCATTGGGAACCTCACCTCTTCAGGGCTCGTTTATGAATTGTTTGTTGTGCCATCAGTCCCTGGAGATCAGAAGGTGTTTGTGAATTGTTTTGAGGCGTTGTCTGTGGCGGAAGAAAGCCATCTATACAAAACATAAATCAAGCTTGAAATGTCCGGTTTTTCCACCAAAACGGCATGCGGTGCTGATGGCTCTGAGGATTTGTCACAGAAGCGCGAGCCACGTTTTGTATGACGAGAGAAACGGAAATGAAACACACCACCACACGCATGGAGAGGTGAATAATGGGGTAAAATCTACGAGGATGTGTATGTATGTGTTTTTTAATAGATGTGCACAGTTATACACTGCTCTGTTAAGTACCATTTCAAATGCAACTTTTTAATTTTTCTTGAATTTCAAAATAATTTTGTAAACTGTATTAAGGTTGATCGAAAAAAAATGGTTACTTTCGATCTGACTTACCCTAGCCTAGCAGGAAATGCTGTTTATTACTAAATCTGACACTTGACTTAAAGGATGATAACAATAACGCCACCCACATAAAGGGAACGTGTGTGGCAGGCAAGCTACTAGAGGCCAGGCTCAGACGGTTCTGGACCGCAGCCCGCGCTGGTCTCCAGCTCCTCGAGGTTAAGGGCAGCTCAAGCAGTGGGGGCTTTTCGTGACAGAGAGAAAGAGGGGGAAAGATCTGAGAGGGAAAACAGATCAAAGTGAGAGGGAGTGGCTGTGTGGCTAGAGAAAGACAAGAGCGATCAGAGGTAGAAGAGAGAGGGAAGAGACAGAATGGATGGATGGAAAGATAGAGAGCAACAGAAGGGAAGGAGCAGGGCTGGCTTGGACATTTTTTCCAGCCCTGCTCTGAGTGAGCTTCCAGCTCTATGCGGAGGTTCTTAAGTTTTGAAATCCATTAGGAATTCGTCAGGCTCCCCAGAGCACATGAGGGGCGACTTCAGAAACCTTTTGTGGTTTGACCAAGGTAGGAGTGTCCCACCCCAAGTCCATCCATGGCCGCTCAGGCAGTGATGGGGTGAATGCCGATCCCATCTGTAACCCTGCGCCCTCGGAGTCAGCGCCTCATCCCTTGGGCGGCAAACACGAATTGCCGCTTCCAGCGGTGGTTTGCGGCCTGAGCATTCCTGCCTACAGCCAGCCTTGCACACCAGAGTCGCTGCCTGAAATGGAAAACCAAAAAGCGCAAGGCCAGAACTAGTTAGAGTTATGGGAGCCCAGTCTACTGACTCTGAAGATGTCCAGGGTTTCATCAGCAGGCACTTGGCATGCATACCTGGATGATGCTCCGTACACAAACACGCCATGGAAATCTGGAACCTGCTCGACTCTCTTTCGCCCGACATCGCCTTCTTCACAGAGACCTGGACCAACGCATCCTCCGCCCCCGACATCAGCACCGCCATCCCAGACGGATACAAGATCCAGAGGAAAGACCGCCCCAACCACCCAGGAGGGGGCCTCGCCATCGCCCACAAGAGCACCCTCCGCCTCACCACCTCCAGCGAAACCTTCCCCTCCGCCGAACACCTGCACTTCAAGATCCAGACCACCCCCAAAGCCACACTCCGAGGAACCCTCGTCTACAGACCCCCCGGCCCCCGAACACCCTTTGCCACCACCATCACCGACTTCATCGCACCCCACGCGATCGCCTCAACAAACTACATACTCATTGGAGACCTGAACTTCCACCTCGACAACCCCAGTGACCCCAACTCCACTATCCTTCGTGACAACCTCGCCAGCATCGGACTTAAACAACTCGTCAACACACCGACCCACAGAGCAGGACACACCCTCGACCCCATCTTCGCGGCAGGAAACAGCGTCCATTTCAGCCACACAACGCAGCTGCCATGGACCGACCACCACTGCGTACACTTCGCCATCAACAAACCCAAGGCACCCAAACCAGCCCCACGCCCACCACGAAGGAACTGGAGCAAGGTTACCGACGAGCAACTTAACTCCACCCTCAGCCGAGACAACCACACCTGGGCACCCGACGCAAACAGCGCAAACGACGCAGCCAGAGAACTCCACACCTGGATCTCCAACTGCGCAGATGAGCTCGCCCTCTACGCAACCCCGACAGACAACGCCCCAGGAAAGCCGCCTGGTTCACAACAGCTTCTCCAAGAAGCCAGACGCACCTGCAGACGCCTGGAGAAGAACTGGAGAAACACCAAGACAACCGAAAACCACACCACCTACAAGGACGCCATGACGGACTACCACAACCAGATCAGAGCCACCAAAAGGAACTTCATCCACAACAAAATCCTGGCCAACTCCACCAACTCCAAGGAACTTTTCAGTGTCATTCAAGAATTCACCAACCCACGCAGCGAAGCCACAGACATCACCCCATCCCAAGACCTCTGCGACAAGCTTGGAACCTATTTCCACCTCAAGATCAAAAACCTCTACGACAACTTCATCGACCATCCACCAGGCGCCACAGACGGCCCCCCGCCCCCAGAAACACCAGCCAGCCCACCATCTCCAACTGGACACCGATCACGGCCGAAGACACCGCCTCGACCATGAAAAGCATCCACTCTGGGGCCCCCACCGACCCCTGCCCCCCTCACATCTACCACAGAGCCGTGGCCGCCATCACACCCAAACTACAACGCACCATCAACACCACCTTCAAAACAGGCACCTTCCCAGACGACTGGAAGCGCGCAGAAGTCAGACCCCTGCTCAAGAAGCCCACAGCTGACCCCACCGACCTCAAGAACTATCGGCCCATCTCGCTCCTCCCCTTCGCAGCCAAAGTTGCAGAGAAAACAGCCAATAGGAAACTGACACGATTCATTGAAGAGAACGCCGTCCTCGACCCGCCCCAATCCGGATTCCGAAGCAACCACAGCACAGAGACCGCCCTACTCGCCGCCACAGACGACATCCGCACCCTCCTGGACCAAGGCCACTCCGCAGCCCTCATCCTACTCGACCTATCAGCGGCCTTCGACACAGTCTCACATCGCACAGTAGTCGTCAGATTACACGACGCAGGCATACAAGGAACAGCCCTGGACTGGATCCGATCATTCCTCACCGGAAGAAGCCAAAGGATCAGACTCCCACCCTTCCTCTCCGACCCCACGAAAATCACCTGCGGAGTCCCACAGGGTTCATCACTGAGCCCCACCCTCTTCAACATTTACAAGGCCCCCTCGCAGCCATCGTCCGACAACACGGCCTCAACATCGTATCCTACGCCGACGACACCCAGCTCATCCTCTCCCTCACCAAAGACCCCACCACTGCCAAACTCAACTTCCAGAAAGGAATGCAAGACGTCGCAGTCTGGATGACCAACAGCTGCCTGAAGCTCAATGCCGAGAAGACAGAAGTCCTCGTCCTCGGTACCACCCCTTCTGCATGGGACAGCACCTGGTGGCCGACCGCCCTTGGAAGCCCACCTACCCCCTCAGACCACGCCAAGAACCTCGGCATCGTACTCGACTCATCACTCTCCATGAACCGACAGGTCAACGCCGTCACCTCCAGCTGCTTCAACACCCTCCGCATCCTCCGCAAGACCTTCAAGTGGATCCCCCCTGAGTCAAGGAAGACATTCACCCACGCACTCATCACCAGCAGACTGGACTATGGAAAAGCACTCTACGCCGGCATCAACAAGTCCCTACTCCGCAAACTCCAGACAGTACAGAACACCGCCGCCAGACTCGTCCTCTGCATCCCCCGACACGAACACATCAGCCAACA
The DNA here is from genome assembly GCA_963921515.1 of Calotriton arnoldi. Taxonomy (NCBI): domain Eukaryota; kingdom Metazoa; phylum Chordata; class Amphibia; order Caudata; family Salamandridae; genus Calotriton; species Calotriton arnoldi. The sequence goes on along the minus strand of CAWUFW010000074.1, from coordinate 5,330,562 downwards.
CCTACGAAGTCTCCACTGGCTCCCCGTGGAGAAAAGAGTCACTTTCAAAATCCTCACTCACGCCTACAAATGCCTACACAACAACGGACCCAAATACCTCAACGACAGAATCAACTTCCACGTACCCAAAAGAAACCTCCGACTGGCCGAAACCCCGCGCATCCACAGAGCCAGAGCAGGCGGAAGATCCTTCTCTCACATTGCAGCCAAGACCTGGAACGAGCTACCGGCAGACATCAGACGCGCCCCCTCCCTGAACACCTTCAGGAAGACCCTCCAGACCTGGCTCTTCGGCTAAACAGATCTGCGGACCCCCCCCCCCCCCTCAGCGCCTTGAGACCCTCACGGGTGAGTAGCACGCTTACAATTCCCTGATTGAGACAAAAAGTTGATAATAAGTTGACAATAATTTGATAATCATGACGTGGATACACTCAGGTAGAATCATGATGGGTCATTCACATATTGAAGGATAGCCACTGATGAATAGGACATCAGCACACTTTGTAGCATTGCTGAGTGCAGGCTCGAGGCAGAGACGCAAACTTTAAATGATAGGCTATTTTCATGTTGTGCACAGTACAAGCTAATGCACATTCAGGTTGTAAATGCACTCCACACCGGGATTGGATACAGTTAACACTTCGTTATTTATAGCATTTATTCAATCTAGGTAAACTTGCTGGCGAGTGTCACTCGCAGTTGTTGAAATGTCACTCATAATTAACCTGAATTTATGAAAATGTCACACATAGCAATCTGAAACCTTGGCAGCTATGCCCACAATCAGCCCCGCAGCTGTGCACTGTTAAGAAAAGAAAAGCAGAGTCTCAAACACAGCGTGCGCTAAAGCACACGTCGTGTTTGAGACACAGTTTTTCTTTTCTTAACAGTGCACAGCTGCGGGGCACTGAGATTTCGAATGGGCAGACTGCAAGTGGGTCAACTTGAAACACGCAAAATACGCCCAAGTGGAATATTATTAGAAATTACTCTTTCACGTAATATGATGGGCCCCTTTGGATTGAAGTCTTAAGCAGTTTTGCAAAAGAGGGCTAGTTTAAAATCAATGGACTCCAAGGGCACTCTGGTCAATTTGCATAGCAATTTAGTGATCAAAGGTCACACACAGAGTTTAAAATTCATTAGGCCACTTATGTGGTGCAAGTATCCGGCACCACGAATTGGCGGTGCTGTAAGCACATTGTAAGGGAGAACTCCATCCCCTCCTCAGTATTGGCGCCTCATAACGCAAGTGTCACTGGGGCCCAGAGTCCCCCTCAAATGATAGAAATGGTACAACTGGCCTGTGCCGCAGGTTGACAATAGTGCTGTGGGCATGATGTTAGGGATAACTTCAATCCCATCCTCAGCGTTGGCACCTCCCGGCACAATTGTTACTGTACCCCCTCAAGTGATGCAAGTGGCAAAATCCACAGCCATACAGCAACACCCTGGTTTATTTCACATCAATTAAATAGGGGACCAAAAGCAAAGGTCCAAATATCTGGAGTACACCTTACAATTGCTCTTGTCCAAACCAACAGGCTGAAGAACAAGGATTAGTCTGATAAAAGGCCATGAGGAAAAAAGGGTCTGGGTCGAGGGTTACCGCACAGCAACAGAGCATTGGCCCACGCTCACCCGCAAGCACCCAGCAATCTCTCCTCTTGATTCAGAGGATGCATGAACCTTTTGTCAGACGGGCCATCAGACATATGCTATCGTAGAACTAAACCCAAAGGATACTAAACACTCTTACCAAGAACAACAGTAGATGTCTGATGATAGAGCCAAGTAGGGTGGTCTTGCCCTGGCTCTTTCTGGTGCTGACGGGTGCAGGACGGGCCAGCCCTTGGCTGGCCCTTTGCACTAGTGTGGCCTGTGCATGTCCCATGCTGCAGGAGGAGGAAGAGAGCTAGAAAGCGTGCAGCATGGGGGAATCAGATGTGGCCCCTCCTCCTTTCTTCTGTGCAGCAAGGCAGTATGGGACAATGAGTGCCTGGGTACACCAACAGCAGCAGGCTGGCTCCCTGATCATCCCAGTTGATGAAAGGTTATTCAATGAAAATGTTGTTGGTACAAAACATCAAATATAGATTTCATGAAACTTAATAGGAACAGGGTTGATCATTACTATTGTCAATGGAAAAATGGATTCAATTCTACAAACTGTGGGATTTTGCCAAGGTTTTGTGAATTACTGCATTTTAGACGTGTCAGCCATAGGTTGGTCTACCCCACAATGTTTCGCCTACTTACCCTCAATTTGTACTGGATTTTTGCTTTTGTTGGCCTTAGGACTCTGCACTTTACCACTGCTAACCAGTGCTAAAGTGCTTGTGCTCACTCAGCTAAACATGGTTTAATAGGCATGCAGCTAATTGGGAATATTTAGTTTACTTTTAGCCAATAGCTATTCCCCAAGACGGACTAATAATAGCTGCATTTAGTCTAATGTTTTTGGTCAAGCCAGGATCCAGCCGTCTGCAGATAAACTGGCAAGGAGAGGGTAAAAGGACAGACACACTGGCTTCTACGAGAGAAAATCAGGCAGTCCGTGGTGGTTCAAAGAGAGAGAGCGAGAGCAAAGATGTCAATCGCAATGCTTAAGTAACCAAACACTAACTTTGGAGCGTGGGTTAGAAGAACGTTCTGTGATACCAGCCCCAGTTCCCCATCAGAGATGGTTTCACTCACTAACAAGCACGCAGCAGTTTGTTTCTTTATAAAACGCACCTTTCTGTAGGCTTTTTTCCAAGGAGGGGGTGCATTGCATTGTTTAGAACAGCTGCCATAGCACAAAAAGGATGTTAATTGTACCAAAGGCAATCTCCGAGCCTGTGAATTTATAAGCTCTTTGACACTGGAGGCGGAGGGTTTCTTTACTCGGGATTCTGGGAACTGTGGTCCACAGGGCACTAGAAGCCGAATGTTCACATTCTGGACATTCTGTGAACGGTAGTTCACTGAGATCTGCTACTAAAAGTATATAGAACCATTGCTGTTGAAAGAAAATGTAGGCAAATATGGTCAGAATTTAAAAATTTCATAATTTAAATGTAAGGGAAGTGCAAATGTGTAACCAATTCATGTCATGGCATGTGTATCTAAATTGAAAACCTGCTTTAAGACCATTCATGTGGCGCTGCATGTGTGGAAATGCACTGTCTTTTCACTTTTTAAGCAAAAGTTTGGAATGATATTTGGCGCTGCACCGCCACGCGCGGTCTGGTTCCTGGCGCACATAGTCTTGGTTGCAGCGCACAGAGACCTTACCCTGCCGCACACAGAGGAAAAAAAATTAGAGGGAACATTGGCTGCCGGTATCACTTTGGCCACTTGTTCGGGCTGTGGCCCGGTAAAAAGTTTACTGCAGAGACCTGCGGGTCTAGTCCACCAACCCTCGCCAGGGCTGCAATCAGGAGCCAAAGAACTCCCCTGCCTTTTTGCTAGCGGAGGCACAACGTACCTTTTGTATTCGACGAGCAGGAGCAGCTCCGATTACTGGAAATTGATCGACAGCGCTGCTCGACAGGAGGAGCCTGCGCCGCCGGGTGCTGCCACGTCCATCGCAATTGGCCCAACTTTGCCATACAGGGTCTACACTGGGGAGCGCCGGAGGAGAGGGCACTCGCTGCACCGCTGAACACTGTTCCACCACTGGAGTGGGTAAGACTGACATCGGGCCCTTGGGGCTCCGGGGGATTTACTGCTGAAGGTGCTGTGGCACCATAGACACTTTTTTTTTCTTTTTTCTTCACAACAAATTTTTATTGCCAACAGCCACAAGAGGTCCGACAATGCCAGGTTCCTCAACAAAACAGTCCACATATACACGGATAAGATGTTGACTTTTTGATACCAAACAATAAACAAATAATAAATACACCAAAATAACATCATATAACCAACATAAAACTGTAGTGTCCTGTGCCTGATATACAATACAGTATATGTCCACTTGAGCCACCCGAGTCGAATACCTATGGATTTACAGCCACATCTATCACACATCATCTCCATCTCGTCAAATACTAATCTATGGAGACAGCTGGAATAGGTTCTAAATAGATTCCACGATAGTATGCCCACCTTTTACCACATCTTAGAATGCTTCTGGGGGCATCCTCTTGTCTTAAATACTGGCAATTCTAGCCCCATGCAAAAGTCAAGACCCTTTTTCCACACCCCCACTAGTGGCGGGGAACCATCCTTCCATGCTTTCGCTATGTCTCGCTTCGCTATTGTGAGCCCAAAAACAATAAATGACGTTTCTAAATGTTGCCCCCAATGCCGTCAGTAATGTGGAGCAGGGCCAGACGTGGAGAGTGTGGAATGTCCCAGCCCAAAACCTCCGACAGGCACGTAATGACACCCCGCCAGAACCTAGAAAGTGTTGTACACTGACATACGGTGTGCATAAGGGTACCGTCTGAGGCTTGGCAGCGCAGGCAGAGCGGGGACTCAATCAGCCCGGCTCGCCAAAGCTTGTATCGAGTGTAATAGACCCTGTGGAGATATTTGAATTGGATATAGCGTAAGCGCGCCGCAATAGCCACACCCCGCGGGGATTCTAATGCCTCGCCCAGTCATCAAGGGGGCCCAAATCTTCCTGCCAGGCCTCTCGCATCTTATCTAGTGTAGTGGGGCTATTAGTTATCAATGTACGGTAAATCTTAGTGATCTTATGCTCCCCGAGCTCGCCCATGAATACTTTAGCTTCAATGGGATTAAAGTCTGACACATTTCCCTGGTGTGAGAGGTACGGAGAAAAGGCTTGCCGGAACTGAAGGTATTTGTAGAATTGCGACCTATGCATCATGTATTCGTGTTGCAGTTCCTGGAAGGACTTTAGGGTCCGACCATGGAGGATATCACCCACCGTGGATATACCTACGGCCTCCCAACCGGAAAAACCGGGTAGCTCTGCCAGGGAGGGCAGGAGACCATTGTGCCACAAGGGAGTTTCTTTTGTCAGCCTACTCCACCACCCCATTTGTTGCAGAGATCGTTTCTAAACCTTAAAGAAGTGGCGGTTGCTGGCGGCAGTGTTTTCAGTGTAGGACCCGCATAGAGGATTGTGTGTAAAGACATATTTCCCATCAGCAAGCGTTCGACTGCATACGCGGGATCCGCTCTGTCCCCATACCACCAGTCATTTAGGATCAAAAGATGCGAGGCCGCATAATATGCTTGGACGTCTGGTGTTGCTATGCCTCTACAGTATGTGGACTGGAAGCAAGTTTTGAGTGCCACCCGGGCCGAGCCGCTACCCCAAAGAAAGTGTTGAAGAGTTGAGTTCAATTGCCGAAACCAGATCGGCGATATCGGGTATGGATGGTTTTGAAGCTGATACAATAGGCGGGGCAGAGAGACCATCTTAAAAATGGCAGTTCTACCGAACAAGGAGTGGTAAATGTGACCATGAACGGGTCTGATCTTTGATTTGCGTCCACAATGGGGCCCGATTTTTCTCCCAAGATATTGACGGGGAGGCCGACACAAAGACCCCAAGATATTTAAACCCATCTCGCGCCAGCGTGACCTCGTTTGCCCAGTCGCCTAGGTGCGTGTCAGCCCGCAGAGTCCACAAGTATGATTTTCGGGGGTTCATGTATAGCCCGGAAGTCTGACCAAAGATCTGCATAATCCTAAGTAGACGGGGTCCTGACCGGTCCGGTCATGTGAGGAAGAAAAGGACATCATCCGCATAGAGCGCAATGCGGTCGGAAACTTCTCTGGACCATTCAAAACCAGAAATCTGTGCGTCTATCCGCACCCAGGCCGCAAGAGGTTCCATAGCGAGTGCGAAGAGATATGGAGAGGGGGGACAGCCCTGACGGGTACCCCGCCCTATGGATAATGTTTGTGAGGTGGAGTCTGCGATGCGAACGGAAGCAGTAATATCAGTATAGAGAAGGTGAATGTATTTGAGGAGACGGGGGCCAAAATTTAATCGACTCAGGAGTGCAAATAGATAGGTCCAACTAAGGGAGTCAAATGCCCTATCGATGTCATCCAGCACTAGTGCGGCCAGCTCGCCAAGGCGGTCACCTGTCGCAATGGCGTTGTGCACACGCCAAATGCTGTGGCGTGTGGCACGGCCTGGCATTAATCCCACTTGGTCCGGGTGGACTAACTCCGTAATATGTGGTACTATACGATTGGCAATAACTTTGGCAAGAAGCTTGGCTTCCACATTAAGGAGTGATATTGGGCGATATGAGGCGTGCTGTTCAGTGGGGCGACCAGGCTTTAAAAACACTACTATTTCTGCATGGCGCCAGTCCACCGGAAGACACTGTTCGTCCAGGGCCTCATTAAGTGCTGTTAGATATGGGCCCGTCAAGAAGGATTGGTATTTTTTATAGAATTAGCAAGGGGAGCCAGTGGGCCCCGGCGCACTACCGGGGCGCATCTCGGATAGCGCCTGCTGGAGTTCCTCAGCTGTTATTGGAACATCTAACTCCTCTCTCACTGAATCCGCCAGGGCCTGTGGAGGCAAGTCGTCTATAAATTTATGAATCAGGTGTGAAGAGATAGTCTTGCTGGGTGCATATAGACCCTCATAATAACCGGCAAAACTTGCTGCGATTTGCGAGGGATCGGTGAGCACTTCCCCGGCGGGACCATGAATACTTGGAATAGTAACGGGGCAAAGTGTCCTCTGGCAGAGGCGATGTAGTAGTGCACTGGATTTGTCCCCCCACTGATATATCCTGCTACGAGTAGCTAGCCAAGCGGTTTTAGCCTCCTCCACTAACTCACTGGCATATAGCTGCTGTGTATGTAATAACTGTCGACGCGCAATGTTTCCCGCCTCCCTCCGACTCCTGAATTCAAGGTCTACGAGTTGGGCCTCCATCTGTATCAGTTTCTCTTGGCGCTTCCTCCGCTGTGCCGTACAGTATGCTATGTCCCCTCGGAGCGTCGGCTTCATAGCCTCCCACAGGGACACAGAGGACTGCACTGACCCAGTATTTTGTGATAAATAGTCTACGATGGCGGTGTGTAAATGGGTTTTATATTGTTCATCCTGAAAATGCCATGGGGATAATCGCCAGCGGGGGGGCGCATTGAACTTAAGCGCAGGTCCAGCTGTACGGGGGTATGGTCAGCGATGCCTCTAGGTAATATTTCTGTCGCTTCTAGTCTATGTACGTGGGACGTGGATATAAAAACAGTCAATGCGGGAGAAGGACCCATGGACACGGGAAACAACCTTTAGAACGCATGCATTACATCGCATGCCATTAGATCGCGGTTTTTACAACGAAAGTCGTTACGACTTGCACTGGAGGGCGCTATAGGACAAGGAGTAGTTTAAATTACTATCCAACACCTTCCCTACTGTACGTAGGCTGGAGTTGGAATAGTAAATTAAACTACTCCTAAGTCCAGCGCCCTCCAACGCAAGTCGTTGTAACGACTTGCGTTGTTAAAACCGCGATCTAATGGCATGCGATGTAATGCATGCGTGGTATCGTCATACATCCATGGACACTAGAGAAAAACGTGTAGCCCCTATCAGTTGGGTGCAGCCGTCACCAAGTGTCCGTCCAGTCCATCCCCTGTGCCAGAAGTCGCAATTTCGACTCACGCGATTCCAACGGTCCGCCCGCACTGCGCCATCTGTCGGCATGAGGACACATAATATCGTTCCAGTCACCCCCGACTATTGTCAGGCACGAGGGAATTTCTGCCCATAATCTCATCAGGCGTTCTGTTAGGTTCCAGGCCAATAGCGGGGGAGCATAAACACTGCCTAGGGCGAGCTGCTCACCATATAGTGTGCCTGTGATGATAATAAATCTACCTTGGGGGTCAGGCCACGTTTTCTCATGAAGGAAGGGGATCCTGCGATGAATCAATATGGCCACCCCCTGGGAGCACCGGGTAAATCCCGAGTAGAAAATCTGTACGTACCCATATCGTGTCAAGCATGGTGTCTTGTTACCCAGCATATGTTTCCTGCAAAAACGGAACAACCGCTTCATATCGTTTAGCCTGGCGTAGCACCGCTCCCCTCTTGACCTTGTCCAGCAGGCACAGGACATTCCAGCTAAGCACGCGAAGACGTCTATCGTATAGCCTAGGCATATCTAGCGGAGTGGCAGCGGGTGGCGAAGATGTGTGAAGACTGATATATGTGTGGCATATGTAGCTTAGATTGGACACGTGTATTGTGAGAACGGGACACTTACTACAGAAAACATCAACATTCCCTCCCCGCAAACCCCCTCCCCCCACCCCAATACCTCAAAAACTATGAAGCATCTGTCGCGGCGTGATATGCGTCCCGGCCCCAACGGGGGACAGGGACTACCCTCCGCCAATGGATCCCAAAGAAGCGTCCCTTGAACATGCAAGTGTCTTCAGAGTCAAGGGAGAACACTAGTAAAAGTAGCCCTGAAGGCGATGCCATCGGCCGTATGGGAAGCGTTCATGCAGCTGCACAGAGCTAGGATGCTGTCGACTTGATGGTGCCCTCTGCAGATAGGATGCGGTACTTGCTGCGGGCCTTAGAGCGTCTCTTGGAGAGCGATCTGCGACGCTGTTGATCAGTCTGGGAGATCTTGTGGCCTGGGCCGCCTGACGAGGAGTCCGAATCTATTCTGGTTTAAGCTTGACAACTTCATCCGTCCAATTAAAGACTTCCTCAGGTGATTCGAAGAAATGTGTCCGTGACTTGTAGGACACCCGCAATCGAGCCGGAAACAACAGCGAGTATTGGATTTTGAGGGACCGCAAACGGGCCTTGGCCTCAGTGAAAGATTGTCAGCGCTGTTGGACGAGCCTCATGTAATCCGAGAATATCATGATGGGATTTGAAGCATAACGGAGGGACTCCTTAATCCTGGCTTGCTGCAGAATAACATCCCTGTCTTTATAGTTCAAGAATCTGACGATGATGGGTCTGGGGCGGGCCCCAGGCGGTGGTTTTTGTGACAAGGCCCGTGTGCTCTTTCAATAATAAAACAAGGGGACATAACCCCTGGAGGAAGCCAGTCTCTCAGTCATTTAACTAGGAGGCCCTCCATATTGCTGCCCTCACAACCTTCAGGGAACCCCACACAGAGGAGGTTATTTCTGCGAGCGTGCCCCTACGCATCCTCGGCGCCCAGAACCAAACCCTTCGTGGTCGTTTCCAAGGAGGATATTTTCTTTTGAAGGGCGGACACTGTGTCTTCCACAGTCGATATGCGGGTTTCCGCTTCCGTTATTCATTGGACTGCATTGCGAAGGTCTTGCCGTAGGAGCATGACATCAGAGCCCACCGCTCCGATCTTGGCCTCCAGGGTAACCCTGGACTGTGTAATGGCTGCTAGTATGGCGGCATTGTCGGGCATAGACTGCGCCGAATCCCCTGAGTTAGGTGTCTGAGCTGCGGCACCTGTATATTTGTCTATAGTACTTTGGCGCGCCGAGGCGGCTGGGAGTTAATCCTTGGTCATGTTGGAGCAATTGCAAATGAGAAAGTTAATGTTCTTGTCGTGCCAGTCAAACGACAGGCCGTGCAGCTCCGGCAAAATGGCGACCCAATCACCTTAGAATAATGAAAGACACGGGTATAATGCGTCTCCAGTCGCCGAGGGGCCAGTGGCAGCAGATGATTAAGGGGTCTCACCTGACTCTCATTGATTTCCGTGCCCAGCCCTGACTGTCAGGCCATCACAGATGCAGCCGGAGCGGGGTGTCTGTATAGTGCAGCAGCAACAATCAAGGGAGCGTCCAGGCTTCCCCTTCGTAGTCAATCAGGCACAGTAAGTATTGCGGCTCCAGGGGCAGTGGGCGTCCCAATGGCCAGATCCCGCTTTAGTTGCGAAATGAGGGCGATGGCCCCCAGTGGCACTGAAACAAGCCCCCTGCGTGTCTCCAATGTAGGAAGAATTAATTGGCAGTGGCGGGGGCTCGGGCGTGGGTAGACACTCGCCAGGCACGCCGGCCTACGCACTTCTTGCTTCCCCAACTGATCACCGACAGGCTGGTAATTGACCAATTTACAGGCTACGATCAGCACATATCCCAATAAGGAGTAATACTGCAGGATTAAGGCGATGGGCGTTTTGCCTGCAGAAAGGGGGGTTCCAACAGCGCACCTCAGCGCAGGCCTCTCTCTGCAACGCTCCTGGCCGCACCTGCCAGAGGTGGGCACACCGCGGCCCGATACGGCCGCCGAGTTTCAGGCAATTTATTCCTGGCACCCCCCGTGGCTCAGCCACCCACTGCCTCACTGCCTACAAGCCTCTGAGTGGTGGATCCAGCTCCGCATCGCTCCGGCGTCAAGAGGCAGTCGCGGGTCTCGCACAACAATAGTGCCGTCCAATTTAGGCCGAGGATCGTTAGGCCTCAGCTTCACCTTCAATCTGGATTGCCACGGCCCGGACCGGCCGCCGAGTTGCAGGCTAAGCGCTCGCGGCTCCTCTCTCGGTGTTTCGTCTGCAGCCGCACAGGAGGGATGTCTCTGAGTGACACCCGCACCACTCCTGCCCGGAACAGCAGTAACTGGTTTTGCGCTCCGGCTTCGCCGCTCAAATCGAGGCCGAGGGTCTTTAAGCTTCGGCACTGCTGTGGATCTAGGTCTCGCCACTGGCCGGGTGGGCTCCGCAGGCGGTATTCTGGAAGGCCAACGAGGTAGGTGTACCTCCCACGGGCAGTAGCGCAAGGATTACACGGACCGAAACGGCAGGATAAGCGGCGGATTATGACGGGGCTACGGGAGCTCTATTACAGCGTGTCCACCATGTTGGACCGCTTGGCCATGCCCCCCCACCATAGACACTTTTGACTGAAAGCTCAAAGAGTCAAAAGACAACTCTTGAGTATGGCCTAAAAGTCTGCATTCCCTGAGGCGGCCACCAGTGAATGGGGGATAACCCTGGACTCATTACACTAAGGAGGGTGGGTCAGGGATCTGCCTGAAAACTACTACAGCCCTGACCGCAAGGGGGGACTGTGCTGTTGCTTCTGAATGTTGTATTCCTTTGCATGTGAGCGTTCGGAAAAAAAAAAAATACTACATTTTCTTATAAAAGCAAGAATTTTACTGGACACTGATTTATTGTTCGTACTGTCTGCACTTTTAGGTGTGACTAAGGCTTCCAGTTTTCCGTTTTTACTGATTTTTACAGATAAATACAGACAAAAACAATCTGTTTCCTGTCTGTATTTATTTTTTAAAGCGAAAAAATACTGAAAATTGTGTTTGTTGTGAGTGACTTTCCTTGTTGCCCTTCATGAATTCCAGACCAGCTACTAGGCAGATAGACACCACTGGGAATTATAATAGGATAAAATTCCCCTAAATACAGGCATATGTTAACATATATTCATATATAATGCTAATATTTACTTGTCGGCGTAGTGTTTTGTTATATTGGGATGCTTAATTTGCTAAAACCCCACAGGCATCAAAGTATGAGTGTATGTTTATCAGTTAAGTAAATGTGGAAATATACCATTTTACAACTCCATTTATTCTCAAAATCTAAAATAAATAACAATAAATAACAATAAATTGGCCCAAAAATATATATGGATAAATACAGACAGAAATGTTAAAAAAAAAAATACCATAGAACTGGGAGCCCTAGTTATGACTCGTGTTCACCGACATGTATCTATATCCCCCTGAGGAAGCCTTAACTCCTCGACCACAGCTATCACTGATAGTCAAGTGCTGAAGGGGTACTTTGACCAGTTGCTCAAGACCCATAGTATGTCGAGCCCCGTGATATCAGGAGTAAAAGGCCTCAACCACCACGGTTGGGTCCAGTAGCACTCTGACAATTGGCAGCAAGCGGTGGGGGAACTAACATTTAGGAGCCAAAGATACAATGGCGGCATTGTCCATTTTCAATGTGCATCAGTACTGCAATTAGTCCAGTTTTTTTCTTCTACACACAAAGGCAACATGCATAAGCAAAGGAGAACACAGGTTTAAGAATTGACCTCAGCTCCATGTCCATACATAGGATAAAGGATTTATGTAAGGAAATGCTGGACTATTCCCAGTAGTAGGGACAGCCAGCTCAATATCTGCAGAGATTCCAGGACTGCAGGAAAGCGAATGGTGTTCTGATTGAGACTTTGAATTATGGTGTATTGCATGATTGAATTGAGTGGGTAAGAGGGATGGAGGCCAAGAATTTTCAGTCACTTAACCTGTTGATGGTGACATAGCGACTCAAGGAGAAGTGCTGTACCCCACTTAGCCAATACCTGTCTGATCTGACAGAGAGAGATGCAACAAAACTTGCAGTGTTAGTTGATGAGTGGTTGGCTAACAGGGTTTTGTTAGGCCTGATACAGAGTGGTTCTAAGCCAAAGGGGAGATGAACTCTCCACAGACTGGTTCCAAATCGGTGGGTAAGGGCCAGGGTAATTCTCATGGGACTCAAAGATGGCTCAGGAAACATGGTAATAGTGTGTGTGGGAAGGAGCATTGTGAAAAGGGAAGGAAAGGAAGCCCTTCCAAGTCCAAGGTAGTAACTTGTTCTAGGTGCTATAAGGTGGGACATTACAAGAGAGACTGTCAAGAAAAGAACTTGACACAGTGACAACTGTGATAGCAAGCATGTTACACATGAGTGAAGGTACCCGAAAGGGATTGGTTGCGCTCAGCCTTGTAGCGATGGACATTTGGGAGAGGGACCCAGATGTTCTGAAGGACATCCATTCTTATAGAACGGGATTTGTGCAGGAAGTTAGTATAAATGGGAGGAAAGTGCCTGCCCTGAGGGATACTGGAGCCTTCTGCACTATAGTTGATAAGGAAGCGCCTGAAGCGATACTCCATGGAGCCAAGGATTTAGGATTGGTAGCGAGTGGAGAAGGCATGAAGTATCAGTTTGCCAGGGTTGAGATTGAGCTCAATGGCAAGGGGGTCATTATTGATGTCGAGATAAGGGAAAAACAAGGAGCTGGATACCTCATGGGAATTGATTTGATTGCCCTTGGCTTGGTGCCAGGCCCAGAAGCCTTTATGGCTTGGACAACGCCAGCTGTGTTGACCACAGCACAGGCTGCACATCAGTCTCAGAGTGAGTCTGGGATTATCTCTGATTTGTAAGGACCAAGACAAGGTAGTTTGCAGGAAAGGACAGACTCCAGGAAGGCAGTGGCTGTTGAGGTCATCGCTTTTGCTCCAAAGGGAGAGGTGGATAAGACTCACGAAGCGGACCATTTGCTGGAGTCTAGGTCGCTTCGAGAGCTGCAGGGTTTGTTAGCTGCTGGAGGACCTAGCCAGGAAGATTTCCGCAAGGCACAGGACAAGTGCCCTATGCTTGAGGGACTTCGGAAGAAAGCCAAGGATCAGGTCAGCAATGGAGTGGTCAGGAAACAATATGTTGGCTGGGAGGATGGTCTACTATATAGTGTACCGGTACTAGCAAGAGGCTACTGCTTCCATTTGTGCAGAGGAACTTCCTGTTGTAACTGGTCCATGAAATACCCTTCGCAGGACACCTAGGAATTACAAATGCCAGGCTAGGTTGGACCCTCTTTTCAATTGGCCAGGGATATGCAGAGACACAGAGAGGTTCCGTAGAACCTGCCCAGCTTGCCAGATGAGTGGTAAGACAGGAGAGAAGACAAATGCAGCCTCAACTGCTCGACCTCAGCTACCACTGAGAGTCAAGTGCCGAAGGGGTCATTGGCCCAGTTGCTCAGATCCCATAGCAGGCCGGGCCCCGGGACATCAGGCGTAAAAGCCCTCAACCACCACGGTTGGGCCAAATAGCCCCTGAATGCCCTGTTGTCCTCTGAAAGTGGTTCTGACATGCGCCCCATTTGTCTTTTGTGATTGAAATCCACTCTAAAAGCACTTCCCACCACCTGAGAGGGAAACCGATATGGGGGCGGGAGAATGGTTGTCACAGTCTGTCCTCTGAAGAATGCCCCTTCTTCTCGGGGTTACTGGTTTTGATGTTGTCTTGGATATGAATAGTCTCATTTGGTATGGATAAATCTCTGGCTCTACAGAAACTGTTGGTGTGGCTGGAATGGCCAGCTAAGGGATCAAACCCTCCCTTGGTAGTTATCTGTGGTCCTTAGTCTTGTATTGCTTCATGAATAATTTCTTCTTTTCATCCAATGTTATGTTATGTTACTGTAGCTCGTAGAGCGCACATACACCAAATGGTCTCTTAGTACTAGGTAATTGTCCCAACAGGGCTCAGGATACTTATTAATAGGCTTGCTTAAAGAGCCAAGTTTTCAGCATCTGTCTGAACTTCCCATAATTTAAGGTGGTCCTGAGTTCCAAAGGCAGGAAGTTCCAGACACGAGGAGCAGTGACTGAGAACCTGACTCCACCTGTCCTATTCCTCTTAAATTGGGGAATCACTAACAAGTGCAAATGGGTGGATCTAAGATATCTATTGTTGGAATACTTGTGAATCCGAGATTTAATAAAAACTGGAGTTTTTATGTGCAAAGCTTTGAAAATAGTGCAATATGTTTTGAATGTGGATCTCTGTACAACTGGGAGCCAGTGAAGGTATTTCGTCACTTTAGAAATATGGCAACATTTGGGAAGCTGTAAATCAGCTTAGCAGCCTGGTTTTGGATCAACTGGAGCCTCTGCGTAAGGTGTTTAGGAATACCCAAGTAAAAAGAATTGGCATAGTCAATTCTTGACATGACCAAAGCTATCATAAATTGAACCAAGGCGTCAGTAGTAAGGAATTTATTTGATTCTACTTAATTGTGCAAAGCTGGAAAAAGCAGGAAGATATCACTGAGCTGAGTTGCGGCTTCAGAGATAGTTCCTCGTCAATCACGAAACCAAGACTTTTTACCAACTTTTCTGGAGAGGGGGGTGAGCCCATCTCATGGGCCCGAAGGAAGGAGCTTAGTTTTGGTGACTACTAGCTCTGTTTTGTGAAAGTTTAGTTTCAGATGGTTGCTGTTCATGCAATCCCGGATGAACAGCATGGTGTCTTGGGAATGCAACTTAGAATTAGGAGTGCTATCAATCATGAAGAGGAGTTGCATGTCATCAGCATAATTTTTTTTAACTTTAACTTTACACTGCCTTGAAGGTGTCTGCTTTGTTCTTCATTTCTACCATTTTGTCATCAGTGTGAGGACCTGAGACAAACCCTGAGAAAGGAAAGCTCATGACATTAAGTATTGCTTCAGGCTTCAGTGTGACCAGACAGAGCCAAGAGGATCTTCTGATTGAAATCCCATGGCAATAAGCAGTGGAAGTTAGCTCTGCTGAGTCGACAGCTGCACTGATTACTTGTTTGGCAGCCAGAGAGCTCTCACTGAGTTTTTCTAAAAAGTCTTGTTGCGGATGTTTTGGAAATCATCCACGAACTATCTCATATTGTCCCTTATTTCTTGCTGGTATTGGTCAAGGAGATCTGTTGCAATAGTATTTTTTGGATGCCGCACAGCTTTACTGCCTTTAGTATCCAACCTTTTACTCTCTCTGTCTTAAGGCACGGTAGCCTTTAGGCGCAGAGATGTGCCAATGTCTCACTGATGTTAATATAATTGAGTTTGGTTTAGGATCAGACTTTAGAAAATTAGGATACGGCTGAGGAGCTCAATACTTTTTTCAGAGCTGTGGGGTTGCTGCCTGAACAGTAGCAGGTGTGAAGTATTGTTTTTCTGCAATGTCTAACAAGCCAGGGACCAAGGGAAGAAAAGGTATTGGAGCTGCCCTAAGCTGTATTGTCCCCAAGATAGTGGACAGCATAGGATGAGGAGTGTCTAGAAAGATATTAAGTTTTATAGCTCCTCTGGCCAAGACCTCATAAAAGGTAGCAATACTGTCTATAGTTGAGACACAAAAAGGAGACACAGCTAGGGATGAGGGTGTATAGAATGAATGTGAATCATCTATGCCAGAATAAGAAGTTCTAGATCTCTTGCTGGAAACCTCTGCCTTCTTTTCTCTGAGATGTGAGCTGTGTCCCTTGACAGAGGTCAAGAAGGAGGAAATGGGTGTCTCTTAGATCTTCTTACCGGAGATGCTCAAGTACATGCATCAAATCAGATGATCACAGGATAAGGAGTGACAGGTGTTGGTAATGCCTGAGAAAGTCTTGAAATGCTTTCTGTTTTCCTTTCCTTAACTGCAGGTGAGAGAAGACATAGAAAACCCTGGTGTTTCTGCCTTGACTGTAAAGCTTTTTATGAGGCTATTGAGATCGTGAATAATGAAGGTGTTCCGGACATCTCCATGGATAGCGATGGAGGAAGAGATAAATCTGTGCTGAGTCTTCTCAATGTCGATGCCTAAGGTAAGTTTGTAAGCCAGCATATCTTCAACAACAAGGGTGGTGGAGACTTCCTTGACGTCGTAGGGTGGTTACAATTACCCAGCGGCTGCGATGATAGCTTGGTTGACGTTGACATTGACAGTTGGGCCTTCCTTGCCAGCAGTGATTTTGTCAACCTTGATTGATATGCCTTTGATGTCAATGATGCTCGATCTTTCGGTGACCGATGTTCCTGGTCTCGAATGCCAGTGATGTGGTGAAGGTGTCAAACTCACCTTGGACGGTGAGCAGATCGGCGCCTAAGCCCTTGACATGGTCAGTCCTGATGTGGATCTTGAGTGACAATGAGAATGGTGAAATCAATGATGTTTACCACTGTGTCTTTAGTCCTTGGATTTTCCCCTTAGGGAATCATTATCAGGAGATATCTTGCTTCTACAGGGTGCAAGAGAGGAGGGTTCTATAATCCTTTTCTTTTACTCTCTTCCTCCACTCTTAAATCATGGAGCATCTCTCCAAATGATCTATTCCCCCATTCTTGTAAGGTACTCAGACATTTTTTGGAATGTGTCCCAATCTTTCACAGCCAAGAGGCCTACTAAACAGACCATATGTGAGTCTGAGATCACCTTTTTGCCCTAATGAGGGGCACTTCTCAATTAGAAAAGGCATTCTGACTGGAAAAGAATTCCAGATGCAGGAAAAAAACACTTCACTAGGTAGTTGTGGTTAAAAGATTTTAGGTGAAAGTGAAACAAATCTAAAGAGGATTGACAATTCTGTTGATTCTGTCAAAAACCAGAAGTTTGAAACCTCATGAGTTCTGAGATCCTACTCACAGAAGCCAGAAAAAAGAAATGGTGCTGTAAAAAACAAGTTACTTACCTGTACACTGTGGTTCTCCAGTATTGATATCTTTTATAGATTCACATGGTTGATTCTTCCCCGTCGTTATGGTGGGAGTCCCACGGTAACAGTAAAATAGCAGTATAAAAGCTAAAAGGACAATCTCCCTTGAGAATCAATAGCATTTAGTAACCAGTTAGCCTCCTTAAAGAACACCCAAACTCCAGCCAATCACGTCGCAGACCCTTGAGTATCCATCCCCTGCAGGGCCACCATACCTCAGATTTCGAGCACAAGTGTAGATAGTAAAATAAAAGAGGTATGGAAAGGTGCACCTGTATGGGGAGGATGGAGGGCCGCATGTGAATCTATAAAAGATATCAATACTGGAGAACCACAGTGTACAGGTAAGTAACTTGTTTTTTCTCCAGTATTGTATCTTTTATAGATTCACATGTTTGAATCAGACTAGTAAGCAGTACATAATAATAGAAGGAGGTGGGAAAACAGGTGAACCATCCCACCATTCGACAGTGTCATCACCGAAAACTGAAACAAGTACATAACTTTTGTAGGTATAAAATATACATAGATAAATAAGATTTGCAAGAAGTAATAACAATAATAATAATAATCATAATAATCATAATCATAAATTCTTAAGAAACCTCAAAAACTGAGGCCTACCTTAAGTGAACAGACAACGAAGGGCCGCTTGGCCAACTGCAGTATCCGTCTTTCGCAAAGTATCCAGGCAGTAGTGCCTTGTGAAGGTATGGACGTTTGTCCATGTCGCCGCCCTGCAGATGTCTGGTAGGGACACACCGGCAAACAGGGCCGAGGACGTTGCCGTCTTTCTTGTGGAATGGGCAGTCACTTTAGAAGCAAGCGGGCGTCCCGCTCTTTCGTGGCAGTAGATTATAGTAGAAGAAACCCAACGAGCAATTGAAGCTCTAGACAGAGCCTGACCCTTCCTAGGGGCAGAGAAGGCGATGAGGAGTTGAGTAGATTTGCGAAAAGATTTAGTCCTTTGAAGGTAAAACTTCAAACATCGTTTGGTGTCCAAGGAATGTAGAGCTCTCTCCACTGGTGTAGATGGAGCAGGAAAGAATGAAGGCAGGACTACAGGCTCATTCAGATGGAACGTGGTAGGTACCTTGGGGATGAACGAAGGATTAGTGCGGAGCACCACTCTATCCTGCTGGAATTGAAGGTAAGGTTCTGTTGCTGTGAAAGCTTGAATTTCACTAATACGCCTAGCAGACGTGATGGCTAAGAGAAAAGACACCTTCCAGGAGAGAAATTTCAGATCACACTTGTGAATTGGTTCAAATGGTGCTTTCATGAGATGAGACAAGACAATGTTCAATTGCCAGAGTACTGGAGGAGGCCGAAACGGCGGGTAAGCTCTGAAAAGGCCTTTCAGAAATTCCTTTACTAGTCTGCAGGACCATAGGGACGACTGGCTCGAACGTCTCCTATACCTTGAAACTGCGGCCAAATGAACTTTTACCTTAGAATGGGAAAGGCCAGATTTTGCCAGAGACAAGAGATATGGCAAAACCTCCTCCGGAGAAGAAGAAGAAAGCGGATGCAGGAGTGTTTTGAACACCAGGAGCAGAATCTTTTCCATTTGGCTGAATAACACTTGAACATGGAGGGAGCACGGGCCTCGTTACGAATGGAACGGCACTCCTCAGAGATCGCTAAGTCACCAAACTCTGTGTGGTGAGGAGCCATGCCGACAAGTGAAGAGAGTGAATCTGTGGATGAATCACCTGGCCTTGGTCCATTGAAAGTAGATTTTCCGAAGGATGAAGACTTATTGGATAAGTCTCCGATAGGCGAAAAAGCTCTGTGAACCAGTATTGCCTTGCCCACGCCGGGGCAATGAGAATGATGCGGCAAGGCTCTCGTTTTATCTTCTGTAGAACTTTGTGTATTAGTGGGAACGGAGGGAATGCGTAAGCAAACATCCCTTCCCAGGAGAAATGGAAGGCGTTCCCCAGAGAATCTGGCTGAGGAAATCTGCTAGCGTAGAATTCGCATTTTTTGTTGAGGAATGTAGCAAAGAGATCCAGGGTTGGCAATCCCCAACACTGAAAATTTTTCCCAGCTGAACGGCATCCAATTCCCACTCGTGACACTGCTTGGTATCTCTGCTGAGCGAATCGGCATATTCGTTCAGCACCCCTGGAACGAGTTGGACTTGTAATGAAATATTGTGGTGAATCAGCCGATTCCAAATTCGTTGCGCCAGACTTGAGAGAGCCGGAGATCTCGTCCCTCCTTATTTCTGCAGGTAGAACATGCTGGTTGTGACCTCTGTGCGGACAAGGATCGACAAACCCTTTATCCTTGGTAGAAAGGAACGGAGCCCTAGAAAAACTGCCCTCAGCTCCAACAGGTTGATGTGGCATAGAGACTCCTGGTCCGACCACTTCCCTTGAACCTGAAGTTCCTGGAGGTGAGCTCCCCATCCCTCTATGGAAGCACCCGTCGTCATTACCATCAAAGGCTGTGGTGGAAGGAAAGACAGGCCTTGTGAGAGATTGATTCTTAATGTCCACCAAGACAGTGCCCTGATCATCTGAGGCGTGATTGATATAGTGTCCTTGAAGGAGCCTCGAGCTTGTATCCATTGGGCGTTGAGCTGCTCCTGAAGAGGCCTCATCCGCAATCGACAGTGAGGAATCAACGGAATGCAAGATGACATCATCCCCAACATTGATTTGTAAATCCTCACAGAAATGCACTCTTTTGAAGAAAGGGACTGAACCATCCTTAGAAGGCGAGAAATTCTTTCTTCTGCGGGAAAAGCCATTGAGCGATTGGTCTCCAACCTCGCTCCCAGAAACACCAGAGACTTGGAAGGAAGGAGTGAAGACTTCTCTTCGTTGAGATTGAGACCCAGAGAGCGAAAAAGGCGAAGACAGGCCTTCGTGGACTTTCTTGCACCTTGAAATGTTAGAGCCTTGACAAACCAATCGTCCAGGTAGGGAAACACCTGGTGACCGGAGCGCTGGAGAAAAGCTGCTACTGGCGCCAAGCATTTGGTGAACACCCTGGGCGCAGACTTTAGCCCGAAAGGTAGCACCTTGAACTGGTAGTGACACCCTGCCACTTGGAACCTGAGCTCTGGATGAATAGGAATATGAAAATACGCATCCAGAAGATCTAGAGAGGTCATGTAATCTCCTGAATCCAAGAGAAGGAGAATCTCCTGGAGCGACAACATTCGAAATGGCTGACTTTTGATGAACTTGTTCAACAACCTGATGTCCATAACCTGCCTCCATTTTCCAGACTTTTTCTTTATCAGAAAAAAGTGGGAGAAGACGCCCAAGTTGCGTTGACTGCGCGTCACTATCTTGATTGCCTGTTTGTCAAGAAGGATTTATATCTCACTTTTTAAAAGCTCCAGATGGTTGTGAGCAGTCTTTCTTGGGGGAAAATCCGGAGATTGTTGAAGAAATTCCAGGGTGTGAACGTGGTTGAAAACGTCTAACACCCATCTGTCGGACGAAATGGAGTTCCATTGAGGTAAGAATTTGGAGCAATTTTGAGCCGAATGTAGCGGGACTGGGGTGGCGGGTGCCTGATAAGTCTCATTGCCTTCTGCCTGCGTCATGGGATTTCCCTCCAGATGCGGGATGTCTTCGAGCTGGAGCCCTGGTGTAAGTCGGAGCAGGCATCTGCTGAAAAGACTGGACGGAGTATTGAGGTCGAAAACCTTGCTGGTAATAAGGTTGAAAATGCTGCTGAATCTGGGGCCGAGATGTAAATTGACCCCTTCCTTGAAAAGAAGAGAACCTTTTCTGTTGCGGATTGGCTAAAGATTTCGCCGTATCTGTGTCTGATTTGATAGCCTGAAGTGCCTCATCAACATGTTTGCCAAACAGGTTCTCCCCGTCAAACGGCATGTCCAGCACCTTAGCTTGGACTTCTGGCGAAATGTTGTCGCTTTCAGCCAACCCTGTCTGCGCAACACTGCAGCGCCTGCCATCTGCCTAAAGGCAGTGGAAGAAATGTCCATAGCCACATCAATGGCTTCCGATGAGGCTTTCTCACCCGCTGAAAGAATCTCCTTTGCTTCCTTTTTCTTGTCCTCAGGCAGAAATTCCAGAAAAGGAGCAATGTCTGACCACCTCTGCCTATCGTACCTCCTAAGGATGGCCATGGCATTGGAGCCTCCGATGGCTGTAGCCGCCAGCGCGGAAAATCTTTTCCCAATATTGTCCAACCTACGCCCTTTCTTGTCTGGCGGGGTGGTACAAGGGGAAGCAGGGCTCTTAGATCTTCTTTCAGCAGCTTGCATTATTACTGAATCAGGCTTCGGATGGCCGATGAGACATGCCGGAGAGTCTTCCAGCGCTCGGTACTTTTTATCCAGTTTTGGAATGACTGCTGGCACAGAAGCTGGATTGTTCATTAACGTAATGCCTTCTTGCCACAAGAAGTCGATAATAGGGATTGCCCTAACAGAACGCTGCGTGGAAGCCTTGAAGTCGTACAAGAAGCATTCCGCTTGCTTGACGGGCATAGGAAGGTCAAAGCGTTTAGACGCCCTTTCAAGAAGGTCATGGAAGCCGCCGATATCTGCTGGAGGAGGTCAGCAACTGGCAGCGTGGGAGAAGGCGGTGTATGTGCCACATAATCCATCCACTCATCATGGACATCAGTGTCCACTTGTAAATCTCCTTCTTCCAATTGTTGGTCACCACTGTCATGCCCTAGTAGAGATCTCCAGTGGAGGTAAGGACTTCTGTTTTGGTGGAGCAGGAGGGGTTTCTTGATCTGGAGTGATGGCAGGTTCCTCCTGCTGAGAAACTGACTTCTGGGCCACATTGGCCTCAAGGAACAGTTTATAATAGTCATTTAACATTAAACGTAAGTCCGTGACACTGGAACGTTAACGGAGGGTGCCTGTTGACAGTCCTCCTCTTCCTGGGCATAGTAAGGGTAATGTTCCTGGAAGATGTTCAAGCGCTGCATACCTGAGCGTCTGTCCAAAAAGGAATAATCACCTTCCAAGTAAGCAGAAGGGTCCTCTGGTTGATCTTCTTCTTCAGATTCCTGGCGCTTTACTCTCAGTTGAGATAGGCTGCAAGCAGGGCCAAAAGGACCTTCATCCTCCGATTCCTGAAAATCCAGGAGGCGAGAAGGAGGCAGAGGAGATATTTTGGAAAAGTCTTGCAACAATGATTTAGCGACTGTCATGTCCATTTTCCCCGTCGGCGGGGTCGGCGACCGGATTGTCGAAGGAGTTGTCGACGGGATCGTCAACGGGATCGTCACCAGAGACTGCACCGACGGCGTGGAAGTATGCGTCGATGGGGCGGAGACACTCGTCGACGGCGCAGCACCCAACTGAACCGTCGACGATGAAGCTCTCGACGACGACGAACTCCTTACCGAAGCCGTCGACGACATCACCACTTCCATCTTCGTCGACGAGACAGTCGTCGTCGTCTTGACAGTCGAGGTCGTCGAAGTCGCTGACGAAACCGTCGACGGAGTCTTCTTTTCGACGGTCGTAGGAGGAGAATGCCTCAATGAGCCCGACGACGGGCAGATTTTCTGTGAGGGAGTATGCGGCGCAGAAGGAGGAGCAGAACCAGATCTTAGCCAAAGAATAGCAGGCTTTGATACACAAGATGACCCAGCGGGAGATGGTCCTCTTGTGTACCGCCCAACCTTTTTTGGCGCCCACGTAGCCAACAAAGAGCTGGTCGTCCACCCGGAACTGTTGTGTGCGGTTGATGTAAAAGGCAAGCGCAATTTTGGGTCCAGACGGTGGAGCCTCTCTTCCTCTCTGGAAGGATGCGGAGGCGGAAAGAAGGTGGGCAAAGTGATGGTCTGTCCAATGTGGAAGGCAGTAACCACCTTTGGCAAGAAGGACGGACGCGTCCGAAGAACAACCTTGTCTGGATGAACAGACAGAAAGGGAGGTTTGCATGAAAGAGCCTGGAGCTCACTCACCCGCCGAGCGGAGGTGATGGCTACCAGAAAGGCTGTCTTCAGAGTAAGAAGACGAAGAGGACAGTTATGCAGAGGCTCAAAGGGAGCGCACATAAAAAAAGTAAGAACCAAGTTCAAGTCCCACTGAGGCATTACAAACGGAACAGGAGGGAAGAGGTGTGTAATGCCTTTAAGAAACCTGTTAACAACAGGGGACTTAAAAAGAGAGGGCTGATCAGGAAGCCTGAGGAAGGCCGAGATTGCACAAAGATAGCCCTTGATGGTACCCAGGGCAGAAACCTGTTGGGCCAGAGATAGAAGGAACAGAAGAACCTCAGAAAGAGGGGCAGAGAGGGGATTCACAGCCTTTGCTGTGCACCATGCCACAAACTTGTTCCACCTGCACGCGTATACCACCTTAGTGGAGGGACGCCTGGCTGCCAGAATCACATCACAAACTTCGGGAGGCAAGTCGAAAGGAATCAACTGCCACCGCTCAATCTCCACGCAAGCAGGTGTAGACTGGACAGGTTCGGGTGGAGGACCGTCCCCTGCTGCTGCGACAGAAGATCCTCCCGAAGAGGCAGACAGATCGGGGGATCGACGCTCATACTGAGTAGCTCGGGATACCAAACTCTTCGAGCCCAGTCCGGAGCCACAAGGATGACTTGGGCCCGGTCGCGCCGAATCTTCTTCAACACTCTGGGCAGAAGTGGTATAGGCGGAAAGGCGTACAACAGACCGCAACTCCACTCGCGACGAAAAGCGTCGCCGAGCGAGTGCCGCCTTGGAAATTCCAACGCGCAGAACTGCTGACATTGCGCGTTCTCTTCGGTGGCGAACAGATCTAACCAAGGCTCTCCCCACTGCTGAAAGAGACCTTGCGCCACCTCCGAGTGAAGATGCCATTCGTGATCCATCATGCACCTGCGGCTGGAGTTCGTCCGCCCTGGCGTTCAGGGAACCTGCCAGGTGTTGAACCATCAGGAATATGCCCTGATGTTCCAGCCATGTCCAGAGGCGCAGAGCCTCCTGACACAGGGTCCACGACCCCACCCCACCCTGTTTGTTGCAGTACCACATGGCGGTGGTGTTGTCTGTGAACACCTGCACTACCTTCCTTTTGACAGAGGGAAGGAATGCCTTGAGTGCAAGTCGGATCGCCCGGAGCTCCAGAAGGTTGATATGGAGCCGAGACTCCACCGGAGACCAGAGGCCTCTGATCTCCGCCTCTCCCATGTGACCGCCCCATCCCAGAAGGGACGCGTCCGTCACAACTGTGTGCTCTGGCTGGGGAAGGGAGAGGGATCTGCCCATGACCCATTGCCGGTTCGAGAGCCACCACTGCAACTGTCTTGCAGTTTCTCCGAGATCTGGACGTGATCGGACAGGTTGCCCTGATGCTGCGCCCACTGGAACTTCAGGTCCCACTGCAGAGCCCACATATGCCATCTGGCATGATCGACCAGCAGGATGCAGGAGGCCATGAGGCCCAGCAGCCTCAGAGTCATCCGTACCGAAACCCAGGATAGAGGCCGAAAGATCGGAATCATAGCCTGAGTATCCCGGACTCGCCGCTCGGGAGGATAGACCCGAAACTGCGTCGTGTCCAGAACTGCTCCGATGAAAAGGAGCTGTGGAGAAGGAATCAGGTGCGACTTCGGCATGTTGATGGAGAACCCCAGCGAGTGCAGGAGTCCGGCCGTAATCTGGAGGTGGGAGACGACTGCCTGGGACGAGCCCGCCTTCAGCAGCCAGTCGTCGAGGTAGGGGAAGACTGGAACCCCTGCCCGGCGCAGATGAGCTGCGACCACCGCCATCACTTTCGTTCACACCCGAGGGGCGCTGGTAAGGCCAAAGGGGAGCACGGAGCACTGAAAGTGCTCGTGGCCTACCGTGAACCGCAGGTAACGCCGGTGGGCCGGCAGGACGGGAATGTGGAAATATGCGTCCTGCAAGTCCAACGCTACCATCCAGTCTCCAGGGTCGAGAGCAGTCAAGACCTGAGCTTGGGTGAGCATCTTGAACTTCTCCTTCCGGAGGAAGCGATTGACGTTCCGGAGGTCCAAGATAGGACGCATGTCCTCCTTGTCCTTTTTGGGAACCAGAAAGTAGTGGGAGTAACAACCACGCCCTACTTCTGGGGTCGAAACGCGTTCGATGGCCCCCTTGGCCAAGAGGGCCGCAACTTCCTTCTGAAGAAGCACCAAGTGATCCCCTGACATGCGGTGGTATTGAGGTGGCATGGCTGGGGGGGTGGTCACGAAGGGGAGGGAGTAGTCCCTTCGGACAATGTCCAAGACCCACTTGTCCGAGGTGATGGCACGCCAGTGGTGAAGGTGATGGCGGACCCTGCCCCCTACTGGCGAGCTGTGCACCTGAAAGGAAGGACTAGGAGGGCTTGGAGGCCGCGGACGGGGCGGGGTTGGTGGCCTGACCCGCACGCTGGTTACCCGACCCGCCTCGGCGGGAGCCATGTCCTCGGCCACGCGAAGATGCCTGCTGCGCGGGCCGGTGGCTGGGCAGTGAACGTGACTGGGCGCCCCTTCCGTGGCCACGAAAGGGGCGAAAACCAGACTGTTGCGGAGGGCCCACAGCAGAAAGGCCCAGGGACTTGGCTGTAGCCCGTGAGTCCTTAAAACGCTCCAACGCATGGTCTGCCTTATTGCCGAAAAGGCCGACACCATCAAAGGGCATGTCCATAAGAGTGTTTTGGACATCACCCGAGAAACCAGTGGTTCTCAGCCAGGCGTGACGACGCAGCGCCACTGTCGTTGCAAGCGATCTGCCTAGCGAGTCAGCGGTATCTAGGCCACATCTGATGGTATACTTCGCCGCATCCCTTCCTTCCGCAATGGCGCGGGAAAGCAATGCCTGGACCGCCACAGGACACTGGGGCAGAACCTGCGCCACCGAATCCCACAAAGAGTGGGAATATCGGCCCCAGAGGCAAGTGGTGTTGACAGACTGCAAGCCAGCACTGGAGGAAGAAAAAACCTTCTTCCCAAATTGATCCAGTTTTTTGGATTCCCTATCCAGGGGAGCGGTAGGGAAGGCGCTCTGGGAAGCAGAGGCTTGGACAACCAAGCTCTCAGGGGAGGGGTGTTGGGAGAGAAACAGGGGGTCGCCCGGAGCAGGGCGATGGCGTCGGGCTACGTTCCTATCCACAGGAGCCCCTGTGGTGGGCTTGGACCAGGTGCCCAAAAGTACGTCAGAAAGTGCCTTGTTGAAAGGCAGCAGTGGCTCCGAGGAGGTAGCCGCCGGCTGAAGCACTTCCGTCAGGATGTTAGTCCTGACAGCCACTGTAGGTAACTGGAGGTGTAAAGCCTCAGCTGCCCTACGCAACACCGTTGCAAAGTTTGCTCCCTCCTCCGTTGCCACGGAAGGAGGAGATAGCATGCCAGAGTCAGGGAAAGTGTCCAGACCACTGGCATCCCCAAGTTCCTCAGCCCAGTCCTGATCTAACTCACATTGGGCAGTGAGAGGGTCCTCAGACCCCACCCAGTCCTCTTCGTCCTCCAAAACAGGCTCAAAGTAAGGAGGAGGGACATGCGGAACCCAAGGCCGCATCGGCGCCGGAGCCGGCGTCGATTGATGCCGGTCCGGCGCCGTGTCCGGATCCGGAGAGAACCGGGGTACGACGACGCCCGGAGCCCCGGGCGGCGCCGGGAACGGCACCGGTGAAGTCGGCGCCGGTGGAGGTGTCGTCAGGTCAACCGGCGTTGATGGGGGTTGCGGCAACACCGGAGCCGGGGTCGAGGCCGGGGCCGAGGCTGGCGCCGCTGGGACCGGAGTCGCCGGCGGCCCCGTAGGAACCCCAGAAGGGCCCGAAGGCGCACCAGGGGGACCTTGAGGCCCGAAGAGGCGGGCCATGGCCGACAGGAATTCCTGTATTTCGGCCGGAGTCGCCGCCGAACCCGGATAGGGCGGGTAATGCGGTGGCGGCTCCACAGGCACTCCCGGAGCCGCGTGGGCGGGGATGGTGCCGACAGGACCCTCAGCCGAGTCGCGAGACCGGCGAGGGGAAGTCGTCGAGCGATGACGCTTCTTCGACTTCTTGTGCTTCAACTTACCGGAGGAGTGCGAAGACTTGGACACCGACGACCGATGAGGACTCCGCGACCGGCCCCTCGACCTCTCACGTGACCGGGGCTTGGATTGGCGCGGAGCCGACTGCCGGACCTCGAGGAGCTTTCGAGACCGCTCTCGCAAAGCCTTCGGATGCAAGGCCCGGCAGTCGGGGCACGACTTGGAGTCGTGGTCGCGTCCGAGACAGTAGAGACAGTCTCGATGCGGGTCCGTGATCGACATCATCCGACCACAGGCGTCGCATGGCTTGAAGCCGGGCATCCCTACTGACACCGTCGGAGTCGAACGACTCGAGAAAAAACAGTGATAAAAAAATCACAAAAACTTAGTCAAAAAATGACTAGGGCATTGCTCTTCCCGGATCTGCGCTTACTAGCGCGGAAAAAGAAAGAACTGACGTCAGCGCGCAAGGGCGGCGTCTAAGTACTGCCCGCGACGTCATCCCGGCGATCCCGACGCCGACGACGGGCGCGGAGCCGCACGACGCCGCCTACCGACGCGCAAGGGTACTGCTACGCAAAACTTTCCGGATCCAGCCTGATGCCTGGGGATATTTTAAGGGGTATCTATTCTAAGGTAAGGAATCTGTCACTAACGTGTCTCTTTCAGATACCTTTTTAAAAAACCTTCTAATTTAGTACAATAAATAAAGATCAACAGAACAACATCTGATAATATGGATAACTACTCTTGGCTCCTGGTTAATGTGTATATGCCCCCTGATATAAAAAAAAAACCTATTCACCGGTTAAGTCAATATTGTGCTTCATACCCAAAATCACGAAGGGCCTGATTCCGAAGCGGTTGGAAATAGCTCCGACTGCATCAGAATTGCCCTTTCAGATTCCTTTCCGACAGACCCATTTTGATGGGGTCGGTCGGAAGGTTTTCCGAATAGCCTCCGATGGTCTCGGAGAGCCTGTCTGCCATTCAGAAAGCCTGCAGTAATCCCTTGACCGGCTCTCTCCGGCCGAGGGATTACGATGGCAGCTTCCTACTGCCTTTCTGCGCCAGCCTTTCCGACACAGAAAGGCATTGAGAATCTGTCGTTGGGGGCCCCCAGCAAGGTCCCCATGGGTGCAAGGCTGCCTAATGGCAGCCTAGGGGGCACATATGGTGCCCCCCTGTTGATCCCTGCACCCGGTGGCAGGCACCTTAAGGTGCCTGCCACCGGGTGCAGGGATGAACTGCACCTCTGCTCTTTGCAATGAGAGCATGCATTCCGTTCGGAATGCATGCTCCCATTGTAAAGAATAGGATTGAGACCGAACAGGATTGGTCACATCCTACTTCCTGGGCTGGAACCAATGACAGGAGGTCATTCGGTTCCAGTTCCATACTGATATCGGAATCGGGCCCCAAGTCTGAGAAATTTTGTTTTGTAATCATGTTAGGTGACATCCATGCTAAAGTATCGAACCAATCAATAGGGTCCTATGCAGATAAGGAAAGAGGAAGCATTGAATATCCCTTCCCTGATACTGCCTGCCAATTGTAGGATAGACAAACATGAGCTGCTCATCTAGAATTTTTGAAGGAACATGAATGCATTACTGTAAATGGCTGATTTTAAAGTTATGTTCCTGCTCATCACACATATTCCAGCAAAAGGGGATCCTCTACAATTATTTAATTTCCTCCTACTCAACATTTGGTCTCCTATTTGACATGAATATAATAGATAACATCTATAGCTACCATAAAATATTATGTTTTAGAATCACAATTTACCCAGTGAGAATATCCTCATGGAATATGAAGAGCGATCCTATGGTTTTCACAAAACCTAATGGACAAATGCACTGGAACTCTAAAACACACCTAATCTGAATGAGTATGCTATTTAACAAATTTAGGACTTGTAATTCTGTTGAAAATTCTAAGATTTCTTTATCTAATTATCCATCTTTTGATAATGATTATGGGCTACCCTAAGGAAAGCAGACTGAAAAAATTATTCTTAAAGCTCGATGTTATGGTGCCATGAGTCCTAGTGAACCCCATGTCACAATTATAAAAAACAAAGGCAACCCTTTGGTCACTATTTCTTTTCCCATTATTTACTTATTGTTACCCACAGTGAGAAATTCCTAGTTCTTTGACTGGGAGCATCGTGGTACCTCTATATAAAAAGGGATTAAGTCGCCTTCTCAATAATTACTGACAAATAACACTTCTAGATTTATTGGGTAAGTGTTTGTAGAAAGTATCCTAGAACATCTTCAATGTTGGGTAACTCACAATAATATAATACGAAGAGAGCAAGCAGTATTTAAAGTAAATAGCTCAATGTTAGGTAACATTGCCAAATTACAATCTACCATAGAAAAATAAGTAGCCACAAGAAGTCAGCTGGTTTATGCAGTCTTTATAGATTTTTCTACCGCTATTGACCGTGTGGCCGTGGAAAAGGCTGGCAGCAGTTGAACGCTAGGAATTTCATTTGATCCACTGTGAAAAAAACTAATTTCAGGATTTGTTGCATGTAGAAATATTTGTTCGAACGACAGTAGGTAATATATTTCAAAGAAATGTTCTATTTGCTGTGGAATTGTTCGATAGCCCTCTGATACAACTTGAGTTCATGACTTTGTCAAAGTTGAAACTCCAGCGTAAGTAACTTTCTCAAATAGTTAGCTCAAAATTAAATATTGAATTTTCTTAAAAAATGGACAAATATAAATGTATTATTTCCTCATGTGTTGGAAAAAAACACTACCTTATTAGACCTGGAACTTAGAACATGGAGTCCGTTGCCTTACCATTGAGGGCTAGGCCATGTTATTTTTATTTGCCCAGTTCTGCACTTTATGCATCAACACATTTTGAACTAACTTTCTTAGATTTGGTATATTATCAGTTAGAAAGGTTGAAATGATATGTTTAAAACATTTTAAATTCTTGAGGATGGTACAGCGAGCAACGCAAAATGGCCACTTCACTTCAACTGTGTTGCCATAACTGCTGAATGACAAGTTTTTCCGTCGATCTGGGGACAACTAATTGGATTTTCATCATCAGTGATGGGTTGCCAATACTCTCAGGACTTTATGGCGAGGTTTTGGTAGCTTTTTGATAAACAAGGAGCAACAGACGCTGCTCTGCAATTTCTCCTCATTATTGCTTTACATGCATCCTGCTTTACTGAGGGGAGTGGTGAGGAGGTGGGCTTCTCAGTGGTAACTGCCTCCCTCCTCCCAGCTTACACAGCACCCTCTTAAAGGGATTTTCAACTAGTGTTACTGCTTGAGGACCCTTTTATTTCCAACATAATAAAGGGGCTGTTCATTTCTGACAGGAGCTACTGCAGCTGCCCTGCTTATGGAACTCAGTCAACACTTTTAGTGCTGATTTTCTACTTCTACTTCATCAGAGACAATAATACAGCAAATCTATTTCTGGCACATGTCTGGGCTATATTATATCTTTTGTTTTATCTCTTCTTGGCTCAGTATCTATTTTACGGATTGCCTTACTACAATTACAATGGAAATAAAAACAATGTCAACCCACCCAAACAAACGGAAACAAACTGCCTCACCACCACCCACTAAATTTAAAGTTGTTGAGTCACAGGAAGCCCCATTAAATAAGATTTTGGAGGAAATACAGGCTATCCATATAAACACAAATTCCATCTACTCAGACATTTACCACATTCAATGAGACATTATTTTATTTATTTATTTTTCATAGTTTTATATAGCGCAAACTTGACCCGAAGGTATCAGAGCGCTTTACACAAGCACCAGTTGCTGTCAGCTCTTCTTGGAATCTACTTTACCTAAGCTGCTCAACCATTAGTTTCCAGAAGGATTTAAAAATGATAAAACCCACCATATCCCTTCTCATCGAAAGCTTCATCAAATCAAGTCCAGATAAATTATCTTTAAAGTTTAACTACATCATCATCATCATCTTCTTATCAGAAAGGCTGCACGAGAAATTCCAACTCTTCGTATTGAAGGTAATAAGGTATTTAATCACCAGGCTTTTGTGAAAGAGACAGTGAAACTTTGTCGACAGTTTTCAGATTTACGACCAAGACTGAAAGAAGCAGGATATAAATATGTCCTTTTTGACCATTCTATAATGCGTATTTGGAAAAATTATGTCTCTAAGTCTTTCTCTTACCCCTAAGATCTGATACAATTCCTAGACCAACATGATCCTATTGTCATGGAATCACAACCTTCAGGTTCTGCTGACTACATTTTATTTCCCTCAGCATTATATGTCATTATATGTCATTGTTCAGATAGCAGGTATATGCAGTGTATTCAGTGTTGCTTCGTACCTTCGTCTCTATTTTTCCAGTTGATATGAAGTCTTGATCTATGACCTTAATTTGTGTTGTTCATCAGGTTTTATATGGGCTACTCTCTTTGCACAGTCCTTTATTTTTTTCATATTTCTTATCTCTCTGTATATTTCTATGGCTTATCATCAAAAACTGTTATTTCTCCTAATGTTAAAGGTTTACAGCACCCAGTGAAGAGGCATAACATTTTTGAATATTTCCCAAAAATGTAATGCTGAAATTTGGTTTTTGAAGGAAACCTATATTAATGATAAAATTTTACATTCCATGTCTAAGAGAAGGATAAGTGACTTTGTCTCATCTCCAGCTATGGGATGCAAAAATGGAGTGGCTATTCTCTTTTATCGCAAATCTCACACACAGTTATGGACTCATCATTATGATTCCGAAGGTAGATATGTCTACGCCCAAATTAAAGTGGAGAAACACATTCTTGAGCCTAGTCAACATCTATGCTCCCACATTAGATGACCCTTCTTTTTGGAAAAATACTACTACTAAAATTGTTACATTAGATAATGTTCCCCTTATTATGGGGGGAGATTTTGATCTCATTTGTGACCCATTGTTAGACCGCTCTTCTACATTCAAATTCAGGCCCACTAAATCTTTTCACCTCTTTAAATAATTTTTTTCTACCACTAAACAGGTTGATTTTTGGAGACTAGAACATCCTACAGGTAAAGAATTTACTTTTTTTCTAATGCACATTACACTTTCTCTAGAACTGGCTACCTATTCTCCTCCCCCCCCACTTATGTTGTATGATTACTAACCCTACTCTTACCATAGAACCTATTCAAATCTCTGACCATACTTTAATCTCCTTTTCTTTGACATGGCCTACTAAACATGAATGGAGAATGAACTCTGACTAGTTCTAAACCCAGCTAATTCTACTAAACTGGCTACTGCCATCAATGAATAACCCTAAAGACACTTCTAAAATTATCCACTGGGATGCATTTAAAGTATATATATATATATATACAAGGTGTCACAATAGCCATTATGGCTCATGAAAATAATTTTTTTATGCTCAGTTATCCATGCTAGAGAAGCAGTTAATACCTTTGAAAGACTTTACCTCTTTAGGGGATAATAAATACAAATCCCAACTTCAAAAAGTAAGATGGGAGTATAACAATTTGTTAAGTAAAACTGAAGAGTTGCTTATATCTAAAGAAAAATCAAACTATCATTTCAACTCAAATAAATCTGGCCAACTCTTAGACAATTATTTAGGTATTAAAAAATACAAAACTCAAATATCGGTTATTAAGAAACCTGATAGTACCTTGCTTCTTACTACAGAAGAGATAACAAAATAGTTTTTATCCTTTTATGCCTCTTTGTATCACAAGACTGCAGACCTCCGAGGTGATGAAATTGATACATTCTTTAATGATTGCCAGTTACCTCAACTTTCTACTGATGATAGACTCACATTAGAAAACCCAACTGATATTCATGAGATCAACATATCCAATAAATCACCTAGACCAGATGTCTAGAATTCTATAAATGTTTTCACTCTTCCCCATTCTACTTTCGCTATTCACTGACTTTCAGAATACTTCTACGATGGGTGGGTCTTTTAAAAAAGCCACTATCGTTAGTTCTTCCAAAACCAGATAAAGACCCTTCTTTAGTTTCCAATTATCGTCCAATATCCCTCATTAACTAATATTGTAAAATCTACGCCAAAATTTTATCTAACAGACTAAAACCCCTACTAACTTTTATCATACTACCAGACCAGACAGGATTTATTAAAGGTAGATTGGCTGCGCATAACACCAGCCTTTTGTGCCATGTCATTTCTTCTGCTAGTGACCTAAAATATCCAGTGGGTTTGTTGGATGTGGAGAAAGCGTTGGATAAGGTGAACTGTGAATTCTTGTTTAAAACAGTAGAAGTTTTCCATTTCAGATGCACTTTTCTGAAAATGGTTAAAGCATTGTATTCAGACCTCTCCGCTACAATTTATATCAACAATACCCTTTTTATTTTATGTAATTCCATGATGATAGCAAATATGAGCATTATATGGTCTTCTACATCCCTAAAATATTTGGATATTACTTTCTCTAACTCCATTAAAACCACAATTGAAATCAACTGCTCTACAATGCTGACTACCGCAAAAGATAAATTAGATAAATGGTTAGCTCTTCATCTATACTGGTGGGGATGCATTGAAGCGATTAAAGAACAAGTTACTTACCTTCGGTAACGCTTTTTCTGGTGGATACAGTATCTGCCTGTGGATTCCTCACCTTTTGAATATCCCCCTGCGCTAGCATTCCACGGAATTTTTCGTAGCTCCTTCGCGCCGACGAGGTCGTCACGAAGCCATGGCTCCACGCGCGGGGCTCCGCATGACGTCACTGGAGCCATAAGAAGACCACGTCGGCGTGATGACGTCAGTTCCACCCATTTTTTCCGTGCCACCGAGGCAAAACGGGCGAACCGACCACATAGACAATACATATCAAGTATATAGGTTTCATACAGATACACACAGTGCATAATAAAATAAGAAAGTTTGAATTTCAAACAAGGTAACAATGAAACAAATGAGGCAACCAAATCTTGAGTACATATAAATACATCAACAGTTAATACCTCAGCTTTTATGGTATAAAAGGGTGGACAACGGGGAGGCGGGTGGGTCAGTGAGGAATCCACAGGCAGATACTGTATCCACCAGAAAAAGCGTTACCGAAGGTAAGTAACTTGTTCTTCTGATGGATACATCTGCCTGTGGATTCCTCACCTTTTGAATAGAGTCCCACAGCAGTACCTCACCCGGAGGAGGATGTCCACCCTTCTATACCAAAAAGTCCTGCAAAACAGAGCGAGCAAAATGGCCATCCCTCCTCACATCGGAATCTAGGCAGTAGTGCTTCGCGAAAGTGTGGAGGGAGGCCCAAGTTGCCGCCTTACATATATCCAGTACAGGAACACCTCTAGACAAGGCAGAAGTAGAGGACTTAGCCCTGGTAGAATGAGCTCTAATACCAACAGGAGGCTCCTTACCAGCGAGTGAGTAGCAAATCTTGATGCACAAGATGATCCATCTGGATAAAGTGCGCTTGTGCACCGCCCTTGCCCTTCATGCGACCAGCATATCCAACAAAGAGCTGGTCATCTTGGCGAAAGTCCTTCGTTCTGTCCAAATAAAAGCTAATCGCCCTCTTTGGATCCAAACGATGAAGCCTCTCCTCCTCCTTGGATGGGTGAGGGGAGGATAGAAAGTAGGAAGGGTAACAGACTGACCAAGGTGGAAAGGAGTCACCACCTTAGGCAGAAAAGCAGCCCTGGTCCTAAGTACCAACCTTTCAGCATGTATGGTCAGAAAAGGAGGTTTACAGGAAAGAGCCTGAAGCTCACTCACCCTCCTAGCCGAAGTGATAGCCACCAGGAAGATCGTTTTAAAAGATAGAAGCCTCAACGGACAACTATGCATAGGTTCGAAAGTTGAACCCATTAAAAAGAAAGAACCAGATTCAAATCCCACTGGGGCATAATAAAAGGAGTGGGAGGAAACATGTTTGTCAGCCCCTTAATAAACCTTAAGACTATAGGAGACTTAAATAAAGAAGGCTGATCAGGCAAACACAAAAATGCCGACAAAGCCGACAAATATCCCTTAACAGTGGCCACAGCACAACCCTGCCGGGCCAAATGAAGGGAAAAACAAAGAACATCAGAAAGACGGGCTTTTAAGGGATCAATAGATTTCTCTCCGCACCACTTGACAAATTTTGACCACCTATAAGAATAGACAGATTTGGTGGAGTGTCGCCTGGCCGATAGTATAACATCCACCACGTCAGGCGGGAGAGAAAAAGAATTCAGGTTGCCCCGTTCAATCTCCAGGCATGAAGGTGCAGGCTCTGGAGGTGGGGGTGAAGAACCTGCCCCTCCGACTGCGAGAGGAGGTCTACCCTGAGAGGGAGACGGAGCGGAGGGTGCGACGAGAGGTGAAGAAGGTCTGTGTACCACACCCTTCTTGGCCAATCCGGGGCGATCAAAATGACTTGGGCCCGGTCTTGGCGAATCTTCCTCAGGACCCGAGGAATCAAGGGTATGGGAGGAAACGCATAAAGGAGTTGCGAGCTCCAACTCAACTGAAACGCGTCCCCCAACGCTCCCTGCCTCGGAAACTGGAGACTGCAGAATGACGGGCAATGCGCGTTCTCTAGAGTGGCAAACAGGTCCACCCGAGGAGTCCCCCACGTCTGGAAGAGGTGTCGAACTTCCTCTGGATGAAGCCTCCACTCGTGGTCGGCGGAAAACTGCCGACTGAGACTGTCCGCACGAACGTTCAGCACCCCGGCCAGATGATTCGCCATTAAGCAAATCTGATGATCCTGTGCCCAGGACCAGAGCCGTAAGGCCTCTCTGCAGAGACGGTACGACCCTACTCCTCCCTGCTTGTTGACATACCACATCGCGGCCGTGTTGTCCGTCAGGACCTGAACTGACCGACCGCGAAGGAAGGGAGAAATGCCTTGAGCGCCAAACGTATCGCCCGCAATTCCAGAAGGTTGATGTGAAACAACCTTTCCTCCGGAGACCAAAGACCCTTGATCTCCAGATCCCCCAGATGTGCACCCCACCCTAGGGTAGAGGCATCCGTTACCACTGTGGCCACAGATGGAGGAAGATGAAAGGGCTTTCCTTGGGTCAGATTGCCCTCCACACTCCACCAAGACAGACCCGCTGCAGCTTCTCTGGAGATCCTCACAGACTCCCTGAGATCTCCATTGTGTTGATACCACTGCCTGCGGAGACACCACTGGAGTGCCCTCATGTGCCAGCGTGCATTTGTGACCAGCAGGATGCAGGAAGCGAACAGACCAAGCAGGCGAAGGACCTTCAGAACTGGAACGACCGCTCCATTGTGAAACAAAGGGATCAATTCCTGAATGTCGAGAATCCTCTGTGGTGGTGGAAAAGCTCGACACACAGTGGTGTCCAGTACTGCCCCTATAAACAGGTTGCGCTGAGAGGGCACCAGGTGAGACTTGGGTACATTTATTGAAAAACCCAATTTGTACAACAGCTGGGCTGTAACCTGCAAATGGTGACTCACCATCTCCGGAGACTCTGCCTTCAACAGCCAGTCGTCCAGGTAGGGGAAAACTGGAATCCCCGACCTCCTGAGATGAGCTGCCACCACCGCCATCACCTTGGTGAAGACTCGAGAGTGCGGTAGTAAGACCAAACGGAAGGACCGCAAACTGGTAGTGTTGCGACCCAACCGTGAAACGGAGATACTTCCGGTGCGACTTCAGGATGGGAATGTGGAAATACGCATCCTGTAAGTCGATGGACACCATCCAGTTCTCTTGTTGCAGCGCCTGAAGAACCTGCGCTAGAGTTAGCATCTTGAACCTCTCCTGCCTGAGAAACAGATTCAAGATTCTGAGGTCCAGGATGGGACGTAACCTGCCATCCTTTTGGGAATCAGGAAATACCGGGAGTAGCATCCCCGACCCCTCTCCTGCTCCGGAACCACCTCTATTGCACCCTTTTGTAACAGAGCAAGAACCTCCTTCTGAAGGAGAAGTAAATGATCTTCCGTGCAAAACCCCTGACAAGGAGGGTAAGGTGGGGAAATTCCTTGAAGGGAAGAGCGTACCCATTTTCTACAAGATCTAGAACCCAAAGGTCCGAAGTTATTAATTTCCAATCTTGTAGAAAATGGGTAAGACGGCCTCCCACAGGACCTACATGATCCAGGATGGCGGATCTAGGGCTGCCTTGCTGCATTACCAGGAGGGGTCGGGGAGGTAGAGGAGGAAGAGGAAGAGGGATGTCGTCCAGATCCACGAAAGCGACCTCTGCTTTTACCTCTGTAGGCCCTATACAGAGGGTTTTGCTGCTGCTGTTGCTGCTGAGGCTGACGGGAACGAAAGGAAGATTTCCCAAACCCACGGTACCTCTTGAATCCAGAGCCTCTTGACTGTGCTTGAAGGTCCAAGGACTTTGCTGTGGCCTTGCTGTCCTTAAATCTCTGCAACGCAGAGTCCGCTTTTCTCCAAAAGCTTAGAGCCATCAAAAGGGAGATCCAGCAGCGCAGCATGAACATCCGGTGAAAACCCTGAAGACCTCAACCATGCGTGCCTTCTAGTGGCAACAGAGGAGCCCATTACCCTTGCCACCGAATCTGCCGTGTCCAGACCCGACTGGATTACCTGGCGAGCAGCCGCCTGAGAGTCCGCCAAAACCTCACTTAAATTGTCCCTGTCCGTGTCAGACAACTTCGGGAGAATCTTCTTGGCAGAGTCCATAAGGGCATGAATGTATCTGCCCAACAAACAGGTGGCGTTGGTGGACTTTAAAGCCATGCTGGCTGAAGAAAAGACTTTCTTCGCAGACTGCTCAAGCTTTTTAGAATCTCGGTCCGACGGGGCCTGAGGAAAAGAACCCACAGACTGCTTTGAGCACGATGCCTGGACCACCAAACTCTGAGGCGATGGATGAGAGGAAAGAAACTCAGGGTCCCCAGGTGCTGGTCTATATCGCCTAGAGACTGATCTAGAGACTGCAGGAGCTGAAAGAGGGTTACTCCAAACCTCCAGAATTGGTTCCATCAGGGCATCATTGAAGGGCAAGAGAGGCTCCACCACCAAGGTAGGAGAATGAAGAACCTCCGTCAGAAGATTCGGCTTGTACTCCGCTGAGGGAAGCTGCAGGTCTAACAGTACAGCCGCCTTCCTGATGACTACATGGTAAGGAGCCAACTCCCTTGAAGGAGAAACTTTCTGCGAGTCAAAAACTGGCTCAGGTGAGAAATCCAATCCACTTGCTTCACACAAGTCTTCAAACAAGTCCTCAGACTCATTAATCTCACCCTCTTCCATCTCACCAGCTTGATATTGCTCATCTTCAATAAGCCGTTGCGCCTCCCTTCTGGAACGCATCCTTGGCTGCGGCGTCGACGGCGCCATCAGCGACGTCGATGGCTCCGGCAGCGGCGTCGAAGACGGATCCGCGACAGCAACCCGCGCCGCACGGACCCGAGAAGAAGGGACGCCAGATGGAGCCGGAGACTGATCATACGGCGTCGACATCTTCGGCGCCGGAAAGTGCCAAGACGGCGTCACAGGCATATAAGGTATAAAGGGTGCCGGGGGTAATGTTGCGGCACACCCAAATTAAATGCCAATGGGCCCATGGGACCCGAAGGTGCTCCAGAGGGGCAAGTGGCTCTGGCAAAGACCCCATACATCGCGTTCAAAAACTGCGATGGATCCGAGCCTGGCGCCGGGAAAGAAGGAAACTGCGCCGGTTCGACTTCCAAGAGCGGAACCTCCTGAGCCGGGGTCACAGGAACCACAGGCGACGCCACAGGAACAGCAGGAGCCGCATCATCCATCGGAGCCGGAGAACCCACCGACGCCGGAGACTGCGCCGGTGAACCCACATAATGAGACCGGGCCGGAGACCTTTGTGGAGAGACGGAAGGAGAAGGAGAGACAAAGTCCTTGGCACGACGTCGAGGAGCCGGAGAAGGCGACTTCGAGGTTCGAGGCTTCGACGACCGACGTCGAGATCCATGCCTCTTCTTATGCCTTCTCTTCGACCCATGCGAAGTCGACGACTCCGACTTCGATCTTTTCCGACCCCTTTTCTCCTTTCTCACCTTCGACAAGTAGAGCTTAGCCTCCCTTTCCCTCAAAGCCTTCGGGTTCATCTTTCTACACGAAGAACAGCCTTCGACATCGTGGTCGCTCGAAAGGCACCAAAGGCAGTCCTCATGCGGGTCCGTGATCGACATATGACCTCCGCATTCCTTGCAGGGCTTGAAACCCGACTTCCTTTGAACAGACATCTCGAAAAGGATAAAAACAAATCCAAGAAACAAAGTAACAAGACAGGAGAGTCCCAGAAAATCCGTTAGCGTCGACAGCGCGGAAAAAGGGAACTGACGTCATCACGCCGACGTGGTCTTCTTATGGCTCCAGTGACGTCATGCGGAGCCCCGCGCGGAGCCATGGCTTCGTGACGACCTCGTCGGCGCGAAGGAGCTACGAAAAAATTCCGTGGAATGCTAGCGCAGGGGGATATTCAAAAGGTGAGGAATCCACAGGCAGATGTATCCATCAGAAGCACAAGTTACTAACTTGTGTAACGATATATCTGTAAGAGACAGTAGTTAGTGACAGATTCCTTACCTTAGAATATCCCCAGGCGTCAGGCTGGATCCGGAAAGTTTTCTGCGTAGCAGTACCCTTGCGCGTCGGTAGGCGGCGTCGTGCGGCTCCGCGTCCGTCGTCGGCGTCGTGATCGCCGGGATGACGTCGCGGGCAGTACTTAGACGCCGCCCTGCGCGCTGACGTCAGTTCTGTACACGACTTTCCGCGCCAGGAACGCAGAGCCATGCAAGAAGCTGACATAGGTGTCTGAAAAATACTAGGGCCCTGAAAGGGATGTCCTTAACCCTAGAAATCAGTTCGCAGAACGGGGAGGATGGGTGGGGCGGTAGGAATCTGTCACTAACTACTGTCTCTTACAGATATATCGTTACACAAGTTAGTAACTTGTGCATCTGAAAGAGACACGTTAGTGACAGATTCCTTACCTTAGAATAGATATCCCAGCAATACCAACCCCGGTGGTGGGTCTGCGAACAAAGATCAGACAAGGAAGTCTCGGAGAACAGAACGGCCAAAGAAGCCGTCCCTCCGGACTTGGCTGTCAAGGCAGTAATGCTTTGTAAACGTGTGCAGCGAGGCCCACGTAGCTGCCTGACAGATATCCTGAAGCGGAACTCCGCGGCCCAAAGCCGTGGTAGCAGCCGTTGCCCTGGTGGAATGGGCACGCAGCCCAACAGGAGGCTCCTTCTTAGCCAAAGAATAGCAGGCCTTGATGCACAAGGTAACCCAGCGGGAGATGGTTCGCTTGTGCACCGCCCGACCTTTTTTGGCGCCCACGTAGCCAACAAAGAGCTGGTCATCCACCCGGAATTGTTTTGTGTGGTCGACATAGAAGGAGAGCGCACGTTTTGGGTCCAGACGGTGGAGCCCCTCTTCCTCTCTGGAAGGATGCGGAGGCGGAAAGAAGGTAGGCAAAGTGATGGTCTGCCCAATGTGGAAGGCAGTAACCACCTTTGGCAAGAAGGACGGACGCGTCCGAAGAACAACCTTGTCTGGATGGACAGACAGAAAAGGAGGTTTGCATGATAGAGCCTGGAGCTCACTCACCCGCCGAGCGGAGGTGATGGCCACCAGAAAGGCTGTCTTCAGAGTCAGAAGACGAAGAGGACAGTTATGTAGAGAGCTCAAAGGGAGCGCACATTAGAAAGGTAAGAACCAAGTTCAAGTCCCACTGAGGCATCACAAACGGAACAGGAGGGAAGATGTGTGTAATGCCTTTTAAGAACCTGTTAACAACAGGGGACTTGAAAAGGGAGGGCTGATCAGGGAGCCTGAGGAAGGCCGAGATAGCACAGAGATAACCCTTGATGGAACCCAGGGCAGAACCCTGTTGGGCCAGAGAAAGAAGGAACAGAAGGACCTCCGTAAGAGGGGCAGTAAGGGGGTTCAAAGCCTTTGCTGTGCACCATGCCACAAATTTGTTCCACCTGCAGGCGTATACCACCTTAGTGGAGGGACGCCTGGCGGCCAGAATCACATCACAAACTTCGGGAGGCAAGTCGAAAGGAATCAACTGCCGCCGCTCAATCTCCACGCAAGCAGGTGGAGGCTGGACAGGTTCGGGTGGAGGACCGTCACCTGCTGCTGCGACAGAAGATCCTCCCGAAGAGGCAGACGGATCGGGGGATCTACGCTCATACTGAGTAGCTCGGGATACCAAACTCTTCGAGCCCAGTCCGGAGCCACAACAATGACTTGGGCCCGGTCGTGCCGAATCTTCTTCAACACTCTGGGTAGAAGTGGTATAGGCGGAAAGGCGTACAACAGACCGCAACTCCACTCGCGACGAAAAGCGTCGCCGAGCGAGTGCCGCCTTGGAAATTCCAACGCGCAGAACTGATGACATTGCGCGTTCTCTTCGGTGGCGAATAGATCTAACCAAGGCTCTCCCCACTGTAGAAAGAGTCCTTGCGCCACTTCCGAGTGAAGACGCCATTCGTGATCCATCATGCACCTGCGGCTGAGTTCGTCTGCCCTGGCGTTCAGGGAACCTGCCAGGTGTTGAACCATCAGGAACATGCCCTGATGTTCCAGCCATGTCCAGAGGCGCAGAGCCTCCTGACAAAGGGTCCACGACCCCACCCCGCCTTGTTTGTTGCAGTACCACATGGCGGTGGTGTTGTCTGTGAACACCTGCACTACCTTCCCTTTGACAGAGGGAAGGGAATGCCTTGAGTGCAAGTCGGATCGCCCGGAGCTCCAGAAGGTTGATATGGAGCCGGGACTCCGCCGGAGACCAGAGGCCTCTGATCTCCGCCTCTCCCCATGTGACCGCCCCATCCCAGAAGGGACGCGTCCGTCACAACTGTGTGCTCTGGCTGGGGAAGGGAGAGGGATCTGCCCATGACCCACTGCCGGTCCGTGAGCCACCACTGCAACTGTTTTGCAGTCCCCTCCGAGATCTGGACGTGATCGGACAGGTTGCCCTGGTGCTGCGCCCACTGGAACTTCAGGTCCCACTGCAGAGCCCGCATATGCCACCTGGCATGATTGACCAGCAGGATTCAGGAGGCCATGAGGCCCAGCAGCCTCAGGGTCATCCGTACTGAAACCCAGGATAAAGGCTGAAAGATCGGAATCATAGCCTGAATATCCCGGACTCGCCGTTCGGGAGGATAGGCCCGAAACTGCGTCGTGTCCAGAACTGCTCCGATGAAAAGGAGCTGTGGAGAAGGAATCAGATGCGACTTCGGCACATTGATGGAGAACCCCAGCGAGTGCAGGAGTTCGGCCGTAGTCTGGAGGTGGGAGACGACTGCCTGGGACGAGCCCGCCTTCAGCAGCCAGTCGTCGAGGTAGGGGAAGACTGAAACCCCAGCTCGGCGCAGATGAGCTGCGACCACCGCCATCACTTTCGTGAACACCAGAGGGGCACTGGTAAGGCCAAAGGGAGCACGGTGAACTGAAAATGCTCGAGGCCTACCGTGAACCGTAGGTAACGCCAGTGGGCCGGCAGGACGGGGATGTGGAAATAAGCGTCCTGCAAGTCCAACGCTACCAACCAGTCTCCAGGGTCGAGGGCAGTCAAGACCTGAGCTAGGGTGAGCATCTTGAACTTCTCCTTCCGGAGGAAAGCGATTGACGTTCCGGAGGTCCAAGATAGGACGCATGTCCTCCTTGTCCTTTTTGGGCACCAGAAAGTAGTGGGAGTAGCAACCACGTCCTACTTCTGGGGTCGGAACATGTTCGACGGCCCTCTTGGCCAAGAGGGTCGTGACTTCTTCTGCAGAAGCACCAAGTGATCCCCTGACATGCGGTGGAATTGAGGTGGCATGGCTGGGGGTGGTCTCGAAGGGGAGGAGTAGCCCCTTCGGACAATGTCCAAGACCCACCTGTCCGAGGTGATGGGACGCCAGTGGTGAAGGTGATGGCGGACCCTGCCCTCTACTGGCGTGCCGTGCACCTGAAAGGAGGGACTAGGAGGGCTTGGAGGCCGCGGACGGGTTGGAGGTGGTGGCCTGACCCGCACGCTGGTTGCCCGAACCGCCACGGCGGTATCCACGTCCTCGGCCACGCGAAGGCGTTGCTGCGCGGGCCGTTGACCGGGCTGCTGACGTGACTGGGCGCCCTCCCGTGGCCACGAAAGGGGCGAAAAGCAGATGTGAGCGGAGGGCGCACAACAGCAAGGCCCAGGGACTTTGCAGT
Organism: Calotriton arnoldi; assembly: GCA_963921515.1. NCBI lineage: Eukaryota > Metazoa > Chordata > Amphibia > Caudata > Salamandridae > Calotriton > Calotriton arnoldi. The sequence goes on along the minus strand of CAWUFW010000074.1, from coordinate 5,287,288 downwards.
AGCCCGCGAGTCCTTGAAACGCTCCAGCGCATGGTCTGCTTTTGATCCAAAGAGACCGACTCCATCAAAGGGCATGTCCATGAGTGTATTCTGGACTTCACCCGAAAAACCAGTGGTCCTCAGCCAGGCGTGGCGACGCAGCGCCACCGTCGTTGCAAGCGATCTGCCCAGCGAGTCGGCGGTATCAAGGCCACAACGTATGGTGTATTTAGCCGCATCTCGCCCTTCCGCAATGGCGCGGGTAAGCAGGGTCTGGACCTCCTCAGAACACTGCGGCAAAACAGTCGCCACCGAATCCCACAGGGAGTGGGTATATCGGCCCAAGAGGCAAGCGGTGTTAACGGACCGCAAGCCAGCACTGGAGGAAGAGAAAGCCTTCTTCCCAAAGTGATCCAGGCGCTTGGATTCCCTATCCGGAGGGGCGGTAGAGAAGGCGGTTTGGGAGGCAGAGGCTTGGACAACCAAGCTCTCAGGGGTGGGGTGTTGGGAGAGAAACAGGGGTCGCCCGGAGCAGGGCGATGGCGTCGGGCCACGTTCCTATCCACAGGAGCCCCTGTGGTGGGCTTGGACCAGGCACCCAAAGAACGTCAGTGAGTGCATCATTGAACGGCAGCACAGTCTCCGAAGAGGAGGCCGCCGGCTGAAGCACTTCTGTCAGGAGGTTAGTCCTGACGGCCACCGTAGGCAACTGGAGATTCAAGGCTCCAGCAGCTCTACGCAACACCGTTGCAAAATTAGCCCCTCCTCCGTAGCCACGGGAGGAGACAGCATGCCAGAGTCAGGGAGGTGTCCAGACAACTGGCATCCCCAAGTTACTCAACCCAGTCCGGGTCAAGCTCGCACTGTTGTGTAAGAGGGTCCTCAGACCCTCACAGCTCTCCTGGTCCTCCTCAGGTTCATAATATGGAGGAGGAGGGACATTAGGGACCCAAGGTCTCATCGGCGCCGGAACCGGCGTCGGGCGACGCGTCGGTCCGGCTCCATGTCCGGAGCCGGAGAAAGCCGGGGAACGACGCCGTCCGGAGCCCCGGACTGCGTCAGGAACGGCACCGGGGACATCGGCGTCGGCGGAGGCGTGGTTAGGGTCAACCGGCGTCGATGGGGGTCGCGGCACCACCGGAGCCGGGATCGAGGCCGGGGCCGGAGCCGAGGCCGGGATGAAGGCTGGTGGGACAGGCGACGCCGGGACCGGAGTCGACGGCGACGCCGGAGCAACCCCATCAGGGCCCGCGGGGCCCGAAGGCGCACCGGAGGGACCTTGAGGCCCGAAGAGGCGGGCCATGGCCGACAGGAACTCCTGTATTTGGGCCGGAGTCGCCCCGAACCCGGGAAGGACGGGTAATGCGAGGGTAACTCGACAGGCACATCCGGGGCCGCGGGGCGGGACGGTGCCGACAGGGACATCAGCCGAGTCGCGAGATCGGCGAGGCGAAGTCTTAGAGCGATGATGCCGCTTAGACTTCTTGTGCTTCGACTTACCGGAGGAGCGCGAAGACTTGGATTCCGACGAACGGCGGGGACTCCGCGTCCGGCCCCTCGACCTCTCCCGGGACCGGGGCTTGGTGCGGCGCGGAGCCGACTGCCGGACCTCGAGGAGCTTTCGAGACCGCTCTCGCAAAGCCTTCGGATGAAGTTTCCGGCAGTCAGGGCACGACTTTGTGTCGTGGTCTCGGCCGAGACAGAAGAGACACTCGAGATGCGGGTCCGTGATCGACATCATGCGACCACATTCCTCGCAGGGCTTAAAGCCGGGCATCCCTACGACACCTTAGGAGTCGTGAAGACTCGTTGAATAAACAGTGAAAAATTCACAAAAAGGATAGTCAAAAAGTGACTAGGGCACTGCTCTTCCCGGATCTGCGCTTACTGGCGCGGAAAAGAAGAACTGACGCCAGCGCGCAGGGGCGGCGTCTAAGTACTGCCCGCGACGTCATCCCAGCGATCACGACGCCGACGACGGACGCGGAGCCGCACGACGCCGCCTACCGACGCGCAAGGGTACTGCTACGCAGAAAACTTTCCGGATCCAGCCTGACGCCTGGGGATATTCTAAGGTAAGGAATCTGTCACTAACGTGTCTCTTTCAGATATGATTTTTACCCCACACATTTTTTACAATTTATCTATGTTACAATTATATGTACATTCTACTTTAACAAACTATATAAATTAATCACTAAGTTCATCTGGAACAATAAACGTGCACGCATTAGCATTAAAACTCTACAAATTCCTAAAAAATATGGTGGTTTTGGCTTACCTGATTTTAAGAAATACCATATGTTTTTTCTTATTGCACAAAACTCATTATGGTTTCAAAATATTGGCCCAATTAATGCTCCCAAATGGCTTTTATGAGAAAAAAATCTCTTAAAGCCATTTCCTTTACCTGCCTTTTTTGACAATGGCCAACACCAAGATTGGTAACATCTCATCCATTCTTGCTGCTTCTAAACTTGCCCTATTATCTTTTGATGAAAAATTTGATATCAATATTAAATCGTCTATAAAAGTTTTACTTTGTTTTAACCCCAACCTCAAGCTTAATAAACATATCGCTTACTGGAATTCATGGCTCAATGCGGGTATTTTTTATATTAATGATATCTGCCAGGGGAAATGTTTTGTTCATTTGATAAACTAAGCAGCAAATACCACCTTCCTTAATCTGACTTTTGCAAATATGAATTACTATGCATCATTATCCTCAACACCTATCTTAATTCGCTACATTCATCAAAAATATCTAATATGGAGTTATGTCAAAACCTTTTTAGTCATTCAGGAAACATGCCTCTAAAGCATATAAAAAACTCACTGCCATTCCTTCCCCTTTTATGGTTTTGGCCCAACAATGGTCTTCAGACGTCAGTATGCACTCATCTACTGTACACTGGAAAACTAATCGGCTAACTAATATTGCTGGTTATTTCCCAGCTACTCTTATGCAAACTAATACATATCTTTTTTACCAAAGTATTTGGTTGCCAATTAAATTGTTCAAAGAAAAATTACTGGATAACCAAATTGTTGGCATTGTAAAACTTCTCCATGAAGTTTACAACCAATATTGTGTGATTGCCCTATTGTTTTTACATTTTGGACGGATATTTGGAATATCATTGTGCAGCTTTTTAATGTCCAAATGCCTTTATCGTTCGATGTACTTATTTATAAATCTCATGCTTTTAAAACTATTATCTACTGCTGATTGTAAGCTTTTTGATTTCCTTATCTCTACTGCTGCTAAATCAATTGCTTCAAACTGGAAAGATTCAAATTTATTAGCGATTAATGCTTGGTGGAAATGGATTATTTTTCTTAAACGTGGACATTCCTCATTAGTATGTGCTCATAAAGACTCTACTATACTTATATCGAACATGTGGTATTTTATTGGCTTATATTACCAACTGGCATTAATTAAAAGACATATACTAATTTGTTTTATATTTCTTATAGACCTTCTTTGTTTAATTTATTTGTTATTCGATATTCTGACTGTTCAAATACACTGATGTAAGTTATTGTTCACATGCTTCTAATGTAACTTTTCCATTTTTATTCCTACTGTTACGGTAATATTTTATGTATGGTATTAACTCTATATTTTATTTAAAAACCCATAAATATTTTTGAACGCAAAAATAAAACATTTTAAATTCTTTACAAAGTGCACCTTTGTACTGAAACTGGTTTAAATATTGTACTGAAGTTTTTATTCTGTATTAAAAATGCTGTTATGTATGCAGATCTCTGTTGAACTTCACTTGAGAGGGCAAAAAATGAGGACTTGGCTCTGGTGGAGTAAGTGCTCAGATGGCTCACTTTTTGGCAAGTGCGTTGAACATTTTGATGCGAAGAATGATCCAGCGGGATAACATCTGCTTCTGCACCACCTTTCCTTTTCTACTGCCACAGTACGTAGCAAAGAGTTGGTCATCCACTACGATGTATTTAGCGCAGTCTAGAAAAACTCCATGTCCGCGTAGGGTCCAGGAGATGCAGCTGTTCATCCTCCTTAGTAGGATGGAGGGGATAGAAGGATAGTAGGGTGATGGATTGACCTAGATGGAAGGGAGTAAACACTTTGGGGAGGAAAGCAACCCTGAGTTGCAATGCCGGGAAAAGGTTGTAAACGGTGGGTAGGCACTCAGAGCTTGCGGCTCTCTAATACGCCTTGCTGAAGTGAATGCCACCAAAAAGACCATCTTTATTGTTAACACCCACAACTGACAATTGTGAAGGGGTTCGAACTGAGATCCAATCAAAAATATTAAAACAAGATTTAGCCCCACTGGTGCATAACAAAAGGAGTTGGAGTGTTCAGGTTGTTCAACCCCCTTCAGGAATCTCAGAACAATAGGGAACGTGAACAGGGAAAGTTGGTGTGGGAGACGGAGGAAATCCGACAACGCAGCAAAAAACCTTCTTACAATGCCTACCGCACACCGTCTCTGATCTAGAAAGACTGTAAACTAGAGGAACTCTGATAGTCGGGCTCGTAAAGAATCCACATTATTGTCTGCGCACAAAAGTGCTCCATCTCTCAAAAGAAATAGTTACTTACCTACGGGAATGATCTTTCTTTTGGATACTCTATATACCTGCATAGTCCTCATCTGTAGAATAATCCCAGATGAAAGACTGGATCCAGAAACTTGAAAGCTCCCACGTCGCCGGTAGGGAGTGCTGGCTTCATATCAACACCGGAAGTGGAGTCAGATGATATCATCAAAGCAATGTAGTGCCCACCCCAGCATAGTGACATCAGTTTCCATAAATGTTTGCTCCATCTTTTGAGGTGAGTGGAGAGAGTGACATCAATATATTTGTCCAGTTACATAAGTAATTTAGGATCATATTAACTTTCCCTACATCACATCAATCAAACGGAAGGTGGGCGGGATGAAGAATCTGTAAATTGAGTATCCACCAAGAAAGATAGTTACCGCAGGTAAGTACATTTCTTCTGATGGATACTTCTACCTGCAGATTCCTCAACTGTATAATAGCTTTCGAAGCAATACACTGCCCAGAAGGAGGGTTGATGGATGGTTAGAATAGGAAATCTTGCAGGACGGATCAGGCAAAGTGGCCATCGTTATACACTTCAGAATCCAAGTAGGAATGCTTGACAAAGATGTGTAGGAAGGAAGAGTGTCTTACCTGTAACTCCAGTTCTCTAGAAGGGGAATTTCCATGATAAGTCATAAGCGTTGAATAGTCCCACCCACGTGCGGGGGCCCTGGAACACTTCTTTAATATATCTTTTTAAGTGGAGATTTTTGCATTTTTTCAGGAAGGCCTTGCAGTACATTAAATATGAGAACAATTTAATATGTTTTGCATACAGCAGAAATCCCCCTCACAAACCCTTTTTTCATGATAGAGAAGGAGGAGTGCAGGACAGAGTAGCCTCTTAGGCTGTCATTATATGGCTAAAACAGAGGCTGTGCCTTTAAGAATCCAGAGACCACCAGTATCCCATCATGCACAGGTGGTGGCAGTTACTTTAGTTCTTTTTATAGGCGACGTGAGATATATGTAGATTGTAAGGATAACTCTGTGTATTCCACAGGGGAGGAGGGAGGGTTGCTTATGATTTATCATGGAAATTCCCCTATGAGAGAACTGGAGTTACAGGTAAGAAACTATTTCTTCTCTTGTAGGGGATTTCCATGTATAGTCATAAGCGTTGAATAGAATAGCAAGCCCATCCCCATATAGTGCGGTGGAGGAGACGGAGGATGAACTAGATAGTTTAAGCGAATAGGTTTCTGAGGGAAGCCTGACCTACTTGAGCACCTGCTCTAGCGTCAGCATCTAGGCAGTTGTGCTTGGTGAATGTATGAACTGATTTCCAGGTAGCTGCTTTGCAAATTTCTGAAATAGGGATATAGCGCAGCAGAGCAGCAGTAGCTGCTTTCCCTCTAGTGGAGTGTGCTTTTGGTTTAGCTGAGAGTGTTTTCTTAGCTTTGAGCAGAGCAAAATACATAAGACTATCCATCAGGAAATGGACTGCTTAAAGGTGGCTAAGCCTGAACGGAGTGGACCGTAGTTGACAAACAATTGTTCTGCTTTCCGGATGTCTCTCGTCTTGTCCAGACAGAATTTAAGAACTCTCCTCACATCCAGGGAATGGAGAGTTCTTTCCACTGGAGTAGAGACATTCTGAAAAAGAGTGGGTTATGAGATTGTCTGGTTGACATAGAATTCTGAAATTACCTTAGGGAGGAATTTCGGGTAAGTCCTTATAACTACTTTGCTAGAATGAAATACTGTGTATGGTTCATGTGAACAGAGCGCTTGGATCTCCCTACTCTGCGGGCAGATGCGATTGCCACAAGGAAAGCAGTTTTCCAAGACAGAGGTTGGAGAGATGCTATGTGCATGGGCTCAAAGGGGTCCTGCATAAGGCGTGAAAGGACTACATTCAGCTCCCATGAAGGGGAAGGGCGCCTAATGGGAGGAAAGACCTTCAAACCTTCTAGAAAATCCTTAATGACGGGGGCTCTGACAAAAGAGGTTTGTGAAGGACTTTCTCTGTAGGCAGTAAGAGCTGCCAGGTGAACTTTTATTGAAGAAAGTTTCAAGCTATATTGAGCAAAATGGAGTAAGTATGGAAGAATGACATCTTCCTGGCAAGTGGTAGGGTCCTTGTCCTTAAATGAACACCATATGCAGAATCTCTTCCATTTGAAGGCACATGCGGAACGTGTGGAAGGCCCCTTTGCCTCTCTGAGGATATTCATGCAGTCCTGCGATAAGTTCAAATGTCTATACTGTACTAGCTCAGGAACCATGCAGCCAAACTCAAAGAGGAGAGATTGGGGCATACCATCTGGCCTTAGAATTTCGTCAGTAGGTCTGGTCTGCATGACAGCTTGAGATGTGGACGGACAGACCGGTGAAGGAGGTCCATGAACCACCATTGACGAGGCCACTCCGGAGCTATAAGTATCATCTTGGCTCTCGACTGGGACAGCTTGATGAGGACTGCTGGGATCAGGGGAAATCGGTGGAAAAGCGTAGAGAAATCTGCCAGACCAGCTGATCCACAGGGCATTCCCCAGCTTCCCTGGCTGGAAGTACCTCAATGCGAAGCTTCAGCATTTTGTGTTTTCTGCTGTGGTGAATAAGTCTACGGCTGAGGTGTCCCAGAGTTTGAAAGGGTCTTGGACGACATTGTTGTTTAAGACTCACTCATGGTTTTCTTAGAGGAGTCTGCTGAGAGAATCTGCTTGAGCATTTTTTACACATGGAAGGTGAGTTACCGTGATTGTAAGGTCTCCGGCCAGAAGCCATTTCCAGATTGTCTGGACTTCTTGAGACAAGGGTTTGGACCTCGTCCCTCCCTGCTTGTTGAGGTAGTACATGTTTGTTATATTGTCCGTCTGAATAAGTAGGGAGTTGGACTTCAACGAAGGATGAAATTCCTTCAGTGCCAGATGGACTGCTCGCAGTTCCAGGAGACTGATGTGGTATATCGATTCTCTCGGCATCCAGTTGCCCTGATATTGGAGGTGGTCCATGTGGGATCCCCATTCTAGTAATGAGGAATCTGTGACTATGGTTTGAGGAGGAGTTTCCTGATGAAAGAGTGTGCCCCGATGTAGATTGTGTGGAGAACACCACCATTTCAATGGCAGCTTTGTCAGTTGGTCCCACTAGTCCTCGAGGCATTTCTGTAGAGGCCTCGTGTGGAGACGGGCATTCGATGTGAGAAAAATGCAAGAGGCCATTGAGCCAAGGAGAGAGGATACTATTTTTATGATTGGATAATAAGCTTTCATTAGAGCCTGAGACTTCCGAAGGATTGATAAGCGTCTCTCCCCCGAAGGACACCCTTTTGCTCGCAGGGTGTCGATGGAGGCTCCTAGGTAGTGTAGTAATTGTACTGCGACAGAGACTGACTTTGCAACATTCTTAAAGGACAATTATGCTGGGCCTCACACGGAGTCCCCCTTAGAAAAGTTAAAACTAGGTTGCAGAACACTGGAGTACAATAAAAGGAGCTGTGGGTAGGAGATACAGGTTTGCTAACTCCTTCAGAAAAAGCATTACAATTGGGGACTTGAACAAAAAATGCTGGTCTAGAAGACAGAGGAATGCCGACAAAGCAATGAAATACCCCTTAAAAGTGCTTCTTCACATCCCCACTGGGCAAGGGAAAGGACAACGTAGCGTGTAAGGGATCGATGTTGTCCATGCACCAAGCAACAAAGTTACTCCATCTTCCAAAGGAAACAGACTTGGTAGAGTGGCAAAGCACTGACAATATGACATCCACCACCTCCGCTGGTAGCTGAAAGGAGTTCAGAAGTGCCTGCTCAATCTCAAGGCATGAAAATGAAGGCCTCAGAGATTGGGGTGAAGAACCATTCCCTCCGACTAGAAGAGAAGGTTCAGTCTGCAAGGCAGCATGAGATAGGGACATATGGAGAAGCATTAAATGTCTGCATACCACACCTTGACTTGAGGAATCAAGGATATGGGGGAACGCGTAGTGCAGCTGAAGATTCACTTCAACTGAAATGCACCCTCCCCGCCCCCCAAGGCTCCCTGCAACGGATACTGCAGGGCACAGACCTGCTGGCATTGATAATTTTCCAAGGAGGTGAACAAGTCTTCTTAAGGAGAGCCCCAGTGGGCGAAGATTTCCTCTGGTAGGACATGCCACTCATGATTGGCACAATAACACCAACTCAGGCTGTCGGTTCTGACATTTAGAGACTCCCCAAGCTGCTGGTAGTAATCCAGATCCCTTGGCAGTGTGCCCAAAATCACAGCCTCAATGCTTCTAGGCAAGACGGGTGAGACCCCAACCACCTTCATTGTTAACATATCACATCGCAGTTGTATTGTCTGTCAAGAGCTGGACAGACCGACCTTGAATGCATGGAAGGAAGGCCTTGAGTGACAGCCAAAATGCTAGTAGTTCTAGCAAGTTTATATGAAGCACCTGCTCCTCCAGAGACTAGAGACCCCTGATCTCCAGACCCTCAAGATGTGCTCCTCACCTTAGACCGGAGGCATCCGTCACTACCGTTGAACAAGTTACTTACCTTCGGTAACGATATATCTGTAAGAAACATTAGTTAGTTCTAGATTCCTTACCTTAGAATTACCCCCAGGCATCAGACTGGATCCATTACCCCTAGGCGTCAGACTGGATCCGGAAAGTTTTTTCGTCAGCAGTACCTCTGCGCGTCGGAAGGTGGCGTCGGTCGGCTCCGCGTCCGTCGTCGGCGTCGTGGTCGCCGGGATGATGTCGCGGCAGCTACTTAGACGCCGCCCTTGCGCGCTGACGTCAGTTCTGTACACGACTTTCCGCGCCAGAAACGCACAGCCATGCAAGACACTGACCATTGGTGCACAAAACTAGGACCCTGAAAGGATGTCCTTAACCCTAGAAATCAGTTCGCAGAACGGGGAGTATGGGTGGGGCGGTAAGGAATCTATAACTAACTAATGTTTCTTACAGATATATCATTACCGAAGGTAAGTAACTTATTCATCTGAAAGAAACACGTTAGTTATAGATTCCTTACCTTAGAATAGATACCCAAGCAATACCAACCCCGGTGGTGGGTCTGCGAACCAAGATCACACCAGAGAGTCCTGGAGAACAGAACGGCCAAAGAAGCCGTCTCTCCGGACTTGGCTGTCCAGACAGTAGTGTTTCGTAAACGTGTGCAGTGATGCCCACGTAGCTGCCTGACGCACAAGTTACTAACTTGTGAAACGATATATCTATAAGAGACAGTAGTTAGTGACAGATTCCTTACCTTAGAATATCCCCAGGCGTCAGGCTGGATCCGGAAAGTTTTGCGTAGCAGTACCCTTGCGCGTCGGTAGGCGGTGTCGTGCGGCTCCGCGTCCGTCGTCGGCGTCGAGATCGCCGGGATGACGTCGCGGCCAGTACTTAGACGCCGCCCATGCGCGCTGACGTCAGTTCTGTACACGACTTTCCGCGCCAGGAACGCAGAGCCATGCAAGAAGCTGACATTGGTGTCTGAAAAATACTAGGGCCCTGAAAGGGATGTCCTTAACCCTAGAAATCAGTTCGCAGAACGGGGAGGATGGGTGGGCGGTAGGAATCTGTCACTAACTACTGTCTCTTACAAATATATCGTTACACAAGTTAGTAACTTGTGCATCTGAAAGAGACACGTTAGTGACAGATTCCTTACCTTAGAATAGATACCCCAGCAATACCAACCGCGGTGGTGGGTCTGCGAACAGATTCAGACAAGGAAGTCCCGGAGGACAGAGCGGCCAAAGAAGCCATCCCTCCGGACCTGGCTGTCAAGGCAGTAATGCTTGGTAAACGTGTGTAGCGAGGCCCACGTAGCTGCCTGACATATCCTGTAGCGGAACACCGCGGCCTAAAGCCGTGGTAGCAGCTGTTGCCCTGGTAGAATGGGCACGTAGCCCAACAGGGGGCTCCTTCTTAGCCAAAGAATAGCAGGCTTTGATACAAAAAGATTACCCAGCGGGAGATGGTCCTCTTGTGTACCGCCCGACCTTTTTTGGCGCCCACGTAGCCAACAAAGAGCTGGTCATCCACCCGGAACTGTTGTGTGCGGTTGAGGTAAAAGGAAAGCGCACGTTTTGGGTCCAGACGGTGGAGCCTCTCTTCCTCTCTGGAAGGATGCGGAGGCGGAAAGAAGGTGGGCAAAGTGATGGTCTGCCCAATGTGGAAGGCAGTAACCACCTTTGGCAAGAAGGACGGACGCGTCCTAAGAACAACCTTGTCTGGATGGACAGACAGAAAGGGGGGTTTGCACGAAAGAGCCTGGAACTCACTCACCCGCCGAGCGGAGGTGATGGCCACCAGAAAGGCTGTCTTCAGAGTGAGAAGACGAAGAGGACAGTTATGTAAAGGCTCAAAGGGAGCGCACATTAAAAAGGTAAGAACCAAGTTCAAGTCCCACTGAGGCATCACAAACGGAACAGGAGGGAAGAGGTGTGTAATGCCTTTAAGAAACCTGTTAACAACAGGGGACTTGAAAAGGGAGGGCTGATCAGGAAGCCTGAGGAAGGCCGAGATTGCACAAAGATAGCCCTTGATGGTACCCAGGGCAGAACCCTGTTGGGCCAGAGAAAGAAGGATCAGAAGAACCTCAGAAAGAGGGGCAGAAAGGGGATTCACAGCCTTTGCTGTGCACCATGCCACAAACTTGTTCCACCTGCAGGCGTATACCACCTTAGTGGAGGGATGCCTGGCTGCCAGAATCACATCACAAACTTCGGGAGGCAAGTCGAAAGGAATCAACTGCCACCGCTCAATCTCCACGCAAGGAGGTGGAGACTGGACAGGTTCGGGTGGAGAACCGTCCCCTGTTGCTGCGACAGAAGATCCTCCCGAAGAGGCAGACGGATCGGGGGATCGACGCTCATACTGAGTAGCTCGGGATACCAAACTCTTCGAGCCCAGTCCGGAGCCACAAGAATGACTTGGGCCCGGTCGTGCCGAATCTTCTTCAACACTCTGGGTAGAAGTGGTATAGGCGGAAAGGCGTACAACAGACCGCAACTCCACTCGCGACGAAAAGCGTCGCCGAGCGAGTGCCGCCTTGGAAATTCCAACGCGCAGAACTGATGACATTGCGCGTTCTCTTCGGTGGCGAATAGATCTAACCAAGGCTCTACCCACTGTAGAAAGAGTCCTTGCGCCACCTCCGAGTGAAGACGCCATTCGTGATCCATCATGCACCTGCGGCTGAGTTCGTCCGCCCTGGCGTTCAGAGAACCTGCCAGGTGTTGAACCATCAGGAATATGCCCTGATGTTCCAGCCATGTCCAGAGACGCAGAGCCTCCTGACATAGGGTCCACGACCACACCCCGCCTTGTTTGTTGCAGTACCACATGGCGGTAGTGTTGTCTGTGAACACCTGCACTACCTTCTCATTGCCGGTTCGAGAGCCACCACTGCAACTGTCTTGCAGTCCCCTCCGAGATCTGGACGTAATCGGACAGGTTCCCCTGATGCTGCGCCCACTGGAACTTCAGGTCCCACTGCAGAGCCCGCATATGCCATCTGGCATGATCGACCAGTAGGATGCAGGAGGCCATGAGGCCCAGCAGCCTCAGGGTCATCCGTACCGAAACCCAGGATAGAGGGTGAAAGATCGGAATCATAGCCTGAATATCCTGGACTCGCCGTTGGGGAGGATAGGCCCGAAACTGCGTTGTGTCCAGAACTGCTCCAATGAAAAGGAGCTGTGGAGAAGGAATCAGGTGCGACTTCGGCACGTTGATGGAGAACCCCAGCGAGTGCAGGAGTTCGGCCGTAGTCCGGAGGTGGGAGACGACTGCCTGGGACGAGCCCGCCTTCAGCAACCAGTCGTCGAGGTAGGGGAAGACTGGAACCCCTGCCCGGCGCAGATGAGCTGCGACCACCGCCATCACTTTTGTGAACACCCGAGGGGCGCTGGTAATGCCAAAGGGGAGCACGGTGAACTGAAAATGCTCGAGGCCTACCCTGAACCGCAGGTAACGCCGGTGGGCCGGCAGGACGGGGATGTGGAAATATGCGTCCTGCAAGTCCAACGCTACCATCCAGTCTCCAGGGTCGAGGGCAGTCAAGACCTGAGCTAGGGTGAGCATCTTGAACTTCTCCTTCCGGAGGAAGTGATTGACGTTCCGGAGGTCCAAGATAGGACGCATGTCCTCCTTGTCCTTTTTGGGCACCAGAAAGTAGTGGGAGTAACAACCACGCCCTACTTCTGGGGTCGGAATGCGCTCGATGGCCCCCTTGGCCAAGAGGGCCGCAACTTCCTTTTGAAGAAGCACCAAATGATCCCCCGACATGCGGTGGCATTGAGGTGGCATGGCTGGGGGGGGTAGTCACGAAGGGGAGGGAGTAGCCCCTTCGGACAATGTCCAAGACCCACCTGTCCGATGTGATGGCACGCCAGTGGTGAAGGTGATGGCGGACCCTGCCCCCCACTGGCGTGCTGTGGACCTGAAAGGTTGGACTAGGAGGCTTGGAGGCCGCGGAAGGGGCGGAGGTGGTGGCCTGACCCGCACGCTGGTTACCCGACCCGCCTCGGCGGGAGCCACGTCCTCGGCCACGCAAAGACGTTTGCTGCGCGGGCCGGTGGCTGGGCAGCGGACGTGACTGGGCGCCCCTTCCGTGGCCACGAAAGGGGCGAAAAGCAGACTGTTGCGGAGGGCGCACAGCAGAAAGGCCCAGGGACTTGGCTGTAGCCCGCGAGCCCTTAAAGCGCTCCAGCGCATGGTCTGCTTTGTTGCCGAAAAGGCTGACACCATCAAAGGGCATGTACATAAGTGTGTTTTGGACATCGCCCGAAAAACCAGTGGTCCTCAGCCAGGCGTGACGGCGCAGCGCCACTGTCGTCGCAAGCGATCTGCCTAGCGAGTCGGCGGTATCTAGGCCACACCGGATGGTATATTTCGCCGCATCTCTTCCTTCCGCAATGGCGCGGGAAAGCAGTGCCTGGGCCTCCTCAGGACACTGGGGCAGGACCTGCGCCACCGAATCCCACAAGGAGTGGGTATATCGGCCCAAAAGGCAAGTGGTGTTGACAGACCTCAAGCCAGCACTGGTGGAAGAAAAACCTTCTTCCCAAATTGGTCCAGTTTTTGGATTCCCTATCCGGGGAGCGGTAGGGAAGGCGCTTTGAGAGGCAGAGGCTTGGACAACCAAGCTCTCAGGGGTGGGGTGTTGGGAAAGGAACAGGGGGTCGCCCGGAGCAGGGCGATGGCGTCGGGCCACGTTCCTATCCACAGGAGCCCCTGTGGTGGGCTTGGACCAGGTGCCCAAAAGAACGTCTGAAAGTGCCTCGTTGAACGGCAGCAATGGCTCCGCAGAGGTAGCCGCCGGCTGAAGCACTTCAGTCAGGATGTTAGTCCTGACAGCCACTGTAGGTAACTGGAGGTGCAGGACCTCAGCTGCCCTACGCAACACCGTAGCAAAGTTTGCTCCCTCCTCCGTTGCCACGGAAGGAGGAGACAGCATGCCAATGTCAGGAGAGGTGTCCAGACCACTGGCCTCCCCTCAGCCCAGTCCTGATCATACTCACATTGGGCAGTGAGAGGGTCCTCAGACCCCTCCCAGTTCTCTTCGTCCTCCAAATCAGGGTCAATGTAAGGAGGAGGGACATGTGGGACCCAAGGTCTCAGCGGCGCCGGAGCCGGCGTCGATCGACGTCGGTCCGGCGCCGAGTCCGGAGAGAACCGGGGGACGACGTCGCCCGGAGCCACGGGCGGCGTCGTGAACGGCACCGGTGAAATCGACGCCGGTGGAGGTGTCGTTAGGTCAACGGGCATCGACAGGGGTTGTGGCAGCACCGGAGCCGGGGCCGGGGCTGGTGTCGCCGGGACCGGAGTCGTCAGCGGCGCCGTAGGAACCCCACTAGGGCCCGCGGGGCCCGAAGGCGCACCGGGGGGACCTTGAGGCCCGAAGAGGCGGGCCTTGGCCGACAGGAACTCCTGTATTTCGGCCGGAGTCGCCGCCGAACCCGGGTAGGGCGGGTAATGCGGCGGCGGCTCCACAGCCGCGGGGACGGTGCCGACGGGACCCTCAGCCGAGTCGCGCGACCGGCGAGGGGAAGTCGTCGAGCGATGACGCTTCTTCGACTTCTTGTGCTTCGACTTACCGGAGGAGTGCGAAGACTTTGACCCCGAAGGACTCCGCGACCGGCCCCTCGACCTCTCTCGTGACCGGGGCTTGTATTGGCGCGGAGCCGACTGCCGGACCTCGAGGAGCTTTCGAGACCACTCTCGCAAAGCCTTCGGATGCAAGGCCCGACAGTCAGGGAACGACTTGGAGTCGTGGTCGCGCCCGAGGCAGTAGAGACAGTCTCGATGCGGGTCCGTGATCGACATCATCCGACCACAGGCGTCGCATGGCTTGAAGCCGGGCATCCCTACCGACACCGTTGGAATCGAACGACTCGAGAAAAACTGTGACAAAAAATCACAAAAAGTTCAGTCAAAAAATGACTAGGGCACTGCTCTCTCCGGATCTGCGCTTACTGGCGCGGAAAAAGAAAGAACTGACGTCAGCGCGCATGGGCGGCGTCTAAGTACTGGCGGCGACGTCATCCCGGCGATCTCGACGCCGACGACGGACGCGGAGCCGCACGACGCCGCCTACCGACGCGCAAGGGTACTGCTACACAAAACTTTCCGGATCCAGCCTGATGCCTGGGGATATTCTAAGGTAAGGAATCTGTCACTAACGTGTTTCTTTCAGATAGATGTCATTTAGAGGAACTCCTCTTCCCAAGGCAATAGTGGCTGCCGTCGCCCTGGTGGAGTGAGCGCGTAGCCCTACTGGAGGCTCCTTTTTAGCCAGAGAGTAACAAGCCTTAATACACAACATGACCCATCGAGAAATGGTGCGTTTGTGTACGGCCCGACCCTTCTGTGCGCCCACGTAGCCAACAAAAAGTTGATCATCCACCCCGAACTGTTTTGTGAGATCCAGATAGAAGGAGAGCGCACTTTTTGGGTCCAGACGGTGGAGCCTCTCTTCCTCCTTCGAAGGATGCGGAGGCGGAAAGAAGGTGGGCAAATTAATGGTCTGCCCAATGTGGAAGGCAGTGTCCACCTTAGGAAGGAAGGATGGACGGGTTCGGAGAACCACCTTGTCCGAATGAACAGACAGGAAGGGAGGTTTTGAAGAAAGGGCCTGGAGCTCACTCAACCTTCTAGCCGAAGTGATGGCTACCAGGAAAGCAGTCTTAAGAGTCAAGAGCCGTAAGGGACAGCTATGAAGCGGCTCAAAGGGAGCGCACATTAAATAAGTTAGTACAAGATTCAAGTCCCACTGAGGCATAACGAAGGGGATTGGAGGAAAAAGATATGTTAAGCCTTTTAAGCAACGGTTAACTACCGGGGACTTGAAAAGAGAAGGCTGATCTGGCAGCCAAAGGAAAGCAGAGATGGCTGACAGATAGCCCTTGATAGTGCCCAGAGCAGAGCCCTGCTGGGCTAAAGAGAGAAGGAACAAGAGAACTTCAGAAAGAGGGGCAGAAAGGGGATCCACAGCCTTTGCCGTGCACAATGCCACAAATTAGTTCCACCGGCAGGCGTATACCGTCTTAGTGGAGGGACACCTGGCTGCCAAGATTACGTCACAGACTTCGGGAGGCAGGTCGAAAGACGTCAACTGCCGCCGCTCAATCTCCACGCAAGGAGGTGGAGACTGGACAGGTTCGGGTGAAGGACCGTCCCCTGCTGCTGCGACAGAAGATCCTCCCGAAGAGGCAGTCCGATTGGAGGATCAATGGCCATGTTGAGCAGCTCGGGATACCAGACTCTTAGTGCCCAATCCGGAGCCACAATAATGACTTGGGCCCGGTTGCGCCTGATCTTCTTCAGCACTCTGGGCAGGAGTGGTATAGGCGGAAAGGCGTACAACAGAAAGCAACTCCACTCGCGACGAAAGGCGTCGCCTAGCGAGTGCCGCCTTGGAAATTCCAACGTGCAGAATTGCTGACATTTCGCGTTCTCTTCGGTGGCGAATAGATCTAACCAAGGCTCTCCCCATTGTTGAAAGAGACCTTGCACCACCTCCGAGTGGAGACGTCATTCGTGATCCATCATGCATCTGCGGCTGAGTTCGTCCGCCCTGGCGTTCAGGGAACCTGCCAGGTGTTGAACCACCAGGGATATGCCCTGATGTTCCAGCCATGTCCAGAGGCAAAGGGCCTCTTGACAGAGGGTCCACGACCCCACCCGGCCCTGTTTGTTGCAGTACCACATGGCGGTGGTGTTGTCCGTGAACACCTGCACTACTCTTCCCCGGACAGAGGGAAGGAATGCCTTGAGTGCAAGACGAATCGCCCAGAGCTCCAGAAGGTTGATGTGGAGCCCGTACTCCCCCGGAGACCAGAGGCCTCTGATCTCCGCCTCTCCCATGTGGCCGCCCCATCCCAGAAGGGATGCGTCCGTCACCACAGTGTGGTCTGGTTGGGGAAGGGAGAGTGATCTGCCATTGACCCAATCCTGGTTCGTGAGCCACCACTGCAGTTGACGTGCAGTGCCCTCCGAGATCTGGACGCAATCAGACAGATTCCCTGATGCTGATCCCACTGGAACTTCAGGTCCCACTACAGAGCCCGCATATGCCACCTGGCATGATCGACCAGCAGGATGCACGAGGCCATGAGGCCCAGCAGCCTCAGAGTCACTCTGACCGAAACCCGGGATAAAGGCTGAAAGATCGGAATCATAGCCTGAATATCCCGGACTCGCTGCTCGGGAGGATAGACCCGAAACCGTGTTGTGTCCAGAACCGCTCCGATGAAGAGGCGCTTCTGAGAGGGACTCAGGTGTGACTTCGGCACATTGATGGAGAACCCCAGCGAATGCAGGAGGTCGGCCGTCGTCTGGAGGTGGGAGACGACTGCCTGGGGCGAGCCAGCCTTCAACAGCCAGTCGTCGAGATAGGGGAAGACTGAAACCCCTGATCTGCGCAGATGAGCTACGACCACCGCCATCACTTTCGTGAATACCCGAGGGGCGCTGGTGAGGCCAAAGGGGAGCACGGTAAATTGAAAATGCTTGTGGCCTACCGTGAACCGTAGGTAACGCCGGTGGGCCGGCAGGACGGGGATGTGAAAATAAGCGTCCTGCAAGTCCAACGCTACCATCCAGTCTTGCGGGTCGAGGGCAGACAAGACCTAAGCCAGCGTCAACATCTTGAACTTCTCCTTCCGGAGGAAGCGGTTGACGTACCTGAGATCCAAGATAGGACGCAGGCCCTTGTCCTTCTTGGGGACCAGAAAGTAGTGGGAGTAACAACCACGACCTACTTCTGGGACAGGAACGCGCTCGATGGCTCCCTTGGCCAAGAGAGCCGTAACTTTCTGCTGGAGAAGGACCAGATGATCCTCCGACATGCGGTGGTATCTTGGTGGCATGGCTGGAGGGGTAGTCTCGAAGGGGAGGGAGTAGCCCCTTCGGCTATTTGCAAAACCCACCTGTCCAACGTGATGGTGCGCCGTGGGGGAGGTGATGGCGAATCCTGCCGCCCACTGGCGTTTGATGGGTCTGAAAGGTCGGACTAGGAGGGTTTGGAGGCTGCTGCGGAGGGGGGGGGAGTGTTGGTGGACTGGCCCGCCCGCTGGCCCCCGGAACCACGACGGTTGTTCCCACGTCCCCGGCCGCGCGAAGGTTGGGTAACTTGCTGCGGCCTGTGGCTCTGGGCGGGACGTAGCGGGGCACCCCTTCCGTGGCTACGAAAGGAGCAAAAAGCAGACTGCGCAGGGCGGGTGGAGAGGCCCAAGGACTTGGCCGTAGCCCGTGAATCCTTGAAACGCTCTAGAGCGTTGTCTGCTTTATCGCCAAAAAGGTGACGGCCATCAAAGGGTATGTCCATCAAGGTGTTCTGGACATCCCCTGAAAAGCCAGTCGACCTCATCTAGGCTTAGTGACGAAGCGCTACCAACGTTGAAAGGGTCCTGCCCAGAGAGTCGGCGGTGTCCAGCCCACAACGTATGGCAAACTTTGCTGCATCTCTCCCGGCGGCCACAGCCTGGGAGAGCGCTGCCCGGGCCTCCTCCGGACACTGAGGCAGCACCTGCGCCACCATATCCCACACGGAGTGGGAATAATGGCCCAAGAGACATGCGGTGTTTAACGACCGCAGTCCTAAGCTGGCAGAAGAGAAAATCTTCTTCCCAAGGTGGTCCAGCTTCTGGGATTCCCTTTCCGGGGGAGCGGTAGGGAATGCGCTTTTGGAAGTGGAGGCTTGGACTACCAAGCTCTCCGGGGTGGGGTGTTGGGAGAGGAAAGTGGGGTCGCCCATAGCCGGACGGTGACGTCGGGCAATCATCCTGTCCACGGGAGCCCCCCGTGTTGGGCCTGGACCAGGTGCCCAAAAGGACGTCGGTGAGGGCCTAATTGAACGGCAGCAAGGGCTCCGAAGAGCTCGTAGCCGGTTGAAGCACCTCCGTCAGAAGGTTAGTCCTGACCGCCACCGTAGGAAGCTCGAGGTTGAGAGCCTAGGCCGCCCTACGCAACACCACTGCGTACGACGCTCACTCCTCCGTAGCCACGGTAGGAGGAAACAACATGCCAAGGTCAAGGGAGGTGTCAAGACCACTTGCATCCCCCAGTTCCTCTCTCCAGTCCTGTTCAATGTCCAACTGGTCAGTCAGAGGGTCACCTGACCCCTCCCAGTCCTCCTCATCCTCTGGTTGCCACTCAGGTTGAAAAGGGGCCCCAGGAGTGAACAGGGGCACAAAAACCCGTCTCTGCGCCGGATCCGGCGTCGAGCGACGTCGGTCCGGCTCCGTATCCACGTCGGGATGGATGCTGGGGTCGACGCCGGCCGGGGGGCCGACCGGCGTCGGACGCGGTAGTGGTGCCGTCGGAAGCGGCGCCGGTGGAGGCGTAACGAGGTCAACCGGCGCCGATCCGGATCCAGGCCTGGATCCAAGGGAGGCCTGCGGCGCTGGGGCCGGAGCCGCCGACAGAGAAGGCCTAGACCCCCCAACCGAGTCCACGGGGCCCGAAGGCGCGCCAGCGGGGTCGGTCTGCCCAAAGATGGCATGCATCGCCTCGTAGAAAGTACGAAGCTGGGCGGGAGTCGCTCCGGGTCCCAGAAAGGGAGGGAAACGCGGAGTTGACTCTTCAGGCTCCGTGCGCGGAGCCGCGGGAGGGGCACCACCCGCGTGCCTCGTCGGATCGGCCGACCGACGAGGAGAAGTCGAAGAGCAACGATGCTTCTTTGACTTCTTCTTATGCTTCGACTTACCCGACCCCGAGTGCGCAGACTTCGAAGATTTTGAACCGGAATGGTGATGGCTCCGCGACCGGTCCCTCGACCTCCCTCTCGACCGGGACCTCGAACAGCGCGGAGCCGACTGCCGGTGCTCAAGCAGCTTTCGGGACCGCTCCCGGAAAGCCTTCGGCCCCATCGACCGGCAGTCGGAGCACGACTTGGGGTCGTGGTCGCGCTCCAGGCAAAAAAGACACACGCGGTGCGGGTCCGTCACCGACATCATGCGATGACTGGAGCCGCAGGCCTTGAAACCAGGCATCCCTCGTGCACCTTCGGAGTTGAAGACTCGAAAAAAGAAGTCGACAAAAGTCGAGAAAAAGTTAGTAAAAAATTGACTGAGGTACCGGATCTGCGCTGGCTGGCGCGGAAAAATAAAGAACTGACGTCAGCGCGCGAGGGTGGCGTCTAAGTAGCTGCTGCGACGTCATCCCGGCGACCACGACGCCGGACGCGGAGCCGACCGATGCCACCTTCCGACGCGCAGAGGTACTGCTGACGAAAAAACTTTCCGGATCCAGTCTGATGCCTGGGGGTAATGGATCCAGTCTGACGCCTGGGGGTAATTCTAAGGTAAGGAATCTATAACTAACGTGTTTCTTTCAGATACCACGGTTAGAGAGAAACTGAAAGGCATCCATCGGTGAAGGCTCACCTCGTTCCAACACCAGAGCACATCAGCCAAAGCGTCCCATGAGACCACAATGGTGCCGGACAGATCTCCCCAATGTCAGTAACAAGACCATCAGGACTAGAACTCCTGCGCCTCCCAGAAAGGATGGAACCATCTTATGGATGTCATCAACCCTATGAGGAGGAGGAGGAAAGAGATGAATAAGGATAGTGTCCAGAACCAAGTCTATGAACAGTAGACATTGAGAGGGCTCCTGCTGAGATTTGGGCCTGTTGAGTGAAAAGCCCAGATAACCAGCAGAGTTACCATTACTGCAGATCATGCGTCACCAACTCCTGCAACTCGGCCTTGAGCTGCCAGTCGTCCAAGTACAGGAAGTTTGGAATACATGACCGTCTGAGATAAGCTGCAACCACTGACATCACCTTGGTGACGACTCGAGCTGCCAATGTCAAACCAAAGGGAGCACTGAATTGGTAATGGGTGGACCTCACCACAAAACACAGGCAATTCTGGTGCAGGACTAGGATGTGGAAGTAAGCATCCTGCAAGTCGAGTGACACCATCAGGTCCCCCATCTCCAACGCCAGGCTAGCATCTTGAACTTCTCCTTTCTAAGGTAGAATTCCAGAACCATGAGACCAAGGATTAGACACAGATCACCATCCTTCTTGGGCATACGAAGTATCAAGAATAACGTTGTTGGCTAATCTCCTACTCTGGCACTAACTCCATTGTTTCTGTCAGAAACAGTACTGCCACTTCTTTCTGCCGGATTGGAAGATGGTCTTCATATGGGAAAGGGGCAAGAAAAGGAGAAGCCTGTAGAAAGGGTAGAAGGCTGTTATCTGAAGGATCCACTGGCCCGAAGTAATTGCCTTCAAGGCTGGTAGAAAGGAGAACACCTAGTCTCCTACAGGCTCCTCGTGTGCTGGAAGGTGCAAACTAGGCCTGCTTTCCTTGGGGGTGTAGGGGAGGAAGAGGAGGAGGCTGAGTGGAGGGATCAGGGGCCTTTACCTCTTTCCTTGCCGCTGATCTTACTAACCAGAGGGTTTGGCGGCTATAGCGTTAAATCACTCGAGAGTGGAATCCGCTTGATTACTAAATAAGTGGGAACCATCAAAGAGTAGGTCCATGAAGATGGCTTTTCTATTCGTGGAAAAGGCCAACGTGCGAAGACAAACATGGCGGTGGACCGCTACTAAGGACCTTAGAGCATTGGTCAATGAATCCGCAGTATTGAGACCGGAAGTAATGATGTGGCGTGAAGTATTCTGCCTATCTCTGATGGCATCTGAAAATGAAACCTTGATATTATCAGGGACCTGGTATACCTCCATAAGGTGCAAATGGTGTTCAAAGATTTTAACGCCTTACTTCCAGCTCAGAAAACTTTCTTGTCCTAAGCCATCAAACGTTTTGATTCCCTGTCTGTTGGCTTCATAGAAAAAGTCCCTGACACCTGACCTCAAGAACAAGAAGGGAGCCTGGCCAGCGGTTGGTGGCAGAAATGTGGCGCAGAATGGTGCCGGGCCAAGAGGCATGAACACAGGCATGCCATACGGCTGCATTGAGGACCAAAAGTGCACCAGAGGGGGCATTCACACCAGTAAAGATATTAAAGAGCTCAATGAAGAACACTGCTTTATCAGATCCTGGCTGTGGAAAATTAGGTAGACAGTTATCGGTGCTGGGGGAAGGCCAGCTGGCTCAAGGTCCGCCTCAGATTGTAGTGCCTAAGGGAAGATGGGTCAGACTTCTCAACTACTACTAACTACTTCTGAGGATGAAGATACTGTGAGAGTCAGAGGGCACATAAGAGACTTACTTTTGGAATATTTCATGTGCTTCTTCTGTTAACTGGAGGAGTGGGAGAAAGTGACCTCGAAAGGGCCTGAAATTGACATTGGTCTTTCCCTTTGTTGCAAGCACAGGCTGCAAAACGTTTGGCCTCCCGTTCCTTAATTGCCTTGGGATTCACGCTGAAGCAGGATTTGGAGTCATGTCTGGAACCCAAGCACCAGAAACATGTAGAGTGGGAGTTGTTGATGGATATTTGTTCTTCACAGTCCCTGCAAGGGTTGAAGCCTGAGTGCTTCTGGGAAGGCACCTTTCTAGCACTGATACTGGATCTACTTCAAAGGCATGGAAAAACTAAACTGATGGTGTGGCACCGAGGCAGGTGCTATATGGCTTCAGTGACATCTACTGATGCTACTTCCAGGGTTGATACGAATCTAACATCCCCCTACTGGTGTCCCAGATCTTTGAAGTTTTCTGGATCCAGTCTGACACCTAGTATTATGTAAAAGGTAACGAAGCAGCAGATAGAAGTATCCACCAGAAATCAAACTGTAAGACATTAGGAGCCAAATTGCAATTTAGCACTTTGAGTCAGTGGTGATAAACCTGACCTTATTGCTGGGTCAGTAAATCAAAGAGGTTGCAGATTTCAATGTACTAGAGTAAATTCAGTGTATCTTGTTCATACCAAGGCAATTACAACTAGCATCATGGATGCTAGTCTAATCTTCCTGACCATACATGGAATGAGGGAGAGTTGGTAAATAAATATTACTGACCACTTTATCCAAAAAGCATTCCCCATGGTCAGGAGGTGTGAGTACTTAGACACAAGGCTTTGGCATTTCCTGTTTTTGCTTGTGGCAAAGAGGTAAATTTGAGGAAGGCCGCACCTGTTTTCATCTTTATACCCCATTCATGTGATTCCTCTCTTGCTCAGAAGATCAGCAAAGTCATTGTCAACCTCTGCTAAATGTTCAGCTAGGAGGTAGATGTTCCTATGTAGTACAAAATCTTTTTGTAAATTTTTGACCGATGCAGATAATGTGTACCTCCTTGTTTCTGTATGTGGCCCATCAGTGTGGTATTGTCTGCTGGAAACAGGACTATCTGGCCTTTGACATACGTCTGACGATCAACATTAGAGAAACAGTACAAGGCAGAGAAGACAACAACTGCTGTTCCTGATGGAGCCCCCGGCCTGAGGCGGCCATGGAGCCGTGCCTCCCGCTGCTGCTGCTGGGGAGCTGCGGCCTGCTGCTGCTCGCTGGCGACCTTTCAGTGGTACTCAAGATGGCGGCCGTGCCGTGAGACGAGACGAGTGCCTCGCACGGGCAGCTGCTGCGGTGAGTGAAAATGGCAGCGAAAGTCCTCCGGCACAGCGGACGGCCCTGGGACGTGGTGATCGCGGCGGTGGGCCGAGAGGGGCACGGAGGAGCTAGTGGCGGGCCTGCCGTGCAGCGGAAGGTGTAAAGGGAAGACGGCGGTAAGATGGCGCCCAAACTGCGGAGGCCCTGAAATGGCGGCCAGAACGAGGGGAAGAACGTTGTAAATGCAGCAGCACTGACTTTGGTAACGGGCTTGGAGCGCCGTAAAGGTCGGAGAGCGACCGGAGGTGCAGCGGCGCTTGCGGAGTACATCTGGGGGTGGAACAGGAGAACTGCCCGCACAGCATACGGCCCCTGCACTGAGGACTCAACCCAGTAGAGAGGGATCGGGAGCAGCGATGTGAGTACCTGAGGCTGCTTGGAGCGCAGGGCTGTCTGTGAAGTGCCTGAACTGCCCCAGCAACATGCTCTAAGGGTTCCACCTGAAGCCAGAAGGGCTCCCTGCAGAGTGTGTCCGGGAAGCGCCAGTGCGAGCAGTAGTCCCTGAGTCACCCACATCGGCTGTACGAGAGGAGACGGGTCCCGCTGGAATAGCTGACCCTGCAAACTGTTGGGGTGCTGGTCCCTAGGATGGTGCATGAGTGCCTTGAAAACCCAAGGAGCCAATAGAGGCCGGGATCGTCCCTCACGGACCGCGGCAGGACTTTGCAGGTGCGGTGGAGGGGATAGCATTGTAGAGAGGCCTGCTGGACCATGTCGCACTGAGGGCCCAGGCCTAACTGCAGCAGCGGCCGGATCTGGTGTAAAATCTCGTCTATCTCTCCTGGTCTAAAATCTTTTGTCATCAACCTGATCTTGTTCAGCCCCCACCCGACCCTGTTCCTGCTCACCCACCAGGACTTTTACTCTGAGAACTTTCCCTCAACAGCGGAGACCTAGCCATTTTGACTGATGCCCGGTGGAGCTACCTCGCGAGCTAAAGGGGAGATGGGTTATGGATTTCTTCCTTGACCATCACCTACCAAGCCGGTCTTTGGGCAAACTCTCCTGCGTCTCTCTGGACCTTTATTTCCCTCCTCCCCCTTCACCCTACCCACTACCCCTCTCCGCTCTACTCTTTCTCCTCTTTTTAGCTACTGACCCTTGCCCTCACCCGTCCTTGCTCATAGACCCCACCCTGCCTTATCCACTTGACTTTCTTTTGTGAACCTTCCCTCGTCAGCTGAGACCTAGCTATTTTGACTGATGCCCGATGGAGCTACCTTGTTTAGCTATAGGGGAGACGGGCTGTGGATTCCCTCCTCGGTCGTCACCTACCCAGTCGGTTTTTGGGCAGACTTCCTCTCGTCTCTCCTGCCATCTTTTCACCCATCCTCCCCCTTCACATTTCCCCCCTCCCCCCCTCCGCTCTGTCTCACCTTTCCTTCCTCTTTCAATATGTTGCTTATTTTTTTATGTAAAGTGTAATTTGTTTATCGTGTCCTGTAACATTGTGTAACCCTATGTAAAGCGCTCTGATACCTCCGGGTCTAGCCAGCGCTATATAAAACTCTCAAAATAAAATAAAAAAACTGCTGACATGACATAGTGCCTTGGTTCAAAATGTTTAAAATGGAATCATGCCTTGCAATGGTGCAAACACCTTTCCAAGACCAAACAAAGCCTAGATAACAGTCATTAAACAGGTGGTTTTGAGACTATTTCAGAAGATACCTACCACGTATAGGTTCCTGCAAATGCCCATTACATACATCTTTTTCTTTGGTTATAAGTTAGCAATGTGTCTGATCAGCAAATAATTCTCACTTTTTCTGATTTATAGATTTTTATTTTAAGCTGTAGATAAGGGGAAGTGGAATTCCTCCAAATGTGTAGTCTACTTACCGTCCTTTACTTTCTCTTTTCACGTCTCTTTGTTCAAAAGGTTCAATGTTTGCTTTCAGCAGCTGAATGGATCCAGCAATAGGCTCTCCGAACAATTGCTGAGATTTATTCTGAATGCTTTGGTTATAATCAATAATATTTTTAAGTGGTATGAGTCTTGGTGGTTGAAAAGGCGGAACTTGAGATAAAACCTAATAGCAGATAATAAATACCAATTACCAATTGAATTAAACATTTCATTATCTGACTAGTGATTATCTGGAATGTGAGATGTAAAGAAACGTGCAGTTAAAATGGTTACATACACGTCGTTTCCTTCTTTATCATATTTACATATAGCTTTCTCTATTTACAGAAGTGCACTATCATCTAGAAAAAATCCTGAGTTTCATGAATTTTAACCAGACATATTAACATATTTGCACGGTTTTATACATATGATATTACTAGATATATTTTCTTTCATTTCGCAATGATGCCTTAAAGCATCATAAGAACAGGTTAAGAAAAACACAAGAAGAATCTTCTAAAATGAACAGAGACAAACCATGACAAAGCAGAATGTTACAAACATAGTGCAGGATTCTTTCACAATGATTATTGATTCTCTTTTCTCACACTTAGTTAAAATAGTATGCACTTACCAGCTAAGCAGGTGCTCAAGGTGAAAACGTTTCCTCTTAGATTCACAAACCTGGACACACCACAGCATCAAATGGAATTTCCAATGGCTAAGATACTCACTTGAAACATTTTCTTCGCTGCTTCATTTCCTTATAAATTGGTGTATGAAATACCTCACTCTATTCAACCTTAACATATGTTACTTATCTTTCAGTATAGTGCTCTAACATTGATATATACACTATACATTTGTACGTTTTTTAAATCTCCTGCTAACTCAAGTTGGAAATCCTTTCGTTTAAAAACAAAAAAAAATAGAAAACATGTTCCTGACAGCCGTTCCATAGGACTATTTTCAAAACTCAATTCAGGTTTTTTTCATCCATACACCATAGCACCAGCATGTGCATCTACCACTAAATCCCACCTTGGCCACCCTCTCAGCATGCAACTCTACACTGGAAGTGACAGCTGGAACCTCATATATGCGCCATCCAAGCGCATTGATGTCAGTTTTTTTCTGGACACCGTCCGCGCCCTCGGAGCCCAAAGACCAATTGTTCATATCAGTGTACAGATCTCTAAATTGGGACCTTTTTAGATGGAAAAAAAAGTCCAATCCACAGAACAGCGATGTGGGAGGGCAATGTGGAATCTGTAGTTAGCAATAGAAAGAGCACTACAGACTCCTCACCTTTAAAATAGATACCAAAGCAGTACCTACTCTAGTGGTTGGTCATTGGAATGACTCAGAACAAAAAGTCCTGCAGGAACGAAAAGTCGAGATGCCTTTTTGTAGGACCTGGGTGTCAAGGCAGTAGTGCTTTGTGAATGTGTACACTGACGCCCATTTAGCGGGCCTGGCATATATCCAGGTCAGACACTGCATGCTAATGCAATAGTAGCAGCCTTTTCTTTGGTGGAGTGAGCCTTTAATCCGTCAGGGAGCTGCTTCTTGGCCAACGCGTAACACATCTAAATGCAGATGTAGAAGACTATTTACCTGGATAGCATCCCCCTCTGCATTGCCACGTCTTTCTTTTCCCCAGAAAACCCCACAAACAGCTGATTCTTTATCCGATGGTCTTTGGTGCGACTGATGTAAAAGCTCAGTGCTCTTTTGGGATCTAACAATGGAATCTCTCCTCCTCTTTCGAGGGGTGAGGCAGAGCAAAGAACGTCTAGAGTGTGGTGGACTGGAGAAACAGCGGCACAAGTTTCGGCAGAAAAGCCACTCTAGTCTGTAGCACCGATCTGACTTGAAAGAAGGTGTGTACGGCAGCTGTACTGAACGAACTTGAGACTCATGCGACAAGCTGAAGTGATTGCGATCATGAACATTTCCTTCAGGGTCAGGAGATACAGGGGAGAGCTGTGTAATGGTTCAACCGGGTATACATAAGGAAATTAAGGACCAGATTAAGGTCCACATTGAGGCATCACAAAAGGTTTTGGGAAAAACATGTGGAACAAACCTTTGAGGAAGCGCATCACAACAGGTGATTTAAACAAAGACAGCTGGTTCTGTAGCTGCAAGAAGTACTCACAGGCAACCTTTAACAGTGGCCACTGCAAGTACTTTCTGGGCCAAAGACAAAACAAACAGTAAAAAAAATCTAACAGTTTGGCCTGCAATGGATTCATGTTAAAGGTACCGCACAAAGCAACAAACTTGTCATATCGACCATATAAAGAGATTTTGTAGAAGAATGTCTAGCCCCCAAGATGACATCCACTACATCTGGAGGAAGATCAAACGCAGTCAACTGCCGCTGATCAATCTCCATGCACGGAGTTGTAGGCTGTGAAGGCCTGGGTTTAACCCCTTGCGCGGTGCGCACATTCCCCCGCGGTGCGGGCGAATTAATGAGTGGGCGGGGTTCGGACGGCCCCCGGCCGTCCTCCGCACACGCCCACCGTGACGTCGGACGGCCGGGGGCCGTCCGACGCATGGAAAGGGTTAAGAACCTGCCTTGCTGCTGTGACAGAAGAGCCTCCTAAAGCCTCAGCCTGATTGGAATATAGATGCTATTGCCCAGAAATTCCAGGTAGGACACTCTCCTGGCACAAGCTGGAGACACTAGGACAACTGTCCCCCATTGGTCCGGATCTTCTTCAGAATTTGGAGCAGGAGAGGTTGGGTCAAAAAGGCATACAAGAGTACCATGCTCCACTCTAAACAAAATGGGTCTCAGAGAGAGAGCTCAAAAGTGTTGAAATTGCATGCTTTCAGCAGTGGCGAAAGGATTGAGCCAAGGTTCTCCCCTTTGTTGGAAGACACTCTGCGCCACCTCCGGGTGTAGCTGCCATTTGTGGTTTACTAGGTGTCACTGGCTGAGTTTGTCAACACTGGCATTTAAAGATTCTGTCAGGTGGGGTAAAGTCAGGAAAATGCCATGATGATCCAGCCAATTCCAGAGGCACATGGGCACCTGGCACAGCGCAGCACCCCACCCGTCCTGCTTTTTGCAATACCAAAGTGGTGATGGTGGTGTCCATGAGGATTTGAACCACCCTGCCCTTGATGAACAGCAGGAAGGCAATTCAGCAACAAGAGAATGGCCTACAATTCAAGCAAGTTGATGTGGAGGCGGGTCTCTACCAGAGACTAGAGTCCTCTGATCTCCACTTCTCCCAGATGACCTCCCAAGCCCAGCAGCAGCGCATCTGTCACCATCATCAGCTCTGTGTGTGTAGGTAGAGGGGTCTACCAATGGTCCAATTGCATTTAAGTAGCCACCACTGCAGATATTTTGTAGTCTCCTCCGACACCTGGATGGAATCTGACTGGTACCCTAGAAGCTCGGTCCACTGAAACATCAGATCCCACTTCAAAGCCTGCATGTGCCATCTGGCTGGTCGATGAGCAGGATTCAGGAGGCCAGAGTACCATGAAGCCTTAGAGTCATCCGCAATGAGACGCAGGACGGAGACTGACAAATCAGGATCATATGCTGAATCTCCTGCACTCGTTGATTTGAAGGGAACGCCCGGAAGAGCACCATGTCCAGGATGGCTCTGATGAAAAGGATCCACTTCAAAGGAGTCAGGTGTAACTTTGCCACGTTGATCATGAACCCCAGTAATGTAATGAGGTTTGCTGTCATCTGGAGGTGATCCACAACTGACTGTGCGAGCCCGCCTTCAACAGCCAGTCGTCGAGGTAGGGAAACTCCAACCTCTGAAGATATGGAGCGACCATCGCCATCACCTTCGTGAACACCGGAGGGGCCTAGGTGAGGCCAAAAGGATGCATGGGAAACTGAAAATGCTCATAGCCCAGGTAGCGCCTGTGGTCCTGCAGGACTGGAATATGGATATAGGCGTTAAGCAGGTCCAAAGCCATCATCCAGACTCCTGGATTAGGTAGAGCCAAGCACAGCGTGAGCATCATGAATTTTCCCTTTAACATGGAGAAATTAAGGGGGTCGAAGGTCTAGATTGAGATGGGGGGGGTCTGCCCTTCTCCGGCACAAGGATTGATCAGGAGTAGCACCCAGTTCCGATCTCTTAGGTGAAGACCTCTTGCTATGGCTCCTTTGTCCAAAACAGCCTGTTCCTTCTGCAATAAAATGGTTCTCCGAAAGCTACTTTTAGGAGAGTGTAAGATACAATTGGACAGAAATGAAAGGGAAGAAATAGGCTTTTTGGACTATCTTTACAGAAGAGAAGTGGGGGTTGGAATGATCACTAGTATCAACCACTCTGTCTAAGCTGTCCACTGTATCCAGGACTGACCTGATGAGGTAGTTGGCCGCATCCCGGCCATCTTGAATAGCCTGCGCCAAGGGAGTGCGGAATTCTTCCAAGGCTGCTCATAAGATTTTAGTCCCATAAGGCATGGGAGTGACTGAGCCCCACCAGACATGGCTTGGACCAATGGCAGGCCTCATTACTTGCTTGTTGACCACATTGTGCCCATCTTTTTTCACAAATTCGTACGACATGGGGAGGTGAGCAACTCTCTTGCTAGTTCTACTTATAGGTCTTTTTAAGATTTGCATGCTGTTTTAATAGGGTGGGAATCCCCGCTTGTTTTCTCTTTTCTTTTTTCTGCTTTCTTTCCGCTTTGAACACTTACTCACCCCTTCTCTTTCTACTAATGCCGAAAATCTCTAAGTGTATATGTCCATGTGTGACATCTGCATTAGCCAACATGTTTGGAGCTACTACACATGCCATTAGTCTGGTCTGTGTTGTGAAGTATGGATATTTATACACCGCAGTAAATGGCAATTCTTTTTTAAATTGTTTTGTTTTTTTGGCTCCATCTCTGTAAATGTGGTGTTTATTAAGTAGTGTTCGTTAAGTTTTTCATGTATTTACATGTTTTTATATAAATGTTTGTGATTACTTTTTGAAGTGTCATACGTAAAGTATTGTGGCTTTTCTGTTCAAGTCCTGTGCCGTTTTGTAATGTATTTAATTTTTGTTTAGTGTTTGTGTTGTGATTGAGGTTTCTTTGTATGTCATTTTCAGCCCTGATGAAGTTCTCCTTGTGGGAACGAAACGCGTTGGCTGAGCTGTTTGTGCTTTTAACTTATGGAAAGAATTGAGTTGAAATAAAGACGTTTGATACAACAAAAGTGTTCTGGACTTCATTGCCTGGTACACCCCCACTTGTAGCTGCCCTTTCAGACATGGCTTGTACCTGCCTAGCAAGCAGCTGGAGTTGACGGAATGAAGGGCGAGGCTAGCGGAAGGAAACATCCTCTTTCCAAATGCCTCAATTCTATTTGATTCCTCTGTCCAGGGGGAGGAGGAAAGGATGTATTTGGAAAAGAATTGGGGCTAACTCTGCTAGTTGAGGCCTGTGCTACCAGGCGCTAAGTAGTAGGGTGCTACATAAGAAAAGCAGGGTCACCCAGAGTGGGTCTGTGACAACATGATAACATACCAGTTTACTGGTGGAAAAGAGCAGGGTCTGTTCCAAGTGCCCATCAGGTGTTGGTTAGGGTCTTGTTGAAGGGCAGTAAAGATTCTAAAGATTGTCTGGACTGTAACACCTCTGTGAGGACATTGATTTTTACCTCAACAGAAGGTAATTGTAGATTAAAAACTTCAACTTCCCGACTGATGACCATGGCGAATGAACTAGATTCCACCGTGGAAGTGTCAAAGAATGAGATCGGTCCCATGTCAGGGGGAGTACCCAGCCCACTGGCCTCTTGTAGGTCCATATAACTGTGGTGGCGGGTGTGGAGTCAGCTACGAAGCCTGTGCTTAACCCAAAGCAGGATCGAGAGGCACAGACGGTGCAGAGGGTGGACCCACTAAAGGTAACCTGATTGGAGTCCTCAGCAGATCCGTGGCACCAGAAGGCGCCCCAAAGGTTGCCAGTAGGCTGCCAAAGATGCGGAGCATGGCATCTTTGAACACCTCAATGTGTTGTGGCATCGCCGACAGACCCAGAAATTTGAGCTGCATTGGGACCAGCTGTGGAATCATCTCCTTAGTAGAGGACCAGGGGCGAAACTTGTGGGCACCTTGGAGTAATTGCGAGTTCTCATTTGGAGAGTGGTGAGGCTGCGACTAAGCCTGCTTGGACTTCTTGCCCTTCTTTTTTAATTTGGACTTACCCAAAGACTTAGATCATGATGATCACCTGTTGCAGGACTATCTGCAAGCACGGAAACAAGCCTGTTTCCTCGACTGTGAGCAGGAACAGGCCTTATGGTGTTTGACAATGTACAACTTGACTTTGCGGTCAGGGGATCACTTTTGGGCACTTCAGGGCACACTTCCCTCATATCTTGGAGTCGTGGGATCTGTCACAGACATCTGCTTACAATAGTCCCAACAAGGCTTCAACTGTGTAGTTGTAGGAGAGGTCAAGTTCGCTTACATAATGGAAATACATATGGAAAAAAAGTTTGTCGATTGACTAGAAAAAATAGGAGCTAGCTGTGGATTTGTGAACAAAGGTGCAGAAAGAAATAACTGATGTTAGGCACCTATCTGTGGTTCCAGCAGTCCCATCGGGGGCAGACTAGCGCATAGGAGCTATGCTGAAAAATCTTCTGGATCCAGTCTGCATATGGGGATATTATAAAGGTGAGGAATCTGCGGTTAGAGGTATCCACCAGAAAGTAACTTATTTTCCTCTAGTATTCTAAGTTTTGCTATTGAAACAATCACCAAGCAGTGGGCAAAGAGGTGCTTCTACAACTCTACAAAGAAGAATAAAGGTGGACCCCCAGCACTGGTATTATTCATAGATTCAGATGCTATTTAAATATTTGCCTACGGCAAGCGGGGAATCATCCAGTAAAAATAAGCATGTAACCTGGTATATTGTGTAAGTCAGTTTGGGTTTCAGTCAGTTTAGGGCTTTCATACCCAAACCTCCCTGCCCTGCAATGACACGGCCATCTCGCACCTCACTATCTCAGGAGGCATAAACCAGCATGCAACAATTACTGAGTAAACAACTCACTACAGAGGCCCACAAAGTTGCATCTGAATCTGAAAAGATGACATTAAATCACTTTTACAGAAAAGTAATCACCAGAAAGGGTGCTAACAAACGTAAGTAATGAACAAGCTACTTACCTTCAATAACACTCTTTCTGGTGCATACTATAAATGAAATGAAAAGACGATTTGTAGAGCGCGGTAGCTACCCTAAGGCGTCCTAGCGCTACAGACAAAAACGCGGGCGAGAAAATGATTGGAGTCTAGACAGGTTTATTAAAGAGCAGAGTTTTTAGCAGTTTACGGAAAGGTAGCAGGTTGGGCTCTGCCCGCAAATGAAGGGGGAGAGAGTTCCAGAGCTTGGCTGAGTTATAGGCAAAGGAGCGGCCGCCACATCTACTTCTTTTGATCTTGGGCACTAAGGCTAGGAAGGAAGATGCTGAGCGAAGCTGTCTATTCGGTTGATAGGGGGAGATCAGAGGATGGTTGATGGCTGGGCCCGTCTTCCAAAAGGTCCTATGAGCAATGCACAGGGCCTTGAAGCACAAGTTACTAACTTGTGTAACGATATATCTGTAAGAGACAGTAGTTAGTGACAGATTCCTTACCTTAGAATATCCCCAGGCGTCAGGCTGGATCCGGAAAGTTTTTTGAGTAGCAGTACCCTTGCGCGTCGGTAGGCGGCGTCGTGCGGCTCCGCGTCCGTCGTCGGCGTCGTGATCGCCGGGATGACGTCGCGGGCAGTACTTAGACGCCGCCCCTGCGCGCTGACGTCAGTTCTGTACACGACTTTCCGCGCCAGGAACGCAGAGCCATGCAAGAAGCTGACATAGGTGTCTGAAAAATACTAGGGCCCTGAAAGGGATGTCCTTAACCCTAGAAATCAGTTTGCAGAACGGGGAGGATGGGTGGGCGGTAAGGAATCTGTCACTAACTACTGTCTCTTACAGATATATCGTTACACAAGTTAGTAACTTGTGCATCTGAAAGAGACACGTTAGTGACAGATTCCTTACCTTAGAATAGATACCTCAGCAATACCAACCCCGGTGGTGGGTCTGCGAACAAAGATCAGACAAGGAAGTCCTGGAGGACAGAACGGCCAAAGAAGCCGTCCCTCCGGACCTGACTGTCAAGGCAGTAATGCTTTGTAAACGTGTGCAGCGAGGCCCACGTAGCTGCCTGACAAATAACCGGCAGCGGAACACCGCGGCCCAAGGCCGTGGTAGCAGCCGTTGCCCTGGTGGAATGGGCACGCAGCCCAACAGGAGGCTCCTTCTTCGCCAAAGAATAGCAGGTCTTGATGCACAAGGTAACCCAGCGGGAGATGGTCCTCTTGTGCACCGCCCGACCTTTTTGGCGCCCACGTAGCCAACAAAGAGCTGGTCATCCACCCGGAAGTGTTTTGTGCGGTCAATATAGAAGGAGAGCGCACGTTTTGGGTCCAGACGGTGGAGCCTCTCTTCCTCTCTGGAAGGATGCGGAGGCGGAAAGAAGGTGGGCAAAGTGATGGTCTGCCCAATATGGAAAGCAGTAACCACCTTTGGCAAGAAGGACGGACGCGTCCGAAGAACAACCTTGTCTGGATGAACAGACAGAAAGGGAGGTTTGCAAGATAGAGCCTGGAGCTCACTCACCCGCCGAGCGGAGGTGATGGCCACCAGAAAGGCTGTCTTCAGAGTCAGAAGACGAAGAGGACAGTTATGTAGAGGCTCAAAGGGAGCGCACATTAAAAAGGTAAGAACCAAGTTCAAGTCCAACTGAGGCATCACAAACGGAACAGGAGGGAAGAGGTGAGTAATGCCTTTTAAGAACCTGTTAACAACAGGGGACTTGAAAAGGGAGGGCTGATCAGGGAGCCTGAGGAAGGCCGAGATAGCACAAAGATAACCCTTGATGGTACCCAGGGCAGAACCCTGTTGGGCCAGAGAAAGAAGGAACAGAAGGACCTCAGAAAGAGGGGCAGAGAGGGGATTCACAGCCTTTGCTGTGCACCATGCCACAAATTTGTTCCACCTGCAGGCGTATACCACCTTAGTGGAGGGACGCCTGGCTGCCAGAATCACATCACAAACTTCGGGAGGCAAGTCGAAAGGAATCAACTGCCGCCGCTCAATCTCCACGCAAGCAGGTGTAGACTGGACAGGTTCGGGTGGAGGACCGTCCCCTGCTGCTGCGACAGAAGATCCTCCCGAAGAGGCAGACGGATCGGGGGATCTACGCTCATATTGAGTAGCTCGGGATACCAAACTCTTCGAGCCCAGTCCGGAGCCACAAGAATGACTTGGGCCCGGTCGTGCCGAATCTTCTTCAACACTCTGGGTAGAAGTGGTATAGGCGGAAAGGCGTACAACAGACCGCAACTCCACTCGTGACGAAAAGCGTCGCCGAGCGAGTGCCGCCTTGGAAATTCCAACGCGCAGAACTGATGACATTGCGCGTTCTCTTCGGTGGCGAATAGATCTAACCAAGGCTCTCCCCATTGTAGAAAGAGTCCTTGCGCCACTTCCGAGTGAAGACGCCATTCGTGATCCATCATGCACCTGCGGCTGAGTTCGTCCGCCCTGGCGTTCAGGGAACCTGCCAGGTGTTGAACCATCAGGAACATGCCCTGATGTTCCAGCCATGTCCAGAGGCGCAGAGCCTCCTGACAAAGGGTCCAAGACCCCACCCCGCCTTGTTTGTTGCAGTACCACATGGCGGTGGTGTTGTCTGTGAACACCTGCACGACCTTCCCTTTGACAGAGGGAAGGAATGCCTTGAGTGCAAGTCGGATCGCCCGGAGCTCCAGAAGGTTGATATGGAGCCGGGACTCCGCCGGAGACCAGAGGCCTCTGATCTCCGCCTCTCCCATGTGACCGCCCCATCCCAGAAGGGACGCGTCCGTCACAACTGTGTGCTCTGGCTGGGGAAGGGAGAGGGATCTGCCCATGACCCATTGCCGGTTCGAGAGCCACCACTGCAACTGTCTTGCAGTCCCCTCCGAGATCTGGACGTGATCGGACAGGTTGCCCTGGTGCTGCGCCCACTGGAACTTCAGGTCCCACTGCAGAGCCCGCATATGCCATCTGGCATGATTGACCAGCAGGATGCAGGAGGCCATGAGGCCCAGCAGCCTCAGGGTCATCCGTACCGAATCCCAGGATAAAGGCTGAAAGATCGGAATCATAGCCTGAATATCCCGGACTCGCCGTTCGGGAGGATAGGCCCGAAACTGCGTCGTGTCCAGAACTGCTCCGATGAAAAGGAGCTGTGGAGAAGGAATCAGATGCGACTTCGGCACATTGATGGAGAACCCCAGCGAGTGCAGGAGTTCGGCCGTAGTCTGGAGGTGGGAGACGACTGCCTGGGACGAGCCCGCCTTCAGCAGCCAGTCGTCGAGGTAGGGGAAGACTGAAACCCCTGCCCGGCGCAGATGAGCTGCGACCACCGCCATCACTTTCGTGAACACCCGAGGGGCACTTGTAAGGCCAAAGGGGAGCACGGTGAACTGAAAATGCTCGGGGCCTACCGTGAACCGAAGGTAACGCTGGTGGGCCGGCAGGACGGGGACGTGGAAATATGCGTCCTGCAAGTCCAACGCTACCAACCAGTCTCCAGGGTCGAGGGCAGTCAAGACCTGAACGAGGGTGAGCATCTTGAACTTCTCCTTCCGGAGGAAGCGATTGACGTTCCGGAGGTCCAAGATAGGACGCATGTCCTCCTTGTCCTTTTGGGCACCAGAAAGTAGTGGGAGTAGCAACCACGCCCTACTTCTGGGGTCGGAACACGCTCGATGGCCCTCTTGGTCAAGAGGGCCGTGACTTCCTTCTGTAGAAGCACCAAGTGATCCCCTGACATGCGGTGGAATTGAGGTGGCATGGCTGGGGGGTGGTCTCGAAGGGGAGGGAGTAGCCCCTTCGGACAATGTCCAAGACCCACCTGTCCGAGGTGATGGTACGCCAGTGGGGAAGGTGATGGCGGACCCTGCCCTCTACTGGCGTGCTGTGCACCTGAAAGGAGGGACTAGGAGGGCTTGGAGGCCGCGGACGGGTTGGAGGTGGTGGCCTGACCCGCACGCTGGTTGCCCGATCCGCCACGGCGGAATCCACGTCCTCGGCCACGCGAAGACGCCTGCTGCACGGGCCGGTGGCTGGGCTGCTGACGTGAAGGGCGCCCCTACCGTGGCCACGGTAGGGGCGAAAAGCAGAAGTCAGCGGAGGGCGTGTAGCAGAAAGGCCCAGGGACTTGGCAGTAGCCCGTGAGTCCTTAAAGCGCTCCAACGCATGGTCTGCTTTGGACCCAAAAAGACCGACTCCATCAAAGGGCATGTCCATGAGAGTATTCTGGACATCCCCTGAAAAACCAGTGGTTCTCAGCCAGGCGTGGCGTCGGAGCGCCACCGTCGTTGCAATCGACCTGCCCAGCGAGTCGGCGGTGTCAAGGCCACAACGTATGGTGTACTTAGCCGCATCCCTTCCTTCCGCAATGGCGCGGGAAAGCAGTGTCTGGACCTCCTCAGGACACTGGGGCAAAACATCCGCCACCGAATCCCACAGGGAGTGGGTGTATCGGCCCAAAAGACAAGCGGTGTTAACGGACCGCAAGCCAGCACTGGAGGAAGAAAAACCTTTCTTCCCAAACTGATCCAGGCGTTTGGATTCCCTATCCGGAGGAGCGGTAGGGAAGGTGGTTTGGGAAGCGGAGGCTTGGACAACCAAGCTCTCAGGAGTGGGGTGGACCGAGAGAAACAGGGGGTCGCCCGGAGCCGGGCGATGGCGTCGTGACACATTCCGATCCACAGGAGCCCCTGTGTTGGGCTTGGACCAGGCGCCCAAAAGAACGTCAGTGAGGGCGTCGTTGAACGGCAGCACAGTCTCCGCAGAGGAGGCTGCCGGCTGAAGCACCTCTGTCAAGATGTTAGGCTTGACCGTCAAAGTAGGGAGTTGGAGACGTAAGGCCCCAGCCGCCCTACGCAACACCGTACCAAAATTGGCTCCCTCCTCCGTAGCCACGGGAGGAGACAGCATGCCAGTGTCAGGGGAAGTATCCAGACCACTGGCCTCCCCTAGACTCTGTCCAGTCCTCATCATACTGACAGTGTCGTGTCAGAGGATCATCAGACCCCTCCCAGTCCAACTGGTCCTCCTCTGGCTCAAAATAAGGAGGAGGAGGGACAAGTGGGACCCAAGGTCCCATCGGCGCCAGAACCGGCGTCGGGCGACGTCGGTCTGGATCCATGTCCGGAGCCGGAAGGAACTGGGGGACGACGCCGCCCGGAGCTCAGGGCGGCGTCGATAACGGCACCGGAGACATCGGCGCCGGCGGAGGTGTCGTGAGGTCGACCGGCGTCGATGGGGGTTGCGGAGCCGGGATCGAGGCCGGGGCCGAAGCCGGAGCCGGGATCGAGGCAAGGGCGACGCCGGGGCCGGAGCCGTCGGCGACGCCGGAGCAACCCCATCAGGGCCCGCGGGGCCCGAAGGCGCACCGGAGGGGCCTGGAGGCCCGAAGAGGCGGGCCATGGCCGACAGGAATTCCTGTATTTGGGCCGGATCCGCCCCCGAACCCGGGAAGGACGGGTATTGCGGGGGCGGCTCCACAGGCACGTCCGGGGCCACGGGGGCGGGGACGGTGCCGGGAGGGGCCTCAGCCGAGTCGCGAGACCGGCGAGGCGAAGTCCTAGAGCAATGATGCTTTTTGGACTTTTTGTGTTTCGACTTACCGGACGAAGAAGACTTCGACGCCGACGACCGGTGTGGACTCCGCGATCGACCCCTGGACCTCTCACGCGACCGGGGCTTCCGCAGAGCCGAATGCCGGGCCTCGAGGAGCTTTCGGGACCGCTCCCGCAAAGCTTTCGGGTGGAGGGCCTGGCATTGGGCACAAGACTCCGTGTCGTGGCCTCGGCCGAGGCAGAAGAGACACTCCCAATGCGGGTCGGTGACGGACATCATCCGCGCACAGGCGCCGCATCGCTTGAAGCCGGGCATCCCTACGACACCTTGAAAGTTGGAAAAACAGTGAAAAAATTCACCAAAAAGTATGGTCAAAAAATGACCAGGGCACTGCTCTTCCCGGATCTGCGCTTGCTGGCGCGGAAAAAGAAGAACTGACGTCAGCGCGCAGGGGCGGCATCTAAGTACTGCCCGCGACGTCATCCCGGCGATCACGACGCCGACGACGGACGCGGAGCCGCACGACGCCGCCTACCGACGCGCAAAGGTACTGCTACGCAAAAAACTTTCCGGATCCAGCCTGACGCCTGGGGATATTCTAAGGTAAGGAATCTGTCACTAACGTGTCTCTTTCAGATTTCGATTCTTTCTTTGACCCGGAGCCAGTGAAGGCTCTTTAATCCAGGGTTGATTGAGAGTTGGCGGGGGATCTGCAGAAGTGTTCGGGCTGCGCAGTTTTGGATGACTTTAAGTTTGCGCAGGGTGGATTGAGGTGCCCCTAGATACAAGGCGTTTCCAAAGTCTAGGCGCGAAAGAATGAGTCCCTGGACCATGATTTGTTTTGCCTGAAAGGGAAGTAGGGGAAGAATTTTTTGTAACAGTCTCAGTAGACCATAACAGGTGGCTGAAAGTTTAGCTGCTTGGTGGTTAAAGTTGAGGGAGTTGTCCAACCAAATGCCCAGGCTTTTAATTGTGTTTTTTGGTGCTGGAGTCGGGCCGAGGCAGATGGGCCACAGTGAGTTCATGTCGAGCTTGGCAGTATTTCCTAAGAGCATGAGCTCAGTTTTTTTCCTGGTTCAGTTTTAAACAGGAGAGTGTCATCCATTTACCGACCTCCTCCAGACACCCACTCAGGTTGTATGGGGAAGTATTTGGTTGGTTAATGGCCACCACTAGCTGAGTATCATCGGCATAAGTGATGATTTTTATGCCAAAGGGGCGGACAATCTCAGCTAGGGGGCTCATATATACATTAAATAGTGTGGGACTCATATTTCTCACCTGTAGAATATTCCCAATATCAGAGGATCCGGGGAGTTTCCTCAGCAGAGCTCCTGTGCGCCAGTAGGTGGCATAATGCAGCTCTTCAGTGGATCCAAATCATAATGAAAGTGACACAACAGAGCCATATCTAAGCACCACCCATTCGCGCTGTCATCAGTTTCATTCATCTTTTTCATTCCACACCGTCAGACGTGTAGCACAGAACAAATTACATGTGACAGTGTGCCTCTCTTTAAATGTGGGACCTTTTTAGCTGGCATTAAGGCCACTCCAGGGAATGGGGAGGTGGGAGGGCAGTGAGAGATTTACAGTTAGAGTATACACCTGAGAGAGAATTTCCAAAGGTAAATACTTTGCTTTTCTGATGGATAATTCTAACCACAGATTGCTCACCTTTAGAATACACACTATAGCAGTACCTCTCAAAGATGGAGGATCTAGGGAATGGACTCAAACCAAAAAGTCCTGCAGAACGAAGCGGGTAAAGTGACCTTCCTGCGAGCCCTATAAACGTAATAATGTTTCATGAATGTATCTACTGACACATCACAGTCTGGCAGAGCACCCCTCATGCCAATGCTGCTTTAGCGGCCATGACTCTGGTGAAATAGGCCCTCAGACCTTCCGGGGCCTGAGTCTTTGCCAGTGTGTAGCATATCTTCACAAAGAGGACTATCACTTTGACAGGGTCCTCTTTGGCACCACCTTTCCTTTCTTTATGCCTGAAAATCTGACAAAGAGCTGATCATCTACTGGACAGCCCTTTGTGCGGGCAATGTAAAATCATACTGCCCTCTTCGGATAAAGGTGATGGAGTCTCTCCTTCGAGGGGTAAGGCTGAGCAAAGAATGTTGGCAGAGTAATCAACTGGCTAACGTGGGTGTCATGAAATTGGAAAGGAAGTCCTGAGCAACAACTTGACCGGCTGGACTGACAACACCTTTAGTTCACTCATGTGGCATAACAACGTAATGGCAATGAGAAAGACTGTCTTCAAAATTAAGTGCCTAAATGAGCAGCTGTGCAGAGGCTCAAAGGGCGTGCACATAAGAAATTTCATGACGAGATTCAGGTCCCACGGCGGTATCACAAACGCTTTGGGGGAAACATTTCAGATATTTTGTAAAACGTATAATAACTGGTGAGTTAAATAAGAACAGCTGGTCCGGTAAGCACAGAAAGGTTGAAAGACAACCATTCATGGTACCTACTGCTAGACCTTGCTGGAATAGAGTAAGAACAAACCAATGAACATCGGAAAGTCTGGCTTGAAAAGAGTATATTTCAGGCACCACCCCATGCAACAAATATCTTCCAGCACACCGTATAGATGGACTTTGTAGATAGGCGTCTGGTTGCCAGGGTGACATCAACCACGTTGTTCGGCAAACACAGTCAGGTGCTGCTGTTCAATTTTCATGCATGGAGGTGAAGGTTGTGGAGGTTTCAATGGCGAATCGTGCCCTGCTGCTGAAATAGAAGGTCCTGCTAAAGTGGTAGCCTAATCAGAGGAAAACAACTTATGGTCAGAACCTCTGGGTACCACACTTTCCTAGCCCAGTTCAGTGCAATTAGAATGACTCAGGCCCAGTATGTCTTGATTTTAAGAATGCATACCGGAGCCCCTTGCTCCCTTCCAGCCAGAATGTGGCCTTCTTGCAGGAAACAAATGTATGGGGAGACTGTATTTCAAGCTTGCGCAGAAGGTGGAGGGGATAGTTATATGAAATATCGTACTCTGCTTTGCGCGGAGGGTCATGATCTGGGTGGCTCCGGGGGTGCCTTTTCAACATAGGGCTCTCCATGCCACTATAGTCATTCTAGCCTGGCTGATGAGGGGTGAAACCCTGAAACAGGTCCTAGGGTGCTTGTTTCCAGTCCAGGGAGGACCTGGCTGGCAGTTCAGGCTGGACTGTTCCCATTGGGAACCGGGTCAAGACTGATTTGCATATGGCTTGGTCTAAACTGGAATGGCATGGGGAGCAAAAAAAACGATGGATTTAGGCCCAGATCGCTGCACTGGGGTGAATGTGTGACATTGTTCAGCATTCGGTCCATCAATTGTTCTTTTTGCATTTGTCACCCCAAGTGGGACGGGTATGCCCAGACGTGGGTCCCGTGCTCTCCATGCCACTATAGTCATTCTAGCCTGGCTGATGAGGGGTGAAACCCTGAAACAGGTCCTAGGGTGCTTGTTTCCAGTCCAGGGAGGACCTGGCTGGCAGTTCGTGCTGGACTGTTCCCTTGGGGAACAGGGTCAAGACTGATTTACATATGGCTGGGTCTAAACTGGAATGGCATGGAGAGCAAAAAACGATGAATTTAGGCCCAGATCTCTGTACTGGGGTGAATGTATGACATTGTTCAGCATTCTGACAATCAATTGTTCTTTTTGCAATTTTCAACATAGGTGGCATGTGCTGGATCTGGAGGGCCATTTGTTATTTTGTCTTGACTCCTAGATGGATAGGAGGTGTACTTTTTGAATGTATATGCTCCCAATGTCGATTGTGCATACTTCTTCACTGACGTGGCGACAGCTGCTGCCACCTTTCTGACAACTGAAATTATATTGGTGGGTGATTGCAATTGTGTGCTTGATGGGATGCTAGATTGTGAGCCCTCCCAGAAGAACAGGAAACCCCACATGACTGGACAGCTAAGGAAATTAAAGTAGGGCAATGGCCTTCTGGATGTGTGGAGGGAAAGACACCCGGGGTCCAGGCCGTTCATCTGCTACCCTTCGGCGACAGGGACATATAGTCGGTTGGACTATTGTTTTGTTACCCCTGGGCTGGCTCAACAAGTTCGGAAGGTTACCTATCTGGCACGGTATGTATCTGATCACTCCCTACTCCTGGTGTGCCTGGCAAGGGGCCGTACACGCCCTGTGGTACTGCAATGGCAATTGTGGGCCAAGGCACCGACAGACCCACTGTTTATGGCTACGTTAGGGGAGGAGATTACTCATTATTTCCAGGAGAATCGGGGTAGCTTGAGTAGTAGGGCCTATGACTGGGATGCAATGAAGGTAGTGCCCAGAGGGGCCTGTCTAAAAATTGCGTATGGTGTGAGGCAGAAGTTGGTCCGTGACCTGGTCAATAATGAAACTCGTCTACTAGACACAGAAAAGGAGCTCTCATCTCAGCCCCAGAGGGTTGATGACTGGCAACACACCGCAGTACTTTATTAGATGACTGGCGTAGGCTAGAAATAAATACTTATGCTGCATACCGACAGAGACTACATGCGGAGGGGTACAGGATGGGTGCCATGTTGGCACATCTGGTGAGACAGCAGGAGTTTTAAGAGATGATATTGGCCTTGCGAGATAGTAATGGTAATTTAATTAACTCCCAGACGGCTATAGATTAAGTGTTCAGGGTTCACTTTGAGACTTTGAGAGGGTCTATTCGAAACGGGGGTCGGACCGGACAGCCTTGGGGCGACATTCCTGGCAGATTTGGACATCCCCAGGTTGGGAGTGAAGGAGAGGAAGACACTTGAAGAGGACATAACAAAAGAGGAGATCCTTGAAGCATGGAGGCGTCCGAAAACTGCAAAAACGCCGGGATGCGATAGCCTAGTGGCTGAATTCTATCATAAATATGCTGATGTGGTGGTTGATAGACTTCTAGTGGTATACCAGGAGGCATTCCAGCGTGGACGTCTTACGGTCACCCTGCGCAAGGCCCTTGTGTTGCTGATGCTGGTGCCGAAGCCAGACAAGGAGCTGGTGGAGGTGACGTCCTATAGGCCGCTTTCACTACTGAACGTCGACGTCAAAATACTGAGCGGGCTGCTGGCTGCCCGCCTGCTCCCATGTTTGCCGACCCCGATACATGAAGATCAGTGTGGCTACGTCCGACAGAGAAGCACCATGTATAATTTGCGTAGCCTGTTCCATATTATCCATGCCCCTAACTTGCATGAGGGTTCATATGCGCTGGCATTCCTGGACATCAAACAAGCATTCGACTCAGTCACGTGGGAATATCTAGAAAAGGTGGGTCTTGGACCTAAGTATACGTCATGGATTAAGCTGCTCTATGCTGAAGCAAGGGCTAGGGTCTGGACTGGTAGTCTGGTGTCTGCAAGGTTTCCCCTACATCGTGGTATGAGACATGGCTGTCCCTTGTTGCCCCTGTTGTTCGCCCTGGGAGTGGAGCCTTTGGCGGTGCTGCTACACCATAGGCTCGATCCCCTGGGGGAACACTACACATGTGGTGTCTCTGTAAGCCGATGACGCCCTTGTGTACCTACGAGACCCAGAGAACTCTGTCCAGGTGCTGTTGGGTGCTCTTTGGACCTTTGGTGAGGTGTCCGGGCTACATGTGAATCCTCATAAATCTTACTTGTTGCCTTTGGGCGGTCTGTCTGCGGTGGACCCTGATATACTCCCAATGGCTGGATTGCCGTGGTGTGCAGAGGGAGTACTCTATTTGGGTTTCAGGATTGCCTGTCGGAAGCAGCACTTCCTGGCTCTTAATATAGGCAAAGTACTTGAGGGTCTGCGTGCTTCAGTATGGTTCTGGAGAGACCTCCCTCTCTTGCTAATGGGTAGGGCTTCATTGGTTAAAATAGTGGTGCTACCGCAATGTTTATACGTCTTGCAAGGCACGCTCCATAAGATTCCTAGGAGATACTTTAAAGAGTTAGATAATGGATCTCCTGTTGGCCACTAAACGGAAATGGATAAGACTGGCCATGCAGAAGCAGACGTAGGAGCGGGGGGGCATTGAACTTCCCAGTCTGGAACTTCATTACTTTGCTGCCCACCTTCAATATGCGGTCCATTGGCTGGATGAGGGCGGCAACTGTGAGAAGAGGCTACTGATAGGCTCACATGGGGATTGCACGCTTCCTGAGCTGCTTATGTGCGGTCCATGAGTACTGGCGACTAAACCGTTTCTGATCTGACAGGTGAGCCATATATGGGAGCAGATGGTTACGAGGGTGCTCTATCGCGCGCCTTACACGTGTGATATGGCGATCTGGGTTTTGAAGCCGATTGCGGCCATGACAGAGGGGATGTCGGTGCAGAAGTTGCGGGATAGGGGATGTGAAGTCATGGGAGAACTCTGTCTCGATGGCCAGTTCATCATACGTGAAGATGCGATAGACTCATTTGTGCTGGGTACCCGGCAGTGCCTGCAGTACGCCAAAATATCGGCTACGGCCCGTGAGATTTGGCCCTGTTTTCCACATGAACCATTACCCTTGAGGACGCTGACCAGACTATTGGACCTGACTGGAGGTCGCAGACTCATAACATAATTTATATCAAGCACTCCGAGAGGACCTGCTGGGGATTGTCCCTGGGATACATGGCAAATGGGAGGAGGTTTTTGGTGAGGTCTTATCTACGCATGA
The DNA here is from genome assembly GCA_963921515.1 of Calotriton arnoldi. Taxonomy (NCBI): domain Eukaryota; kingdom Metazoa; phylum Chordata; class Amphibia; order Caudata; family Salamandridae; genus Calotriton; species Calotriton arnoldi. Next base: position 5,242,524 of record CAWUFW010000074.1, on the reverse strand, counting down.
ATGGGAAAAAGTGCACATGGGGGCATGTATCGTAAGCTCTAATGCACACTTTAAGCTCATACAATATAACTATACACACCAGGTGTACCTTTCTCCCAGGATCCTCCACATCCGTTATCCCACTCGCGCTCTGTGGACCTCCAGAGGCGGACTTTGCATATTTGGTATGGAGCTGCTCTCACATAGTGCCTTACTGGAGTGAGGTCTTGCAAAGTTTAAATGGGTCAATGGGATGGGAAGTCCCCTGTAACCCTCAGGAGATACTGCTAGGTCTAATCCCTGCCCGGTCGAAGAAGAAACTTAGCCACAAATTCCTGATGCCGGGATCGGTTAAACAGCGTATTGCTATCAAATGGATGAGTGCACAAACACCCAGATATACCGAGTGGTTGCGGGATATGTCTGAATTGGCAGTGGCTGAGGAGGTTAGAATGAAGCATGTGAGACGTGTGAGCGCTTGAAGGATGACCTGACAGCATGGAGACAGATGCTGTTAGACCTTCAAAGTGATAGGGAGGATGTGGATGGGCCCGGTAATAGGATACAAAAAGATAATGTGCTGTGCGTGAGTGATAAGTAGTTGAAAGTAGTATGGGATCAATGAAGCTGTGCGTCAGTGAGGCAGCAGGGCCGCGGACGCAGGAATGAATAATTACAGAGAGGGAATTGGAACCCATACCACATGATTCATGAATCATTGATAGTACTAAAAGTTTATTGCATTAAGACATGAGCATCCGGGGGGAGGGGGGTTTGGGGGTGTGTATATGTTTTAACCTAATCCTGTGTTTATATACATGTCATAATGTGACAGAATTGGTTGTGATGTACAACGTATTTGGAAATCAATAAAAAGTATGTTAAAAAAAAAAACTCTCCAATAATGAATCTGAGGGCCAGGCTAGTAAATAAGTATATTCTTTTACTGAAAGCATCAAATGTTTTGGACTCTTTGTCTGGGTTATCGGCTGACAAAGAATTAGGGTTGGCCTTACTTTTTGAGACCTGTACAATCATTGTAGGGTATTTAGTCAGAAAGTCTGGCTAACCGGAACCTAGACAGATCAACTGACTTGCAGACATGAACATGGTTTGGTCACCAAAACGGCATCCGTATGTTCTTCATTAAATGATAGGACTGGCTCCAATGAAGTAAGCCCTAGTTGTAGAATCTCAGTCAGAACAAGGGCTTTCACTTCAGTGGGGGGCAACTGCAGTTCTAGCATCTCAGCTGCCCTCTGGCACACCACCGCAAACCTGGCAATTTCTGCTTGTGGTGGTTCATGTGGGAAGTCCAGATCCATTTCAGGGGATTTATCTAGCCCACTGGCATTTTGCAGCTCTAGATACAAAGCATTATCTGTGTAATGAGGCGGCAGAAGTATTTCTCCATCCCCATCATCATCAGTCTTGAGGCACCATGTGTGCCTCCTGTAATGGGTCAGAATCAGCACCAAAAGAAAATGGAGCCTCTGCTGGTAGTGGCATCAAGGCAGAGATCTCGGATTAGAGTTAAGCTGTATGGTAACTGGTTGTGCTTTAGTAATTTCATATCATGACACAGGTCTAGACAGGGCTGACGTTGGCCTCTGCAAAATGTCATCTACTGGCATCGACAAGGTCTTTGCCAGCACTGGTGTCGCAGAAACTGTCATTGGCGCAGAAATCTTTACCAGGGTTGGTATGGGCCAGATAGTGGGTCAAAAGGGGGCTGGCGGCCTCAGGGTCAGACCCACTAGCAATATTCCAACTGTAGATCCCCTCCAGGTCTATGGGACTGGAAGGAGCACCAGAGAGGACTGAAAACGCATAAAAAATATGCAGTATGGCCTCCTTAAAAGATGCTATTTGCTGTGGGGTTGGAACGGCCCAGGAAACTAAGGGCACACCAGGATCAATTGCTGAACAAGTGCGGTCTTTTTACTGGACCCCGAGGGGGCTTCCCAGTACATCTAGTGATACCCTATACGGCCCGCCAACCAATATCATCTCCCTAGGGTTGGGGATCCAAACCTGGAGGTTTGCAAGTGGTATAAAATTGGTGGCAGCATTACCGCACAAGTTACTAACTTGTGTAACGATATATCTGTAAGAGACAGTAGTTAGTGATAGATTCCTTACCTTAGAATATCCCCAGGCGTCAGGCTGGATCCGGAAAGTTTTTTGCGTAGCAGTACCCTTGCGCGTCGGTAGGCGGCGTCGTGCGGCTCCGCGTCCGTCGTCGTGATCGCCAGGATGACGTCGCGGGCAGTATTTAGACGCCGCCCCTGCGCGCTGACGTCAGTTCTGTACACGACTTTCCACGCCAGGAACGCAGAGCCATGCAAGAAGCTGACATAGGTGTCTGAAAAATACTAGGGCCCTGAAAGGGATGTCCTTAACCCTAGAAATCAGTTCGCAGAACGGGGAGGATGGGTGGGGCGGTAAGGTATCTGTCACTAACTACTGTCTCTTACAGATATATCGTTACACAAGTTAGTAACTTGTGCATCTGAAAGAGACACGTTAGTGACAGATTCCTTACCTTAGAATAGATACCCCAGCAATACCAACCCCGGTGGTGGGTCTGCGAACAATGATCAGAGAAGGAAGTCCCGGAGGACAGAACGGCCAAAGAAGCCGTCCCTCCGGACCTGACTGTCAAGGCAGTAATGCTTTGTAAACGTGTGCAGCGAGGCCCACGTAGCTGCCTGACAGATATCCTGCAGCGGAACACCGCGGCCCAAAGCCGTGGTAGCAGCCGTTGCCCTGGTGGAATGGGCACGCAGCCCAACAGGAGGCTCCTTCTTAGCCAAAGAATAGCAGGCTTTGATACACAAGGTTACCCAGCGGGAGATGGTTCTCTTGTGCACCGCCCGACCTTTTTGGCGCCCACGTAGCCAACAAAGAGCTGGTCATCCACCCGGAAATGGCGTGTGCGGTCGATGTAAAAGGAAAGCGCACATTTTGGGTCCAGACGGTGGAGCCTCTCTTCCTCTCTGGAAGGATGCGGAGGCGGAAAGAAGGTGGGCAAAGTGATGGTCTGCCCAATGTGGAAGGCAGTAACCACCTTTGGCAAGAAGGACGGACGCGTCCGAAGAACAACCTTGTCTGGATGGACAGACAGAAAGGGAGGTTTACAAGATAGAGCCTGGAGCTCACTCACCCGCCGAGCGGAGGTGATGGCCACCAGAAAGGCAGTCTTCAGAGTCAGAAGACGAAGAGGACAGTTATGTAAAGGCTCAAAGGGAGCGCACATAAGAAAGGTAAGAACCAAGTTCAAGTCCCACTGAGGCATCACAAACGGAACAGGAGGGAAGAGGTGTGTAATGCCTTTTAGAAACCTGTTAACAGGGGACTTGAAAAGGGAGGGCTGATCAGGAAGCCTGAGGAAGGCCGAGAGGGCACAAAGATAGCCTTTGATGGTACCCAGGGCAGAACCCTGTTGGGCCAGGGAAAGAAGGAACAGGAGAACCTCAGAGAGAGGGGCAGAAAGGGGATTCACAGCCTTTGCTGTGCACCATGCCACAAACTTGTTCCACCTGCAGGCGTATACCACCTTATTGGAGGGACGCCTGGCTGCCAGAATCACATCACAAACTTCGGGAGGCAAGTCGAAAGGAATCAACTGCCGCCGCTCAATCTCCACGCAAGCAGGTGGAGGCAGGACAGGTTCGGGTGGAGGACCGTCCCCTGCTGCTGCGACAGAAGATCCTCCCGAAGAGGCAGACGGATCGGGGGATCTACGCTCATACTGAGAAGCTCGGGATACCAAACTCTTCGAGCCCAGTCCGGAGCCACAAGAATGACTTGGGCCCGGTCGTGCCGAATCTTCTTCAACACTCTGGGTAGAAGTGGTATAGGCGGAAAGGCGTACAACAGACCGCAACTCCACTCGCGACGAAAAGCGTCGCCGAGCGAGTGCCGCCTTGGAAATTCCAACACGCAGAACTGATGACATTGCGCGTTTTCTTCGGTGGCGAATAGATCTAACCAAGGCTCTCCCCACTGTAGAAAGAGTCCTTGCGCCACTTCCGAGTGAAGACGCCATTCGTGATCCATCATGCACCTGCGGCTGAGTTCGTCCGCCCTGGCGTTCAGGGAACCTGCCAGGTGTTGAACCATGAGGAACATGCCCTGATGTTCCAGCCATGTCCAGAGGCGCAGAGCCTCCTGACAAAGGGTCCACGACCCCACCCCGCCTTGTTTGTTGCAGTACCACATGGCGGTGGTGTTGTCTGTGAACACCTGCACTACCTTCCCTTTGACAGAGGGAAGGAATGCCTTGAGTGCAAGTCGGATCGCCCGGAGCTCCAGAAGGTTGATATGGAGCCGGGACTCCGCCGGAGACCAGAGGCCTCTGATCTCCGCCTCTCCCATGTGACCGCCCCATCCCAGAAGGGACGCGTCCGTCACAACTGTGTGCTCTGGCTGGGGAAGGGAGAGGGATCTGCCCATGACCCATTGCCGGTTCGAGAGCCACCACTGCAATTGTTTTGCAGTCCCCTCCGAGATCTGGACGTGATCGGACAGGTTGCCCTGGTGCTGCGCCCACTGGAACTTCAGGTCCCACTGCAGAGCCCGCATATGCCATCTGGCATGATTGACCAGCAGGATGCAGGAGGCCATGAGGCCCAGCAGCCTCGGGGTCATCCGTACCGAAACCCAGGATAAAGGCTGAAAGATCGGAATCATAGCCCGAATATCCCGGACTCGCCGTTCGGGAGGATAGGCCCGAAACTGCGTCGTGTCCAGAACTGCTCCGATGAAAAGGAGCTGTGGAGAAGGAATCAGATGCGACTTCGGCACATTGATGGAGAACCCCAGCGAGTGCAGGAGTTCGGCCGTAGTCTGGAGGTGGGAGACGACTGCCTGGGACGAGCCCGCCTTCAGCAACCAGTCGTCGAGGTAGGGGAAGACTGGAACCCCTGCCCGGCGCAGATGAGCTGCGACCACCGCCATCACTTTCGTGAACACCCGAGGGGCACTTGTAAGGCCAAAGGGGAGCACGGTGAACTGAAAATGCTCGATGCCTACCGTGAACCGCAGGTAACGCCGGTGGGCCGGCAGGACGGGGATGTGAAAATAAGCGTCCTGCAAGTCCAACGCTACCAACCAGTCTCCAGGGTCGAGGGCAGTCAAGACCTGAGCTAGGGTGAGCATCTTGAACTTCTCCTTCCGGAGGAAGCGATTGACGTTCCGGAGGTCCAAGATAGGACGCATGTCCTCCTCGTCCTTTTTGGGCACCAGGAAGTAGTGGGAGTAGCAACCACGCCCTACTTCTGGGGTCGGAACATGCTCGATGGCCCTCTTGGCCAAGAGGGCCGTGACTTCCTTCTGCAGAAGTACCAAGTGATCCCCTGACATGCGGTGGAATTGAGGTGGCATGGCTGGGGGGTGGTCTCGAAGGGGAGGGAGTAGCCCCTTCGGACAATGTCCAAGACCCACCTGTCCGAGGTGATGGGACGCCAGTGGTGAAGGTGATGGCGGACCCTGCCCCCTACTGGCGTGCCGTGCACCGGAAAAGAGGGACTAGGAGGGCTTGGAGGCCGCGGACGGGTTGGAGGTGGTGGCCTGACCCGCACGCTGGTTGCCCGAACCGCCACGGCGGTATCCACGTCCTCGGCCACGCGTAGACGCTTGCTGGGCAGCTGACGTGACTGGGCGCCCCTTCCGAAGGGGCGAAAAGCAGAGCTGAGCGGAGGGCGTACAACAGAAAGGCCCAGGGACTTGGCCGTAGCCCGTGAGTCCTTAAACCGCTCCAGCGCATGGTCTGCCTTTGAACCAAAAAGACCGACTCCATCAAAGGGCATGTCCATGAGTGTATTCTGGACATCACCCGAGAAACCAGTTGTTCTCAGCCAGGCGTGGCGATGTAGCTCCACCGTCGTCGCAAGCGATCTGCCCAGCAAGTCGGCGGTATCAAGGCCACAACGGATGGTGTATTTAGCCGCATCTCGCCCTTCCGCAATGGCGCGGGTAAGCAGTGTCTGGACCTCCTCAGAACACTGCGGCAAAACAGCCGCCACCGAATCCCACAGGGAGTGGGTATATCGGCCCAAAAGGCAAGCGGTGTTGACGGACCGCAAGCCAGCACTGGAGGAAGAAAAAGCCTTCTTCCCAAATTGGTCCAGGCGTTTGGATTCCCTATCCGGAGGGGCGGTAGGGAAGGCGGTTTGGGAGGCAGAGGCTTGGACAACCAAGCTCTCAGGGGTGGGATGTTGGGAGAGAAACAGGGGGTCGCCCGGAGCAGGGCGATGGCGTCGGGCCACGTTCCTATGCACAGGAGCCCCTGTGGTGGGTTTGGACCAGGTACCCAAAAGAACGTCAGTGAGTGCATCATTAAACGGCAGCACAGTCTCCGAAGAGGAAGCCGCCGGCTGAAGCACTTCTGTCAGGAGGTTAGTCCTGACGGCCACAGTAGGCAACTGGAGATATAAGGCTCCAGCTGCTCTACGCAACACCGTTGCAAAATTAGCCCCCACCTCCGTAGCCACGGGAGGAGACAGCATGCCAGTGTCAGGGGAGGTGTCTAGACCACTGGCATCCCCAAGTTCCTCAACCCAGTCCGGGTCAAACTCACACTGTTGTGTGAGAGGGTCCTCAGACCCCTCCCAGCTCTCCTGGTCCTCCTCTTGTTCAAAATATGGAGGAGGAGGGACATTTGGGACCCAAGGTCTCATCGGCGCCGGAGCCGGCGTCGGGCGACGTCGGTCCGGCTCCATGTCCGGAGCCGGAGAGAACCGGGGAACGACGCCGTCCGGAGCCCCGGACGGCGTCAGGAACAGCACCGGGGACGTCGGCGGAGGCGTGGTTAGGTCAACCGGCGTCGATGGGGGTTGCGATACCACCGGAGCCGGGATCGAGGCCGGGGCCGGAGCCGAGGCCGGGATGAAGGCTGGTGGGACAGGCGGCGCCGGGACCGGAGTCGACGACGGCGGCGCCGGGGCAACCCCATCAGCGCCCGCGGGACCCTAAGGCGCACCGGAGGGACCTGAAGGCCCGAAGAGGCGGGCCATGGCCGACAGGAATTCCTGTATTTTGGCCAGAGTCGCCCCCGACCCTGGAAAGAACGGGTAATTCGGGGGCGGCTCTACAGGCATGTCCGGGGCCGCGGGGACGGTGCCGACTGGGGCCTCAGCCGAGTCGCGAGACCGGCGAGGCGAAGTCTTAGAGCGATGACGTCTCTTAGACTTCTTGTGCTTCGACTTACCGGAGGAGCGCGAAGACTTGGATTCCGACGAACGGCGGGGACTCCGCGACCGGCCCCTCGACCTCTCCCGGGACCGGGGCTTAGTGCGGCGCGGAGCCGACTGCCGGACCTCGAGCAGCTTTCGAGACCGCTCTCGCAAAGCCTTCGGATGAAGTTTCCGGCAGTCAGGGCACGACTTCGTGTCGTGGTCTCGGCCGAGACAGAAGAGACACTCGAGATGCGGGTCCGTGATCGACATCATGCGACCACAGGCCTCGCAGGGCTTAAAGCCGGGCATCCCTACGACACCTTAGGAGTCGTGAAGACTCGTTGAAGAAACAGTGAAAAAATTCACAAAAAAGGATAGTCAAAAAGTGACTAGGGCACTGCTCTTCCCGGATCTGCGCTTACTGGCGCGGAAAAAGAAGAACTGACGTCAGCGCGCAGGGGCGGCGTCTAAGTACTGCCCGCGACGTCATCCCGGCGATCACGACGCCGCCTACCGACGCGCAAGGGTACTGCTACGCAAAAAACTTTCCGGATCCAGCCTGACGCCTGGGGATATTCTAAGGTAAGGAATCTGTCACTAACGTGTCTCTTTCAGATATTTTAGACAACACTATTCGTGCGATTATGGGCAACTTGAGGGAAACGCATTTAGTTGCCCGAGAAGTCTCAAGGTTACAAAGACACTGGAGAGGCCAGCTTTATGCAACAGGCTAGTCTTCGTTTGCTAGGGGCTCTTTGATCTGGATTTTGGCTGGGATTCCTTTCATAAAGACAATGCATACAGAGGAGGACGGTACAGAAGAGACTCTGTTGCGGTGGATCCTCCTATGCATAAAAATGTGCTATGTTGGAGCCCAGAAGGAGCCCCCTGAAGGCCTACAGGCCCTTTCCACCAAATCTAAGGCTGTTATGATGGCATTTGCAAGAGGAATCCCTATCTTGGGCACCTGTCAAGCTGCAACATGGGTGTCAGAATTCACCCCTTAGACCCCATATCTGTTGAGGAGGTAATGCTGATCTGTTCTAAAGGAGAGAAATCTGAGGTTAGAAGTAGCCATCAGAAGAAAAAAGATGATGGATATTTCTAATCTCAGATTAGTCACCTTTCCAATATCCCCGGGTGCCAGACTAGAATGGGACATTTTCTTTAGCGGTGCTCCTGCTCGCTAGTAGATGGTGTCATGCAGCTCCACAGTGACAACACCCAAGAAGTGACTTGCTCGTTGATATCCTTTCTTCCAGCACCTTCTGATGCAGATCTGGAGCTCTCCTCTCTTTGTCGGTCTTCCAATTGATTTGAAATTCTACCTTGCTCTTTTTACCCGCTCTTGAATGGTTGGTCACCATAAAAATCCCTGCTGATCCACCCACCTCTAAGCACGTGATTTAAGTTTTCATTCCTACACCAGCCCTGCAGACTGAGTTCCATTTCAAGGACAGAACAGTATTTGTAATTACCTCTAAAGGTGCAGGGTCTCCTGGAACAGCATGCAAGACTGTGCCCGTCCTAGTTGTTGCAGTATCACAAGGCAGGCATGTTGTTTATGAGAACCTGCACCAGCCTGCTGTTGATGGTCGGTAGGAAGGCTTTCAGGGCCAGTCGATAGCGAAAAGATCCAACAAGTGGATGTGGAACATCATACACCCCTGATATACACCTCACCCAGGTGATCCTAAGCTCAGAAACAATGCATCCATCAATACTGTGAGCTGTGGGTGGGGTAAGGAGAGCGGTCTGCTGCAAGTTAGGTTGGCGTTCCGTTCAACAACTGAAAGTCCCAGACTGTCTCTTCTGAGATAGGGATGATTTAGGACAGAATGTCCTGGTATGGAGCCCACTAAAACTGAAGGTTTCACTGTAGGACCCACAAGTGCCTTCTGGAACACGGGGCAAGGAGGATGCACGAGGCTATGAGGCCAAGAAGCCTCAGGACCCTCCTCTCTGAGACCCAAGATTGAGCCCAAAACAACAGGATCATATCCTGAGCATTTCCCCCCCCCCCATAGCCAATCACCCTCCAACCTCATCCACCCCCTGCCTACTAGCTGTGGCAGTGAAAAGGCCTTGAAGGCCACCATGTCCAGGATAGCCACAATAAAGAGAATCTTCTGTATGGACATCAGATGGGACTTTGGTATGCTGATTGAAAAGCCCAGGGGTGACACCGCTGTCTGAATTGAAGGCAGTCCCATGTGCACCATGCAAAGTTTAGTGCCACTAGGAACATGCAGCAACTGCGCTCTAGGAGCCCCCACTCCAGTGAGTACAACAAAGGTATTGGTGGTAATACAAACTAATCAAGTTCCCCGACAGCCAATAATGATATCCTGATTACAGTAGTTCACAGCTTAAATCATCAAGTCATGTTGTTTTCCAGGTACTAAATAATGTATATTTTATTGCTCTTCATAATGTAAAAAGTGCAAGTGCAATATAACGTGCAAAAGTGAGGCACGGAGGCAGCTGCTTCAGCCAACATTTACCCAACGTCTGAGCAGCAATTGTGCACCAGGAGCCTTTGCTCTAGTGGGTATAACAAACAGATCCGTGAGAATGATTATAGGAAATCCATGTCCCACTCCATAGAAAATGTGTCCCACAGTTATCCTAGTTCAAGAGACTGGGAAGAAAAGGAACAGTATTTGGCATTTTCCTTCTACAGATGGACTCTTAGGTTGCTCCATCAGGAGAACAGATTATCTGCCACTTCCTGGTCCAGTTCAACTCAGACACCTATTCTCCACAGGTCTTCCTCCATATTGTTTGCAAATTTTCATAGGACGTTTTGCCATAATGTTGATCTTTAGTTTTACAGCCCATGCTAACATATCCAGCACCTCTAATGAAAAGGTGCAGGGGCAGATCCCACCGTGTTTGAGGAGATAAAACACTGTTGGTATACTGTCTGTCATCACTAATATCGATCTCTCCTTGATGTGCGATTCAGTCTGCAAGGCCGGTATAGGAATGAAAACTCAGATTATTGGTGCTGAGAGGGTCATTAGGGAGTCCCACAAAGATATCAAACATTGGATGAGACAGGGGCAATCCCTGGGAAACCACAGGCTCCATCACCTCTGAAGAAGAGACGAAAGGACTCATCCTTCTTCCCAAGATTGAATTCAAGTACTTGAAACAGCCCAGAAACTCCTAAGGTAGCAACTATACAGAAGAGCACTATCCACATAATCAAAAGCCCTGAAAATATCAAACAAAAGTATCTTACGAGGGAAGGATAAACCTCTTTTGTAAGATAAATGCAGATTATCCAGAGTGACATCAGTTCCAAGCTGGTGTGGAAATAGACTTGAGATTGCCAAAAATCTGTTTTCTATAGTAAAAGACTGATTAAAGTTTGAATAAACCAAAAGTACATAAAAGAGGCAAGTGGCTGAAGAATGAGATAAACAGACATAAAAGAAACTATAAGAAGGTGTGGACTGAACTGACAATGACGGAAGAGGAACCATATAGTACGCTCCTAGATGCAAGTAATTTCAGAACTTAAAGCCTCAAATACAAAGGGTTTTAGAGTTTGCAAACCCTCTGATTCAGCAAAACAGAGGGTTTGCGCACGCTAAAAGCCCTTTTTCAAATGTACTAAGCCCATTTAACAATTTGGAAAAGATTTTCCAACTAGTTCAATTGGCTTAAGAAATCAATAGTTGGAAGGGGCGTGTTTAAGGCAGCTCTGCCAAATACAGATTCAATATTGTATGTATTAATGTTTTGTGACTGCAATCCAGTTGCAAAACATTAATATTTTATAGACACCTCAAAGGAGTGGTAACCCAGTCACAATTTCTGGCCTGACTGTGGACTTGCCCTATGGTAAAGTATAGGGAAAATGTTAAAAGTTTATTATACTTGAAAAAAATATGTAAAATATGTTTAAGGTAAATATTAATGTAAATTATAATATATCTATTTTAAATATAGAACTACATCAAATGCTAAAACACTATTACCTTAATTTTTAATTGAATCTTTAATTAATGAAAATATAATTTAAATTAAAATTACTTTTCTAAAATAGAAATTAAAGCACAAGTTACTAACTTGTGTAACGATATATCTGTAAGAGACAGTAGTTAGTGACAGATTCCTTACCTTAGAATATCCCCAGGCGTCAGGCTGGATCCGGAAAGTTTTGCGTAGCAGTACCCTTGCTCGTCGGTACGCGGCGTCGTGCGGCTCCGCGTCCGTTGTCGGGATCGCCGGGATGACGTTGCGGGCAGTACTTAGACGCCGCCCCTGCGCGCTGACGTCAGTTCTGTACACGACTTTCCGCGCCAGGAACGCAGAGCCATGCAAGAAGCTGACATTGGTGTCTGAAAAATACTAGGGCCCTGAAAGGGATGTCCTTAACCCTAGAAATCAGTTCGCAGAACAGGGAGGATGGGTGTGGCGGTAAGGAATCTGTCACTAACTACTGTCTCTTACAGCTATATCGTTACACAAGTTAGTAACTTGTGCATCTGAAAGAGACACGTTAGTGACAGATTCCTTACCTTAGAATAGATACCCCAGCAATACCAACCCCGGTGGTGAGTCTGCGAACAAAGATCAGACAAGGAAGTCTCGGAGAACAGAACGGCCAAAGAAGCCGTCTCTCCGGACTTGGCTGTCAAGGCAGTAATGCTTGGTAAACGTGTGCAACGAGGCCCACGTAGCTGCCTGACAAATGTCCTGTAAAGGGACACCACGTCCTAAAGCCGTTGTGGCGGCTGTCGCCCTGGTGGAATGGGCACGCAACCCAACATGGGGCTCCTTTTTAGCCAAAGAATAACAGGCCTTGATGCACAAGACGACCCAGCGGGAGATGGTCCGCTTGTGTACCGCCCGACCTTTTTTGGTGCCCACGTAGCCAACAAAGAGCTGGTCGTCCACCCGGAACTGTTGTGTGCGATTTAAATAAAAAGAAATCGCACGTTTTGGGTCCAGACGGAGCCTCTCTTCCTCTCTAGAAGGATGCGGAGGCGGAAAGAAGGTGGGCAAAGTGATGGTCTGCCCAATGTGGAAAGCAGTAACCACCTTTGGCAAGAAGGACGAACGCGTCCTGAGAACAACCTTGTCTGGATGTGCAGACAGAAAGGGAGGCTTGCAAGAAAGAGCCTGGAGCTCACTCACCCGCCGAGCGGAGGTGATAGCCACCAGAAAGGCTGTCTTCAGAGTCAGAAAACGAAGAGGACAGTTATGCAGAGGCTCAAAGGGAGCGCACATGAGAAAGGTAAGAACCAGGTTCAAGTCCCACTGAGGCATCACAAACGGAACAGGAGGGAAGAAGTGTGTAATGCCTTTTAGGAATCTATTAACAACAGGGGACTTGAAAAGGGAGGGCTGGTCAGGAAGCCTGAGGAAGGCCGAGATTGCACAAAGATAGCCCTTGATGGTACCCAGGGCAGAACCCTGTTGGGCCAGAGAAAGAAGGAACAGAAGAACCTCAGAAAGAGGGGCAGAAAGGGGATTCACAGCCTTTGCTGTGCACCATGCCATAAATTTGTTCCACCTGCAGGCGTATACCACCTTAGTGGGACGGACGCCTGGCTGCCAGAATCACATCACAAACTTCGGGAGGCAAGTCGAAAGGAATCAACTGCCGCCGCTTAATCTCCACGCAAGCAGGTGGAGGCTGGACAGGTTCGGGTGGAGGACCGTCCCCTGCTGCTGCGACGGAAGATCCTCCCGAAGAGGCAGACGGATCGGGGGATCGACGCTCATACTGAGTAGCTCGGGATACCAAACTCTTCGAGCCCAGTCCGGAGCCACAAGAATGACTTGGGCCCGGTCGCGCCGAATCTTCTTCAACACTCTGGGTAGAAGTGGTATAGGCGGAAAGGCGTACAACAGACCGCAGCTCCACTCGCGACGAAAAGCGTCGCCGAGCGAGTGCCGCCTTGGAAATTCTAACGCGCAGAACTGATGACATTGCGCGTTCTCTTCGGTGGCGAATAGATCTAACCAAGGCTCTCCCCACTGCAGAAAGAGTCCTTGCGCCACTTCCGAGTGAAGACGCCATTCGTGATCCATCATGCACCTGCGGCTGAGTTGGTCCACCCTGGCGTGAAGGGAACCTGCCAGGTGTTGAACCATCAGGAATATGCCCTGATGTTCCAGCCATGTCCAGAGGCGCAGAGCCTCCTGACACAGGGTCCACGACCCCACCCCGCCCTGTTTGTTGCAGTACCACATGGCGGTGGTGTTGTCTGTGAACACCTGCACTACCTTCCCTTTGACAGAGGGAAGGAATGCCTTGAGTGCAAGTCGGATCGCCCGGAGCTCCAGAAGGTTGATATGGGGCCGGGACTCCGCCGGAGACCAGAGGCCTCTGATCTCCGCCTCTCCCATGTGACCGCCCCATCCCAGAAGGGACGCGTCCGTCACAACTGTGTGCTCTGGCTGGGGAAGGGAGAGGGATCTGCCCATGACCCATTGCCGGTTCGAGAGCCACCACTGCAACTGTCTTGCAGTCCCCTCAGAGATCTGGACGTGATCGGACAGGTTGCCCTGATGCTGCGCCCACTGGAACTTCAGGTCCCACTGCAGAGCCCGCATATGCCATCTGGCATGATCGACCAGCAGGATGCAGGAGGCCATGAGGCCCAGCAGCCTCAGGGTCATCCGTACCGAAACGCAGGATAGAGGCCGAAAGATCGGAATCATAGCCTGAATATCCCGGACTCGCCGCTCGGGAGGATAGGCCCGAAACTGCGTCGTGTCCAGAACTGCTCCGATGAAAAGGAGCTGTGGAGAAGGAATCAGGTGCGACTTCGGCACGTTGATGGAGAACCCCAGCGAGTGCAGGAGTCCGGCCGTAGTCTGGAGGTGGGAGACGACTGCCCGGGACGAGCCCGCCTTCAGCAGCCAGTCGTCGAGGTAGGGGAAGACTGGAACCCCTGCCCGGCGCAGATGAGCTGCGACCACCGCCATCACTTTCGTTCACACCCGAGGGGCGCTGGTAAGGCCAAAGGGGAGCACGGAGAACTGAAAGTGCTCGTGGCCTACCGTGAAACGCAGGTAACGCCGGTGGGCCGGCAGGACGGGGATGTGGAAATATGCGTCCTGCAAGTCCAACGCTACCATGCAGTCTCCAGGGTCAAGAGCAGTCAAGACCTGAGCTAGGGTGAGCATCTTGAACTTCTCCTTCCGGAGGAAGCGATTGACGTTCCGGAGGTCCAAGATAGGACGCATGTCCTCCTTGTCCTTTTGGGCACCAGAAAGTAGTGGGAGTAACAACCACGCCCTACTTCTGGGGTCGAAACGCGTTCGATGGCCCCCTTGGCCAAGAGGGCCGCAACTTCCTTCTGAAGAAGCACCAAGTGATCCCCTGACATGCGGTGGTATTGAGGTGGCATGGCTGGGGGGTGGTCACGAAGGGGAGGGAGTAGCCCTTCGGACAATGTCCAAGACCCACTTGTCCGAGGTGATGGCACGCCAGTGGTGAAGGTGATGGCGGACCCTGCCCCCTACTGGCGTGCTGTGCACCTGAAAATAAGGACTAGGAGGGCTTGGAGGCCGCGGACGGGGCGGGGGTGGTGGCCTGACCCGCACGCTGGTTACCCGACCCGCCTCGGCAGGAGCCACGTCCTCGGCCACGCGAAGACGCCTGCTGCGCGGGCCGGTGGCTGAGCAGTGGACGTGACTGGGCGCCCCTTCCGCGGCCACGAAAGGGGCGAAAAGCAGACTGTTGCGGAGGGCGCACAGCAGAAAGGCCCAGGGACTTGGCTGTAGCCCGTGAGTCCTTAAAACGCTCCAACGCATGGTCTGCCTTATTGCCGAAAAGGCCGACACCATCAAAGGGCATGTCCATAAGAGTGTTTTGGACATCACCACAGAAACCAGTGGTCTCAGCCAGGCGTGACGACGCAGCGCCACTGTCGTTGCAAGCGATCTGCCTAGCGAGTCGGCGGTATCTAGGCCACATCGGATGGTATACTTCGCCGCATCCCTTCCTTCCGCAATGGCGCGGGAAAGCAGTGCCTGGAGCTCCTCAGGACACTGGGGCAGAACCTGCGCCACCGAATCCCACAAAGAGTGGGAATATCGGCCCAAGAGGCAAGTGGTGTTGACAGACCGCAAGCCAGCACTGGAGGAAGAAAAACCTTCTTCCCAAATTGATCCAGTTTTTGGATTCCCTATCCGGGGAGCGGTAGGGAAGGCGCTCTGGGAAGCAGAGGCTTGGACAACCAAGATCTCAGGGGTGGGGTGTTGGGAGAGAAACAGGGGTCGCCCGGAGCAGGGCGATGGCGTCGGGCTACGTTCCTATCCACAGGAGCCCCTGTGGTGGGCTTGGACCAGGTGCCCAAAAGAACGTCAGAAAGTGCCTCGTTGAAAGGCAGCAGTGGCTCCGAAGAGGTAGCCGCCGGCTGAAGCACTTCCGTCAGGATGTTAGTCCTGACAGCCACTGTAGGTAACTGGAGGTGTAAAGCCTCAGCTGCCCTACGCAACACCGTTGCAAAGTTTGCTCCCTCCTCCGTTGCCACGGAAGGAGGAGATAGCATGCCAGAGTCAGGGGAAGTGTCCAGACCACTGGCATCCCCAAGTTCCTCAGCCCAGTCCTGATCGAACTCACATTGGGCAGTGAGAGGGTCCTCAGACCCCTCCCACTCCTCTTCGTCCTCCAAAACAGGTTCATAGTAAGGAGGAGGGACATGCGGAACCCAAGGCCGCATCGCCTCCGGCGCCGTGTCCGGCGCCGTGTCCGGATCCGGAGAGAACAGGGGTACGACACCGCCCGGAGCCCCGGGTGGCGCAGGGAATGGCACCGGTGAAATCGGCGCCAGTGGAGGTGTCGTTAGGTCAACCGGCGTCGATGGGGGTTGCGGCAACACCGGAGCCGGGGTCGAGGCAGGCGTCGCTGGCGTCGCCGGGACCGGAGTCGCCGGCGGCGCCGTAGGAACCCCAGAAGGGCCCGCGGGGCCCGAAGGCGCACCGGGGGGACCTTGAGGCCCGAAGAGGCGGGCCATGGCCGACAGGAATTCCTGTATTTCGGCCGGAGTCGCCGCCGAACCCGGAGAGGGCGGGTAATGCGGCGGCGGCTCCACAGGCACTCCCGAAGCCGCGGGGACGGTGCCGACAGGACCCTCAGCCGAGTCGCGAGACCGGCGGGGGAAGTCGTCGAGCGATGACGCTTCTTTTTTTTTTTTTTTTTTTTTTTTATTTGCATTTTTATAACATCAACAAACACAAACAGACATTGCCAGTGCCCACATGATACAGTCAGGTGAGACACAATTCTTTGCATGTATACTCCAGACACATTTCGACATCCCTGGTCAGTCCATGTGCGTAAGACTCGATGCAGCCTAGCACACTTAGTGTTGCTCCGGGGATCCCCCACACACCCCAGGGTCGTTCTCGCCTCTGCTATAATCTATGAACCAGTATCAATCCCTCCTACGTTCTCTTAGTCCTCCCCCACCCGAGAACCCAGCCACCTCGTAAATGGTTCCCAGATGTCTTTTGGTCTTGAACCAACCGGCTGCAGCTCCCAGTAAGTTGTCAGTTGCAGCTTACAGTATGTAGCATCCCTTATCCAGTCGTCGGACCTTGGTGTTTTAGCCACCCCCCAATGTAGCGCTAATTGTCGCTTTGCTAGCAACAGCAGTATTGCGGGCAGCCTGCGCACCTTAGGGGCTATCATGTCCAGGATCCCAAGCAGGGACGTCTGTGGTGTACAAGGGAGATCCAACCCCGTGATCTGCTTTATGTGTTGGTGCACCTCCAGCCAGTAGTTAGCTATATGCCTGCAGTGCCATACCAGGTGGAGAAAAGTCGCCCTAGGAACGCCACACTTCCAGCAGCAGTCATCCGCCCGTAGGCCTATTCTGTGTAAATGTACGGGGGTCCTGTACAGACGATGCAAAAACTTAAAATGGATCAGTCTAAGGCGGTAGTTGGGCGACAATTGTTCCAGTTGCCTACAGCTTAGCTGCCATTGTGCGTCCGTAAGGGGGCACCCAGCTCCTCTTCCCAGGCTACCCTCGATGTTGGAACTACTATCGGTGCAGTGTTCTGTGTGTGTCTGTAGATGCGTGTGATCAGCTTACGTCCTGATTCTACCGCCAGTATATTTTCCAGCGCGTCCAAGGGTGGAGGCGGTGCCGGAAACGTAGGAAAGTTACGTTTACATGACGCTCTCAGTTGATAATAAAATAGCAGATCTAGCGCCGTGGGCTCTTCCGGGCCACACATCTGCTGTATAGTTAAATAATCATCGTTTGGGTAGAGATCTCCGCCCAGCCGGAGGCCATGTGTACCTGCGCGCTCTCTTGCACTACGGTCCATTAGTGTAGGGAACATGGGATTATTAAGGATAGGCATTGAGGGTGTATATAGCACTCCAAGGTGTGCTCGTTTACGTAGACCCTCCCAGGCCCATCTCAGCACCTGTACCGTGTCTATCTCTCCCCGAGGTCTCTTAAATGGTTGGTACAGTGCTGTTGACACCGGCAACGGGGCCACTCTGTCTATCTCTATAGATACGTGTGGCTGATAGGGCGTGGGATGTACCCAGAAATGGAGATATTGCGCTTGAGCGCTGAATGCATATAAGGCCAGGTCCGGGGCCGCCATACCCCCCTGACTCTGCGGCAGCGTCAAAACTTCCCATGCGATCCGTGGCTGTCCCCCCGCCCATGCCAAATCAACCATGAGAGATCGGAGTTTCTTCAGAAATTGAACCGGGAGAGGCAGAGGTATATTTACAAATATAGTAATTTGGGTAAGACTACCATTTTCGCTATCGCAATCCTGCCCGCCAGGGAAAGGGGGAGAGTCCTCCACCGTCTTACCCTGTCTTCAATCCATGTCACCACCCTCCCATAATTCTCATTCCACAGTTCCTGTATATCTGCGCTTATCCAGACCCCCAGATACCGAGTTGGGCCAGAGGCCCAGACTAGGGGATACTCTGTGGCAAATGGCTGAGTGCTGCGCGTTAGCGGAAGAACAACCGACTTGCCCCAGTTTATGTTTACCCCCGACAGCCCTCCAAATCTCACTACCTCCCTCGTCAGAGGCGCCAAATTCTCTTTAGGCTGGATCATGTAAAGTGTAATATCGTCCGCATACATGGACACATTAAGTGCCCTAGTTGTAAACCCAATGCCCCTGTGCGCGTGATGTTGACGCAGTCGCGCCGCCAGTGGCTCCGTCGCTATTGCAAACAGCAACGGAGACAAGGGGCAGCCCTGTCTAGTCCCTCTTGTTATGTTCAACGGCTCGGACACCAGTCCGTTAATCCGCAAGCGCGCAGTGGGTCTGGTGTACAGTAGCTGCACATATTTAATGAAGAGAGGGCTCAGGCCAATCCTGTGGAGCAAGGGAAACAGAAATCCCCACTCCAGCGAATCGAAGGCCTTTGATGCATCTAACAGCGCGGCCGCGGCGGGTATGTGAGGCGCCAGGTAGTGCAATAGGCCAAAGAGTGTTCGGAGATTGTGTGAAGTCGGCCTTCCCGGCACAAAACCGGACTGATCCGGTAGGACTATCAAGGGGAGCAGCGGCTGGAGCCTGTTTGCCAGTAATTTCGCAAAGATCTTCGCGTCCAGGTTTATTAAAGAAAGGGGACGGTACGAGTCACTCCATTGTGGATTTTTATCGGGTTTAAGAAGGGCAATTATGATCGCCTCCCTCATGGATTGTGGGAGGATGCCCTCCTGCAATGCCTCCTGATACACCGCCAGTAGGCGGGGGGCCAACTCCTCAGAGTATTCCTTGTAAAATCGTGCTGTAAGGCCGTCCGCCCCGGGTGCCTTGTCTGCCCGCATACCACCAATGACCCTCTTCACTTCCTCAACTGTAAATGGGGCATCTAGATATTCCCTGTGGTTATTACTGAACCACACTAAGGCTATAGAATCGAAGTAGTCCTCCAGCAGTGCTTCCGAAGGGGCCGTTCGGGATGTGTATTGGTCAGTATAAAAATCTCTCATAACGTTCAGTATCTCCGGTGGGGAATGGACTATGTTATCGGCTACATCGCGGAGCGACGCAATATATGCAGCCCCTCGTGGCGGCCTCAGGAGATTCGCTAGAGTTTTGCCCGGTCTGTCTCCCTCTCCATACGCTCTCGCTGTAGCGTGTTTATGCAAGAACCTGAGCTCTCTATCTGCCTCTTCCTGATAAGAGGTCAGTTTACCTCTAATTTGTCCCAGAAGAGCAGCTGATGGTGTGGCATAGTATTGCTGCTCTAGTGCATGCATTTCCTGTTCCAAACGTGCTAGAGACCCTCTTATATCCCTTAGTACCCTACTTTGTCCCGCTATACAGTGCCCTCGCACCACCACCTTAAATGCCTCCCAAAGGGTCCCCTCCGAATCAACAGACCCAGTGTTTTTCTCAAAATATTCTTGTATGTGCGAGTGTAGTTCCTCCCTGAATGCGGAATCAAGCAATGCCCCCTGTGGTAGGCGCCACGAGAAAGGCTGTCTAAAAGGCTCAGGTATCTGCAGTGTCAGCGTGACTGGGGAATGGTCAGACATCGTGCGAGCGTTATGAGCCGCATCTATAGTCCATGCATGTAGATCAGGAGTAGTAAGCCAGAAATCCAATCGGGACCAAGCACTATGTTGGTGTGTAATGCACGTGCCTTCCCTGGTGTCTGGGTGAAAGTGTCTCCACGTATCCACGAGACAGTTATCCTCCATCAGGTGTTTCAGTGTCGCGGCGGCCTGCGGGTGGTGTGTGCGAGACACTCCTCCCTATCCAAGCTTAAGGATATTACTGTATTGAAATCTCCGCCCCACAGTACGGATCCATCTCCCAGTGTTTTAATAGCATGCCACACCTCCTGAAAGAAGGAGGGGTCGTCAGTATTAGGGCCATATACATTCGCGACCGTGACCTCACGATTAAAAAGAAGCCCATGGACCAGCACATAACGTCCCTCCGTGTCACTCCTCACTTGTATTGTACGCCAGGGAATACCCTTTTTAATTAGCGTGGCCACCCCTCTTGAATAGTTTGAGTAACCTGATGTGTATACCTCACTCCATCTACCCGATTTCAGCCGGTCCCCTGATCTACCACTTAGGTGGGTTTCCTGCAATAGGCATATCGCGGCCGAATGTCTCGTGAGATGTGCTTGTACTAGGCGCATTTTCCTGTGGTCATTTAATCCCCTGACATTCCATGTCAAGCATATCAAGGACTGCAGACTAGGGCGTGCGTGTTGTGATCCGTGAAAGATAGTGATGTACCAGTAGTTCCCACTTCGTGTGTTCCCTGTCCTGGTGTGTACCTGATTGTCTCCATCCCGACATGTCTGTATCTAAGCATTTATTGCTATGCAATGTGCAACAAACAACAAAAAACGAACCCCTCCCTACCTCCACCCACTCCAACCACCCAATCAGGTTGAGATGTCGTGTGTCCCGCCCTTTGAAACTTACTACCCCAAACATATTTAACAATGAGGAATTATCCCAGGGGGGCGTGAGGTTGCCGGCGAACTCCTCCGTCACAGATGGAACGGAGTGGCCGAGCTAATTCGTCTACCATACCAAACGTATATTTTTATAATAACGCATGCCCAAAAACCAGTAAAGGATATGTGCTATTACGGGAGTCCTCAACAGCAGTGTGACAGAGCGTATAGGTCCTTTCGCCCTCTTAGTCATTATAACTCATCTGGCTTTGCGCCGAGCTGACTTTTTCCTGTGCTTTGTCCCGACTGTGCCGCGCCTGCTGCTTAGCGAATTTCAGTGCCGCACCAGCTTCCACAAAGAACGTGGGCTTCCCATTAGTGTGAACTCTGAGCTTGGCTGGATATAACATTGCATATTTTAGTCCGGCTTGTTGTAGCAGCCGCTTGGCCGGAAGGAACTCCCTTCTAGCATTCTGCACAGCCTGAGTAAAGTCGGGATATAGCGAAATGTCATTGTTCTGATACTGCAATGACCCTCTCTCCCTCGAAAGGCGGAGGACCGTGTCTCTGTCCCTATAGTTAAGCAGCCTGGCCAGTATGGGTCGTGGCGTAGCACCAGGTGGCGGCCTCGGCCCAAGCGTGCGATGAGCCCGCTCCACCAGGAACATGGTGGACAGGTCCGTACCGAACAGGTCCAGAAAGAGTGCCTCCACATATTTTTCCATGTTAGTTATTGCCGTGGATTCGGGTACCCCAATAATGCGTATGTTGTTTCTTCTCGATCGCGCTTCCAAATCCTCGTTTCGCGCTTTTATTACTTCCAGCACCTTATCCATGCGCAGAAGATGTTCATGCGTTTCTGTGGTGCGATCATCCCCATCCGAGACTCGCGTTTCTAGTTCAGTCAGTCGCGAGTCATGTTTATCCACCCTGTTCGAGACTTGGTCCATCCGCGCCGCAAGGGAGTCAATTTTGGTATCAATAACTTTTAAGCAGCCCTTCAGTTCCCTAAACATAGTTCTGATATCATCCTCTGGATCTTGCTCCAGTTGGGTCTCTGGAACCAGTGTCTGCGTCGCAGGGTCACCATCCACCTGCCTGGTGCTCCGCTTCTCAAACGGTAATTTTGACTGTTTATTATCCGTTTTGCCCATTTTGTGATGTTGCCGGGCTCTCTGCCTGGCTAGGTATGGCAAACGGGATGGAAGCAGCTTTTTTCGGTGAGAGGGATCAGCCCCTACCTCGTATCCTCCGTGGGCCCCTCCTCCTAGCTATGCAACTTGCAGGTATGACAGCTAGCGCAGAGAAGTGCAGTCTGGAAGCCTCACACTGTCCACCTGCCAACAGTGCCCGCCCCTCGTTTAGGAAGCTTCTCGCAGTCTCACAGCCAACATGATCAGCCCTCACCGGCACCCAGGCAAAGCTTCTGTCTGCAGCGCTGTACGGCCGTGCTTCGTCACTGTTCACCCCTTGGGAGTCCGCACCTTCATGTGTCCGCTTTCCGCCCTACGTGATCCGGACCTGTCTGATCAGCCGGCACGTCTAATTACCGCCGCCGCCTATGTCTTCAGTGGCACACAGCGCGGTCAGGGCCCAGCGTAAACGCAGGCACAGTCTTTCCCTTCTTCGCGTCTCCCGCCACTCAAGCGCCACCTACCCGCACATTCCGCCGGCGGTCAGCATGTGTCTACAGCCGCTATTGTTTCGTGTCTCCCTCCACACCACCGCATGTCCAGGGCAGCCGCAGTTTTGTCTCTGGGTGGCACCGGAGTCGCTGCATACACAGGCGTCTTCCTTCGCTGCACGTCGTGCTCCGCCTCAGTGCAGCCGGGCCTCTCTCACGGCAGCTCCGCTGCAGGCCCGCTTGGCGTTGATCGGATTTCTCGGTGTCCGCTCCGCTCTCCCTTCGAGCAAACACCGCCACAGAAGTAGCACGCACCGTCGATTCAGGGCGATCGCTGCCGACAGGATTTTTGGCAGATTTGTACAGGATAAATGCCGGATTATGGACTCGGCCGGCAGAGCCGCAGATTTAAGCGGCCATCTTGCTGCTCGGCTTGGCCACGCCCCCAGCGATGACGCTTCTTCGACTTCTTGTGCTTCGACTTACCGGAGGAGTGCGAAGACTTGGACCCCGACGACCGATGAGGACTCCGCGACCGGCCCCTCGACCTCTCACGTGACCGGGGCTTGCATTGGCGCGGAGCCGACTGCCGGACCTCGAGGAGCTTTCGAGACCGCTCTCGCAAAGCCTTCGGATGCAAGGCCCGGGGCACGACTTGGAGTCGTGGTCGCGTCCGAGGCAGTAGAGACAGTCTCAATGCGGGTCCGTGATCGACATCATCCGACCACAGGCGTCGCATGGCTTGAAGCCGGGCATCCCTACTGACACCGTCGGAGTCGAACGACTCGAGAAAAAACAGTGATAAACAAATCACAAAAACTTAGTCAAAAAATGACTAGGGCACTGCTCTTCCCGGATCTGCGCTTACTGGCGCGGAAAAAGAAAGAACTGACGTCAGCGCGCAAGGGCGGCGTCTAAGTACTGCCCGCGACGTCATCCCGGCGATCCCGACGCCGACGACGGGCGCGGAGCCGCACGACGCCGCCTACCGACGCGCAAGGGTACTGCTACGCAAAACTTTCCGGATCCAGCCTGACGCCTGGGGATATTTTAAGGGGTATCTATTCTAAGGTAAGGAATCTGTCACTAACGTGTCTCTTTCAGATACCTTTTTAAAAAACCTAATTTAGTACAATAAATAAAGATCAACAGAACAACATCTGATAATATGGATAACTACTCTTGGCTCCTGGTTAATGTGTATATGCCCCCTGATATAAAAAAAAACCTATTCACCGGTTAAGTCAATATTGTGCTTCATACCCAAAATCACTAAGGGCCTGATTCCGAAGCGGTTGGAAATAGCTCCGACCGCATCGGAATTGCCCTTTCAGATTCCTTTCCGACAGACCCATTTTGATGGGCACTGCTCTAGGGATCTGCGCTTACTGGCGTGGAAAAAGAAAGAACTGACGTCAGCGCGCAGGGACAGCGTCTAAGTACTGCCCGCGACGTCATCCCGGCGATCCCGACGCCAGACGCGGAGCCGCACGACGCCGCCTACCAACGCGCAAGGGTACTGCTACACAAAACTTTCCGGATCCAGCCTGACGCCTGGGGATATTCTAAGGTAAGGAATCTGTCACTAACGTGTCTCTTTCAGATCAATACGTTACCACCTAAATTAAAAAAATAAAAATTATGTATTATTAATTATCAAGAGTGATGTATAGAAATCATAAGTAATTTAATTATATTTTAATAAAACGCATTGTTATAATAAATTTTAAATGCAAAAACAAGTTATTTACCTTCGGTAACGCCTTGTCTGGTAGAGACTCTATCTAACTGCAGATTCCTTACATTAGAAAATTATCCCCAGGCATCAGAATGGATCTGGAAATGTTTTGTGAGCAGTACCCTCTGTGTGTCGGTAAGTCGCATCGTTCCGCTTTGCGTGGCTTCGTCTGCACCAGAAGTGACGTGAGCGCTGCCTCTATAAGCGCTACCCCGGAGCACTAACGTCTGTTTCTTTTTGCGACTTACCACGCCAGAAGCACAGAGCCACAGAGAACACTGGCCACTGGTGTGTGGAACTAGGGCCCTGAAAAGGGAACAGACCAGTACCTTGAAATCCATTCGCAGAGTGTGGAGGATGGGCGGGTCGGTAAGGAATCTGTGGCTAGATAGAGTCTCTACCAGATAAGGCGTTACTGAAGTTAAGTAACTGATAGACTTCTAGCCTGCAGATTCCTTACCTTAGAATTGATATATGAGCATTACCTCCCCGAAAGGGGGGAGGGGTCTGCAAACAGGATTTTAACCAGAAAGTCCTGTAGGACTCAATCAATCAATGGTTTGTTAAGCGCAGCTACTCACCCAGAAGGGTCTCAAGGCGCTGAGGGGGATATGGGGGGGGGCAGCTCCTAGGCACTCACGGAGTATCGTCGGAGGCCAAGTGGGTCAGAGGTCTTCCCTGGCCTTTCAGGGTACGTCAGGTGCCGGATGCTCATGGTGATTCGTTGAAGAGCCAGGCCTTGAGGTCCTTCAGGAACTTGGGGAGAGTTGGTGTCTGGCGGAGGTGGCAAGGGAGGGTGTTCCAGGCCTTTGCCGCGAGGAACGACCTCCTGTTCTGGTCTACTTGATGCGTGATACCGTGGCGAGGGAAAGCTGGGCTGAGCGGAGGGATCTTTGGGGTGCGTGGAACGAGAGGCGGTGGTTCATGTAGGCGGGGCCGGTGTTGTGGAGGGCTTTGTGGGCAATGGTGAGAAGCTTGAAGGTGATTCTCTTCTCAACGGGGAGCCAGTGTAGTGCCCGCAGGTGTTGAGTGATGTGGCAATGGCACGGTAGGTTAAGGACTAATCTGGCGGCGGCGTTCTGGAGTTTGCGGGTGAGGTTCTTGTTGATCCCGGCGTAGAGTGCGTTGCCGTAGTCCAGTCTGCTGCTGATGAGGGCGTGGGTGACTGTTTTCCTGTGTTCGAGGGGGATCCAGTTGAAAGTTTTACGTAGGAGACGGAGGATGTGAAAACAGGAAGAGGTGACGGCGTTGATCTGGCGGTCCATTTTGGGTTCGGAGTCCAGGATGATTCAGAGGTTGTGTGCGTGGTCCGCGGGTGGGGGTGGATTCCCAAGGGCCACCAGGTGTCATTCCAGGCATTGGGATGTGGGCCTATGATGAGTACTTCGGTTTTGTCTGTGTTCAGTTGTAGGCAGCTGTTCTTCATCCACCTGGCGACTGCTTCCATTCCTTCTTGAAAGTTGTGTTTCGAGATGTTGGGTTAGTTGGATAGTGAGAGGATGAGCTGCGTGTCGCCTGCGTACGATACGATGTTGAGTTCGTGTGATCGGACGATGGAAGCGAGAGGGGCCATGTAGACGTTGAAGAGAGTAGGGCTAATGGAGGATCATTGGGGGACTCCGCAGGAGATTGGCGTGGGCTCTGAGATGAAGGGAGGTAGTCTGACCCGCTGCGTTCTTCCGGAGAAGAATGAGCGAATCCAGTCGAGGGCTTTGTTCCGGATTCCTGCATTGTGGAGTCTGCGGGCTATGGTGCGGTGTGAGACTGTGTTGAAGGCCGGGGAGAGTTCCAGGAGGATGAGGGCCACAGTCTCTCCTCTGTCGAGGAGGGAGCGGATGTCGTCTGTCGCGGCGATGAGGGCGGTCTCTGTGCTGTGGTTCTTCCTGAAGCCTGATTGGGAGGAGTCGAGGATGTTGTTCTCATTGTAGAAGTAGGCGAGTTGGCTGTTGACAGCTTTTCAATGACTTTCGCCGGATAGGGAAGTAGGGAGATCCGTCTGTAGTTCTTCAGGTCGGTGGGGTCCGCCGATGGTTTCTTTAGGAGAGGGTTGATATCTGCGTGTTTCCAGTCATCGGGGAAGGATGCGGTCTCGAAGGATCGGTTGATGATTCTTTGTAGCTCGGGCGATGATGTCTGCAGCTCTGTGGTAGATGTGGTGGGAGTAGGGGTCCATGGGGGCCCCGGAGTGGGTGGTCCTTATGGTCTTTAGGGCGTCTTTGATGCTGACGGCGGTCCAGCTGTCCAGCGTCGGCTGTGTGGTGCAGGAAGCGGTGGGTGTTGGTTCCTCGTGGAGGTTGTTGCTGTCGAAGTTGTCATGGATGGTCTTGATTTTGTGATGGAAGAAGATGCTGAGTTTGTCACAGAGGTCCTGGGAGGGTGGGATGTCGGTGGACTCGCTGTTGGGTTGGGCGAACTCTTTGATGATGCCGAAGAGTTCCTTGCTGTTGTGGGCGGAGATTCTGTCCTGGAGTGCTTTCTTCCTTGAGTGCCTGATGAGTTTGTGGTGGGCAGTGGTGGCTGTTTTGTAGTTGTCGAGGTTCGCTGGGGTTTTGGAGTTCCTCCATAGTTTTTCGAGACGTCTGCAGGTTCGTCTGGATTCCTGGAGTTCAGTGGAGAACCAGCTGGCCTTCTTGGCATGCGGGTTGAAGGATTTCCTGGGGGGGACTTCCTGCTACATACTGCCCTCACAACAGCGATACAGAAACATTGGAGGGGGGGGCTCACGGAATCACCGACGTCGGAGGGATGTCAATATGTGATAACTGCAGCAGGAACATACAAGGCAGTCACCTGTCTTTACAGGCGACTTACACATGAGACGCTCCCTCCTTGAGTAAACTGCATCAGAGGTGGGAAGAAGACCTAGGTGAACCAATAGCTGAGAAAACATGGGGAGAACTAGTGGAAAGAGCATGGAAGAGTACCAGAAATGCCAGATTTCGACTTGTGCATTTTTATGTTCTGCATAGAGCATATCTCACCCTGGGTCAAATTAATAGATATTTTAACACACAAACAGCGGTATGCCCACATTGCAATGTAGAGGGAGTGGAATTCCTCCACATGTTCTGGAGTTGCCCGGAATTGGGAGACTTCTGGGGGGAAGTGACTACAACCCTAGCGGATGTGACGGAAAAAGAAGTGGTAGCAACACCAGGGTACTGTCTGCTGCACTGGTTCCCCCATACGGCTAAAAATAAGCTAACACGTAAGCTCCAGGACTTAGGCCTGGTACTGGCAAAGAGAGATATCACTACCCACTGGAAATCACGGAGGGGCCCTAATACACTTAGATGGAAAAAGGAATTCATAAAATGGGAAGAATGTGAGGGGGCAGTGAGGTTACGAGTAGCTAAGAAAACTGATAACGAAAAAGCTCTGGAGGCAGCTAGAGCATGGGCAGCGATGGTGGAATCATTGAAGAATCCAGAGAATGAGGCAGAAGGGGATCCATTAGGGGAAGCCCAAGCAAGAGAAGCTGAGGCCCGTAGCTTATGAACCAAAAGACAAGAAGCTGCGGAAAAAATACACAATGATGGAAACCCTCCTGACTGGATAGGCACAAGGCCCCAAGACCATAGAGGTAGATAGGGGAGATATCGGACATGCATCTCCTTATTGGGAGAATAAGATGATACCCACACACTACACGCCTGGGGGGGGGGGGTAGGTGAGGGAGGGTATTGAATTGTTTTGTTATGTTGGGATTCTTAGATGTTTGGTCTAACTAGAACAGAACTAAGCTGCTAGAATTGGATGTATGGCTGCATAGAGCATTTTCTAAGAGACGGGGGTGATAGGCTATATAAGCCTTAAGCACGGAATGAGAATTCGTCATTAGACTTTGTAACTGCATTTCCTGTTGAATATGAAAACATATATATGTGTATCGTAACAATGTCAACAACTGCTAAGAAATGTAAAACTGTATGCCCAAAGCTCAATAAAAATCTGTTTTAAAAAAAAAGTGAGGGTTGAAGGATTTCTTGAGGGGGCGACGGTGTTTGCGCAGTGTTGGCGCAGTTGGTGATCCATTTGTGTAGGATGCGGGCGGCGGTGGTGGGGTCGTTGTCTGAGGACTGAATAGACAAAGTGCCCATTCCGATGGACCTTACTGTCCAGGCAGTAATGTTTGGTGAACGTATGCAGCGCGGCCCCCTTTGCTGCCTGGCAGATATCCAGGACTGGAACTATGCGTGCTAACGCACAGTGGTCGCAGCCTTTGCTATGGTGAAATGAGCACGCAAGGCCTCCGGGGGTGCTTCTTGGCCAATGCATAGGAGATCTTAATGCAGAGTACGATCCATCTGGAGATAGTTTGTTTTTGCACGGCCTACCCTTTTTTTGGTTCCGACATATCCCATGAAGAGTTGATCGCCCACCTGGAATGGTTTTGTGTGGTCAAGTTAGAATGACAACGCTCTTTGTGGGTCCAGCAGTGGCGTCTCTCCTCTTCTTTAGACGGATGAGGTGGAGTATAAAAGGTAGGCAAGGTGAGGGATTGGAACGGGGTTATCACCTTCGGCAAGAAGGATGCACAGTTCCGAAGGACCAGTTTTCCTGGGAAGAATGCAACATAAGGAGGCTGAGATGACAATGCCTGTAGTTCACTGACCCTCTGGGCAGATGTAATTGCCACCAGAAAGGCTGTCTTGATGGTGAGAAGCCTAAGAGGGCAGGTATGAAGCGGCTCAAAGGGAGAACACATTAGGAAGGTGAGAACCAAGTTATGGTTGCATTGAGGCATGAGGAAGGGAGCTGGAGGAAATAAGTGTTGCAAACCTGTAAGGAACCTATTTACGCCGGGCTGCCAAGCTAACATTGCAGACTTCGGGCGGAAGGTCAAAAGCTGTCAACTGTCGCCGCTCAATCTCCACGCATAAAGGTGGAGGGTTGACAGGTTCAGGTGAAGAACCCGCCCCTGTTGCTGTGACAGAAGATCCTCTCAAAGGGGAAGCCTGATCGGAGGACCAGTAGCTATGCCCAACAGCTCAGTATTCCAAACTCTCCAAGCCCAGTCCGGACCCACAAGGATGACTTGGGCCTGGTCGTTCCTGATCTTGAGAACTCTGGGCAGGAGTGGTATAGGCGGAAAAACCTCCTGGAAGCCGGAGCTCCACTCGAGACGAAAAGCATGTCCGAGCGAGAGCCACCTTGGAAACTCCAGCGCGCAGAAGTGCTGATATTGCGTGTTCTCTGCAATGGCTAACAGATCTAACCAAGGCTCTCCCCACTGCTGAAAGAGACCTTGCACTACTTCCGCATGGAGATGCCATTCGTGATCCACTAGACATCTTCGGCTGAGTTTGTACGCCCTGGCATTGAGAGAGCCCGCCAGGAGTTGAACCACCAGGGAAATGCCTTGACTTTCCAGCCATGTCCAGAGACGCAGGGGCTCTTGACAAAGGCTCCACGACCATATCCCACCCTGTTTGTTGCAATACCACATGGCGGTGGCGTTGCCCATGAACACCTTCACTAGCCTTCCCTTGATGGAGGGTCGAAAGGCTTTCAATACCAGCTGGATCACTTGGAACTCCAACAGGTTGATATGGAGTTCGGATTCTGCCGGAGACCAGAGTTTTTAGATTTCCACCTATCCCAGATGGCCACCCCAGTCCAGGAGTGATGCAACTGTCACTACTGTCAGATCTGGTAGGGGAAGGGTGAGGGATCTGCCGCTGACTCAATCGTGGTTCGCTAGCCACCACTGCAGATCCTACGCAGTGACCCCTAAGATTTGTACCATGTCAGAAAAATTGCCCTGATGCCGTGCCTACTTGAACTTCAGGCCTCACGGCAGAGCCAGCATATGCCAGCAGGCATGGGTCACAAGCAGGATGCAGGAGGCCATGAGGCCGAGCAGTCTCAAATCAGTCCCATCGCAATCCAGGATAGAGGCTGAAACATTGGTATCATAGCCTGAATATTCTGGACTCGCTTTTCGGGAGGATAAGCCTGAAACTGCACTGTGTCAGGAACAGCATAGATGAAAGGGAGCATCTGAGAAGGGGTCAAGTGCGACTTTGGCACATGGATAGTGAACCCCAGTGAGTGCAGGAGATCAGCCATAGACTGGAGGTGGGAGATAACCACCTCGACGAACCTGCCTTCAACAGCCAGTCATTGAGATAGGGGAAGACTGACTCCCCTGATCTCCGCAGATGAGCTGCAACCACCGCTATCACCTTGGTAAACACCCGAGGGGTGCTGGTAAGGCCAAAGGGGAGCACTGAAACTGAAAATGCTTGTGGACCACCATGAACTGCAGGTAACATCTGTGGGCAGGCAGGACGGGAATGTGGAAGTATGCGTCCTTCAAGTCCAACGCTACCATTAAGCCTCCTGGGTCCAGGGGAGACAGGACTTGAGCAAGCATGAGCATATTGAATATCTCCTTTTGCAGGAGGAATGGAGCAGGTGCAGGTCTAGGATAGGATGAAGCCCCTCATTATTTTTGGGCACCAGAAATTAGTGAGAATTACAGCCACGACCTACTTCTGATGCCAACACCCTCTCTATGGCTCCCCTGGCCAAGAGAGTCATCACTTCCTGGCTGATCAAAGATCCTCTGACAGCCTGTCGCAAGTAGGTGGCATGGGTGGAGGGGTGGTCAGGAAACACAGGGAGTAGCCCTTTTTCAGAAAATCTGGAGAATCCACAAGTCAGATTTTATCGACCTCCAGTGGGGCAGGTGATGGTGTATCCTGTCGCTCACTGGGTGCCCATGATGGTCAGAGGGGCTGTGGCTGCTAGGGAGGTGGTGTATTGGCCCGACCTTTGGCTATATGACCCACAAGGTCTGTCTGTCTGTACTGCGTCCTCGGCCACACAGGAGCTGGGAAACTTATGCAACGTGGTGGCTGGGCGGGTAAGAAGGCAGCTGGAAGCCCCTTCCGTAGCCACGAAAGGAGCGATAGGCAGACTGGGGTTGGCGAGAGTCCATGGAAAGGCCCAAGGACCTGGCCATAGCTCTGCTATCCTTGAAGTGCTCCAGCGCAGCGTTCGCCTTGCCCCCGAAGAGACGGGAGCCATCAAAGGGCATGTCCAAAAGCAAAGCTTGGACATACTCCGAAAGCCAGAAGTCCTCACCCAGGCGGGGCGCATAAGGGCCACCAACGACAAAGCCGTTCTGCCTAGCGAGTCTGTTGTATGCACTCAACAACGTATGGTGATCGTAGCTGTGCCCCTACCGTCAGACATATCCTGGGAGAGTATGACCCGGGCCACCCCCGGAACGATAGGCAGCACCTACGCAACTGAGTCCCAGAATGAGTTGGAGTATCAGCCAAAAAGGCATGCAGTGTTCACCAACTGCAGTGCCAGGCTGGTGAAAGAAAACATCTTCTTCCTCAAGGTATCCAGCCTCTTGGATTCCCTGTCCAGTGGAGTGGTAGGGAATGCGCCAGAATTTACTTTGGAGGTGGGGGCTTGGACCAGGGTAGGGTGGTGGGTGAGGAAACTAGGGTCCCCTGGGGCAGAGAGATGGCAGCGGGAAATTGTCCTATTCACAGGAGCCCTTGTGCAGGGCTTGGACCAGGCCCCGAGTAGCACATCTATGAGGGCTTCATTAAAGGGGAGAAGCGGTTCAGATGGGGTCACTTCTGGCTGAAGCACCTCTATCAATATGTTAGTCTTGAAGGCCAGAGTGGGTAGCTGAAGGTTCAGGACCTCAGCTGCCCTTCTCACCACCATTACAAATGAGGCTCCCTCCTCCGTAGCCACAGAGACTAAGCCTGTATTTTGAGCAAGTCCACTGGCATCTGCCAGATTATCACACCAGGTGTCCTCAGTGTATTCTAGGGGCTGGTTATCTTCATGGTCCAGTGCCCCCTCCCATTCTTACCCAAGTCCTAGCCCATAGTAATGGGGCACAGGCTCTGGCCTGCAGGGAATGCCGTCTGTTGAATAAACAACGCACATCCGTCTCTTTGTTGGAGTCGGGGTGAGAACATCGGCATTGGAGCCGTGGATGGTCGAGATGGCTCGACCAGCGCCCATCCGGATCCGTCCATGCATCCAAAGGGCCCGACTGGTGCCGGGGGCGAAACCCTCGGCAGAAGAACATTATGGGCCCCTCTCAAACCTGAGGGGCCATAAAGCGCGCCGGCAGGGATAAGCTGCCCAAATATGAGGTGCATGGCCTCATAAAACTCACAGAGTTGGGCGGGGGTCGCTCAGGCTCCAAAAAAAACTCTGGAAGGCGCGGAGATGGCCCAGACGCAGGCTAAACCGCAGAGCCAGGCTTCAAATGCGGACTGTCCCTCGTCTCGTCGGAAGACTTCGACGGACAGCGCGAAGTTGGAGACATCTTCGTCTTACTCTGCTTCTTTTTGTGGGAGTTCTATATAAAGGAATCCGCAGCTAGAAGTTTCTATCAGATATATTTTATAATTAAATTAAAAATATCTAATATTTTAATGTTATTTTAAACATCAAATTATATTTATTTATATTTTTAAATATGTAAGGAATGGTTTCTTACCTGTAATCCTAGTTCTCTCTCAGGGGAATCACCATTAAAATCACAAGCACTGAATAGTCCTACCCACGTGCGGAGATCACGGACTAGTTCTTTAAAAGTCACATGTACTTCGCCTTACTTTGGAAAGGCCAAGAAAAATATGTGATAGACATTTTGACATGTTACATTTTTTGCAGCCTTAAAAACAGTCTATATTGCCAATATTTATGGAATTACTTTAAAATTTAGAAGGTAAAAAAGGGTCATACCCTTAAAAATCACTTAAACACAAATGAAAATTGATTTTTCTCTCTTAGGGGATTTCCGTTGATAAACAGAAGCACGGAATAGATTTGCAAGTTATACCTGAAAAATTTCACAAAGGAAGAGATAAAAAAGGAGAAAAATAAAATTAGGCAAAGAAATTCTTTAGAGATGCTTGCCCCACTTGGGCATCAGCCTTGGTGTCCAAATCAAGACAATAGTTTCTCGTAAAAGTGTTAATTGATCTCCAAGTTGCAGCCTTGCAGATTTCAGTTATTGGGATGCTCCTAAGCATGGAAGCAGATGCTGATATATCCCTGGTGGAGTGGGCCCTAGGTGTACCAGATAGGGTTTGTTTGCTTTTTGATAACAAAGGATTATGCAGGAGACAATACATCTAGATAAGTATTGATTGGAATTGGCATACCCCGTCCATAGAGAACCATAGTTGACAAAGAGTTGTTTTGATTTTCTTAAAGATTTTTTCCTGTCTAGATAAAACCTCAAAACCCTACATCGAGAGTATGGGGAGATCTCACTGCAGTAGAATAAGGGTTTTGAAATAATGTAGGTAAAGTAATTGTCTGATTGACATGGAAATCTGAGACTACCCTAGGGAGGAATTTAGGATGGATCCTCATCACTACCATGTTGCTATGGAATACTGTGTAAGGTTCATGTGACCAGAGAGCCTGTATCTTGCTACTCTGCGAGCGTAAGTAATGGCATGGCTACCAAGAAGGAAGCCTTCCAAGAGAGGTGCTAAAGAGAAGAGAAATATGAATGGGTTCGGAGGGAGGACCCATCAGGCGAGAGAGGACAACGTTTAACTTCCATGGAAGAGAAGGACTCCTGAGAGGAGGATATAATTTCTTAATGCCTTCCAGGAAATCTTTAACGACAAGCATTGTGAAAAAGGACGTTTGTGATGGAAATTTTCGATAAGCTGTGATAGCTGCAAGATGTACTCTAATTGAGGAGAAATTCAATTTTGCTTTCCCGAGATGGAGAAGATTTGGAAGATTACTCTCTTCCTGACATGTAAGAGGATTGACATTGTTCTGAGAAGGTTGTGTGATGGAACCACGCATGCATTTACCACGCATGACGGTTCCACGCAGTCTGTACTACGCACGTCTTAACCACGAAAATGCCTTTACCACGCATGCCTTTACAACAATTTATGCATTGTCAAAGCATGTATTTTATTTTTTAGATATGTCTTTATTAGCATTTTTCTTAAAGTTATTCATGATAACATACATACAGGCATCAATGGACTTACATCGCAGTACAGTATACATCATCAAAGTTCTTAATTATAGCAACCCTTCTATAGCAGCTCTGCAAGTGTTTACAATTCCATCATCGGTTGTTTACTCCTATAACGCTTTTATACTATACTGCTATTCATTCAATCATTTCTGTCTTGATACAACATCGTCTGATATGAGGAGCTGCAGTTGTTTACACCTAATAAAACCATACCTTGTTTTCCTGAACAACAAAACTGTCCCATTTCCTGGGAAACCATGTAACTAAGTACTATCCAGTGGTGTTTCATATTCATCTTTTATATTCTATTTGTTACCATGGGCACTGTGGGTGGTGGGTTCATCGGCGTGGGAGTCTCACATTCCAAATATTTATGAGCCTATAGAGGTATCGCTATCACTGTTGGTGCTCGCTTCTGTAACCCTCTGGTCATCTCTAAGTTCGTCCTTCCTGCTTGTCCAGGCTCTCAATATTTCTGTCCATAGCTCAGCGATAGGACTTTGTGAAGCCCCCTGGCCTCCTCCCTTTGTATGGCTCTTTCCTCTGTCCTGGCCCAATTATCTACAGTCTGTTCCCATAGCACTATTGAGGGACCTTTTGATGTTTTCCAGCTCCTGGCTGTCTGCCTGCGTGCCAAAACCAAGGCCAGGTCTGCAAAGCGAGAACCCACCCACTTAGCTTTCGGCCTGGGAAACAGCCCCAGAAGGCATACCTCCACAGTGCATGCGAGCTGTCGACCCAGAGTGGAGTTAATCTGAGACAGCACCGCCTCCCAATATTCCTGTAGTAGCACACACCCCCATGTCATGTGTATGAACCCCACATCTTGTTGCGCACATCTCGGGCAGCGTTGGGTTTCCCCTCCGTGCATAACATTTAATCTGTGGGGTGTGAGATAAACCCTATGCACGTAATATATTGGATGAGTTGTAACGCCGCGTTCCTGGATATTTGTTTCGGGCTCCTCAATACCTGAGACCATTCCATGTCCCGCAAGTCCCTTCCCACTGCTGTATTCCATCTAGTTCTTAAGTGGCAGGGGTGTTTTCACCACACTGATCAATGCCCTGTAGTGCCATTTCACCAGGTGCCTAGCAGACCCCAGTGTTACCAACACTTGTAGGGTCTCGTGAGTTTGTGGTTCCAACCGAGCACCTCCCCATAGTTCTTTAAATGTTTTAACTACTGCATGTCAAAGCATGCATGGTAAACACATTTCCGTGGTAAAGACTTGACCCCCCCCGACCCCTGCCCCCGCCCTGAGTCCTAAAACGACCCCCCTCTCTCCCTCCTGTAAACCAACCCCCTCTTCCCCGAGCCCTAAAAACTTCCCTGCCTCCAGTCCTAAATACTACCCCGCCCTTCTCGAAGCCCTTAAAATTTACCCAACCTCCCCCTGAGCCCTAAAAACGACTCCTCCTTCCCCAAATCCCTAAAAATACCCCGAACCCCCTGAAAACTACCACAAACCCGAACCCCCCTGAAAACTACCACAAACCCCCCACCCCTGAAAACCATCCTGAACTCCCTCCACGCCTGAAAACTATCCCTAATCCCCCTCCAACCCTGAAAACTACCCCTAATCCCCCTCCACCCCTGAAAACTACCCCGAACCCCCACCACCCCTTAAAACTACCCTGAACCCCCACCACCCCTTAAAACTACCCTGAACCCCCACCACCCCTTAAAACTACCCCGAACCCCACCACCCCTTAAAACTACCCCGAACCTCCACCACCCCTGAAAACTACCCCGAACCTCCACCACCCCTGAAAACTACCCCGAACCCCCACCACCCCTAAAAACTACCCCGAACCCCCACCACCCCTAAAACTACCCCGAACCCCACCACCCCTTAAAACTACCCAGAACCCCCACCACCCCTGAAAACTACCCCGACCCCCACCACCCCTTAAAACTACCCGCTCCCCCACCACCCCTGAAAACTACCACAAAGCCCCCCAGATCCGGCCCCAACCCCACTTACCTGTCAGTGTCCGTTTCCAGACACTCCTCTCTCCCCACCCATTCCAAACACTAGAGCGCATTTGCCTTGTTATATCCCGCATAGATGCCCTAATGTAGATCCGTTCGTACATGCCCTAAAATGGACGTATTCATATTTACCCTAATATGGTCATATTCGTACTTGCCCAATTATGGTCATGGCCGCATATGCCCAATTATGGTTACAACTGTACATGTCCTATTATAGTACGATTCCTTATATAGGCATGATCTTTCACCTACATTGGTCCCAGCTAGTACACAACGAGCTCTGAGGGCTGAACGTTATCTATCCTGTGGTTTTGAATGCAGCAGGGTTCTTCCAAACACAGGCCCACACTGTACTCATTAATTATGCATGGCTTTCTAAGAATACACCGCCAGCATAATGTATGTACACAGTTCACCCCTGACGTCTTCCTCATGTCCAATACAAACCATACTGAGGACCGAGGCTCTTTAGGGTATAAATACACCACATCTTGCCCCGGTAAACCAGAGGGAACCGAGACTTCCATGCTGACACACTGACCAGAGACGCTGAGGCTCCTGCATGCAGTCGCTCAAGCTGACAGTGGTCTGACACAACCCGGACGGGGTGTCCAACTCGAGACCAGGACGGGGTTCCACACTCTCTCTATTCAGGTATGGGGGTTCGACTAAATCCTAGGAGGATTCTTGGCTCTTAGCTTCTAAGACCTACACACATATGCTAGGTACACTCAGGTACATCTAGGTAGGCATCGTAGGAGTACGCGCACTTGCATAATGCTTTTATATTCATGTATGTACTCATGATTATCGCA
Source organism: Calotriton arnoldi (assembly GCA_963921515.1). Taxonomy (NCBI): domain Eukaryota; kingdom Metazoa; phylum Chordata; class Amphibia; order Caudata; family Salamandridae; genus Calotriton; species Calotriton arnoldi. The sequence continues at coordinate 5,205,796 of CAWUFW010000074.1, read as the reverse complement.
ATATGGTAGAACTGTTCTATCCCTTTGCTTTTATCGTACTGCTGATCATATATCTCTGCTATGGTCTGCTGGTTACCGCAGCACATATATTTTACACTAGAATAACAACTGTTCAATAAATACTTATTGAAACGCCCGACTGTTTATTCTGTGTAACTCTCTGAGACAAACCGAATAAATGAGCACGAGTGACTGAGCGAAAGGTAGTACATTGTTTCCACAATTCTGAGGGAATCAGGGTTGTCATGTTCTAAGGTTGCCAGAAACTAATCTCTCCCTGATAAGAGGAGACACTAGTGGCACTGCGAGCTAGCTAATGCAAAACAATCTAACATAAGCGGTGGGGGTGCACAGAGTCAGTCTGCCACCAAGCCCACAGCTTATGCTACACAAACGCGCAGGTCCTGCATGGGTACTATAGGAGCTACACGACATGGCGCCACACCAATGTTGGTTTGGTACTTATTTAACAGTAGAATCTGAGTAGTTCAGTCGTGCTATTCTCAGAGAACCTACTCACAAAACCCCAGAGACGTCTGGAGTGGGTGGGCACTAAATCCTCCGCAGCTGAGTAGTACGAGAATACTATTTATTGGCTGTTGGTTACTCAAGCTTGAAGGACATATAATTCCTACAATTGTGCATTTACACCTCATCTCAAAAACTCTTTAATCTCCCTTCTTCCAATTAAAAATGGTGGACGAAACAAGCGCAACAGGGAGAGTTACAACAAACCTCTTTGGTTTAGAAGAAGACCCTGACGATGCAATACAAATTGCACCAAATTTCAGAAGGGCAGTCACCATAAAACTTCTAGATCATGGCTTAAGAGCCAGGGGTGGTACAGTAATTTTCGTGATTGAGGCACACAAATCCAATAAAACAGAGGTGTTCTATTCATGGGTTACATTCCCAGCAGCAAATCCAATAACAGATGTATTTCACTACTACCTAGAAGGTGAACACCAGCGGACTATACTCCTTTTGAGGAAGTAGAGGTTCCGCTTACTTACCAGGAGCATAATTACTGGTTTAAAGGCGCCCTACCCCACGTACATGGAAGAGCAAGATTAGGCCCGCTCGGAGGAGCAGGAGCCACATGGCCCATATTAGCGGCATACACACTGCATCCTGACATTAACACAATGACACAGCCAGACTTACTCGTACAACACAGAGATTTAATTAAAATCTACAGAAACCTCACACAATTTGTAATGAGGACTTTAACAGTTCAGCCTGCACCAGCTGCAGCACAAGACACTCCAGTCCAAGGCACAGTTAATAAAATAACTCCACAAACATTACACGCGATAATGGGCAAAATGCCAGCAAAACGCGAACAAATCCCATTCTGGATAGCACAGAAAATAACTCAGCTTGAAGCAGTATTCCCGAATACTACAACCAGTGATAAACACAGAATCCTAACAATCTGCTTGCCCATGGGTCTCACACCACAAGTAGAGGACTGCACCTCTTGGGGTTCAGTCTTTGCTGCCATATATACCAGAACACATGGTATCCCGTCCTTAGCAGTAGTACCTGACGTATTGAAACAGATACAAAATGAGTACGGAGCAGAGCCTGCCCTTAACTTAGGGATGAAGTTGCTAAACAACTTTGAATAGGTCTCAGCCATAATACTAGCTAACATTAAGGGGGAAGCAGCTTCAGTGGCGATCCGCCAACGCCTAAGGGAGTTCAGTCCAGTAGATCAACAACACGAACTACCCAAAATAATTGAAACTGCATATGCAGAACTAGGCAGAGACAGTCTAGGTGGGAAAGCATTAAAACCACAACTGGTGGGCAGTCCTGAAAAGGACACTACAAAGCAGACACCTACTTCTTCTAAAAAGAAGTGGGAAAATAAAAAACAACAAAAGTCTAAAGACACCAGATCTCAGTCCAGAGGTAGGTCTCCTCAACAGGATCCTTCTGATAAGAGGTATAACCTCAGGAATAGGGATAACATTAAAAAACCTGACAGGTATCAGGATACTGATACTCGTTCCTCTCGTTCCTTTCAGGGTTCATCACGAAACTCCGAGAGGGAAGGACGATCAAAGGAGCGTACAAAGTCCAGAGACACGCAACACGCTGCGGACTACGCACCTAAAAAAGAGGATAAACAAAAATCAAAACCTCAGTTCAAAAAGAAGAAGGTAGCAGGTCTCAAGATCAGACATGCCCAGAATTCTGAGGACACAGCTTCTGAACGGGGAATGGGCTCTGACGATGCTAGACCGCGCGGCAGAAGTAACGATAGCTCGCCAGAACCTGAAGGAATTTCTGGTGACAGCGGAGTTGAGTGAGTATATCACGGTGGAAACACCTGATACTCGGGTAAGTGTCCCACATAAGTTACATGAGATATCACTCAGGATGGAGGGGGACAAGCCCAGAAAAGTTAAGGGTCTCTTTTGGAAAAATCTGTCATCTGGTTATGACATTCTATTAGCAGAACAAGACTGGCCGCCTACATTCGTCATGGAGTGCCCTAGGGGAGAAACGATAATTTTTCCAGCCTTTTCCGACCTCATTCCCATTCACCTAAAACATGCATATGCGCAGGAGTGGGCGGTTGCCCTAGCTCCGGCATTGTACAAAAATCATGCTGGTTGGGATGAGGATTCAACCCACCACCTGATCCCGTTAAAAGTTTCCCCAAATGCTTTCCCCAATAAAGCAGGAAGCTAAAAAACAAGTCAGGGAGATTCTAGATCAACTTGAATATCAGGGGGTGATAGAAAATTGTACTTCACCTATGAACAATCCTTTGTTCCCCGTAGCCAAACCTGACAACACATATTGTCTAGTTTTAGATTACAGACATTTAAACACTTGCACAAAGACATTTGCAGTTCAAAATGCACACAGTGCCGCATTAATGAATAACATTGTGCGGAAAAAATACAAAACAACACTTGATATCTCAAATGGATTTTTTTGCCAAAATATAGCGCCTGAAAGCAGGTATCTAACCGCATTCAGTGCGTTAGGGTCCCAACGGCAATTTTGCCGACTCCCCAAAGGGTACAAGAATAGCCCGGGGTTGTTCTCAGCAAGGGTAACAGAGTTACTCCAAAATTTGGATGAAGAAGCATTGTCCTATGTGGATGATATTTATCTGACGGACGATGACTTAAAGAGGCACTTGACCAGGGTGAGCACCATTATTATGGGATTCGCCTCTGAGGGCTACAAATTTAATTTAAAAAAATCGAAGATTGCCCACCTCAATGTCCTATTTTTAGGATACGAGTTGTCAAGTGAGGGGAAAAGCCTGGCAGCTAACTTTTTAGAAAAGTGTGCGCTGCTCCAACCTCCAAAATCATTAAAGAAATTACAATCAATTCTGGGATTCCTACATTTTGGTCGAACATACATTTTGGATTACGCAGAAAGGGTAAAACCTTTCTACGACTTAATAAAACCTGACTTTTCAGTCAAACAATGGACACAGGAACACACAAATATCCTGCGTTCCCTACAGGAAGACATGATAGCTTCTAAACATTTACAGACACGCGTAAACGCACAGAACTTAGTGATCCGAGTCATAGCGGGTCAATGCGGGTACACATATTTAACTTTTAATGAAGGTGAAACAGTACCAATCGCATACAAATCACAAATGTATACAAACGCAGAAATGCGTTTCACTTCAACAGAAAAAATCCTGACAGCAGTACAGACCGCTGTAGCAAGAGAAAGAGCTCTGGCTCAGGGAAAACGCATAATTGTCGTGACCCCAGTACCAGCTTTAGAAGCTGTTACAAAAGCTAGCATTCCAAATGCTAAAGCCTTACATCCAAGATGGATACAATGGGCTAATTCTCTTACTGCAACGGATGTTGAATACAGATTTGATCCTAGTTTAAAAACACAGGCATTCCTGCAATACGAACAAGAATACCCTCTAGCAAATGAAATCTTGCCTCTAGATCAGTATAAATACATTATCTATACTGACGGTTCTGCTCAACCAGCCACAGGAAGTAAGCAAGCTTACAGCGCGGCGTGTGCGATTGTTAAAGGTCGCATGCACAATGGAAAGTTCCATCCGAGTTGCACTAAAACGCAATCTCTAGGAGACTGCACGGCTCAGTTGGCAGAACTCAAAGCACTTATACTGGCACTTATAAATACGGATCACGAATTCCCCACACTTATTGTGTGTGATTCCTTTTACTGTGTACAGTCGTACAATGAATATCTACATCATTGGGAACAAAACAGGTTCAAAGATGCAAAAGGTGGCACAATTAAGCATAAAATGCTATGAGAACAGGTAGTGGAGTTGAGAAACGAACTACCAAGGGCTCACGTGATACATACACAGTCATCAGCGTGATGGCGTTCACGTTGAAGGGAATTCATTGGCTGATGAAGCCGCAAAGGGGGCTGTTCGCACAGCCGCCGTAGCTGCAGTTACTCATTCAAAGACGACGGTAGACGGCGAGATTATGGTAGCTGTCAATGCTTCACGCAAAGGCAGCACAGCAGTACCTAAAACATTTCCACTCAAGTACTCCTACAAGTTAGATGCACAAAACATTCCATATGCTCAGATTCCTGGAGTGGGGGATAGAGTAATACCAAATATGGATCGTAGGCTAGGCTTGATTTTAGCGGCACACGAGGGTTTGGGTTCTGCGCATACAGGCGTTACAGCGACTATTTCTTTATTGAAACAGCGCTACTGGTGGCCAGGGTTAACAAAGCAGACTAAAGACTATGTCTTGAAATGCGACATCTGTCAGCAGATAAAAGGCTCCACCGTAACACGCCCAGCGCAGACACCATTACTGAAATTAGACAAACCTCTCGCATGCGTGTATTTGGACCACTGCGGACCCTTACAATCTGATGGGTCCAAGAAATATATCATGGTTGCAGTGGATTCCTGTTCTAGATTCCTATGGGTTTGGCCTCAGCGCTTGGCTGACGCTCGAACTGTTATAAACGATTTGCGAGTCTTTATCGGCACATACGCAGTTGGCACGTTACATTCTGACCGTGGTCCGGCGTTTAGCTCTCGGGCTTACAAAGAGGCCATGGAAGGAATGGGCGTAGCATTGCGGTACTCCTCTCCGTACCATCCCGAGGGAAATTCTGTTGTGGAGAGGAAAAACCGAGACTTAAAGCAATCTTTAACAGCTAGGGTATTAAGCAAGGGCGGTAGATGGGTCGATCACCTTTATGGGGTACAGCGCGCGCTCAATAATCAGCCAAGAAGCTCTCTATGAGGTGTCACTCCTTACGAGGTCCTATCTGGGAGAAGAATGTGGGTACCTGATCTTGATTGTGAAGGCACAGTGGCGGATGAAAAACCATTTGATATCCATGATTGTTTGGCTGTTTTACAGGATCTAAATGAATCCAGGACACAACAAAGTAACGTGCTCCAGAAACAGGCCGCCACAGAGGAAGTCAAGGCAGTAACGGCAAGACCAATCTGGATCCCAAAACTCAGGGATCTAGTCAGAGAGAAGATTGCTGACAAAAAAGAATTTGGGCCATCCTACAGAAAGCCTGTACTGGTCCTTGCAATCCACGGCACAAGAACTGTACTTCTGCCGCCTCTTGCCGGGAAAAAGGAGAACAGATTCGTCTCAATTGACTTAATCAAACCACACTATGTGGCCGATATTAAACAGTAGGCCTCGTGGACTCTACAGTAGCAGACGCCCTCCTCTCGCTACAATCCAAGAAGTTCAAACAGAAAGACTCATCACGTTTGAAGAGCCACCTGTACTGAATGATGGACTAAGCAACAATGCTATGGAACTTGTTCCACTCCAACAAGAAATTCATCTTCAAAATGAAAACCAACTTAACAACCAAGTTGCAATCAGACCTAATACAGACATCTATGTCAATGTGCCTCGACAAGAGAACACAGCGATTTCAACAAATCCCAATGCAATTCCAACAATTGATCGAACTGCTTCTGGCTATTTTATGAACTTTGATACGTTTTCACTAGATCCAAGCGAGCCGGAAACGACGCCAGCCAAAAAAATCACTCCAACAGAAACTCAATGACTTTTTGAACTTTTTTAGAAAGACTTACCTGGTGTCACCTTGGATAGAACTATGGTATATCACTGGGATTTTATTTTTCATTTTCTGGCTAGGTTTAATAATTACTTTTAGTATGCTTATTAATGGACGATACCTCCAGCCAAGCTCTACAGCCCAAAGAGTCAATTTGATTTTGAAACCACACCAGTCTTCACATCGTGAACCAAGAGACTTGTCTTCAGTGAACATTACAGCAGTTCCTATACCGGACGGTATAGTATGGGACAAGATTGATTATGATATATTAGGTCCGACTGAACTTTTAAAGCTAAAACATTTATTTAAAATTTCTTTAAGTGATATCATTACCTCCAGTGCATATTCTGATGATTGGGACACTGAAACTGTAAATGCTATGATGTCTGATCTAGAAAAAACAGCTGCATTTCCGAACAATGAAATGTTAGAAGGTACTTCAGACTATGATACATTGTACTGTTACCAACATTTTGGTGATCATTTCTTACACAAGTCTATCAGACCTAGAAGTGTATTTGAGTACCACCAGTGGGAACACTGCCCAACACCTCCAAAAGGTAGTTTGCAAGCATTTGCACAGAAATTCACATACTTCTCAGGGTTTAACACATCCGATCCAAAGTCATTTTATTATAATGTGGAGAAAATTTCAGCTCAGAAAATTATGTTAACAAACACCAAACATATTTACTCTGTATCCTTTTTGAACCAGTTGTCTAAACAGGGTTTCGATCTATGGAAAGACGCAATAGATTGCAAATCGATCTGGGGTTCTAGGGACTGGCAAGTCCAGGGAATAGAAGCACTTTTTAGAGCATGCATCATTCCGCAGCAGATTTTATTTCTGAACGAAACTGTGCAATAGACATCCTGTCTTGGATTAGCCAAAGGCAAGGAAATGAACACACCGGGGTTTCCAACACCATCACAGATGGGTGGGGGGGGGGGGCAGAACTCAACTACACAAGGGGTAGGATTAGATGCCATTTTCCAGTACAACAGATCAGATCCTGATTGGACAGAATGGCTGATTTGGCCCATTGACACAAACAAATGTCAAAAGAGATTTATGAATACAACCAGAGGGTTTAGTATCCATAGGCCAGATCCACGCTATGTACAAAGACATCACCCAGGGGTAGTGACATCGTATAGTGTTGGAAAGTTGTGCCTTGATTGGCTAGAGACCTCAACACTCACAGAATTAAAGCACCACTTGACCTTACAAACACCTGACATGGATCTTAGAGATTTTCTACTGGGACCCAAGAAACAGCGTCAGAAACGTTTCATATATGCAGGTCTTTATGCCTACTATAATGAAAACTGGAAAATATCCCAACAAGAGGCCGCAGAAAGAATACGAGAAATAGACCGTATTAACTTAGAAAAAGCATTAGCAGTGGTGGATAATGGGTTAACTACTTTGACCTCCAGGATTTACTCCTTAGGCAAAATTGTGTCCTTGGCAATCGACATATTAGAACAAGATCTGGCCTTGTTACAACACGGGCAATCTCAGCTACGTTCTATTATGATGTTAAGCAGGACGCTGCAATCTTTGCGTGCAGGCTACGTGCCATGGCGTTTTATAAACACCACGTCTCTGTTCTCAGAATACAATCTAACTGATAAACAGACAGAAATGGCACAAAGGGGAGCCAAATATACAATGCTGCGTATTGAGAAACTGGAAAGGTTACCATTCACTGTAGCCGAATCACCATCAACAGAATGGCTCATTCATGGCCAAATAACTCTGCCGGTCACTCCGTTTCAGTTTCAATATTGCCTTGAGCAAAGGCAGGCAGGCAAATATGTAAAAATGGGTAAGGGATACATCAAGGAAACTTGGGAGTTACCATATAGATACCGATGCCGGAATGGGGATCGAGAAGTGTATCTGAGTGGTACTAACTGCAAGAACGCTTTGAGCGGTTCTCTCATGTGTCAGGATATTTCTCTACACGGAGCCTGCAGTGGTTCAGTGGCGAACTTATCTTGTCACATGTCAGGGACCCCAGCGGCCATGATCACGCCGGTTTTCCAGCTGCTCTCGAATGGGAGTTACTTAATGCTAAATGATCAAGGTTGTTGTGGGATGCTTCCGGGCGTCGCATATCTAGTAACTGTTAACTCCAGGGTTACTTGCTGTATGCAAGTATTGTTTCCGCCACTGAACACAGTCAGGGAGGCGCCATTATGGCCTTCGCTGAATGTTTCTTTTATACAGTTTGATACTTTGAGCAGATTGAAAGCCATGCTTTTACAGCAACCCGTGCCCTTAACCTCCGCTCGAGAAACCTATGAACTTCAAGTTGCAAGGACCTCGACCGAGATACAGGAACTCATACGTACAAACTGCCCCATTCATTTAGCAGAAATGGTGGGACGTATCTTCAATATGTCTGATACGAGCGGAATTGTACACCTATTTAAGACCATAGGGTCCGGACTGTTAAGCACCTTTCAGACATTCCTCGGAGTAATCCCAAATTTTATACACTCCGTATTGGGAAGCGTATTTGGAGGATTCCCGCTCATCCTGTTCCTAATCGCAGGAATCCTGATTGTAATATTGCTGCTACGCAATGGACGGCCCACTTCCCGAGGGAATGGTGAACACGCTCCTGGAGCGGAAATACCGTGAACGCATGGTACAACTTCTGGGCATTTCTTGCCTGCAAGAACTCAGTGCCTTCTGGTTTCTATCATTTAGACCAGTCTGGATAGATTGCATCTTACCTGTGCTTCGATGCCTGTTCTGTGGAGAAGAATGCACGTTGGATCTTTGTCTAACATTTCCATCAGATGCGCCTCCGGACACGGATGCAATGCTGGACCACATAAAGGCCCATGCTCTGCGTTGTCCCCAGCGGCTTCCAATTCTGATGAATGCATTCCTGGAGAATCCACAGGTGCCGTTCGCTCCTGCTGGGTTAGGTGACTCCTCCACAGGCACCCAGGTTACAACTGCCGCACAAGCTGCCGCAGCACCGACTGTTGGCAGTACTACATTCCATCTATGTGCGATTGACGTTCTCTGTGAGGCGTTGGATTTGTCATCTACAGCAGCTGACACCGATAATATTGAGCTTCCCAGCCAGGACGCGTAATCTTGAATTGGCTCATCGTGTCCTGGGAAAGAATTCGGCTTCTTCACTCGTTTCAAAATAAAACGATCTAAATTTCGAACATTTTCTTGCATTGACACTTTCGCTTGAGAAAAGTATGGCCTTCTCCTGCTTATGGTAATACAACTTCTATAGAGAGACGATATTGACTTTTCAGTGGCAACTAGAAAAAGCTGAATTTAAGCATTTTTTAAGCACCAAAATTTTTCAACGATTTTTTAGAACTATGTTTTTACTTGCTTTTAAAAATGTTTTTAAATTGTCCAGATTTTAAGTATGGTCATTTATTATCCAGTTCGGAAGTGGAGTGGGTGTTATATCCCGCATAGATGCCCTAATGTAGATCCATTCGTACATGCTCTAAAATGGACGTATTCATATTTACCCTAATATGGTCATATTCGTACTTGCCCAATTATGGTCATGGCCGCATATGCCCAATTATGGTCACAACTGTACATGTCCTATTATAGTATGATTCCTTATATAGGCATGATCTTTCACCTACATTGGTCCCAGCTAGTACACAACAAGCTCTGAGGGCTGAACGTTATCTATCCTGTGGTTTTGAATGCAGCAGGGTTCTTCCAAACACAGGCCCACACTGTTCTCATTAATTATGCATGGCTTTCTAAGAATACAGCACCAGCATAATGTATGTACAAAGTTCACCCCTGACGTCTTCCTCATGTCCAATACAAACCATACCGAGGACCGAGACTCTTTAGGGTATAAATACACCACATCTTGCCCCGGTAAACCAGAGGGAACCGAGACTTCCATGCTGACACACTGACCAGAGACGCTGAGGCTCCTGCATGCAGTCGCTCAAGCTGACAGTGGTCTGACACAACCCGGACGGGGTGTCCAACTCGAGACCAGGACGGGGTCCCACACTCTCTCTATTCAGGTATGGGGGTTCGACTAAATCCTAGGAGGATTCTTGGCTCTTAGCTTCGAAGACCTACACACATATGCTAGGTACACTCAGGTACATCTAGGTAGGCATCGTAGGAGTACGCGCACTTGCATAATGCTTTTATATTCATGTATGTACTCATGATTATCGCAATATGGTAGAACTGTTCTATCCCTTTGATTTTATCGTACTGCTGATCATATATCTCTGCTATTGTCTGCTGGTTACCGCAGCACATATATTTTACACTAGAATAACAACTGTTCAATAAATACTTATTGAAACGCCCGACTGTTTATTCTGTGTAACTCTCTGAGACAAACCGAATAAATGAGCACGAGTGACTGAGCGAAAGGTAGTACATTGTTTCCACGATTCTGAGGGAATCAGGGTTGTCATGTTCTAAGGTTGCCAGAAACTAATCTCTCCCCGATAAGAGGAGACACTAGTGGCACTGCGAGCTAGCTAATGCAAAACAATCTAACATAAGCGGTGGGGGTGCACAGAGTCAGTCTGCCACCAAGCCCACAGCTTATGTTACACAAACGTGCAGGTCCTGCATGGGTACTATAGGAGCTACACGACAGCCTTACTACGCATGTGCGTGGGTAAGGCAAATTTGTTGTTCGGGCAAGCGTGGTTACGCTTGCAGGCTTCCGGAACTCGTGGCTCTGACAGCGTAGTTCCGGATGTTTCCCTTCTGAGAACACCAGATGCAGAATCTCTTCCATTTGAAGGAATAGGAAGTCCTAATAGATGGTCTCTTGGCCTCTCTTAGCAAATACATGCATTCCTGAGGAAGGTATCGGTGGACATATTGTATGAGTTCAGGAGCCCTGCATCCAAGTTCAGTGAGGGAAGGATGGGATGTTGAATCTGGCCTCCGAACTTCTGAAGAAGATTGGGTCTGAGCTTCTTGCGTGGACACTCAGAGGTGAAGGAGATCTGTGTATCACCACTGTCGAGGCCACTCCGAAGCAATGAGAATTATTCTGGCTTTCGAGTGTGAGAACTTGATGATCATTGTCAGCAGTAGGGGAATTAGAGACAAGGCGTAAAGAAATGTGCCTGACTAGTCAATCCATAGGGCATTCCCCAGTGTGCCCGGTTGGTAGAAACTCGAGGTGAAGCTTGGGCATTTTTTGTTTTCTCCCTCTGCGAAAAGATCTATTTGGGGAAAAACTCCAATCTGAGAAGATGTTGTTAAGTACAGCGTAGTTTAGAACCCACTTGTGATTTTCTTGAATGACTCTGCTGAGAGCGTCTGAATGAGCATTCTGGGTTCCCAGAAAATGAACGTTGTAACCGTGAGATCCCTGGAGATGAGTGGTCAGAAGCACTCTGTCTTCCCATCTTCCTGAGGTTTGATCCCATTGATCTTCCAGGCATTGTTGGAGAGGCCGCATGAAGAAACGTGCATGCAGGACTAGGAAGATGCAGGATGTCATTGAACCCAGGAGAGAAGAGACTTGCCTCACTGTTAGAAAAGATAAGGTTGCAACATTTCTGAGGGATAGATAATCATCTCTCCTCAGAAGGACACACGTTTGATTGTACTGAAACTAGAACTGCACCCAGGTAATGCAGGGATTGAACAGGTGTTGAGATGGATTTGTCGTGATGTACATGCAGACCCAGTTGGTTAAAAGTCATGACGGTTAGGTGATAATGTGGTCTTGCTTGCTGATAGGAAGATGCCTCGATGAGCCAATCATCCAGATATGGATAGACAAGGATTCTAATTTTTCTGAGGTGGGCTGCTACAACCACCATACATATGGAGAAAGTTTGCGGTGCAGACTTGAGGCCAAAGAGAAGGACCTTGTATGGACAGTGGTCTTTTCCTACAATGAACCTCAGAAAATCTTTATGTTTTTTGGCTATTGGGATGTGAAAATAGGCATCTTACAAGTCTATCAAGCATAGCCAGTCCCCTTGATGGAGCTGAGGGTAGATCTGAAGAAGAGTCAACATCCTGAATTTTTCGTTCTGAACCCAGTCGTTTACTTTTTTGAGGTCCAAAATGTGCATGTATTCGTTTTAAGGTCCCTTCATCTTCACCAGAAAATAACAGGAATAAATTCCCATTCCTTTTAGATGAGAGGGGCCTTCGCCATCACCTGTTTCAACCTAAGGATAGATGGATTTGTAGCAGTTGATTCAGTTGGAAAAAGGAAGGTTTCTTCAGTGGAAATGATATTGGTGGACACTTGAATCTGAGACCGTAACAATGCTCTACAATATTCAGAACGCATTTGTCAGCGGTTATCTTTTGCCACTCTTGCAGGAAAGATGTTATGCTTCCCCCTACCGGGATAGGCAACGGAAGCGGAGGAAGAGATGACTCATTGTTTGCCACCTGTTGTTTTAGTGGCTTGGGCAGATGATTGCTGTACTCCTCTGACTCTCGACTGATGCCACTGTTGTTGATCTGTATGTGGTTCAGATGTCTGTTGTTGCTGCTGTCCTGTAGACCAAGGAGTGGTTTGAACCCTCTGGTGGAAATAGGGGCGGTCATGAGGCCCATAGAAATGTCGCTTATATTTTCTCCTTTTTTACAATCCGACTGCTTTCAGAGTGTCAAGTTATGACTTCATCCTAGACATCTCATTGTCAGCATGAGAGTCAACCAAGCTATTACCACAAAACGGCAGGTTGAGAATACAATGTTGGGTTTCAAGCCTGTGAATCTCAGCTCAGAAGACAGTCAAAGAGCCAGGCCATGACAGTAGCCATGTGCTCCTAGAGGGGAGGAATCTGCTGCAGGATTGATAACCTCGTTTGACACCATAATGCCTTCATTAACAATATCTTTAAAATCCTGATGCTTATCTCTGGGAAGATTATCTATGCATTGTTAAATGAAGTCCCAAAGAGACTTATCATAGCGTCCTAGGAGGGCAGTTGCACTGGCAGCTTTCATGGAAACTGCAGAGGTTCCGCAGAACTGTCTGGTCACTGAATCCAATTTCTTGCTCTCCTTAACAGGAGGTACTGTAGAAGATAGCGCAGTAGCGTGAAGCTTCCTAGCTGCTGAATCAATGACCGAGTCTGGCAAACAAAGGATTGATCTTGATCCGGTGGTCTGTATTGCTTTTGTAGGTGTGGTGGAGCAGTCTTTACAGCAGCCAGAGTGAGGAGAAGTTCCATCGCTGGTTCTGGAAGGCCTGGAACTAAAGGGAGTAGGGGTCTAGCTGCGGACCTCTGATGAAGTGTCTCAAAGATTACTGATGTGGATGTTGTAGCAGTCATTAAATCAATATTCAATTTGTGAGCTCCCCTAAGAACTTCTTGGAAGGTGTTAATGAACAAGTTACTTACCTTCGGTAACGATATATCTGTAAGAAACATTAGTAGTGATAGATTCCTTACCTTAGAATATCCTCAAGCGTCAGACTGGATCCAGAAAGTTTTCGTCAGCAGTACCCCCTGCGCGTCGGTAGGTGGCGTTGTGCGGCTCCGCGTCAGTCGTTGGCGTCGTGGTCGCCGAGATGACGTCGCGGGCGCTACTTAGATGCCGCCCACGCGTGCGGACGTCAGTTCTGTACACGACTTTCCGCGCCAGGAACGCAGAGCCATGCAAGATACTGACCACTGGGGCAATGAAACTAGGGCCCTGAGGGATGACCTTAACCCTAGAAATCAGTTCGCAGAACGGGGAGGATGGGTGGGGCAGTAAGGAATCTATCACTACTAATGTTTCTTACAGATATATCGTTACCGAAGGTAAGTAACTTGTTCATCTGAAAGAAACACATAGTGATAGATTCCTTACCTTAGAATAGATACCCCAGCAATACCACCCCCGGTGGTGGGTCTGCGAACCAAGATCACACCAGAAAGTCAAAGAAGCAGTCTCTCCGGACTTGGCTGTACAGGCAATAATGCTTAATAAACATGTGCAGCGAGGCCCACGTGGCTGCCTGACAGATGTCTTGCAGGGGGACACCACGTCCCAATGCAGTAGTGGCCGCAGTAGCTCTGGTGGAATGAGCACGCAGCCCCACCGGAGGTTCTTTTTTAGCTAAAGAGTAACAGGCTTTGATACACAAGACAACCCAGCAGGAGATAGTTCTCTTGTGTACCGCCCGACCTTTCTTGGTGCCAACGTAGCCAACAAAGAGCTGGTCATCCACCCGGAACTGCTGTGCGCGGTTGAGATAAAATGAGAGCGCACGTTTTGGGTCCAGACAGTGGAGCCTCTCTTCCTCTCTGGAAGGATGCGGGGGCGGAAAGAAGGTGGGCAAGGTAATAGTCTGCCCAATGTGAAAGGCCGTAACCACTTTTGGCAAAAAGGAAGGACGGGGCCTGAGCACAACCTTGTCCGGATGGACTGATAGGAAAGGAGGCTTAGAAGAAAGAGCCTGGAGCTCACTCACTCGCCTAGCGGAGGTGATGGCCACCAGGAAGGCAGTCTTCAAGGTCAAGAGACGAAGAGGACAGTTGTGAAGGGGCTCAAAGGGAGCACACATCCAGTATGTAAGAACCAAATTCAAGTCCCACTGAGGCATCACTAAAGGAATAGGAGGAAAAAGGTGTGTAATGCCTTTGAGAAATCTATTTACAACAGGGGACTTGAAAAGAGAGGGCTGATCAGGGAGCCTGAGAAAGGCCGAAATAGCAGAAAGGTAGCCCTTAATAGTGCCCAGAGCAGAGCCCTGCTGGGCCAAAGAAAGAAGGAACAGTAGTACTTCAGAAAGAGGGGCAGAAAGGGGATCCACAGCCTTTGCTGTGCACCATGCCACAAACTTGTTCCACCTGCAGGCGTATACCACTTTAGTAGAGGGACGCCCGGCTGCCAGAATGACATCACAAACTTCAGGAGGCAAGTCGAAAGGAATCAACTGCCGCCGCTCAATCTCCACGCAAAGAGGTGGAGGCTGGACAGGTTCGGGTGGAGGACCGTCCCCTGCTGCTGCGACAGAAGATCCTCCCGAAGGGGCAGTCTGATCGGAGGATCGATGCTCATACTGAGTAGCTCGGGATACCATACTCTTCGAGCCCAGTCCGGGGCCACAAGGATGACTTGTGCCCGGTCGCGCCTGATCTTCTTCAGCACTCTGGGCAGAAGTGGAATAGGCGGAAAGGCGTACAACAGACCGCAACTCCACTCGCGACAAAAAGCATCGCCGAGCGAGTGCCGCCTTGGAAATTCCAATGCGCAGAACTGATGACATTGCGCGATCTCTTCGGTGGCGAATAGATCTAACCAAGGCTCTCCCCACTGCTGAAAGAGACCTTGCACCACCTCCGAGTGAAGACACCATTCGTGATCGAGCATGCACCTGCGGCTGAGTTAGTCCGCCCTGGCGTTCAGAGAACCTGCCAGGTGTTGAACCACCAGGGACATGCCCTGATGTTCCAGCCATGTCCAGAGACGCAGAGCCTCCTGACCGAGGGTCCACGACCCCACCCCGCCTTGCTTGTTGCAGTACCACATGGCGGTGGTGTTGTCTGTGAACACCTGCACTACCCTCCCTTTGACAGAGGGAAGGAATGCCTTCAGTGCAAGCCGTATCACCCGAAGCTCCAGAAGGTTGATATGGGGCTTGGACTCCGCCGGAGACCAGAGGCCTCTGATCTCCGCCTCTCCCATGTGGCCGCCCCATCCCAGGAGGGACGCATCCGTCACCACTGTAAACTCCGGTTGGGGAAGGGAGAGGGATCTGCCGTCGACCCAATGCCGGTTTGTGAGCCACCACTGCAACTGTCGTGCAGTGCCCTCCGAGATCTGGACGTGATCGGACAGGTTCCCCTGATGCTGCGCCCACTGGAACTTCAGGTCCCACTGCAGAGCCCGCATATGCCATCTGGCATGATCGGTCAGCAGGATGCAGGAGGCCATGAGGCCCAGCAGCCTCAGAGTCACTCTGACCGAAACCCAGGACAAGGGTTGAAAGATGGGAATCAGAGCCCGAATATCCCGGACTCGCTGTTCGGGAGGATAGACCCGAAACTGCGCCGTGTCCAGAACCGCTCCGATAAAGAGGAGCTTTTGAGAGGGAATCAGGTGCGACTTCGGCACGTTCATGGAGAACCCCAGCAAGTGCAGGAGGTCGGCCGCAGTCTGGAGGTGGGAGACGACTGTCTGGGGCGAGCCCGCCTTCAACAACCAGTCATCAAGATAGGGGAAGACTGAAACCCCTGATCTGCGCAGATGGGCTGCGACCACCGACATCACCTTTGTGAACACCCGAGGGGCGCTGGTAAGGCCAAAAGGGAGCACGGTGAACTGAAAGTGCTCGTGGCCTACCGTGAACTGCAGGTAACGCCGGTGGGCTTGCAGGACTGGGATGTGGAAATAGGCATCCTGCAAGTCTAGCAATACCATCCAGTCTTGTGGATCGAGAGCAGACAAGAACTGAGCCAGAGTGAGCATCTTGAACTTCTCTTTGCGGAGGAAGCGATTGACGTTCCGGAGGTCTAAGATAGGACGCAGGCCTTTGTCCTTCTTGGGTACCAGAAAGTAGTGGGAATAGCAACCACGACCTACTTCTGGCGTCGGAACGCGCTCGATGGCCCCCCTTGGCCAAGTGGGCCGCAACTTCCTGCTGAAGAAGCACCAAGTGATCCCCCGACATGCGGTGGTACTGAGGTGGCATGGCTGGAGGGGTAGTCTCGAAGGGGAGGGAATAGCCCCTCCGGACTATCTCTAAAACCCACCTGTCCGAAGTGATGGTGCGCCAGTGGGGGAGGTGATGGCCTGCCGCCCACTGGCGTTTGATGGGCCTGAAAGTTCGGACTAGGAAGGTTTGGAGGCAGTGGTGGCCGGGGTGGTGGTGGACTGACATGCCCGCTGGCCCCTTGGTCCGCCACGGCGGAAACCGCGTCCGCGCTGGGATGCTTGCTGCGCAGGCCTGTGGCTCTGTTGCGAACGCTGCGGGGCGCCCCTTCCGGTGCCACGAAAGGAGCGAAAAGCAGAAGGCGGAGGAGGGCGGACTGCAGAGAGTCCCAAGGATTTGGCCATAGCCCGTGAGTCCTTAAACCGCTCCAACGCGCTGTCTGCTTTGTCGCCGAAGAGGCGACGGCCATCAAAGGGCATGTCCATAAGAGTGTTTTGGACATCCCCCGAAAATCCAGTGGTCCTCAACCAGGCGTGGCGGCGAACCGCCACCGTTGTTGCAATCGATCTGCCCAGTGAGTCGGCGGTGTCTAGGCCACACCGAATCATGAACTTAGCTGCGTCTCTCCCCTCTGCAACAGCCTGGGAGAGAGCTGGCCGGGCCTCCTCCGGACACTGGGGCAGCATTTGCGCCACCGTATCCCACAGAGAGTGGGAATAACGGCCCAAGCGGCATGCGGTGTTCACAGACCGCAGCGCAGAACTGGTGGAAGAAAAAAATGTCTTTCCAAACTGATCCAGTTTTTTGGATTCCCTATCCGGTGATGCGGAAGGGAAGGCGGTCGGGGAAGCAGAGGCTTGGACAACCAAGCTCTCGCTGGTGGGATGTTGGGAGAGGAAAATGGAGTCACCCGGAGCCGGGCGATGGCGTTGGGCCACGTTCCTATCCACAGGAGCCCCTGTGGTGGGCCTGGACCAAGTGCCCAAAAGATCGTCAGAAAGGGTTTCATTGAATGGAAGCAGCGGCTCCACAGAAGTAGCTGCTGGCTGAAGCACCTCTGTCAGGAGGTTAGTCCTGACGGCCACCGTAGGGAGCTCGAAGTGTAGGGCCTCGGCCGCCCTACGCAACACCACAGCATAACTAGCACCCTCCTCCGTAGCCACGGTAGGAGGAGACAGCATGCCAAGGTCTGGTGAGGTATCCAGACCACTGGGGTCCCCCAACTCCTCAGCCCAGTCCTGTTCAGACTCGCAAGCAGCTGCGAGAGGGTCCTCAGACCCCTCCCAGTCCTCCCCTAGCTCCTCAGGCTGTTCAACAGGTCTAAAATAAGGAGCAGGGACATGGGGATAGAAATCTTCGAGCAATGTCGAGAACGGCATCGATCGACGCCGGCTCGACGTCGCGTCCACTTCGGGGCAGAAAACGGGGTCGACGTCGTCCCGAGAAACGGGCGGCGTCAGAAGTGGTGCCGGTGGGGTCGGTGGAGGTGTTATAAGGTCAACCGGCGTCGACCGGGATCCAGGCCTGGATCCAAGGGGGTCCTGCGGCGCCGGAGCCGACAGCGCCGCCGGGGCCGGAGCCGCCGGTGAGGAAAGGCGAGGACCCCCAGTCGGGACCGCGGGACCCGAAGGCGCACCGGCGGGACCCGACGGCCCAAAGAGACGAGCCATGGCCGACAGGAATTCATGTATTTGGGCCGGAGTCGCCGGCGAACCCGGGAAGGGCGGGTAGTCCGGCGGCGACTGCATAGGCTCCGCCGGAGCCGCGGGGGAGGCACCACCCGCACCCTCAGCCGCGTCGCGCGACCGGCGAGGGGAAGTCGGAGAACGATGGCGTTTCTTCGACTTCTTGTGCTTCGCCTTACCTGACCCAGAGTGCGAAGACTTGGATCCCGAAGACCAATGGTGATGACTCCGCGCACGGTCCCTCGACCTCCCACGGGACCGGGACCTCGAACGGCGCGGAGCCGACTGTCGGGCTTCCAGCAACTTTCGGGACCACTCCCGCAAAGTGTTCGGCGCCATGGCCCGGCAGTCGGGGCACGACTTGGGGTCGTGGTCGCGCCCCAGGCAGAAAAGACACACACGGTGCGGGTCCGTCACCGACATCATACGGTGACAGTTCCCGCAGGATTTAAAACCAGGCATTCTATCTGCACCAGGAGTCGAAGACTCGATGAAAAAACAGAGACAAAAAGCCTCAAAAAGCCAGTCAAAAATTGACTGGGGGTTCCTGCTCTTCCCAGATCTGCGCTTGCTGGCGCGGAAAAAGAAAGAACTGACGTCAGCGCACGTGGGTGGCGTCTAAGTAGCGCCCGCGACGTCATCTCGGCGACCACAACGCCAACAACGGACGCGGAGCCGCACGACGCCACCTACCGACGCGCAGGGGTACTGCTGATGAAAACTTTCCGGATCCAGTCTGACACCTGGGGATATTCTAAGGTAAGGAATCTATCACTATGTGTTTCTTTCAGATATCATCTATATATCAGTGATATTCTCGGTGGAGGAGAATCAACTAAGGTAGGCAAATAAAATCTTGAAGATAATGTAAGACAAGATTGAGAGGACTTTGATCTAGATGTAGAGTATCTTCTCAACCTTGAATGTGAAAGCCTGTGAGATCTTGAACGATGTCGATGGTGGGATCTCGAACTAGACCTATAGAAATGCGATCTGGTGTGTTGGGAGCAAGATCTAGGGTGCCTTGGTGTATGTGTCACCAGCTCATTAGGCTGTGATGGTGGAGAGACTGGCAAAATTGGCTATGGAGGTACCGCTGGAATCGCTGGTTGAGGAGAAAGAGGCAGAGGAGGAGGAGGAGGAGGAGGAGGCGAAGGATAAGGAGAGCATTGTGGAGGTGGAGTAGATGCCGCTGGAACTCGAGGCGGTGCTGGTGAATCCAAAATAGTCACTGGAGAGGTGCGCCAGGATGGTGAATAGGCCTTAGAGTACTCTGATTCAGACTTTGAAGGAAGTCTGCGCACTTTCATATGTGAAAGCCACTCTGCTGTCTTTTTTTTTTTGTTTGTTTTAACATTTTTTATTTAAATCAAACTGGTCACATTCAGAATTGCAAAGCACATATTCCGTTATATATAAGGCACTCATATATCAACATGTATCATGCACATTGTGTTAGACCATCTATTCATGTTCATGATCCCCCCTTTTTGACATTTCCATTTCTACCGTTGGTGAAATACACAATTCTCCTCTACATGCATTCCACCCTCCCCATTTTTTGTCCCATTTTTTAGGACAGCCTCTGGATTTATAGACATCTTTTTCAGCAATCATACATTTGTCCATTTCCGCCAACCAGCCTATTGTCAATGGTCGATCTGCTGCCCCCCATTTCATAGCGATTGCTCTCTTCACCAATGTGTAGCCTAGGGTGGCTAATTGCTGCTCTATTTCTGTTAAGTCAGTGGCCTCCCAAACATTTAGGATCCCCATTAGTGGTGTTAGAGTGATTTGTTTCCCTAGCGCGTCTTGCAGTTTCTCCGTGGCCCTCTCCCACAGGCGTCGTATCTGGGGGCAGTCCCAAAGAATATGTTAAAATGTTGCCTCTTGGTTACATCCACGCAGGCATAGTGCGTCCTGCCTTGTTCCTATTTTAGCTAGGGTTACTCCGGTGAGGTATGTTCGGTGCAGCACTTTCAGTTGAATCAATCTAAAACAATGGTTTATGGCTGCCTCTCTTGGGGACATCAATGTCGCCTGCCAATCCTCATCTTCAATCGGCCCTAAATCTGCTTGCCAGCTGTTTCTGAGAGTGTGGAAGGGGTCTGGCAAATTGTTACACAATTTACCATATGTGAGTGAAATGGCTTTGTCTGGGATAGGTTCTGACAGTATCCGGTCTTCCAAGGGAGATGACTCTGGTAATGGTGTTAAGTCTGGGAGTGCTGTCTTAAGAGCATGGCGAATCTGTAGATATCGAAATATCTCCCCTTGTGCTAGTTCATGTTTCCTTTGTAATTCTTTGAATGTGAGAATCTTACCCTTATGTATGAGATCTCCTATGGTGGATAGTCCAATGGTGTCCCATTTATCAAAACCTGCATGGTGACAGAGCAACCCTAGCTGTTGAGGACCATAAGGGTGTAGCTTTCGTTAATACTCCTGTTATGTTATGTTATGTTATGTTAATGACATTTATAAAGCGCGTCGATTACCCGGAGGTGTCCTGGCGCTAGCTTAATCTTCTGAGTGCCGTAGGCGGAATAAAGAACGTTGTGACCGGATCATTGTGAAAAGAGCCATGTTTTTAAGCCCTTTCTGAAGGACAGAAGATCCATGGTGTTTCTTAAATGAAACGGCAAATCATTCCAAGCTTTTGCCGCACCATGAAGGAAACTTCTGCCACCCCATTTGGCTTTTTTACACGTGGCACTACGACCAGCTTGGCCCCCTTTGATCGTAATGTTCTTTCCGGAGTATACCATTGGAATCGTCGTTTTAAGTGCTCCGGCCCTGTGCCCTGGAGTGCTTTAAAAACAATACATAAAGCCTTAAAGCGTACTCGGCTCCTTACTGGGAGCCAATGCAACTTTTAATGTCTTGAGATACCGGAGAGAATCTCGATGTTCCTGTGAGCAGTCTAGCTGCTGCATTTTGTAACACCTGTAGCCTATTCAAGGATCTCTGTTGAGCATTTAGGTAAAGACTGTTACAATAGTCCAATCTCGCCATCACGAGAGCCGTGACCACAGTTTGTCTACTTTCTAGGGGCAAGAATGGCAATATTTTCCTTAGCATTCTCATGACAAACATTGTTTTTGATGCCACTGCATTTACTTGGGGCCCGAAGGTAAGTCTCTCGTCCACTACTACACCCAAGTTTTTTACCTTATTTGTGGGAACGGGGAGAGTGCCCATCGAGTCCGGCCACCACTTGGGTGTCCAAAAGTTGGCATTGTTCCCGAACAATATTACCTCGGTTTTGCCCGAGTTAAGCTTTAGGCAGTTCTCTGCCATCCAATTTCCCACTGACAGCATACAGTCCTGGAAACGTCCCTCAATGCCTGCCTCATTGCCTGGTGTCAACGATACCACAATTTGGGTATCATCCGCATAGGAGGTGAGACCAAATCCAAATGCGCTTATAATAGGGGCTAAAGTACTGACATAAACATTGAAAAGCGTTGGGCTGAGAGAGGACCCTGTGGGACGCCACAGGGCAGTGCAAAAGAATTGGACTGATAGTCTCCCAGTGCCACGATTTGTCTTCTGTCAGCAAGAAAAGATCTCACAAGATCCCAGGCCTTCCCACAGATTCCAAAGGCTTTTAGACGGTCCATTAGTATACCGTGATGGACCGTGTCGAAGGCAGCGGACAGATCCAAAAGGATCAGGGCCGCCCTGCCTCCTCGATCAACAGCCTCCCTGATCTCCTCTGTGGTTTTAATGAGTGCGGACTCAGTGCTGTGTCCCTCTCTGAAACCATATTGAGAGGGATCCAACGCTTGAGTCTTTGCTAAGAAAAGGCTTAATTGCCTATTCATTATTTTTCGATCAATTTTGCTGGCAATGGGAGTCTCGAAATAGGGCGAAAATTGTTCGGGTCTTTAGGGTCCAAGCTGGGCTTTTTAAAAGGGGCAGGATAGAGGCCAATTTCCAACGAATGGGGAAATGCCCTGTTAGAAACATAGTATTAAATATGGATGACAAGGTTCCTACAATCGGGCCCGGGGCCAGTTTGATCACCGCAACTGGACATGGGTCATATGGTGACCCTGAATTTACATCCATGAGGATCTTTTGAGTATCAGCAGGGGACACTGGCAAAAATATCTCAAAAGTGGAGGTGGGGGCCCTCCCTGCCTTGAATTCTTCCCCACCTACATTCGTCCTGGCCAAGCTTGCCCCACTAAAGGCCACGAAAATGGATTCCACCTTGGACAGAAAGAAATTAGCAATTTCTTCACATAGTTCCTGACTTGGTTGAATTATGGTGGGCCTAGGTGAGGCCAAGGTGGCAACCGTTCTAAATAATTCTTTGGCAGAATTCTTTGTTTCCTCAATACGGGTTGCATAGAATTTTTGTTTAGCCGCAAAAATAAGTTGTTTATAGTTTTGCAGGCTAAGTTTGTAGGACTTTTCTCGGGTTCCTTATAGCCTCTCCTCCACCTCCGCTCAAACTGTTTGCAAATGAGTTTTTGATCTCTTAACTCCTCTGTAAACCATGGGGCAGAGGGATGTGCTCTTTTTGGATGGAGGGTTTTAATTGGAGCTATTATGTCACAGGCTTGCTCCGGCCATTCCGTGTATACCAGGCTGTCCAGCCCAGACGCTTAGTTGCCTGATGCCAGATGGTGATCGTTTGAGCCATAGGGCCTAAATATCTCCCTTTACGGGCCTTGGTGTATAGGGCCCCAAGATATCCCTCTCGTCCCGTCTGGTATCTCTCTAATCTGTTTGCTGGGTTCGTAGGATGGCCATACAGTCATTGGTTAATTGCCACCAGTTTTGATGCCTAGTAATAGAGCCGTATATCTGGGAGTGCAATTCCCCCGTCGTACCACCCCTTTGTCAATTTCCCTAGAGCTATTCGCGGTGTACCTCCATCCCACAATAATGTGCGGACCTCCGCCTCCACGCTATTAAAATATGAGTCGGGGACCCGGTATGGGCAATTCTGAAGCAGATAAAGGAATCGCGGTAAAGCCAGCATTTTAAATAGGGCAGCTCGACCTAGTAGCGACAATGGTAGCGACCTCCAATGTTTGACATCTTCACGGAGTCTTTTTAAGGGGATTGCTAGGTTCTTGTCATAAAAATGTTGGGGTCGGGTGTAATGAAGATCCCCAAGTACCTAAATCCTTCATCACATCCCCGGGGCAGTCTAGGTGTGGGGCCGTGTAGAACAAATAGCACTGACTTAGTCCAATTAATAGCATATCCCGAATATCTGCCGAAATTTGTGAATATATTTAGTAATCTGTGTATTGAGGCATATGGGGATGCTAAGTAGATCAGGATATCGTCAGCATACAATGAAATCCTGTCTTCATTGCCTTCCTCCCATTTTAGCCCTTGAAGAGCCATGTCGTGTCTCACCCAAGATGCCAGTGGTTCTAGTACTAAGGCGAAAAGCAGGGGGGACAAGGGGCAGCCTTGTCTTGTCCCTGTGATCAGCTTAAACGTTCGGGATGTGCGGTTATTCACCCTAACCTGACCTCGTAACTCGGTGTAAAGCAGCCTGATCCATTTTACCAACCGAGGGCCAAATCCTAGGCGAGCCAGAACTTCGAAGAGGTAGGGCCATTCTATAGAGTCGAATGCCATAGAGGCATCCAGCGACAGTATTACCGCATTCTCTTCTATACATTGTTGAGGTGCCAAGACATTATTTACTCGGCGAATGTTCAGTGCCGTGTTCTGTCCCGGCACAAAGCCTGACTAATCTGCGTGAACCAATGAGGGGAGAACGGTATTCAGACGGGACGCTAGTAGTTTCGCTAGAATTTTAGCCTCCGCATTGATCAAAGAGATCGGTTGATAGGAGCTACAGCTGTCCGCCGGTTTCCCGGGTTTACGGATTACCACTATGGAAGCCAATCTCTGGTCTTCAGGCAGAATTCCCTTCTCCAAGCTTTCTGTGTACATATGTTTAAGATGGGGTGCTACCCGTAGGGCCATCGATTTGAGGAACTCAATTGGAACCCCATTTGGCCCCATTGCCTTCCCTGATTGGATGTTGAATATGGCTTTACAGATTTCGTCATCCGTTATGTCTGCATCCAGCTCGGCCCTTTCTGTATCTGACAATGAGGGCAGATTTATGTCCGTCAACAGCTGACGCGAGTCTTCAGATGTATATGTGGTGGAGGAGGAATACACCGCCTCCAAGTAATCCGCAAACGCCTCTGCTATCTCTTGGGGATCAGAGATCCTTTTATTCTCGTTAACAGATAATTCAGGTACCCATCGTTCCCCTTGTTCCCTTCTCTCTAGCCATGCAAGCATTTTCCCCGCTTTATCTCCCAATTCGTAGACCCTATGACGTGTGTGAAGTAGTTTCGCCCGTGTTTTTTCCCGTACCATATTTTTATATTCGAGTTGCTTAATAGTTAAGCGGTGTGTGGCGGCCTCACTAGGTGAGGAGTTATTTTGTGTCTCTAGTTGTTGGAGCTCACTCTCTAATTGCAATATCTGTTGGTTGTGTTGTTGTATATAGCCTGTCTTTAATGCCAGAGCATGCCCCTTCAGCACCACTTTATAAGCTTCCCAAATGGTTTGCGCCGAGGCCACTGAGCTTAGATTTTCGGTGAAATAGTAGTCTGTCTGTTTAGTGAGATCCTCTTTTATGCCTGGGATCGTCAGGAGCCATGGATTAATAATTACGGAGCTGCGCTGTCTCTTATTGTTGAATGTGCGTTCAAGCCATACTGGGGAATGATCTGATATACCCCTGGGGAGTCCCCGAGGGTTTTGAAAGTGGCCAAGGTCTACCAGGTGCGTAAGGAAGTAATCAATGTGGGACATACTATTATGTGCATTAGAGTAGTGGGTGTAATACGTCATGTTTGGTTGCAATGAGCGCCATATTTCTGTCAGTCCCATGGATTGAGTAAACTCCTTCATTTGAGTGCTGTGCCGTGTTGGGGGTCGTCGAGGACACCTATCTAGTGTATCGTCCAAAGTCATGTTAAAATCACCTCCCATTATTAATGTACCTTCGGGAAGATCGATCAGGATGTTGCCCAAATCACTGAGTGCCTCTTTCCCCAGCGCTGGTGGGAGATATACTGATACCACATTTATCGGCTTCCCCTCCCAACTGGCCGCCATCACCGCGAACCTGCCTTGTGGGTCAGCCCATGTATGAGTGGGCGTGAGAGCTAGGTTCTTTCGCACTAACATACCCGTGCCTCTGGAACCGGTTGTAAACCCTGCGTGAACCAAAAGATTGTATCCCCACCTGTTGAGGGCCTTGCAGTTATTACCTACTAGGTGGGTTTCCTGCAGTAATACTAAATCAGGTGTCTGTCTCTTGAGGTATTGCGACACTACTCCCCTCTTTATTTTGTCTCCCATACCGTTCACATTCCACGTCATAATGGACAATTTCGTTTCTATTGTGCTACCCATGAGAAATCGGCGTTAGGGACTGGCAAAACTTCTGCGGAGATCATTGGAGGGGTGACCGTCTTCCCTAGTAAGTTAGTAGCCCTCTTTATAAACTTGGGACTATCGTAAGTTCTAGAGTGTCCCTGGAACTCTATCAGTCTATACCATGCCATCTCAGGGGGGACACTGCTTTTCAAGTCTGGTTCAGAACATTGTGTTTTGTGACATTCAACATTAAAACTAACAAAAAGAAACCCCCTCCCTTCCCCCGCTCCACCCCCCTCCTGCCCCCCTGCCGGTGGATTTCCAACTACCCACACCCCAACAAGGCAGAGTGCCTGTCGCCCCCCCATTTGTGAGGTGCTTGGTTACAACCCTCCCCCCCGCCGTAATTTTAGGATATAAGCATGTTAGACATTATGTAATACAAACTTGTCCAAGTCCCTTCTTATGTCTTCACTTCGAAAGCAGCTTGGTATTGGCTATCTCGCCTAGATCAGTGTTAGTGGGGCATACCCTGTCAGCAACGGGTTGGTGGTACGTACCCCAATACTTTTGCCACATGTCTTACCCTACATCCAAGGGCATCAGTTGTCTCTCAGTCCTCACACCCCGGAGTCCAAAACGCTGTATATCTTTAACCCTTCGTTGTTAAGTTCAGCTCGCCCAGGGTCGGGTCGTCTCCCGATTTGTCCATGTTGTTCAGTCTATTGCTACAGGTTCTGTCGTTTCGGTTTCCATTCGGCTTCCCAGCTCTTCGCCAGCCCTCCAACCATTCCCATGTCTCTTCTGGGGATGAAAAAAACCAGGTTTTACCCTCAGATTCAACCCGGAGTCTTGCCGGGAAGAGCATTGAGTATTTTATCTCTTTATCCCGCAGTGCCCTCTTGACCGTTATGAAACTTCGTCTTTGGGCTTGGACTTTAGTGGTAAAGTCCGGGAAGAAGGTCACTGCACTGTCTTCCAGTTTTAATGGCGGGTTGGCTTGCGCTGCTTGGAGTACGACATCCCAGTCACGAAAGTTGAACACTCTTGCGATAATCGGTCTCGGGGGGGTGGGGGGCTCCTGGCTTTGGTCTTCCCCTAGGGACTCGATGAGCGCGTTCAATAGAAAAGTAACTGGATAGACGCCTCGGCTGGAGTTTCTTCAATACTAAGTCCTCGACGAAGAGGTCCGCTTCCGGCCCCTCCGCCCGTTCCGGAACTCCCAGGATACGAATGTTATTCCTGCGCGCTCTTCCTTCGTAATCATCCAGCAGCGCCTCCATTTTCATCCGTTGATCACGGAGTTGGGTCACTTGTTGCTTAAGAAGAGCAGTGTCTGAGGTTAGCGTTTCGGTAGCCTCCTCCACCTCCTTCACTCTGGAGTCCATTTTACGCAGGTCGGCTCTGATGAGGGAAACCTCAATATTGACAGAGTCAATGCGAGTCTCTAGTGAGGTCCGCACCCCGGCAATGGCCTCCATGACATCTTGTAGGGTTATATCTGGGTGGGGAGTTTGAATTTGAGGGCCCTCTGCTCCTCCTGTGGAGGTGGTATTGTCCTCCTCACCCGTTTTGCCCCAGGCAAATTTGGCTAACTTGCTTTGTGCCTGCGTCTTGGTTCCCCTTCCGCTGGCCATTAATGTGCAGTGTCGAGTAGTGACTCTCCAGTTACTGAGGGCTACGCACCAGTACTCGCTGCCGCCTGCGCTGGAGGGATTCCCACCTCTGCCGGCCTGTCGGGTTTCCCAGGTAGGCGAGTGAACTACGCTCTGGGGAAGGAGTCACGATGAGGCGCCGCCTGGGTTCATGGCGCTTCGGGTGAGGGGCACGGGGGGCGCGGAGTCGGAAGGAGCCTGCACTACTCCTCCAAATCCCCTCAGTCCTCACTTCCTGTTCGGTGCAGCGTAGCCAGTGACAATGACGAGGTGACACTGGAGGGCTGTTGGGCCTCGGTGCACCTTCGGTTTCTAGCCTCCGTGGGCCCCCTCTGATTGGGTAGGTTGCTCCCTTGTGTGTTGTTTCGCCTCTGGTGCCCGTGGGACTTTCCGTGTCTGTCGCGGTCTGGAGACACTTACTCCGGGTCAATCACCATTTGCGACCGGCTCCCTGGCCTTGCATTCTCCGTGGTTTCCAATTTCGTAGGACTTCCTTCGCTTTTTGCAAGCTATGCGTCAGCGCGCTGCTTCAGTCGCGCCTCTTGTGTATTCTCTTGCCCCTCGATCAGGTCCTAACGGTCGCTTGAGAGTGACCGCTCCTTCCGGCGCCGTGAGATACTGTGCCGCAAAGCCAGGGCCTCGATTTTCCTCGTCGTCCCGCCGCCTTAACCGCAATTGGCGCTCGGGACCCTCCCACTGCCGGGGTTTCGCGACTTCCCGGGTCGCCAACAGATCCGGTTGCGCCGTATTTGCTTTCGGGCTGCGGGGCTGGTAGGCTTCTGCACCAGGACCTCCCGACCGGTACTGCAATCGCAGCGTTCCCTTGCGCTCACCTTTTTCAGCTGGAGGAGCGAGGAGGAGCCGCCATTTTCGTCCTGCTTGGGCTCCGAGTTCTCTGACGGAGCTCCGGTTCGGCTGCACATTCCACGGCGGGCTGCACAAATCTGCTTTCCTGGGATTCTCTGGGACTTGGACCCCCGGTTGCGAGGGGGTACTTACAGGTGAGCTGCCTAATATTATCAGGAGAAATGGCGAGGGCAGCGGAGCAGCTTCAGAGTGCGGCCATACCCGATGGCTGCTAGCCACGCCCCCCTCGCCACTCTGCTGTCTTGGTCTGGGCAGCTGTAGGATGTCTCGACGTTGCTTGGTGTCTCAACATCAATGGTGACCTCCTCCTCGATGTCATAAGAGTTCTCAACATCAAACCAGCTCTTCATGGGGAGCATGTAGGTGCAGTACCTCTTCTAGACGTTGAAGTCCTCGAAGTCGAACAGCAGTGATGTCTTCCTCCAGATGTTCTCTTTATGGATCTCCCTCTGCGGGAGTCCTCAGAGCATGACGTAGGGGCACTGGTAGAGGGGGCAGTCTCTCCTTGCCCATCAGAGGTCTCACCAGTCAGGGAATCTTACCGTCTGCGGTGCTCCAGTTGTCCATGGAGGAAAATCTTCTCTCTCTCCCTCAAAGTGCGTGTGGAAATGGTCTTGCAGTGGCGACACATCTTGGGGTCAGGAGAGTCTAGCAAATCTAAGATACAGATCCTGTGCAGGTCCATTTTTACAATTTTTCTGCTGCAACCTGGGCAGTTCGAAAAAAGGGATGGCATTTTGTGAAACATTTGATACATTTCCAGTCAAGATATTATCTAAAAATGCTCTACGCTCTAAAGGACGTCAGGTGAATCAGTTTTAGAAAACCTGAGTTTGAGATTTTGTGGAAAAAACCTTAAAAAAGGCAGATCTCTGCTCCATGATCCTGTCAGCAGGATCAGGAAAAAAGAAATGAGTAAACTGCCACTTACAGGTTATGATGGGATACTGGAGATCAGAAGGACCTTAAAGGTAAAGTGTCCTATTTACATTGTTGCAATTCTGCAGCCTGTACAGGCTACATTGCTATGTATTATTTTTTAGCTTACTTTAAAACAAGCATTTGCAATGCAAAAGGTCTTGCATATGGAGAGTTCAAGCTATTGGCGTTGTAAATGACAATATCTTTTACCTATGGGTTTTGGTTTGGAGTACAGTGGATTTATGAACACAGACGCAGCTGCAGCACGTTATACAGGACTAAGAATGGGGAATTACCACTGGAACCCGAGAAGCGGCTGCAGCACTGTCTAGAGGACTTAGCATGGAGGAGTTACCGACCGGACCAGAGAAGCAGCTGCAGCACTGTCTAGAGGACTTAGAATGAGGACTCACCACTGTGACCAGAGACACAGCTGCAGCACTGCCTAGGACTTAGAATGGGGAAGTTACTGACGGGACCAGAGAAGCAGCTAGCAGCACTGTTTAGAGGACTTAGAATGAGGAATTACCACTAGGACCAGAGAAGCAGCTAGCAGCACTGCCTAGTGGACTTAGAATAAGAAATTACTGATGAGACCAGAGAAGTAGGTAAAAGCACTGTGTAAATGACTTAGAAGGAGGAATTACCGACAGTACCAGAGAAGCAGTTAGCAGCACTGTTTAAAGAACTTTTTATAAAGAATTACTGACAGGACCAAAGAAGCAGCTGCAGCACGAGGACTTAAAATGTGGGAATTACCGACGGGACCAAAGAAGCAGCTGCTGTACTGTCTAGAGGACTTAGAATGAGGAATTACCGATGAGAATAGAGAAGCAGCTAGCAGCACTGTCTAGAAGACTTGGAATGAGGAAATACCACTGGGAACAGAGACACAGCTGAAGCACTGTCTAGAGGAGTAAGAATGAGGAAGTACTACTGGGAACATAGACATAGCTGCAGCACTGCCTACAGGACTTAAAATGTGGGAATTACCGACGGGACCAGAGAAGCAGTTAGCAGCCCTGTTTAGAGGGCTTAGAATGAGGAATTATCACTGGGACCAGAGAAGCAGCTAGCAGCACTGCCTAGAGGACTGTGAATGAGGAATTACCACTCGGACCAGAGAATCAGCTACCAGCACTGTCTCGAGGCCTAAGAATGAGGAATTACCACTTGGAACCGAAACACAGCTGCAGCACTGTCTAGAGGACTTAGAATGGAGGAGTTACCGATGCGACCAGAGAAGCAGCTGCAGCACTGTCTAGAAGACTTAAAATGAGGAATTACCACTGTGACCAGAGAAGAAGCTAGCAGCACTGCCTAGAGGACTGAGAATGAGGAATTACCACTGTGATCAGAGACACAGCTAGCAGCACTGTTTAAAGGACTTTGAATGAAGAATTACCGACAGGACCAAAGAAGCAGCTGTAGCACTTCCTAGAGGACTTAAAATGTGCGAATTACCGACGGGACCAAAGAAGCAGCTGCTGTACTATCTCGAGGCCTAAGAATGAGGAATTACCACTTGGAACCGAAACGCAGCTGCAGCACTGTCTAGAGGACTTAGAATGGAGGAGTTACCGATGCGACCAGAGAAGCGGATGCAGCACTGTCTAGAAGACTTAAAATGAGGAATTACCTCTGGGACGAGAGAAGAAGCTAGCAGCACTGCCTAGAGGACTGAGAATGAGGAATTACCACTGTGACCAGAGACACAGCTAGCAGCAATGTCTAGAGGAGTAAGAATGGGGAATTATCACTGGGAACAGAGACACAGCTGGAGCTCTGTCTAGAGGACTTAGAATGGCGGAGTTACCGACGGGACCAGAGAAGCAGCTAGCAGCTCTGCCTAGTGGATTAAGAATGAGGATTTACCACTGGGAACAGAAACACAGCTGCAGCTCTGCCAAGAGGACTTAGAATGAGAAATTACCACTGTGACCAGAGACAAAGCTAGCTGCACTGTCTAAAGGAGTACGAAGGGGGAACTACCACTGGGAACAGAGACACAGCTGCAGCACTGCCTAGAGGACTTAGAATGGAGGAGTTACCAACGGGACCAGAGAAGCAGCTAGTAGCACTGTCTAGAAGAGTAAGAATGTGGAATTACCGCCGGGACCAGTTCGAAGTAAAAAGGTTAAAGATTTGGTACATGTATTTGTAAAACACTATAGTGTGAGTGTAGCCTTTGGACAACTTTGAGCAAAGTGAAAGCTTGTCACCGACGCAAACCTTTTGTCTGAAGCAGGGACAGGGATGGAAGCCAGAGATGGCCTAAGAAAGAAGAGTACTTGCCGTCTTTGTTTTGCAACTGACCTGAATTAATATATAGGAGGCACTACATTAGCATGCCAGTAAAGATAGCCATCGCAGTTACGAGCATTTGTTTTTTGTAAGGCACGAAGCCATAAAGTTAATTACCTCGTGCGACGTCACATAACATATCCCCCAATTATATGTAGTCTGTAATACTTACAAACGAACAAGTTGCTTACCTTTGGTAACGATGTATCTATGAGAGACATATGTAGTTATAGATTCCTTACCTTAGAATTACCCCCAGGCGTCAGACTGGATCCGGAGAATTTTTTTTCGTAGCAGTACCCCTGCGCGTTGGTAGGTGGTGTCGTGGTCGCCGGAATGACTTCGCAGTGTCTACTTAGACGCCGACCCTGCGCGCTGACGTCAGTTCTGACACGACATTCCACGCCAGACGCGCAGAGCCATGCAAGACACTGACCACTGGTGCACATAACTAGGGCCCTAGAAGGGAGTCCCTATCCCTAGAAGTCAGTTCGCAGAACGGGGAGGATGGGTGGGGCGGTAAGGAATCTATAACTACATATGTCTCTTACAGATACATCATTACAGAAGGTAAGTAATTTGTTCATCTGAAAGAGACCGTAGTTATAGATTCGTTACCTTAGAATAGATACCCCAGCAATACCAACCCCGGTGGTGGGTCTGCGAACTAAGTCCACACCAGAAAGTCCTGTGGAACAGAATGACCAAAGAAGCCGTCTCTCCGGACTTGCAGGGATGCCCACGTGGCTGCCTGGCAGATGTCAACCAGCGGAACTTCACGTACCAAAGCAGTAGTGGCTGCCGTCGCTCTGGTGGAGTGGGCGCGCAGTCCTACTGGAGGTTCCTTTTTCACCAAAGAATAACAGATCTTGATGCATAGGACAACCCATCGAGTGATGGTACGTTTGTGCACGACCCGACCTTTCTTGGCACTCACATGACCCACGAAGAGTTGATCGTCCACCCGGAATACTTTAGTGCGGTCAAGGTAGAAGGACAACACACGTTTTGGGTCCAGACAGTGGAGTCTCTCCTTCTCTTTGGAAGGGTGGGGAGGCGGGAAGAAAGTGGGCAATCTGATGGTCTGACCTATGTGGAAAGAGGTAACCACTTTGGGTAGAAAAGAAGGCCTAGTGTAAAGGACCACTTTGTCCGGATGAACAGTAAAAAAAGGGAGGCTTGGAAGACAGAGCCTGAAGCTCACTCACCCTGCGAGCAGAGGTGATGGCAAGCAGGAAAGCAGTCTTTAAAGAAAGAAGACGAAGAGGACAATTATGTAGTGGCTCAAAGGGAGCACACAAGTTAAGTGAGGACAAGATTCAAGTCCCACTGGGGCATTACGAAAGAGATGAGTAATGCCCTTCAGAAATCTGTTAACAATAGGGGACTTGAAAAGACAAGGCTGATCAGGAAGGCGACGAAAGGCCGAAATGGCCGAAAGATAGCCTTTAAGAGTGCCCAGAGCAGAGCCCTGCTGGGCCAAAGAAAGAATGAAGAGGAGAACCTCTGAAAGTGGGGCAGAAAGGGGATCCACAGCCTTTGCTGTGCACCATGCCACAAATGTGTTCCATCTACAGGCGTATACCGTTTTAGTGGAGGGACGCCTGGATGCCAAGATGAAATTACAGACTTCGGGAGGAAGGTCGAAAGCTGTCAACTGTCGCCGCTCAATCTCCACGCAAGGATGTGGAGACTGGACAGGTTTGGGTGGAGGACCATCCCCTGCTGCTGCGACAGAAGATCCTTCTGAAGAGGCAGTCTGATCGGAGGATCGATGGCCATGCTCAAGAGCTCAGGGTACCAGACTCTATGTGCCCAGTTCGGAGCCACAAGGATGACTTGGGCCCGGTCGCGCTTGATCTTCTTCAGCACTCGGGGCAGAAGTGGTACAGGCAGAAAGGCGTACAGGAGGCCGCAACACCACTCGCGACGAGAAGCGTCGCCGAGCGAGAGCCGCCTTGGAAACTCCAACGTGCAGAACTGCTGACATTGCGCAATCTCTTCGGTGGCGAATAGATCTAACCAAGTGTCTCCCCACTGCTGAAAGAGACCTTGCACCACCTCAGAGTGAAGTCGCCATTCGTGATCCATCATGCACCGGCGGCTGAGTTTGTCCGCCCTGGCGTTCAGGGAACCCGACAGGTGTTGAACCACCAGAGATATGCCCTGATGTTCCAGCCATGTCCAAAGGCGAAGAGCCTCTTGACAGGGTCCACGACCCCACCCGCCCTGGTTGTTGCAGTACCACATGGCGGTGGTGTTGTCCGTGAACACCTGCACTACTCTTCCTTTGACAGAAGGTAGGAATGCCTTCAGTGCAAGACGAATCACCTGGAGCTCCAGAAAGTTGATGTGGAGCCCGGACTCCGCCGGAGACCAGAGGCCTCTGATCTCCGCCTCTCCCATATGGCCGCCCCATCCCAGGAGTGACGCATCCGTCACTACTGTGAACTCTGGTTGGGGAAGGAAGTGGGATCTGCTGTTGACCCAATCCTGGTTCGTGAGCCACCACTGCAACTGACTTGCAGTCCCCTCCGAGATCTGGATGACATCGGAAAGATTCCCCTGGTGCTGCGCCCACTGGAACTTCAGGTCCCACTGCAGAGACCGCATATGCCATCTGGCATGATCCACCAGCAGGATGCAGGAGGCCAAGAGGCCCAACAGCCTCAGGGTCATTCTCACCGAAATTCGGGATAGAGGCTGAAACATCAGTATCATAGCCCGAATATCCCAGACTTGATGCTCGGGAGGATAGACCCGAAACTGCGCTGTGTCCAGAACCGCTCCGATGAAAAGGAGCTTCTGGGAGGGAATCAGGTGCAACTTTGGCACGTAGACTGTGAACCCAGCGAATGCAGGAGGTCCGCCGTAGTCTGGAGGTGGGAGATGACAGCCTGGGGTGAGCCCGCCTTCAACAGCCAGTAGTCGAGATAGGGGAAGACTGGAACCCCTTATCTGCGCAGATGAGCTGCGACCACCGCCATCACTTTCGTGAACACCCGAGGGGCGCTGGTAAGGCCAAAGGGAAGCACGGTAAACTGAAAATGCTCGTGGCCTACCGTGAACCGTAGGTAATGCCGGTGGGCAGGCAAGACGGGGATGTGAAAGTGAGCGTCCTGCAAGTCCAACGCTACCATCCAGTCTTCAGGGTCGAGGGCAGACAAGACCTGAGCCAAGGTGAACATCTTGAACTTCTCCTTCCGGAGGAAGAGGTTGATGTCCCTGAGGTCTAAGATAGGACGCAGGCCTTTGTCCTTCTTGGGTGCCAAGAAGTAGTGGGAGTAGCAACCACGACCTACTTCTGGTACAGGGACGCGTTCGATAGCTCCCTTGGCCAAGAGAGCCGTAACTTCCTTCCTGGTGGAGAAGGGCCAAATGATCCACCGACATGCGATGGAGTGTTGGTGGCAGGGGTAGTCTCGAAGGGGAGGGAGTAGCCCCTTCGAACTATCTGCAAAACCCACCTGTCCGATGTGATGTTGTGCCAGTGGGGGAGGTGATGGCAGATCCTGCCGCCCACTGGCAACTGGTGGCCCTGAAAGGTCGGACTAGGAAGGTTTGGAGGCTGCTGCAGGGGGGGCTTTGGTGGACTGGCCCACCTGCTGCGCCCCAGACCCACGATGCTGGGTCCCACGTAATCGGCCAAGCCGAGACTGGGTAGCTTACGTGGCCCCGTGGCTCTGGGTGAAACGTGGTGGGGCACCCCTTCCGTAGCCGCGAAAGGCAGACTGCATGGGGCGAAAAGTTGCCGCAAGGCCCA
Organism: Calotriton arnoldi; assembly: GCA_963921515.1. NCBI lineage: Eukaryota > Metazoa > Chordata > Amphibia > Caudata > Salamandridae > Calotriton > Calotriton arnoldi. The sequence goes on along the minus strand of CAWUFW010000074.1, from coordinate 5,170,533 downwards.
AGGATCTGGCCGTAACCCTAGAGTCCTTGAAACCCCTCAGGGCTACCGACGTGGAAACCATTCTACCCAGCGAGTCTGCGGTATCCAGCCCACACCGGATGGTGAACTTTGCTGCGTCGACCCTCATTAACAGTGTGGGTGAGCACGGTCCGGGTCTCCTCCGGGCACTGCGGCAGCACTTGTGCAACCATATCCCACACTGTGTGTGTGTGTGTAACGGCCCAAGAGACATGCGGTGTTCACCGACCACAGTCCTAAGCTGGCGGAAGAAAACATCTTTCCAAAATTCCCTATCTGGATTCCCAATCTGGGGGAGCAGTAGGGAATGCACCCTTTGGGATGAGGCTTGGACCACCAAGCTCTCAGGGGTAGGGAGAGGAAAAGTGGGCCGCCCGGGGCCGTGCGGTGGCGTCGGGCAATCATTCTGTCCAGAGGAGCCCCTGTGCTGGGCTTGGACCAAGTGCCCAGAAGGATGTCAGTGAGGGCCTCATTAAAAGGCAGCAGGGGCTCCGAAGAGGCTGCTACAGGCCACAGCACCTCAGTCAGGAGGTTAGTCCTGACAGCCACCGTAGGAAGCTCGAGGCCCAAGGCCTCAGCCGTCCTACACAACACCACAGCTAGGAGGCTCCTTCCTCCGTAGTCACGGTTGGGGGAGAAAGCATACCAAGGTCCGTGGAGGTATCCAGACCACTGGCATCACTCAACTCCTCTCGCCAGTCTGGCTCCTCAAGTTGGCCTGCTAGAGGGTCAATAGACCCCTCTCAGTCCTCCTCACCCTCCTCTGGCTGCCACTCAGGGTGGTAGAGAATGCCAGGGATGAACAGCAGTACAAAAGTACCCTCCGGCGCCGGTACTGTCGGTCGGCGTCGGTCCGGCAGAATGAGCACGTCGGGGGTGGGGTTGGTTGGGGGCACAACCGGAGTTGGGGGCGTCACCACTGGAATCGGCGCCGGGGAAGGTACTGTGAGGTCGACCGGCACCGATCCGGATCCAGGTCTCGATCCTTGAGGACCCTATGGCGCCGGAGCCTCCACTGCCGGCATCGAAGGCCCAGGGTCCCCAGCTGAGTCTGTGGGGCCCGAAGGCGCACCTGCGGAGTCGGGCTGCCCAAAGATGCTGTGCAGCGCTTCGTAAAATTGACGAAGCTGGGCAGGGGATGCTCCAGCTCCGGGAAAGGGAAGGAAGCACGGAGCCGTCCCAGCGGGCTCCGAGGAAGGAGCCGGAGAGCGACGACGCTCCGGGTCCCGCGTCGCGTCTGCTGACGGACGGGGAGAAGACGAAGAGCGACGATGCTTCTTCGCCTTCTTCTTGTGCTTCGACTTACCCGAGGAGTGCGAAGACTTCAATGATGAGTGGTGATGGCTCCACGACCGGTCCCGCAACTTTCCCCTCGACAGGAACTTGAGCGGCCGGGCCTCCAAAAGCTTTCAGGACTGCTCCCGCAAAGACTTTGGGTTTAGGGCCCGGCAATCGGAGCACGACTTCGGGTCGAGGTCACGCTCCAGGAACCACGAGGTGCGGATCGGTAACCAACATCAACTTGTGACAGGAGTCACAGGGCTTGAAACCAAGCCGACGGCTGTACATCCCTCATGCATCAGGAGTCAAAGACTCAACAGGTGTCGACAAAAAGTTGAAAAAAGTTCGTCAAAAAGCGACTAAGGGGCAAGCTCCCTCCGGATCTGCGCTGGCTGGCGCGGAAAAAGAAAGAACGGACGTCAGCGCGCGGGGGCGTCGTCTAAGAAGACACCGCGACGTCATACCGGCGACCACGACGTAGACGACGGACACAGAGTCGACCGACGCCACCTACCGACGTGCAGGGGTACTGCTACGGAAAAAAATTCTCTAGATCCAGTCTGACGCTTGGGGGTAATTCTAGGGTAAGGAATCTATAACTACGGTCTCTTTCAGATAGAGACAACAACAAAAACAGGATTAAAAAAAGGCGCACATTCTCCCAAAGCAGACATAATGATGGGGATAAATAACTAATTCAACATAGAGTGCGCGTTCCGTGAAGCGTGTGGCGCGCTTACAATTTTGAAATTTGGAGGAATAGAATCAGTAAGGCTGAGTTTTTAAAATTTAGCAGTCTAGTGCGTAGCAATGAAATACCGTTGTATTCCGCTAACAATTCCCAAACGGCAGTTTGTAAGGAAAAAAGGTAAATCCTTAAGGTGGCTACAACAGCACCTCTGTATGAGTTTCTTCTGGATAAACGGTGTAAAAGCGAAAAATTCGTAACCTATGCATGCCACATAAATCAGGGCAAAACGATTATGTATTTTGTAAAATAGAAAACGTGTGTGTTCATCTAAGAAGTGACGAGAGAGAGAGAGAGAGAGAGAGAGAGAGAGACATTCTACACTCTCATCTAGTGGGCGTTGTGGCCTTTAGAATTGTGAGACTTAGGATTTGGGACCAAAATCCTGGTTAGTTTTGGGCAGCAGTGAAGTGTGTCCCGCACTGAGTGTAATATGTTCATTCCGATTTTGATGCAAAAAAAGCATTGTTTTCAATAAAGTGCGTAGCTTTTGTTTAAAATAAAGTTGTACGGGGCGTGGCCAAGATGGCGGACGGCTAGGACGCGCTTTTAGATCGCTCCGTGCCGCCGCCTAAATAAGCATACAATTCAAGCCCGCCGGTCCCCAGTCGGTGCCCCCCGGGAGTAAATACAAGCTCCGGAGAGAGGGGGGCACAAGCAGATCTTGGCGGAAGCAGTCTGAGCCCTTGAGCGCGACAGAGCGAAAGGCCGAGAGGAGCGGCGGTCTCCGGAGCACGCCTGCGGCCTACAGCACACGGCCGTCCCCCGAAAGAGTGAGGATCCTCCCAGTGGTAGAGCGAGGGCCTCCGGGGCACAAAGCGGAGATGGGGCGCTGATCGATCCCCCCCAAGGCAGCGTGGACAACCCGGACCGAAGGGGCGAAAGAGGCGTGATGCGGCGAACAGGACACACGGATTGTGCCCCGGCCCTGGAACACAGAGCGGGAGAACTCCAGAGTGCGCAAGAGACCCGGGGAGCAGTTGGATCAAGGGCGGGCCCGCTCTAGTGGCCTGTGACGGGTGGCTTGCCCACGGATCGGGAGACCCCCCCCCCCTCCGCGGCAAAGTCTGAGGTCCCGGTGCGAGCTGAGGAGCCGGAGGCGACCGGCGCTTCCCCTCCCCCCACCTTCCTCCCCCCCCCCCCCCCAACCACCAACGCTCACCTTCCGGGCCGGAGGGACAGACGAGGTGGGAGCAATAGCTGGAACCCGCTGAGTGCATCCAGGCCCCAGAATACGGAGCAGTGGAGTCCCAGCCCAAACATGGATCTCGGGGCGTGAGTCAGGCTGCGGATGGGCCCGCCTTGTCCCCGGAGAAGAAGCAAGAGGTGACCACCGGTGGTGACGGTCCAGAGCTCGGCGGGGCGTGAGAGGCCCACAGAACCAAAGGTAGGCCCTCTTCGCCTTCTCTGCGCGGAATCTACAGGGGCTGAGGCCTAAACTTAGATTGCACCCCCCCACCTGGGCCTAAAACAGACTTCACCTCTCCGCCACCTGCGTGGGCTCATTGCCGGCCGGATCACGGTAAGGCGGGCGGAGTCTGGGGGCGGAGGACAGTCTCGAGGAGAAGGGGGAGGCCTTGAGAGGAGGGGGAGACTCTTGGCCACGCAGAGGGCCGCGCGGAGCCCAGGCCTGAATTTGCAAAAGGGGCACGGGATGTAGAGGTCACCACAGTGGCTGGGCCCCACCCGGAGAAAGATGTCTAGAACCACAGGCAGAGCTGAGTGACGCAGTTGAGCACAGGGCGGAGAGGGTGGCTCTCACACGACTGAGCAGGCTGAAGGGCCCTGCGGATCTCCGCTGAAGCATCCAGAAGCTAAAATATAGCCTGAAACGCACCAGTATTCCCCCCCCACCCAGGGATTTTTGGGAGGGGGAACGTACCTACGAGCAAGCCCCGAGTTTCAGCCCTCTGCCCGGTCGGCAGGGCCACATCGAATAATTTGCGCAGAGATAACAGTCGCCCCCAACCTCAACGCCATGGCAGGGAACAGGAACAAAAAAGAGCGATCTCTCAAAGACATGTTCGGAAAGCCAGGCAGCTCCGGGATGGAGGATAAAGCCGCAAACCAAGGGCCTGAGGCTCAGCTGGACACTAATGACGGAGAGGGTCCAGTCACCAAGGCATTCTTTGAAACGCTTTTCTCCTCCCTACGGGCAGATGTGCAGGCGTTGAAAACAGAAATAGCATCGGAATTTCGGGAGGTGAGACGTGGGGTGGACAAGGTGGGCGAGAGAGTCGCCGAGCTCGAAGACAAGGAGTCGGGCCGGGAGGAGGAGATTACGTGGCTTCAACAAGAGGTTCTACGGCTAAAAGATCAGCAGTTGGACCATCAGGCACACAACGAGGACCTGGAGAACAGATCCAGGAGGAACAATATAAGAATTAGAGGTGAGCCATCCAAAGCAGAGGGCCCCAACCTACGCATGTATGTCACGGACCTCCTCCGACATGTCTCCGGACTTTCTGAAACCTCTGCACTACAGCTGGACCGGGTCCATCGAGTGGGACCTGAACGTCCAGGGAAAGGACCTCCGGCAGATATACTGGTTTGTGTCCACGATTTTCAGATCAAAGAGGACATTCTTAAAAAAGCCAGAGACTCCCACCCAGTCCACTTCAAAGGCCACTCTCCGACCTTTTACCAGGATCTCTCCAGGATCACCTTGCAGAAAAGCAGGAACTTCCGCCCTGTTACAGAACACCTAAGGAAAGCTAGCATACCCTATGCTTGGGGTCACCCCTTCCGCATCATCTTCAAGTATGAAGGATCTCTCCATCAGATCAGATCACTCAGGGAAGCCTGTGCCCTCCTGCATATCACCACACAGGAAGACTATGCGGAACAGCCCGCCCCGCCTAAGCATCTGCGACCTGCATTGCAGAAGGTAGCGACCAACCACCGCGGGCCCGGTCCCGACCACCATCAATAAAGAGAGACAGGCGGTGCTACAGGCCCTATCTGCGGAATCCACCCTTTCGACGCCATCTTGAGCTGAAAACGACCCTGCTCCCGGGGGGTGAGGAGCGACTTGTGAGGCACTGAAGGAGGCGGCGGAGGGGCTATTAGACGGATGCTTCCAGTACTGTACCGTCCACTGCTCGCTCAGAGGACCTACACAGGGTCTCTTGGAGGGTACTCCTCCGGAACAGTCCTCCACTGGCCGACTATGCCTCATCCCGATTCGTCGGACTTGACAGTCTTTTGTCTCCTGTTGTTCTTCTCAGTATATCCTTTTTGTTGGTTATGGGCCTCTTTCTATCTTCTTTCACTTCTTCTCCTCCGCGCCAACCAAGTCGCCAGAAGGGCTCCAGGAGTATTACGAATTCCATGGCAGGGTGCCCCACCGCTATCCCGCAGGTGCGACAAGGGCTCAGTGAGCAAGCTGCATAGGGGCTTACTAAATTTCCGCGATGCATAATATGCGCCTGGTGAGCCTCAATGTATGAGGCCTCAACAGTCCAGTAAAGCGCAAAGCGATCCTATCCTATCTAGAACACTCCAGGGGGGACATATGCTTATTACAAGAAACTCACTTGCTAGCCAGAGATACCCACCGCGTGCGCTCACCCAGGTTTCCCAGACAATACTGGACCTCTGTCTCAACTAAAAAGAATGGGCTTGCCATACTGCTTGCCCAGAGCTTCCAGGGAAAGGTCACCGATGTAATAGCCGAACACAAGGGCAGAGCGTTAGGGATTAGGCTTCAGTGGGGTCATATAAGGTTCACAGTGGCATCTATCTACGTAACAAAAGAACACCAAGAACGCTTCCTGGTTAACTACCTTACACAAGTCTTAGCCACGCCTGACCGTGAGGTGGTGATAGGAGGAACCTAAATCTTGTTATGAATACCGACTTAGATCGCTCAGGGCATCGCACTACACAAGCTGGGACCCTGTCACAGACTGGCCATCAATGGCTAACGAACAGCGCCCTTAATGATATATGGAGGCAGACACACCACTCCGCTAAAGACTATACTTACTTTTCTGCAGCCCACAGATCTTATGCCCGTATTGACCATTTCCTCATCACTGATGCATTTTTGGGATGCGTAGCTGAAGCAACAATTGAACCCCGTTCCCTCTCTGATCACGCCCCGATCACGCTATCACTGAACCGAGGAGCCTCTCAACCACGCCTGTCACGATGGCGTCTTCGTGATGCCATGCTTCACTCTGACCAGACAACAAAGGCTATCAGTAAGGCAATCACAGACTATCTCGCCAACAATGACCACGACGAGGTCCGCCGGGCCTCTCTGTGGGAAGCTTTAAAACGAGTTATACGAGGGGAACTAATAGCCACATAGGCAGGCGAAAACAAGCCCCGAAAGGAACAGAGGAAGCAAATAGAGGCATCAGTTGCGTAGCTAGAATTCATACACAAACGTACCGGTGCTCCCCGTGTCTGGAGAGAATTGGAAAAGAAACGTTTAATTCAAGATTAAAGATAGAGCGGAATACGCCTTAGTGCGCCTCCGGCACAAATTCTTCTTTAGCGGAAACCGTTCAGGCCGCATGCTAGCCCACAAGCTACGCCAAAGGGAGGTTACCGGAACGATACCTGCAATCAAAGACCCGTCCGAGACAACAGTACACGCGGACTCAGAAATTGCAGAAGCTTTTCAAGCCTTCTACACCAAACTCTATTCGGAAGAAGACTCTACACATGGAGACTTAGCTGATTATCTCCATGGCGTGCAGCTGGCTATGCTGCCTACTGATACTGTGCCTCAAATTGATTGCCCTATCCAGGTTGACGAGGTAGTGGCAGCAATAGCCGTCTCAAAACCTCTAAGTCCCTGGGCCCGGATGGCTTTACCCCTCTGTTTTATAAGACATGTTGTCAGTCGCTAGCCCCTGTACTGGCAAGGCTTTTTAATTCATTTATTGATACAGGAGCACTACCTTATTCCCTCTCGGAGGCCTCCATTTCGGTGATCCTAAAACCCTCAAAAGCCCCCCTGGAACGTGCCTCCTACCATCCAATCTCATTGCTCAACGTCGATGCTAAAATATTCAAGGGCATTCTGGCAGCTCGCATTACACATACATGGCAGGTCTCATTGACCCAGACCAAGTCGGATTTATACAGACGAGACAATGCGTGGACAATACCAAATGCCTAACATATCTCACCCACCTTATCGACCGCTTCCGAAAAGAGGCCCTCCTGCTATCGGTCGATGCAGAAAAGGCCTTTGATAGGGTCCACTGGCCTTTTCTAATGAGACACTCCACCACTTCGGTTTCGGGAAAAGATTTCTTGGATGGACAATGTGCATCTATAACTCACCTAGGGCATCCGTCAAGGTCAACGGATACTCCTTTTTTCCCGATACACAGAGGCACATGACAGGGTTGTCCTCTCTCCCCTCTGCTCTTTGCTCTGTATATGGAGCCGATGGCCCAGAGGGTTAGAGACAATCCTTTGATCTCCGGGGTCCGCCTGGGTGCTGACACACATACTATAAGCCTCTACGCTGATGACGTGGTCCTGTTCTTGACGAACCCCGAGACCTCGCTTGCGGCCCTGGTGGACGAATTCTCTCGTTTCAGTGGGGTGTCGGGCTTCAAGGTAAACCTTCCCAAGTCACAAATACTAAATCTGTCCGCTACTCCTGACACGGTGGAGGCCCTGTCTAGGCAATTCCCATTCACCTGGACTAGCAATCACATACCATACCTAGGGATTTCCTTGGCGCGAACCCCTGACAAGACACTAAAAGCTAACTACGGGCCACTTCTAGAACAGACTAATAAAACCCTCTCCACATGGTCACAATCGGGTCTTTCTGGGGCGGGTCGTATTGCCGCAGTTAAGATGACGATTATGCTGTGCATACTGTACATCTCTCAAACTATTCCGCTCTCCCCACCCGCGGCTACATTGCGGAACCTGCAACGGGCCATCAACCGCTTCATCTGGGGTGGGAGGCAACCGTGACTCAACTTCGTGCAGATCAAGAAACCTAAATCAGGAGGGCGGTTGGGGGTCCCAGTGGTGTCCAGGTATTTCCAAGCGTCGCAACTACGCTTCATTCTAGAGTGGAATCAACCCCTCTCAGAGAAACACTGGTCGTTTATGGACCAAACGATTGCAGGAGTGAACATCTGGTGAGAGATCTGGCTCCTGCGTAGGCACAGGGCATGGGGGCTCTACTCCTCCTACTACCCTAAAAGTCTGGGACGCAACGGCACTCCACCATGGCTTTACCTCATTCCCCTCCCCGCTAACCCCCTTGGTGGACAACCCTGACTTTCCGCCTGGGTGCAATCAGAAACATTCCAGCGGTGGCGTGAGGAGGGCTGTAAAAGGGTGGGTTCCCTATTGGATCGAAACTGAATCATTCCCTTTGATCAGCTTCAGAAAGACTACGCAATCCCCGCCACTGACCAGTACGCCTATAATCAAGCGTGTCACTTGGTGACCTCCCCCGAGATGAGACCAGGAGCATCCCGCCAATTAATCCAGTTCGAAAAGAGGCTCATTACTAAAAGCGGCGACAAACGCCTTATATCAGAACTCTATTCCATCCTCTCAGTAGACACCACGCCTACGAAATCTAAGGGACAGTTAAGGTGGGAGGAGGAAATAGGTAGATCCCTCACAGACAAGGAGTGGCAGGACATATATTTTAGAACACATCATACAGCACACGACATCCCTGGTACGGAAGCAGCGAATAAAGTTGCCTCATACTGGTACTTAACTCCGGCCTGACTGAACCACTGGAACAAAGACCGACCGGCTTATTGCTGGCGTGGCTGCAGACAGACAGGCTCATTAGTGCATCTACTTTGGCATTGCCCCAAATTGGTAAGATACTGGGACCTGATACTCCAGGACATAAATGAAGCCTTCAAGACAGATATCCCACGCTTCCCTGCCAATACCCTGCTGGGTCCTTTTGGGTTCCTTTTTGGCTGTAATAACTATAGAAATGCAGTTTGTGAAAAGCTCTGGGCTAACTCTTCTATTGGTGGGTTAACGTCCCTTCTTAACCCGTCCCTGGCTCTCCCTAAAACCCCTCCTTATTCCTCACTTAACTCCTCCCCTTTATTCATATTACAAAACGTACTACAAAATGCAGTTTGTGACTAGACCCCTATATCTTTATTAAAAAGCAGCATGCAATGTTTACACAGGTTTGACAGAAATGAAAAGCACTATGATTACCTTGCTCTCCAGAGGGATGCTGGCACGAAGCAATGTCAGTTTCGGAATCTGCTGTGGTACTTGAATGTCTTTTCTTGATAGACAGCGAGGTGGTACTAGCAATGGAACATTATTTGGCCTGAAAATAGGGGGAAAAAGAGGCACTGGGTTGACCTGCAGGTGCAGCAAAGGAAATCCAACTTGGTTTCGGTAAACGCCTTGACTTGAAACTTGTGAATCTAGTGCTGGTGCTACACCATGTGTCAAATTCTGGAGCGGACTCGCCCGGTTAGAAGTCAACATGTATGGATTTATATTAGAATGTTTAGGGTGTTCTGTCTTCACACTCTCTGACGATCTTTTGATCTGTTCTCTCTGTTCAGAAGGATTGACATGTTGATTTACATTTGGTTGCACCACACCAGATCTGTACTCTGGGCTTTCGGATTCTTTTCTGTTCTTTATAGTCTTAATTGTAACCCAGGCCTCTCTTGGTTTTTGTGGCGGTCTAGCAAAAGACCGAAAAGTATCCATTTTTTCAGGCTTAAAATTGCGCTCAGGTGAAAGATGAAGCAATGGAAAACCATTTACTGCATTCAAATTATGGGGAATAGTAACTAATGGAGGAATGAGGCTCTGGCCATCTATCGGAGGATGTACTAGAGGAATGTCTTTGCCATTAACTGTGTCAAACATGCTACAAGTTGCTAGACGCATTCTGCTGCAGCTCTCTTCTGGTTTCAAGTCTGCACCATCCTAGTTAAAAACAGAAAAAGAAATAGCGTAAACATACTCAAGAATGTTCGATATCTGAGCCAAATCCTAAAAAAACACAATGCAGATACTGCACTCAGAAAACAAACTTGCTCCAAGTGCAGTGGATGACAATAGAGAAGTGGGGGTTGTTAGTAAGGAACAGCGCTAAATTGAAGTGATGTTTTAGAGTCCTAGGGTAGCTTAGTCTAACAATGAGCTATGGTTTAAGGGGTGAGTGAGGAATGAGCAGGCAGCAGGTGATGTGATTCATGCATATGTAGGAGTAAGGAGTGGCAGCAAAGGGAGCAGCATAGATGAAGTAAGGCATACGTCAAGACGCACCACACAAAGAGGCTGATGTAGTCAATGCTAAAAAAGATGAGAAAGAGGAAGAGACAATTTGTTTTACCATCATAAGATGTGAAGGGGTAAGTTGGCAAAATTGGACAGTCTTGTGACAAGTAGATATCCAAATATTAGAGGTCATACTGACACTACAAACTAAGCAGTGTAAGGAGGATCAATGGAAGGAGTTGGCATTTATAGTTCATTGAGGCAGGTGAACTGTGAGAGTGAGAATGTGATTTTAGAAGCCAATAAGCAGAATTTGAGTTTTAAGGATTAGGTTTTAGACAATGGCTTGACATTCATCTCTGAATGATAAAAAAGTGTCCCACAAGGTCTGCAGGTCATTGGGCAGTAATATCGTTTATTAGAGTTTGGTACTGTCAAGGAGCAGTAGATAAGTGCACCCAGTGATGGTGTGTAAACGTACCTAAATGTGGATTACAAGAAGGAGCTGTTGGACATGGTGATAAATAGGGCTGGACCTCTACATGATCTAATTAACGGGAGAGAGCCATTCAAACTCTGGGCAGTCCCACAATGTACAGATGTTTGAACAGAGATGTGCTCACTGAAGTTGATCACTGCAGAGATGTCAAGAGTGACGAAGATTCATTGCCCTAAGAAGTTCAAACACGCTACCGCTGAAAGTTAAAAAGAAAAGAACCTACAACCGCACCTTCTTCAGTCTTGCTCAGAGAATATGGAACCCTCTCCCGCCAGAAATCAGAACGAACCCCTCGACCTCTGCATTTAAAAAAGAAGTTAAAGGTTTGCCATGAACAGCTACATGCCACAATAGTCCTGTAGCCATACAAACTATCTTAAATGGCCTTTCACTCTTGCCCTCCCATACCTACTATGTAATGTGCATCTGGGGTGAACTGCTTATATGCTTATTTATGTCTGTTATACGCATCTGCTGTATGTACAAGTTACTTACCTTCGGTAACGATGTATCTGGTAGAGACGATTCTAGCCGCAGATTCCTTAACGTAGAATTATCCCCAGGCGTGAGACTGGCCCCGGAAAACTTTCTTTGCCCCAGCATCCCTGCGCGCCGGGGGGGGCGGTACCACGCGACTCCGCCCTGACGTCGTCCGCGGGCGTGACGTCAGTGAGGTCACATAAGCCCCGGCGCGCTGACATCAGTTTTCTTCGGAGAACTTTTCCGCGCCACAACGCAGAGCCATCACAAACAAAACTGTGGAGAGTATGGGAACAGTGTGCGAAAAATCAGTGAAAAAGAAAAGAGAGAAACGAAAGGTGAGGAACAGCACCAATTGGAAAAGTGCCAAGCACTAAGGTACCAAAAAAGTCATAGCAGCGAAAGCCATAGCAGGGAAAGAGCAGAGCACCGCCCCGAGGAGCAACCTTGCAAGCCAAGGCGACATCCCCCTTGGAGGCAGAACACATGTGAAAAACGCTATAGCAGAAGAGAGAGAGAATCCGCAATCACAATCCACAACAGTGAAGGGGCAACAAGCCCGAAACAGAGGAGTAACAGCAATTCACCCCCAGACGACACCAGCAAGGAGGGCCGTATCCCCTGAAAGGAGCGAAAGGGCCGAGGTACAAGCAACAAAAAAAAACAACGCAGAGAACTGCAAAGGAGTCAGAAACCCCAAGCCAGTAAAAGGAGAAGAATCAAGGAGGCCCCTACACTTGGAGAAAAAACCCAGTGGAGGGAGGCAGAAGCACCTATGAACCAACCGACCTCAGATCAGAAAGGAAGGGGTGGAACAATCAAGCAGAACGAAGCATCCTGTCCGGGAGGAGGCGAAGCACACCCCCACAGAAGACAAGCCACCCGGAGGGAGGCGAGTGCAGAAGACCAAACAGAAGATCCTCGCAGAACGGGGAGGAAGGGCGGGTCGTGAAGGAACCTGCGGCTAGAATCGTCTCTACCAGATACATCGTTACCGAAGGTAAGTAACTTGTACATCTGATAGAGACTACAAGCCACAGATTCCTTAACGTAGAATAGATACCCTAGCCATACCCAGAGGGGAGGAGGGTCTGCGAGAGGAGCTCACCAGCTTGGACGAACACAGGGCCCCAGCAGGGGATGTGTCAGAGGGACAAGAAGGGCGACCCAGCCCCCACCAAGCAGAAGCGAAGGGAAGGCCAGGAAAACCCAAGTCCATCCAAGGTACAACCGCCAGAATACCCCGTAGGGGAAGACAGCGCCAGAGGAGCACCAATTAAGAAAAGAACCACCCCAACACCAGGGAGAAGAGGGAGAACCGGAGGCAGAGCCTGCCGTAGGAAAACACAGACACAGCGATAGGGGGCAGCTGAACAGGCATCAGCCTCAAGGCCGCGGACAAGGCAGGAGCGGCTCTACAGCCAAAAGGCGCAGGCGAAGAATAAAGGCACAGGTGCGCAAAGCCCCAGCAGAACAAGAGGCAGGGGCACAAGGGAACACACCAAGGGCCACGGCGGTGGACCATAACGAGCAGGCATGCGCAGCCGGCAACACCATGGAGCAGCACACCCAGAACAAGCCAGGCGCAAGCAGAGGACAGCGGCCAGGGAAATCCAGAACAATCCCCAAAAGGGGGGCCGTGCCAGAGACACACACCGGCCCACGAAAGAAGTGGGACCAGGCAGAAGAGAAAGAGGAGAGACACGGAGGACGGACCAGCCGGCAACCAGAGCACAGGAAAGCCAGAAGAAACGTAGCCCCCCCTGGAACACCAGACAGAGGACCAGGCCGAAACGCCGGACAGGAAGGCGGAAACGCCACAACACGATGCCGTAGACGGCATGCCAGGCCGGCCTAGCGATGTAGCGAACACTGAGAATGACAGACGTTGGAGCAGCGTAAGCCGCACCAAGACAAAGGCAAAAGAGACCGCACCAGCGGCATACAGTGATGCCAGGAAAGGCAAGGAACCCGAAAAAGGGCATCCACACCTCCCCAGCGTAGGACAGAGCTATGTAATAGCTACAAGTACCCCACTTAGGGCATGATACGTCCCAAGGAAAACATGGGAACACCTCTTAGGAAATAATTCCGCAGCAGAGGACAAGAACATAAAGGACCTGCGGGTAAAACCACAGACGGCTTGTCAATCAGCCAAAAAAGACACAGAAGCCAAAAGGGGGCTGTACCAGCAGCCAATAGTACAGAGGGGCCAACCTAAGGACCCCGAAGGCACGCCAAACCACACAGAACACACAACCAGGCCAAGCGAAGCACTAAACCCCCGAAAAAAGGTGGGATAACGTCTCCCATAAGGCACCAGAGGACTGACAAATCTTACGGAGGGGGAGGAGGTCGGAGCCCCGCAAGAAGCCGCTGAATGGCGGAGTCCGCATGGGTGTTAAACAAAAGAACACCATCAAAAGGGAGGTAAACCAGACGCTCCCTAATATTCTCTGGAAAAACGCTATCCCTCAACCAAGCATGGCGACGGAGAGCTACCGAAGTTGCCATGGCGCGGCCGAGAGCATCAGAAACATCTAAGGCTGAACGAAGAATAAACTCGGCCAACTCCCAGCCATCCAACACATGGGTCCACAGATCAGCGCGGACACCTTCGGGGGAGGCACTAGACAGAAGGGACTCCACGGAATCCCACAGACTGGAAGTAGCCCTGGCCAACACACAAAGGGTGTTGAGCGCTCGCAAAGCAGCACTAGAGGAAGCGAAGATGTGACGCCCCCATGAATCCAAGCTCCGGGCCTCCCGTGACGGAGGAAACAACACCAAGGGCAAGGAAGGAAAAGCAGTCTGCAGAAGAGGGCCCTGTGTAGAAGGGTGGAAAGAAAGGCAGACTGGATCGTGCAGAGCAGGGCGATGGCGATGTAGGAGCGGCTGAGGCACGGGATCACCCGTGGCAGGACGCCCCCAGGCCCCCAGAAGAGAAGAATGGAGCGAAGCTTCGAATGGCAGAAGCAGCTCCCGTCCACCAGAACCCTGATGGAGAACCTCTAACAAATGGTCCGTAGGGAATGGGGTGCCGGGGTCGCCCATGCGCAAAATGCCAGCAGCCGTGGAAATGGCCCGGACAAAAGCCGCACCCGCCTCCGTAGGGCGTCGTGGGAGGGAGAGCAATTCCTCCGTGGGCGATGGCTATAAACTAAGCCGGCCATCCCCGAGTCCAGCTGGAGGAAAAAACGTCCAGCCCCTGAATGGAGGACCCACGGATGAGTGGGGGGCCTGAGGCGCCTCCGGGGAAAGCCGAGATCGCGGGGATGGCGAAGAGCCCTCCCTGAAGGCGCCGGAGAAAAAGCAACGACGCGGCGGCCCGTCTCCAGGGAAGAGGAGACCAAAAGGTGACAAACCTCCGGAGAGGAGGGGACCTCTGGAGACGAGTCGACTACCCGACGCCGGCACGGCGCCGTGGAGTCCGCCACAGGCGCCGGTGCGACGTCGACCGGCGCCGTGCGACGTCGACCGGCGCCGGTGCTGACACCGGGGACGCCGAGTCTTCCCTCACCAGCACTTGCGCCCCAGGAGAATGGGGCGGTGTCGGAGCCGGGGTGGCTAAAGAACGGCGCCGAAAAGGCGCCGACCCGACCTCCGACGAGGCAGCCGCCTGCACGGAGGGTCGAGAGGGACCTGGGGAAACACCCAGGCCCCTAGCCAGCACCTGTGGCGCCGTCAGGGCCGACAGCCGTCGGCGCCTGAGCGGCGTCGGCTCGGCCTCCGGCAAGGCCGCCGCCTGCCCAGAGGACGAGGGGGACTTGGGGACGAACCGCGAGTCCCGGCGACCTCCTGCGACACCACAGGGACCCCCGTGGGGGTTTGCGGCTTGGCAGAGGCGCCGTGGGCCGAAGAGGGGAACCCCGTAGGGCCGCACCCCGACGACACCACACCCCCAAAACCTGGAGCCGAACCCGTCGGCGCCGGAGCCGCCGGCGACTCCGCGAAAGGCCCCGCACGTGGCAAGGGATCCGCGGACGTCTCAGGAAGAGGAGGAGGAGGAGGGGCCAAGGAAGCCTGCAGAGCCGCAGCATAGGCCCCCATTTGGGCCCTCGTCGCCCCAATGCCGGGAAACGGCGGGTAGGGTGGCGACGAACGAGGCCGCATGTCCCCAGGAGAACCCGCGCCCTCAGCAGAACGGGGACCAGACCTCGGGGACAAGCTATAAGACTTACCGGCGGGCGAGCGACGCCCCTGGGGCCTCGTTGAAGGACGATGTCGGAGGCGGAAGTGGCGGTTCCTGGGCCCTTCCACGGGGGACGGACGCGGGGACGACACCGATCTGGACAAGCGGGCCGACAGGAGCTTCATCTGGCGCTCCCGCCGGGACTTCGGCTTCAGATGCTGGCAAGCGTCGCAGTCCGTAGAGTCATGGTGCTTGCCCAGACACCACATGCAAATAGGGTGAGGGTCCGTCTCCGACATCTGACGCGCACAAGAAGTACACGACTTGAAGCCCGAAGGCATTCGCACACTGTTCCACAACGCAAAAGCGTAAAAGAAGGCCTGAAAACAGGCCAGGGACACGATTCCGGATCCGCGTTGCACGCGGAAAAGAAGGAAACTGATGTCAGCGCGCCGGGGGCGGGTCTTATGTGACCTCGCTGACGTCACGCCCGCGGACGACGTCAGGGCGGAGTCGCGTGGTACCGCCCCCCCCCCGGGGCGCAGGGATGCTGGGGCAAAGAAAGTTTTCCGGGTCCAGTCTCACGCCTGGGGATAATTCTACGTTAAGGAATCTGCGGCTAGTAGTCTCTATCAGATCCGCGTATTTATCTATTATGTTTTCCTGTACCAGCTTAACCAGCCGGCTTCGTTGTACAGCGCTCTAATACCCTGCCGGGTCATGTTCGCGCTTAATAAAACTTTTAACATAAATAAATAAATAAAAATTGTCCTTCAGACCTTGGCCAGCTGCATCTCCACTTATGTTCTTTGCAGCTGCACTATAACTCATGTACCTGCTCAGAGACCCCTACTGTGAAGTTCATTCATATGTGTACAAAACACGTGTCTGTGCATGTCAATCGAGTTTTAGATCAGTTATCCACTGTGGAAAGTGGCATGATTGTGTTGGATTATGGATGAGCCAGAACATCCTTCAGTATAAAGTGGCAAGATGAAGGTCTAGGGATGGGTTCATCCAATTTACTGAAAAGAGTAGATAACTGTGCCTCAATCCTACTTCTTTTGGAGCAGCTGTCCTTATAAAGGAGAAGGTAAATATGGGAGAGTTCTGCTTGTTGCTTATGCAAGCTTGAACACAGAGGCTGGATCAGTGGTTAAGTCATCCATTGATCATTAAGAAGAATTTGTCATGCAGCCCAAAGAATAGTCATGCAATTGTGAGTGGGCTTAATAATGCAAGGTTTGACTACTGCAAAAGTATAGAAAGCTGCTGCACAGCTGATCAATGACTTTAAGAAATAAGACAATCATTTTGTTTTTGAGGATTAATCACTTGTCCCCTTGAGAGAAAGAGTCACATTTTAACCCTCATATTTATGTATAAATTACATCCTTCCTGTTTGATTTTAGCGCACCATTGTTATCATTCTCTTTGACTACCTAAGTAAGACTCAATGAAAGTTCCTAGATCAGAGTCTGTGGGGCAACAGAACAGCTGAACTGATGTCTAGAAGCTGCCTCACTTATAGAACAATGTGCTGGCTGAGTTGGCTTTTATTTTAATCACGAGTCCAAACACTACTAAAGACCAAATCACCCATATCAAAAGGCACATTTTGAATCACGCATTTTTTTTCTCTTATCTGGGAACATTTAATAATGCCAAAGGCCGGTTTCACCTTCTTGAATCAAGAAGATTATCTTACACATGTGCCTTAGGAGTTGTTTTCAATTTTGCAGCATGTCTGAGTGAAAACATATTAATCAAATGAATATGTTTTATTCTAGTAGATCTATCCATATAATGTCCTATGGTGCACAAATATGGGGCTATTGAAATGTTTTGAGCTTACAGGCTGAAGAAAACAGATTATGCAGACGACTGCTGGGCCTTCCACACAGTAACGAACAAGTTACTTACCTTCGGTAACGATATATCTGTAAGAAACATTAGTTAGTTATAGATTCCTTACCTTAGAATTACCCCCAGGCCTCAGACTGGATCCGGAAAGTTTTTGTCAGCAGTACCTCTGCGCGTCGGAAGGTGGCGTCGGTTGGCTCCGCGTCTGTCGTTGGCGTCGTAGTCGCCGGGATGACGTCGCGGTAGCTACTTAGACGCTGATGTCAGTTCTGTACACAACTTTCCGCGCCAGTAACGCAGAGCCATGCAAGACACTGACCACTGGTGCACAAAAGTAGGGCCCTGAAAGTATGTCCTTAACCCTAGAAATCAGTTCGCAGAACGGGGAGGATGGGTGGGGCGGTAAGGAATCTATAACTAACTGTTTCTTACAAATATATCGTTACCGAAGGTAAGTAACTTGTTCATCTGAAAGAAACACGTTAGTTATAGATTCCTTACCTTAGAATAGATACCCCAGCAATACCAACCCCGGTGGTGGGTCTGCGAACCAAGATCACACCAGAAAATCCTGGAGAACAGAACAGCCAAAGAAGCCGTCTCTCCGGACTTGGCTGTCCAGGCAGTAGTGTTTCGTAAACGTGTGCAGCGATGCCCACATAGCTGCCTGACAGATGTCGTTCAGAGGAACTCCTCTTCCCAAGGCAGTAGTGGCTGCCGTCGCCCTGGTGGAATGGGCGCGTAGCCCCACTGGAGGCTCCTTTTTGGCCAGAGAATAGCATGCTTTTATACACAACACGACCCATCGAGAAATGGTTCGCTTGTGTACGGCCCGACCTTTCTTGGCACCCACGTAGCCAACAAAGAGTTGGTCATCCACTCGGAACTGTTTTGTGCGATCCAGATAGAAAGAAAGCGCACGTTTTGGGTCCAGATGGTGGAGCCTCTCTTCCTCTTTCGAAGGATGTGGAGGCGGAAAGAAGGTGGGCAAAGTGATAGTCTGCCCGATGTAGAAGGCAGTGACAACCGTGGGCAGGAAGGATGGACGAGTACTAAGGACAACTTTGTCCTGATGTACAGAGAGAAAAGGAGGCTTAGAAGAAAGCGCCAGGAGCTCACTCACTCGTCTGGCAGATGTGATGGCCACCAGGAACGCAGTTTTGAGAGTCAAAAGCCGTAAAGGACAGTTGTGAAGCGGCTCAAAGGGAGCACACATTAAATAAGTTAAATCCAGGTTCAAGTCCCACTGAGGCATAACGAAGGGAATATGAGGAAAAAGATGAGTTATGCCTTTCAAGAAGCGGCTTACAATCGGGGACTTGAAAAGGGAAGGCTGATCTGGAAGCCGAAGGAAGGCAGAGATGGCCAAAAGATAGCCCTTGATAGTGCCCAGAGCAGAACCCTGTTGGGCTAGAGAAAGAAGAAACAAGAGAACCTCAGAAAGAGGGGCAGAAAGGGGATCCAGAGCCTTTGCTGTTCACCATGCCACAAACTTGTTCCACCGGCAGGAGTATACCGTCTTAGTGGAGGGACGCCTGGCTGCCAAGACTACATCACAGACTTCAGGAGGCAGGTCGAAAGACGTCAACTGCCGCCGCTCAATCTCCACGCAAGGAGGTGGAGGCTGGACAGGTTCGGGTGGAGGACCGTCCCCTGCTGCTGCGACAGAAGATCCTCCCGAAGAGGCAGTCTGATCGGAGGATCGATGGCCATGTTGAGCAGTTCGGGATACCAGACTCTTAGTGCCCAATCCGGAGCCACAAGAATGACTTGGGCACGGTCGCGCCTGATCTTCTTCAGCACTCTGGGAAGGCGTACAACAGACCGCAACTCCACTCGCGACGAAAAGCGTCGCCTAGCGAGTGCCGCCTTGGAAATTCCAACGCGCAGAATTGCTGACATTGCGCGTTCTCTTCGGTGGCGAATAGATCTAACCAAGGCTCTCCCCACTGTTGAAAGAGACCTTGCACCACCTCCGAGTGAAGACGCCATTCGTGATCCATCATGCACCTGCGGCTGAGTTCGTCCGCCCTGGCGTTCAGGGAACCTGCCAGGTGTTGAACCACCAAGGATATGCCCTGATGTTCCAGCCATGTCCAGAGGCGGAGGGCCTCTTGACATAGGGACCACGACCCCACCCCGCCCTGTTTGTTGCAGTACAACATGGCGGTGGTGTTGTCCGTGAACACCTGCACTACTCTTCCCCGGACAGAGGGAAGGAATGCTTTCAGTGCAAGACGAATCGCCCGGAGCTCCAGAAGGTTGATGTGGAGCCCGGACTCCGCCGGAGACCAGAGGCCTCTGATCTCCGCCTCTCCCATGTGGCCGCCCCATCCCAGAAGGGATGTGTCCGTCACCACAGTGTGGTCTGGTTGGGGAAGGGAGAGGGATCTGCCATTGACCCAATCCTGGTTCGTGAGCCACCACTGCAGCTGTCGTGCAGTGCCCTCCGAGATCTGGACGCAATCGGACAGATTCCCCTGATGCTGCGCCCACTGGAACTTCAGGTCCCACTGCAGAGCCCGCATATGCCACCTGGCATGATCGACCAGCAGGATCCAGGAGGCCATGAGGCCCAGCAGCCTCAGAGTCATTCTGACCGAAACCCGGGATAGAGGCTGAAAGATCGGAATCATAGCCTGAATATCCCAGACTCGCTGTTCGGGAGGATAGACACAAAACTGCGTCGTGTCCAGAACCGCTCCGATGAAGAGGTGCTTCTGAGAGGGAATCAGGTGCGACTTCGGCACATTGATGGAAATCCCCAGCGAATGCAGGAGGTCGGCCGTAGTCTGGAGGTGGGAGACGACTGCCTGGGACGAGCCCGCCTTCAACAGCCAGTCGTCGAGACAGGGGAAGACAAACTCCTGATCTGCGCAGATGAGCTGCGACCACCGCCATCACTTTCGTGAACACCCGAGGGGCGCTGGTAAGGCCAAAGGGGAGCACGGTAAATTGAAAATGCTCGTGGCCTACCGTGAACCGTAGGTAACGCCGGTGGGCCGCCGGCAGGACGGGGATGTGAAAATAAGCGTCCTGCAAGTCCAACGCTACCATCCAGTCTTCCGGGTAGAGGGCAGACAAGACCTGAGCAAGCGTCAACATCTTGAACTTCTCCTTCCGGAGGTCCCTGAGATCCAAGATAGGACGCAGGCCCTTGTCCCTCTTGGGGACCAGAAAGTAGTGGGAGTAGCAACCACGACCTACTTCTGGGACAGAAACGCACTTGATGGCTCCCTGGGCCAGGAGAACCGTAACTTCCTTTTGGAGAAGGGCCAGATGATCCTCCGACATGCGGTGGTATCTCGGTGGCATGGCTGGAGGGGTAGTCTCGAAGGGGAGGGAGTAGCCCCTTCGGACTATTTCCTAAACCCACTTGTCCGACGTGATGGTGCGCCAGTTGGGGAGGTGATGGCGAATCCTGCCGCCCACTGGTGTTTGATGGGCCTGAAAGGTCGGACTAGGAGGGTTTGGAGGCTGCTGCAGAGGGGGGGTTGGTGGACTGGCCCGCCCGCTGGCCCCCGGAACCACGACGGTTGTTCCCACGTCCCCGGCCGCGCGAAGGTTGGGTAACTTGCTGCGGCCTGTGGCTCTGGGCGGGACGTAGCGGGGCACCCCTTCCGTAGCCACGAAAGGGGCGAAAAGCAGACTACGCAGGGCGGGTGGAGAGGCCCAAGGACTTGGCCGTACCCCGTGAGTCTTTGAAACGCTCTAGAGCGTTGTCTGCTTTGTCGCCAAAAAGACGACGGCCATCAAAGGGCATGTCCATCAAGGTTTTCTGGATATCCCCTGAAAAGCCAGTCGACCTCATCCAGGGGTAGCGACGAAGTGCTACTGACGTTGAAATGGTCCTGCCCAGAGAGTCGGCGGTGTCCAGCCCACAACATATGGCAAACTTTGCTGCATCCCTCCCGGCGGCAACAGCCTGGGAGAGCACTGCCCGGGCCTCCTACGGACACCGAGGCAGCACCTGCGCCACCGTATCCCACACCGAGTGGGAATAACGGCCCAAGAGACATGCAGTGTTTACCGACCACAGTCCTAAGCTGGCGGAAGAGAAAATTTTCTTTCCAAGATGGTCCCTTTCCGGTGGAGCGGTAGGGAATGCGCTTTTGTAAGTGGAGGCTTGGACTACCAAGCTCTCCTGGGTGGGGTGTTGGGAGAGGAAAGTGGGGTCGCCCGGAGCCGGGTGGTGGTGTCGGGCAATCATCCTGTCCACGGGAGCCCCCGTGTTGGGCCTGGACCACGTGCCCAAAAGGAGGTCGGTGAGGGCCTCATTAAACGGTAGCAAGGGCGTCGAAGAGCTTGCAGCCGGTTGAAGCACCTCTGTCAGGAGGTCCTGACCGCCACCGTAGGAAGGTCGAGGTTGAGAGCCTCGGCCGCCCTATGCAACACCACTGCGTACGACGCTCCCTCCTCCGTAGCCACGGTAGGAGGAGACAACATGCCAAGGTCAGGGGAGGTGTCCAATCCACTGGCATCCCCCAGTTCCTCTCTCCAGTCCTGTTCACTGTCCAGCTGGTCAGTCAGAGGGTCACCTGACCCCTCCCAGTCCTCCTCCTCATCCTCTGGGTACCATTCTGGTTGAAAAGGGACCCCAGGAGTTAACAGGGGCAGAAAAACCCCTCTCGGCGTCGGATCCGGCGTCGGACGCCGCCGGTCCGGCTCCACGTCGGGATGGAGGCCGGGGTCGACGCCGGCTGGGGGGCCGACCGGCGTCGAACGCGGTAGTGGTGCCGGAGGAAGCGCACCAGTGGAGGCGTAATCAGGTCAACCGGCGCCGATCCGGATCCAGGCCTGGATCCAAGGGGGGCCTGCGGCGCCAGGGCCGGAGCCGTCGGCGAAGGCCTAGGCCCCCCAACCGAGTCCGCGGGGCCCGAAGGTGAGCCGGTGGGTTCGATCCGCCCAAAGATGGCATGCATCGCTTCGTAGAACGTACAAAGCTGGGCGGGAGTCGCTCCGGGTCCCGGAAAGGGAGGGAAACGCGGAGTCGACTCGTCAGGCTCCGCGCGCGGAGGGGCAGGAGGGGCACCACCCGCGTTCCTCGTCGGATCGGCCGACCGACCGACGAGAAGTCGAAGAGCGACGATGGTTCTTCGACTTCTTCTTATGCTTCGACTTATCCGACTCAGAGTGCGAAGACTTCGAAGACTTGGACGAATGGTGGTGGCTCCTCGACCTCCCTCGCGACCGGGACCTCGAACGGCGCGGAGCCGACTGCCGGTGCTCAAGCAGCTTTCGGGACCGCTCCCGCAAAGCCTTCGGCACCATCGACCGGCAGTCGGAGCACGACTTGGGGTCGTGGTCGCACTCCAGGCAAAAGAGACATGCGGTGCGGATCCGTCACCGACATCATCCGATGACAGGAACCGCATGGCCCTTAGGAGTCGAAGACTCGATAAAGAAGTCGACAAAAGTCGAGAAAAAGTCAGTCAAAAAATGACTGGAGGTACCGCTCTTCCCAGATCTGCGCTGGCTGGCACAGAAAAAGAAAGAACTGACATCAGCGTGCGAGGGCGGAGTCTGAGTAGCTACCGCGACGTCATCCCGGCGACTACGATGCCAACGACGGACGCGGAGCCGACCGACACCACCTTCTGGCGCGCAGAGGTACTGCTGACGAAAAAACTTTCCAGATCCAGTCTGACGCCTGGGGGTAATTCTAAGGTAAGGAATCTATAACTAACGTGTTTCTTTCAGATTCTCTTTTTATATGCCATGAGGATTTGGTTCTCTTTTATCTGGAGGACAGAACCAGACAGTTCTATTGTGGATTTCTACCTGATCTAATATCCAATGGCCAGTCTTAGATGTGAAATCATTCAAGATTGCCTTAAACTTGGTGCTAAAAATAGGATTTTAAGGTTAGTATATTAGAAATGTTTGTACTGAATTGCACTGTCTCAAGTTGTCGTCCAAACTCTAGAACATTAAAAAAAAAACCAGGATAACTAAAAAGATTGATAAATTGCCTGTAAGATCTTTCGGTCTAATGACTACTCCAGATGAAACCTTATTTACCTTTAGTAAACAATACTTATGAAAGGAATCAACTTAACAGATTCAGAGTAGGCACAAACCACCATAATCTATCTTTTCCGATAGATTGGGCATTTTCTATTATCGAATCTAAATGTCCTTGTGACAATTACTTTATTCAAACAATGATCTATTTTATGTATATTTTCAATACCTAAAGTATTATATATTATGTATTTTTGCAATATTTACAGACCATTTTGTACTAAATATTGAATCCCTATAATAAAACATGAACATTTCACAGACTGTAGAGTGGCTTTCTTATATCTGCAAATTTTACCCACAGCATCAGCCTGTTTTGCAGGTTTCTGGCCAGGGTTGGCAAATTAAGATCAACTATTTATGGCTCAATTATTTTTATTAGTCTATAAACAGTGCGCCACATATAAAGTACACAGCTTTCCACCTACAACCCGGAGGCTGTTCACTCCTTTGCTCTAAACTTTAGGTATCAGGCACTTTGCAGTCCTATCTTAGCACCTGTGTGGGTCTCTTAGGTCTGCGGTTTCCCACCTGCCTGTGGGTGGTCTGTTGCATCGATAGCAGTATCCGTGGAATGCAGAATCAGATGCAGTCATTTTTTTATTTTTTTATTATAACAATTTTATTGAAAACAAAAGGCAGACATAGCAGAGTCAGCAGTGGCAGGGCAATCAATTCGGTGGTATACATTACCAATAGCATTCAAAAAGAGAGTACACTACACATCTTCCGGATCGAAAGAATGGCATTCATGACCTTGGTTACAGCTTTACAGAGGTTTAAACAATAGGAAACAGATGCATGTTCTTTATACATTGAGGTTCTAACAGTGGCCAATCAGTGACTATGACCCCTCTGCCCCATCCTGCATTTCCGTCAAAGTCCTCATCTCCCTTCTCAATTCCACCGTGGGGGAAATACATATGTCACCCCGGTATTTATTCCACTTACCCCATTTACTATCCCATTTTTTGGGGCAGCCTCGCCCTTTGTACACCGTCTTTTCGGCTACCATGGCATGGTCCATGTCGGTCACCCAGTCTCTTACCCGTGGCAGCACCTCCGAACCCCACTTCTGGGCGATATTACGCTTTGCAATGATCCACCCCATGGTCGCCCATGTTTGTTCCGTTTGGGTAAGGTCCGTGGCATCCCAAATATTAAGGAGGCAAGCCTTGGGGGAAGGATGGATGGGCTTACCGCAAGTCTTGGTGATTTGCTGAGTAATGTCTGTCCAGTATTTTTGGATAAGAGGGCAGTCCCAGAGCATGTGTAGGAAGGTACCAGTCTGGTTACAGCGTCGTAAACAGAGTGGGTCCGGTTTTCTACCTATCCGGAACAGCAATGTTGCATCAAAGTAGACCCTGTGGAGCACCTTCAGCTGGACCAGTCTGAGTCGTAGTGGAATTGCCACCTCCCTGGGGAAGCGAGCGCATCCCGCCAGTCATCGTCCTCTATCTCCCCCAGGTCCCGCTCCCAGCTCCCCTTCAGTTTTAGCATTGGGTCCGTCCGGTTGTTGACTAGTTTTTTGTATGTAAGGGAGATTGCTTTACGGTCCATGGGATCTAACAACAGGCGATCCTCCAAGGGGGAGGAGTCCGGCAGGGAAGCATCCCCAGGGAGGGCTGAGTCAATTGCGTGGCCAATTTGTAAATATCTAAAGGTCTCCGAGGGAGCGAGGTGGTATATTTTTTGTAGGTCTGGAAACGTGGCCTTTTTCCCCTTGACCCAGAGGTCCCCGACCCTGGATATCCCAATCAGTTCCCACTTGTCAAATCCCGGGCATGTACTAAGGTGTCCTAGGATGTCTGGTTCCCATAATGGAGTGGCCTTAGTGAGACGGTTATGCCACCCCAATTTACGCTGGACTTTGTGCCATACCTCCACCGTACAAGCCGTGGGGCCGGTGAGACGCAATTTGTGATGGTTCGTATAGAGCGCCCTGTTGTACCCCCCCCTCCCCAGCAGCCAGCGGTCAGTCCGGAAGTTAGGGTCGTCGTGAGAACTGAATACCCATCTGTTGATGACTGCCAGCTGCGACGCCTGGTAATACAAGCGCAGGTCCGGCAGACCTATACCCCCATCGTACCATCCCATGGTGTGTTTGGTGACGGCGATCCTTGGGGGCCGGCCGTCCCAGAGCAGCTCCCGTACCACCCCTTCAATTTGCGTGAAATAAGAGTCCGGGATCGGGTAAGGAGCGTTCTCCAGGGCATGGAGAAAGAGCGGGAGCGCGAGCATTTTAAATAAGGCAGCGCGCCCCAAAAGAATTCAGGGGCAATGACCTCCAATGCATGACGTCCGACCTCAGACGTTGCAGGGGCTTCTTAAGATTTCGCTCATAAAAAAGCTGCGCGTCGGGAGTGAGAAAGATGCCGAGGTAAGTAAAGCCCCGATCAACCACCGGAATGGCATACCCTCTAGGGCTAGATGGGGGGGTCACCCCACAGGGCATACATTTGAGACTTAGACCAATTGATCTGATAGCCCGAGTGTGCCCCGAATATGTGGAAGATGTGGAGGGCCCGACGCAACGATCGTGTCGGGAGGCCAGATAGAGTAGGATATCGTCTGCATAGAGCGATATCCGGTCCTCGTGATCATGAGTCCACTTAAGGCCTCTAATTTCGGGGTCTCCTCTCACCCAGACTGCCAAGGGTTCCAACACCATGGTGAAGAGGAGTGGTGATAGTGGGCAGCCTTGCCTTGTACCCCGACGAAGGGGAAAGGGGGCCGAGCAGTGGTTATTGACCTGGACATGCGCCATGGGTTGCCCGTATAGCAACCTGATCCACCCAATCAGCTTGGGGCCCAGACCCATACGGGCCAGTACCACAAAAAGGTAGTCCCAGTCCACCGTATCGAACGCCATGGTGGCGTCGAGCGACAAGAGGATGGGGTCCTCCTCAATTGTGTCGATCCTACCCAGCACTCCGTGGACACGGCGTAGGTTCCTGGCCGTATTCCTGCCAGGCATAAAGCCCGATTGGTCCGGGTGGATCAGGTCGGGCAAGTATGGGAGCAATCGATTGGCCACAAGTTTGGCAAGAATTTTTGCTTCGACCGACAACAGCGAAATAGGACGATAGGATTTGCACTCTTCCGCCGGTTTACCAGGCTTATGGATCACGACTATAGCTGCATTACGGATATCTGTCAGCAGCAAGCCCGAGTCATAGCATTCGTTGTATAGATTTAAAATGTGGGGCGCCACCATCCCCGCCATGGGCTTAAGAAGTTCGATGGGCATACCGTTTGGGCCCATCGCTTTGCCCGACCGGACCGCTGAGATTGCTTTTTGAACTTCTTCCACCGAGATATCCGCGTCTAGGACCTCCCTGTCTTGCGGTGAGATGCACGCAACTTTGATATTGGCTAGGAGATCCGCCGCCCACGCGGACTGCGAGTCCTGTGGGACCCGATAGACTTCTTCAAAATGTGCGGCAAACGCGTCAGCAATCTCCTGGGGGTCTGTGGTCAGCGCGCCGCTCGGGCCCGTTATCGCTTTTACCCATCTTGTTGCCTGCTCCCTCCGTTCAAGCCACGCCAAGAGCTTACCCGTGCGTTCGCCATGTTAGTAAATACGGTGTCTCGTCGCTAGGGAACGCAGAGTCGTGTCCTCCAGCAAAAGTTGTTTATAATCATACCTCATTACGCCTATGCGGTGTTGTGTATCTGGATTCGGGTCATGGGCTAGGGCCCCCTCCAGCTGGAGAATGTCGGATTCCAATTCCACCACTCGTTTGTTACGTTCGGTTTTATGGCCCACCATCATCGACAACGCCCTCCCTTTGATTACCGCGCCATAAGCGCCCCAGAGGGTGACCGCCGACCCAACCGACCCCACGTTTTCTGCAAAATAGAAGTCAGTGTCTTGCCTAAGCCCTTCCCTGATATGGGGTATCTTCAATGCCCACGGCTGTATTCTGATTGGGCCAGGGCGCCGGAGTCTCCGTACTCCGAATACCGCCACCACGGGGGAATGGTCGGATATACCACGAGCCAGGGTCGCCGGCTCTGTGAAGTCGCGTACGTCTTGGGCGTGCGTGAACAAGTAGTCCAGCCGGGATTGGCTGCCATGTACTCCCGACTGGTGTGTGTAGTGTGTGTGCAGAGGGTGTGACCAGCGCCATACATCCACGACCCCCAGAGCCTCGGCAAACCCCTGTAGACAGGAACCCTGCGGTGGGTCAGATCTGGGCGGGAGCCTATCCTGGAGGCCGTCCAAAGTAAGGTTAAAGTCCCCCCCTAATATCAGGGAGCCCATCGGCAGGGCCAATACCAGCGTCCCTATCTCCTGCAAGGTCGGGCGCTGCAGGCCTGGGGGGGCATATACCGACACCACATTGACCACTCTTCCTTCCCAGAGCCCTGTAGCCGCCGCATATCTACCCTGCACGTCCGTCCATGTATTTTGTAGTACGTATGGGCAGCCCTTGTGCAGGAGTATCCCCGCTCCCCTGGACCCCGTAGTGAACCCTGAATGTACAATCATACGATATCCCTTCCTGTTAAGTGCCAAACACGTATTTCCTATCAAGTGGGTCTCTTGCAGCAGCACTATATCCAGGGCCTGGCGGTGTATATACTGCAGAACTATACCTCGTTTAATTTTATCTCCCAGGCCATTCACATTCCAGGTAGATACTCTAAGTCCCTGTCCAGGAGCCATCGGGACACATAAAGCGGACCCTCAGCAAGACGCGCCGGACGGCTGCACCCACAACATCACAACCGCCGTCCAAAGTTAATCCAAGGCTGCCCTCTAGACTGTTCCCATCACATGCTATATTACCATTGGCCATCACACCACTGCCACTCAAAACATCAGCGATCTCGGAAATTACTCTGCCCGAAAAGCCCCCCCAACGAAAGAAACCCCAACATTCCCCATCCCTCAAGAACAACCCCCCCTCCCTGCATCCCTGCTTGACAGGACGAGAACCGCCCGCCACCCCCAACATGCAGAGTGCCTGTCGCCCTCCCATGTACAACTCTAGGGAACGTGAGCTACCCCCCTCCCCATCCCTCTACAAATCAGTCAGAAGATATGATGTTTCCCCACCCCTACCCCCCCCCCCAAAATAATGCACAATACTGAAACACCAATTGGGCCCATCACAGATAGTATGCTGCGACCCCTGGCCGGAGCACATCAGTCGCATACCCCATTATGAAAACTACAATCAACATATGGCTGAAACATGGCAGGTGGACCCAACAATCCCAGTCATAGGTAGGCCCATCGATCGCCAGGAGCAGTCCCCCGGACCGTGGTCAGTGAGCGCACCCATAGATCCGGCATCTCCTCGTCCCCCGCCCAAGCAGCGCCCCAGCAATCCCACCATCAGGAGGCCATGTGATCGAGGCCCCTCGTGGGAAAGTTCCAGGAAACCCCAGGGGGCCAGGACCAACCCTTTGCAGTCTTACCACACCACAGCTCAACTTCCACCAGTATGTCCCTGGGAGTCAGTGTCCGAGTGTGAGGGAGAGCGCCTCTGTTGCCGCCAGTCTGGCACGTCGTCAGCCGCCGAGTTCACCGCCCTTCTCTTCCTCTCGACCGTGCGCCAGCCCTCCAGCCAATCCCAGGCATCTTCCGGGCGGGTGAAGAACCACGTTTTCCCATTGACCTCCACTCTCAATTTAACTGGAAACATCATGGCGTATTTGACATCTTGTTCTCGGAGGGCTCTTTTCACGTCCAAGAAGCTGCGGCGCTGTTTTTGTACACGCAGAGTGAAGTCCGGGAAGAACATGATCTTACTATTCTCGAGGGTAAGCGGTGGGGCAACTCTCGCAGTCTGGAGTATTACATCCCGGTCCCGGAAGTTGAATACTCGGGCCAGGAGAGGACGGGGGGGCGCACCCGGCTTAGGGCGGCCTCCTGGGACCCGATGGGCCCTTTCGATTGTGAAACCTTTGGAGAGGCCCCGTGGCTGAAGATGTTTAAGAACCAGGTCCTCAACGAAAAGGTCCGCCGCCTGTCCTTCTGCGTGTTCCGGGACCCCAATAATGCGGACGTTGTTGCGCCGCATTCTCCCTTCGTAGTCGTCCAACTGCAAGGCCATTGCCTCGTGGGAGGCTCGCAATTCGGTGACTTGGGTCTTGAGCAGCGCGGTGACACTGACCAGTTCCTTTGTCGTGTGCTCAACTGTGGCCACCCTTTCTACCACCTTTTTCATGTCTTCCCGGATCAACGCCACGTCTGTGGCGACTGTGTCGATTCTCACCTCGAGGGAGGTACGTATCGCCGTGATGGCCTCTAGGAGGTCCTTATTCGAGGGTTCCGCCACGTCGGCTGGGGTCGCCGTCTCTGTTCGGTCTTCGGCCTGCGATTTCTGCCAGGCGAACTTCTCCAGTTTTGATTGGGCTGCCATCCGGTGCGTACGTCCAGAGGCCATATTTCCTCTCCCCCCTGCACCACTCGGAGTTAGGGCGCCACCGCTACTCCCCGCCGCCTGCGGTGAAAAGGTTCACCCGGCCTGTCGGCTTTCGCAGAGAGCACCCCTCCTCCTGGGTAGATGACGGGGCTCGTTTCTCCTGATTCTCGGCTAAGGAGACTCCACTCACGACTTCTTGCTGTGGGCGACCGACACAGGCACAGGCCAGCACGAACAAGGCCACCACTCCAATCGCCCACCCCGTGTGACCAATCCAGCCACAGAGGTCTCACGTCATCCCGGGGTCGCCACACTTCCACTCGGTGGGACGGCAGCCGCAATACTCGTCCGTAGTTTCTCTCACCTCAGCCCTCTAGCGGCGTCCCGCCGAAGATGCCGTGCCTCAAGGTCACCGGGGTCCCCAAAGTCTCTCCGCGGGTAGGGTATTCCAGCGCTGTATGGCAGCCCAGCGGTACCCCCTCAAGGCCTCCACAGCCCGGCCCCGGGTCGGGCGTCCTTCCCTCAAGGGGCGGTGGCTGGGCCCGAGATCTCCAGGCCCTTCCTCCGGTATGGCTCTGGGGTGGCCCTCAGTCTTTAGGGCCATTTTCAGGGTTGTCCTCGGCTCGGTCCCACTCTCAGCATGGGGGCCGCTGGAGCGTCGAGCACTCCTCCCCGGCCGCAATGTCTTCACTGGGGGCCACGGCACGTTGGTGCGCCCTCTGCTCCACGCCCGCCCGCTCCTGGTGCAGCGCGGAGTGTCGGCCAGGCGCCAACGGGACACAGATCCCTCACCGTCCCGGGTGGAGGCAAGTAGGCCACCCCACGCGGGCCCCCGGTGAATGCGGGCAGGCTCAAGGGGGACCACTTCCGGCCCAAGTGTGCGAGCGCTCGGCGCGCCGACGATCTCACCGTTGGCGTTCGGCCCCCGTCGCTCCCGGGGCCGCTGCGGGTGCCTCAACTGTTGCCACTCCGTGTCGGTGATTCGACACCCCCGTGGGGCCAGATGCGGCGCAGTTTCAGGTCGCCGTATATGTAGGCCGAAACCTCTGTCTCTCGTGGCGCGGCCCCCCGCTCTGGAGCACCCTCCGCTGGGAAGCGCTTCCGTGAGGGCTTGGTCAATGGAGCTCCCCCGGGGCAGCAGCGCCGATCCGCCCGAAACTCTGTCGGAATGTCGCCGGGCACCACCGCTATCCCTCGGTGTCACCAGGGCGGGGATCGGGGCAGCGGGAGTAGGGAATATCAGGATGGTTCGGGAGTGGGGCTCCGGAGCTACGCTACCGAGCAGCCATTCCCGTTGGCGGTTAGCCACGCCCCCAGATGCAGTCATTTAAGGTATTTGGGGCAAGTCAGGTAGTTGAACCCTGCAGACAGAATACTTATAAAGGATAGAAAACACAAAAAATGGCCCCTGGGTCTAAATATCACAAAAGAGTGCTGGAATGTCACTTTTTCAGGACGGTTTCCCTCACCCACCCGTGGGTGGCATGCTTCATCATCGGGGAACCTCCTTGCATTACAAACCTAGTCATAGTGCGGACTGCAATCCTCTCACTGAGAGGGAGGTTATGTTATGTTATGTTAAAGGTGATTTGTAGAGCGCTCGTTCACCAGGCGGTTTCTTGGCGCTGAGGGAGGGCGTCCGTGGTTGCAGATGATAGTTTAGTTGTAAGCTTGAGTAAAGAGCCAGGTCTTAAATAATTTCCTAAACTTGGTGTAAGAGTCAGCAGTACGCAAATGGGGGGGCAAGGTGTTCCAAAGCTGGGGGGCCAGAATCGTATATCTCATTCCACCATGTTTTTTCCGTTTGAAAGTGTGGGGGATCAACAAATTTTTGTTAGAGGAACGTAGATCGCGGGAAGGGATGTACCGTTGTATGTTAGAAGCAATGAAAACGGGTCCATGGCCTGAAAGGGCTTTATAGATGATGCAGCCCAACTTAAATAGGCAGCGTTGGAGTAGAGGGAGCCAGTGGAGACTTTTCAGCATTGGACTCACTCGTTGATGTTTGGGCTGACCAAAGATGAGCCTGGCTGCCTGGTTCTGGACGAGTTGCAGCCGATGTAACTGGTAGGCTGGTATACCAGTATAAAGGGAGTTTGCGTAATCGATCCGCGAGATGACCAGGGCAAGTACCACTTGGGTCAGAGCTGCAGTGGAGAGAAATCTGCTGATTTTCCGAATTCTTCGGAGTTGAAAAAACATGCAGAGACCACTGAGCTAATCTGGGCCTTCATGGTAAGATCGTTACTGATGGTAATTCCTAAGCTTTTTACCGAGTTAGCAGGGAGAGGGGGCTCCCTAACAGCGGAGGCCAAAAGTTGGAATCCCAGGGATTGGCCAAACCGCCTGTGAGAATCAACTCTGTTTTATCTGGGTTTAATTTGAGTTGATTGATGTTCATCCAGTCGCTAATGAAATTCATAGTGGATTTGAAGTTAGACGCAGATGATACGGAGGTGTCGATGTTGAATATCAACTGAAGGTCGTCAGCGTAGTTAAAGACTACGACCTCTCTATTACGCAGGGCCAAAACCAAAGGAGAGATGTACAGATTGAAAAGTAAGGGTGAGAGAGAGGAGCCCTGCGGGACCCCACAGGTTAATTTCTTTTCCTCTGCTCTAAAGTTGGCCAGACGAACCGATTGGGAACGGTTACTGAGAAAGGAGGTAGTCCATTTCAGGGACAGGCCCTGGATCCCAGCACAGCCGACACGGTCGATCAGCAGTTGGTGATCGACCGTGTCGAAAGCAGCTGACAAATCGAGGAGGACCAGGGCCAGAGTTTTGTCCTGATCAGCCCCCTTCTCAGTTCGTCCATGACCGCCAGAATGACAGATTCAGTGGAATGTTCAGGTCTGAAGCCTGCCTGATGGGGGTCCAGGTAATGGGTCTGTTCTATAAAGGAGCTGAAGCAGGTGGCAACATGGGCTTCAAGGATCTTACTCAGATAGGGTAGCAGAGAAATAGGGCGATAGTTGGCCGGAGTTGAGGGGTCTAAACTAGGTTTCTTGATAATGGGGACAACTTCCGCCATTTTAAAAGATTAGGGACGGTCCCTAGGGCCAATGAGTTATTGAGAAGCTGTAAGGGGGGTTAGGATAGCGCAGAAAAATATCCCGAAGAATATAGGAAGGACAGCTGTCCATGGGGGAACCAGAACCCACTTTTGCAAGTAGGGCGAAGAAGGCCTCTCTGGTAATAGGTGGAATACCATCTAGATACACCAGGTTCTTACGTGGATGATGGGGAGTCAGAGGAGTAGAGGATTTAGGAATGCTAGCTTTAATGGAGACAATTTTCTCAATAAAGAAAGTATTGATCGAGTCGCACAAAGATTGCGAAGGAGCGGGTTTAACAGTGACTCGGTCTAGTTTAGAGAGTTCATCCACAATTGAGAAAATATCCTTCGCTTTATTTGTGGAGTGTAGTACCTTAGCAGAGAAATATTCTGTCTTAGCTTGAAGGATAGCGGTTTTATAGTCTCTAGAGAGGGACAAAAAATTGGCCTTTTGATTAGGGCTATAATCGCATCGCCATTTACGTTCAGCTTTCCTCAGGGCTGTTTTCTTTATTTTCAAATCTGCTGAAAACCAGCGTTGGGCGTCATGGGGCCTCTTTCTTTTAACTTTCCTTAATGGTGCTATCTGATCTCTAGCCGAGTCCAGCCAGGTGTTAATATTTTCGGCTTGCACATGGAGAGACTCCTCCGAAACCAGAGGGGATGAGACTGCTAACAAGGAGCAGAATTCATTGGTATCCACCCGCCGCCAATTTCTGGCCATAAAGTTGCCAGTTTGAGGAGCATGATATGGCAGGGCATTGGGGATAAAGAAGGAAATGAGGTAATGATCTGACCATGGGCAGGGAAGAACCTGTAGATGGAAGATTTCTAAGTTGGCAGTCCAAACCTGGTCTAAGGTATGCCCTTTGGTATGAGTAGCTACTTTTATATGCTGGAGGCAATTCATGCCTGCTAGTAGTTCCGTGAATTCGATAGAGCAGGGGCTTTCCTGTGGATCATTTGGCCAAAAATTAAAGTCACCAATGATCAGAATTCGAGCATTGTTGACCACCACCTCAGCCATCATGTCACCCAGTAATTGGGGGAATGTAGGCATGTGATGAGGGGGTCTGTAGAATAGAGCACAGATGAATGAGGAAACATTGGACTCAAATTTTAGCAAAAGGCTATCAACCGAGGGGATACCTAAGGGGACTAGTGATGTAAATTTAAGTTTCTGGTGGACTATGGCTGCGACTCCTCCTCCTGCCTTACCCGCAGGTCTATCTGTCTGGAGGATATAATAGTTGCCAGGGAGTGCCGCGAGAATATCGGGGGCAGAATCCTCTGTCAACCATGTTTCGGAAAGAAGGAGAATGTCAGGCTTCTCTGTGTCCAAAAGGCAGAAGATCTCCAGTTGGTGTTTCACCATTGAGCGTGTGTTTAAGTAGTATACTGCCAGTCCCTCTATTGCCTGATGCATAGAGGTAGTTGCTCTATGTGGCTGACTTTGGTTGTTAGGTGTCGGCTCTTGACTGGAGCCTTTGGGTATGTTTTCAAGGTCGGGGTTCCTACAGGACAGGAGTCCAAGAGTATTTAATTTGGCTTTGGTACGGGGGCTAATGGGCCCGGTCCCTTGCATTGAGTTAAGTTCTTGCGCAGTGTATGTAGTGAGAGGGACATACCTGGCCCCTGGTCCCTTCTGGGCGCGGACGGGCGCAGACGGGCTTGCCTTTGGCGCGCCTTCGGCGCGCCGGCGGCGCGCCCGCTGCGCGCGTCCGCTGCGCGTAGGGAATGGCCTCAACATTAAATAGGAGCTAAGGCTCCGCCCCCTCCGGTCTCCAGCCCGGAAGAGGAAAACCCTGCAGGTACGTTGCCGGTACTCCCTCCACTCAATCGGGACAAGGACCCGCGGTGGACCGGGGAGCAGTGCGGTGTGAACAGCAGGTGAAAGATCTCGCAGTGTAAAAGGATATCAGCAGTGATTTAAAAAGGCTTTGTAATTTTAAAAATATGGGCACACAAATTCAGCAATGCAGCTCAGCACTCGGCTGACAAAAGCAACCAGCGCACGTCCGCTGCGCGTAGGGAATGGCCTCAACATTAAATAGGAGCTAAGGCTCCGCCCCTCCGGTCTCCAGCCCGGAAGAGGAAAACCCTGCAGGTACGTTGCCGGTACTCCCTCCACTCAATCGGGACAAGGACCCGCGGTGGACCGGGGAGCAGTGCGGTGTGAACAGCAGGTGAAAGATCTCGCAGTGTAAAAGGATATCAGCAGTGATTTAAAAAGGCTTTGTAATTTTAAAAATATGGGCACACAAATTCAGCAATGCAGCTCAGCACTCGGCTGACAAAAGCAACCAGCGCACGTCCGCTGCGCGTAGGGAATGGCCTCAACATTAAATAGGAGCTAAGGCTCCGCCCCTCCGGTCTCCAGCCCGGAAGAGGAAAACCCTGCAGGTACGTTGCCGGTACTCCCTCCACTCAATCGGGA
Organism: Calotriton arnoldi; assembly: GCA_963921515.1. NCBI lineage: Eukaryota > Metazoa > Chordata > Amphibia > Caudata > Salamandridae > Calotriton > Calotriton arnoldi. The sequence goes on along the minus strand of CAWUFW010000074.1, from coordinate 5,135,400 downwards.
CAAGGACCCGCGGTGGACCGGGGAGCAGTGCGGTGTGAACAGCAGGTGAAAGATCTCGCAGTGTAAAAGGATATCAGCAGTGATTTAAAAAGGCTTTGTAATTTTAAAAATATGGGCACACAAATTCAGCAATGCAGCTCAGCACTCGGCTGACAAAAGCAACCAGCGCACGTCCGCTGCGCGTAGGGAATGGCCTCAACATTAAATAGGAGCTAAGGCTCCGCCCCTCCGGTCTCCAGCCCGGAAGAGGAAAACCCTGCAGGTACGTTGCCGGTACTCCCTCCACTCAATCGGGACAAGGACCCGCGGTGGACCGGGGAGCAGTGCGGTGTGAACAGCAGGTGAAAGATCTCGCAGTGTAAAAGGATATCAGCAGTGATTTAAAAAGGCTTTGTAATTTTAAAAATATGGGCACACAAATTCAGCAATGCAGCTCAGCACTCGGCTGACAAAAGCAACCAGCGCACGTCCGCTGCGCGTAGGGAATGGCCTCAACATTAAATAGGAGCTAAGGCTCCGCCCCCTCCGGTCTCCAGCCCGGAAGAGGAAAACCCTGCAGGTACGTTGCCGGTACTCCCTCCACTCAATCGGGACAAGGACCCGCGGTGGACCGGGGAGCAGTGCGGTGTGAACAGCAGGTGAAAGATCTCGCAGTGTAAAAGGATATCAGCAGTGATTTAAAAAGGCTTTGTAATTTTAAAAATATGGGCACACAAATTCAGCAATGCAGCTCAGCACTCGGCTGACAAAAGCAACCAGCGCACGTCCGCTGCGCGTAGGGAATGGCCTCAACATTAAATAGGAGCTAAGGCTCCGCCCCTCCGGTCTCCAGCCCGGAAGAGGAAAACCCTGCAGGTACGTTGCCGGTACTCCCTCCACTCAATCGGGACAAGGACCCGCGGTGGACCGGGGAGCAGTGCGGTGTGAACAGCAGGTGAAAGATCTCGCAGTGTAAAAGGATATCAGCAGTGATTTAAAAAGGCTTTGTAATTTTAAAAATATGGGCACACAAATTCAGCAATGCAGCTCAGCACTCGGCTGACAAAAGCAACCAGCGCACGTCCGCTGCGCGTAGGGAATGGCCTCAACATTAAATAGGAGCTAAGGCTCCGCCCCTCCGGTCTCCAGCCCGGAAGAGGAAAACCCTGCAGGTACGTTGCCGGTACTCCCTCCACTCAATCGGGACAAGGACCCGCGGTGGACCGGGGAGCAGTGCGGTGTGAACAGCAGGTGAAAGATCTCGCAGTGTAAAAGGATATCAGCAGTGATTTAAAAGGCTTTGTAATTTTAAAAATATGGGCACACAAATTCAGCAATGCAGCTCAGCACTCGGCTGACAAAAGCAACCAGCGCACGTCCGCTGCGCGTAGGGAATGGCCTCAACATTAAATAGGAGCTAAGGCTCCGCCCCTCCGGTCTCCAGCCCGGAAGAGGAAAACCCTGCAGGTACGTTGCCGGTACTCCCTCCACTCAATCGGGACAAGGACCCGCGGTGGACCGGGGAGCAGTGCGGTGTGAACAGCAGGTGAAAGATCTCGCAGTGTAAAAGGATATCAGCAGTGATTTAAAAAGGCTTTGTAATTTTAAAAATATGGGCACACAAATTCAGCAATGCAGCTCAGCACTCGGCTGACAAAAGCAACCAGCGCACGTCCGCTGCGCGTAGGGAATGGCCTCAACATTAAATAGGAGCTAAGGCTCCGCCCCTCCGGTCTCCAGCCCGGAAGAGGAAAACCCTGCAGGTACGTTGCCGGTACTCCCTCCACTCAATCGGGACAAGGACCCGCGGTGGACCGGGGAGCAGTGCGGTGTGAACAGCAGGTGAAAGATCTCGCAGTGTAAAAGGATATCAGCAGTGATTTAAAAAGGCTTTGTAATTTTAAAAATATGGGCACACAAATTCAGCAATGCAGCTCAGCACTCGGCTGACAAAAGCAACCAGCGCATGGATGTTTTATTTGTGAGAAAGAGAGGTATCCTAAAACCTGTAGATGAGCAGGGTGTGGTGAGAGATAGGAGAAAAAGAGTGTCAGTGAACTAAAACTAACTCTGTGGTATGCCTAACAATTTTTAATGGGGCATCCAGAGGTCAGGATTAAAAGGTAAGGTTATGACAGAGGGAGATTCAATCTGTCATAAGATTCTAAGGGTTGACATATTTCAGCCGATCACCCTCAAAAGAGGTGTAGCAGCGTTCTTCAGGACCGACGTAAGAAAAGTGAATACTCCACTCATACCAAATTTAGTAGGTAGGAGATGTATACAGCCAGTAATTAGATTGATACTCAAACACTGCTTCTACTGGTCAGCATACTCACTGAAAAGAGACAAAGTGTTGGGTTTGTAAATACAAACAGATTATTACCATGCACTCATAGAACACAAATCTTCTGGTATAAGGTGTTCATTTCTTGGTCTCACAAGGGTGATAAATGATGGACTGTGAACACAGTCAATAGATACACAGAATGCACAGTTGACTTCAAAAACACGTTAAAAAAAACCTTCTGAAAATGTACACACAAAAGAGAGTGTTGTTACTACAATAGTACAACCGGTGTCGCTGTGGGTGCTGCACGACCATTGCACACCTGTTTGTAAAGTGCTTGAGAGTAACAACGCCTCTAGAGGTAGATTAGAGACAAAGATAGTCAGAAGTGTAGACGAGTAAGCAAATTGACCAGTAGACAATAAAAAGAACGATAAAAGAGAATGTCCAAGCATCAGTGCTCGAAAAAGCCCTGTGGTCCAGAGACATGTATGTGAAAAACACTAAGCGTGCTGGAAGAGCATAGTTTTATCACGCAGGTAGAAAGACTGCGATGAAACTGTTCCGCCTTTATGGTAAAAGATAATAAACTCTCCAGACATAAAAACGAAAAATACCTGAATGGACGTGTGCCCCTGGGCGTCAATGTCGTGCCTCGGAAAGGTAAATACCAAGACGGTGCCCTGCCTTTTCTCTTCCTGTATGCGGCTAAACACCACCTACTAACTCATGACGTGGGGGAGGTGCCGTCATAGAAGAAAGACTCCCTGTCGCAGCAAGACGGCATCTAGTGCTCCGTGGTTAGTCTATGCAGAAGGCTTATGGGAATTGCAGTGGGGCTACATAGAACCTATGTCCACCGGTAATAGAATGCCTTGGATACAAAAACAGAGTCTCGACTCGAAAACGGGTTGTCTTAAACATCGAGTCAAGAAATACTGTTAACTTAGGGAAACTAAAAAAACAACAGCTGCTCCTCCAGTTACAAAATGTTTTGAAATGGGAATATAGGAATATATCACCGGAAGGTGTAATTAAATACTGCAATCTGTCAGTGGCAGCTGCACAGAGTGAGAAATGCATACTGCATACCAAACAGAAATTAGTCAGACCGTCAGTGGTACTCCTATATAAGAGTATATGAAGAGTGTAATTTCAAAAAATACTAGTTGGGACAGATCGTATATACTGACAGGATAAAGTGCCCTAATTTTAAGAGCGAGTGAAGTTAGCTTATTTACGAACGAGCTAAACTAAACCAAGGAAAGTCATCATTTAGGCCTGTACTGTCACTGTGTAGTCTAAAAACCCAACGTTGCTCCTTTCTGAACAAATATTGTGACATATTCGCAATTGGTCAGGAGATGATTGGTTTATCTAAAACTGTCCATGTAAATTCATTTGCATCATGCCAAATCTCTTGAAAATGTGTAGTGAGTTTGATGGTCAGTTTTTTGCAATGGAAGGTGTTTTTATGTTCCAAGATGCGGGTTTTGACCTTCCCAGTGGTCATGCCCACGTACCTCAATCCACAGGGGCAGGTGATTAGGTAGATTAAGCAATAAGAGTTGCAATTTGTGTGTTGCTGCAACTCCCAGGGACGATCCATGCCTATATCAATTTGTGTTGTATGTGAAGTTTGGGCACAAACGCTACATGCACCACAAGGGAAATGTCATCTGACAGGTTGAAGGTTCCAGAGGGTGTTTTGGTGAATGGTTGATTGGATCCATGGTCTAGTATGCACCAACGTATCTCTTAGGTTAGTACTACGTTTCAAAGCAAACATAGTTTCAGGCAAAGAGCGTGATCCTTTATTCAAAATGTTCCAGTTCTTAAGATGGATTTTTGAACCAAGCTCGACCTGCTGCTAAAGGTGCTTACACAAATCAACCGATCTGTTAGTTCTTTCTGAGGCCGCGCTTCAAGTAAAGATTCACGATTGTTATTCCTAGCTCTTTTAGCGGACTTCTTAATCAGGGTCCGTGGATATTGGCGGTCCGCGAGTTGTCTTTCCAGAATTTTTGCATGGCTTTTGAATTTTTCCACATCTATGCAATTGCGTCTTAAGCGTAGAAATTGGCCAAATGGCAAATTATCTCGCAAAGACTTGGGATGGTAGCTGGAATAGGATAGCAAATAATTTTTGGCCATAGGTTTTCTATAGAGTTCAGTTTGGAGTGATCCTTGGGAGACATAGATCAACAGGTCCAAAAATTGTACGCTCTCTTGGCTGTATTCACAAGTAAATTTCAAGGACTCATTACAAGTGTTGAGACATTGGTGAAAATAATTGATATTCTCTGCCATGCCACGCCATATCACCAGAATATCATCGATATAGCGCTTCCAAAGGAGGATGTTGGACCAGAAGGGATTTGTAGGAGTCAAAATCGTCTCTGCCTTGATAGAATTGACATAAAGATTTGCCAGACTAGGGGCATATTTAGACCCAGGGGCCATTTTTGTGTTTTCTAGCAGTATTGGAAGGGGAGTCGTCCCCTGCTGGTCTCAAAATCTCCTCAGGCCCTCCTTTTTGTGTAGTATATATATTGGACAGCTACGGCTGTGGGCTATTTTTTATGGTGGAAATATTCACTTATATGCACAGTTGACTAGCTGCACATATCTTCCTTCTCTTGCCCGTGTTCCTTGGGACTCGTCCTCCCTTCACCCTGTGATCATGACAGACTTCACTGGTCTAGCTTTTGACGAGTCTATTGTCCAGGATATCTTAAATTCTCCCAGACACACCAATCTCACAGACCATTACACAATCAGATGACTGGACAAAGCTACTCATCCTTAAAGGGACACATACACGCACCCTAACCCATGAAGCGATAATGACTGAATACCTTAGGGGAAACTGCGCTCTTACTGGTCTGATTGTAACTAACGCACCCAGACTTTTTCTTGAGGACAAATCTTTTGGGGCTTTTTGAGTGAAGTCTTTATGACTCTCATTCGGGAAATAGACAGTTGCAATAGTAACTGGAAAGGAACCGAACCAAAAGGGGTATGCTAAGAGCCTCCCCCTGATTTTGGCACGCTTGCCAACCACCTCCACTTTAAAAGTCTGGGAAAGGAGTATGCCCCACCCCCTTCTTAGCAGCTCCTCAAGACCAAAACTGCCGGGGGAATTGCCAGGATCGCAACCTCAGTACGTTTGTTGCAAACAGGTGCATCTCTTGTAGTAGCAGGCTTATGTCACTTTCACTGTGCTCTAGGAGGGATAAAATCGCTGCTCTTTTGACCTGGTGGGTTAAGCCCCTAACATTGAAGCCGAGGGTTTTGAGTCCCTTAATGGTGGGCGAGGAGGGTGGTTAATGGTTCGGTCTATGTGGAGCTTGTGTGTCGAAGGGGCACATCATGGCTCTCAGGGTGCAGTCAGTGGGCCACGGGCAAGGTAGGGGTAGCGAGGTGTGTGACCATAGTGTGCAGAGTGACAGAACGAAACAGTCCCCAACATAAACCAAAACAAAATTACCAAACTGAAGTCCATGTAACATGGAAGTCAGTCGGGTGAGTTCAGCATGTGTTGCCACAGGAAGGGTGAGGCAGGCGTTCATCTACAGGCAGGAAAGGTTGGACAGGCGGCTAGAAAGGAGGCCCAGCATGGCTACACAAGTTGAACTGCTGTTTCATGGAAGCTTCTTCAAGAAGCATAGGATTTGCCCATCGTGTCCTGCGAGAGCTAGTCCAATACTGCCTTGTGTTCTAGCACCATCACCCCAGTGTCAGGGCGCGACTTCTTTGGGATTTTAGTGGGCTTTTGCCAGGAGGGGTCTCGTTCAGGTGATGATCACGGTGATCTCCCTGTGTTGTCAGGTGATGATCTCGGTCATCTCCCTGTGTCGTGGTGGCAGACCTCCTCCTGCAGCAGGCCAAGGACGCCACGGGTTTTCTATAGTGATCAAAGTTGGTGTAGTTGGCCCTTCCAACGAAAGATAAGGCAGAATGGGTGTCCCCATCCGTATTTGATCGATTTCAACCAGAGAAACTCTGTGACTAGTTTATAGGCCCTGAGTCGTTGGAGGGTAATAGTCGAGAGGCTTAGGAATTGAGAGAAGTTATGCCCTTGAAAATGGAGGTATTGCAAGTCTCTAACTTTCTTGATGATTTCTTCCTTTAGCTGGAAGTCGTGCACCCATGACAGAATAACCAGAGTATGTATACCGCTGCCCCCCTGCGGCCCGCCCGATGGACCTGGTCCAGTTTAAGGCACGTTCCTTCCTCCCAGCCCAGGACATACAGGAACAGGGTCTGCAAGAAGCTGCTAATGTCTGTTCCCTCTGCTTCGACTGGTACCGCTCTGAGGCGGATGTTGTTCCGACGAGGTCTATTCTCAAGGTCTTCCACGTGGGCTTGTTGTTTCCTCTTGTTGCTTCAGAACTACTTGGCGGAGCATCTCAACGTCTTCCCCCATGCGATCTAGCTGTCTTCCAGGGAGACCACTCAGTCTCTGAGTAAGCCCAGGTTGCATTTTATTTCCTGCAGCTCTTGAGATAGGTCCCTTTTGACCGACGGTAGGTCCAACCTGAGCGTGTCAAAGAGGGACTCCAGGAAAGCCTGGGTAAACGGGCTGCATCCCCTCCTAGGTCATCTGACGGGGAATGCTGAGATGGGTGGTGCGGGGGGGGTGTTCGGTCTTTGCTCAAGTTGTTGGAGCGGATGAGCATGTCTCGCAGGGTGTGATCCTTGCCTTTAGAGGATGCCATTTAGGCAGTGGCATGGGGCACCCAGATAGTGAGGTATCGGCCTGGTCTAGTTGTGAATGCAGCACCTCTCCGACGTTCCCAAGGTAGAGGCTGGCACCCGGGCCTGAGGTAAGCCCAGGGAAGGCGCCAGTGCACTGCCTGTACTTACAAAGAGGGTCCCACCATTGCAACTATTTCTGAGAGACCTCAGATGCCCCAATGGCAGGAGCAACCTAAGTGACTGGGAGGGGGTACGACGCAGTCACTCCCTTGGTGTGCGCCAATAATGTCCTGTATACTCCTGTGCTGCCCCCTCAGGATACTGCAGTTCTCTGCCCGTCCACAGTTCCACAGGGCGTGGGCCAGGCCAAGCAAAGTCCCCAGTGTCCCGGTGGCTGGCACAAAATGGGACACTTACATTCCAAAGTACTTGCAGCAGATGGCCTCTCCGGTTGCGGCACACCACCTTGATGAACTCTGGAATCTGACACACCATGCGATGATGCCAGATGGGGGACAGGGACTCCTCGGTCGGGGAGGGGCTTCTCTTGGTCCACAACTATGTCCCAGGCCCATCGGCCATCCAGCTGCAGGAAAGGGCTCCTTTTGGACATGGTCACTCCCACTTTCTGCCCACTGGTAATGATGTTCTCGACTGGATGAGAACTATTCTCCTGCTAAGCAGGCCCCAGTACCAGTGCTCTTTCCCTAAAAACGACAACATGCTCAATTTGTACCCCAATTGGCAAGGAACCTAGCACTCTTGTAATTCCTTGGTAAATGGTACCTATGGAATCCAGGGAATGGGCACTAAAGAGGGTCCCTATGGGCTGAAGCATGTATTATACCACCCAAAGGGACCCATACAAAAACTGCATACAGACTGCCATTGCAGGATGCTCGAAAGGGCACAAACCCTTCTGAAAACACGACATTGTACACTCGTGGTGTGCAATCCCCAAGTACACTGCATGTCTTATTTGAAAGGCACCCCTACAGTAGGCTTCAGAGCCCTAAGGCAAGGTGCAATATATTACATGTAAGGGCACATCTGCATGAGCAGATATGCCCCTGTGATGTCTAGTCCCATTACTAAGACATTGCAAGTGATCAGGAATCCATTTTAAAGGTATGTACTTCGCACTGGTCATTACAAGTTACCCAGCTACATAATGGCTTCACTGAAAATAATGGTGTTTGGTATCAAACACCACGTCTCAATAAATCTATACTGATGCCAGTATCAGAGTTATTGTGAAATGCAGCCAGAGGGCACCTTAGAGGTGCCTCCTGAAAATCTACTAGTCCTCTAGTGTGTTGGCTGACAGGTATCGTCCCGCCTGCCACCACAGACCAGTTTCTAATCCCCTGTAGGTGAGAGCCTGCGCTCTCAGAGGCCAGAAAAAATGTCTGCTCCAGAGGAAGGTGTCCACATCTCCTCCAGCAGGATTGCTAGTGATTTAGCATATCAAGGCCAGAGGCTTCAAAGCCTCTGCTGCCTTTGCTATGCTCCCTTGGCTTCCCACAGACCTGGGGAATGCCACCCCATTTGGCACCAGAGCAGGCAGGAAATTGGCTAGTCGGAAGGCGTGTCACACTTATAGGCAATTTGGCGCGATCAACTGCATGCCCACCGGCAGAACATACATTCCCTCGAGCATTTTCCCTAACCAGAAGAGTTCTAACCTGGACTTTAAACTTTGAGGCAGCCCTTCATGCCGGACAAATTTTCACTGCAATACTCGTGACCTGCCTATACCCCAGATTGACAGCAGACCTCACCCTGCTTACTTGTTTCATTAGATTCCCCAAATAGAATTCGCCCTACCAGCTCCTCCTTTCGGGCTTGTCATATAATTCAACCAGTCCCCCTTTCCAACATGTAATCTAGTTCACTTTCGGAACCTTCAGAAAATGCTGATACTGCCATCGCTAGATATACTTAGCAGCTGGATGACACCACCTCTTCATTGGCACCCAATAGACAGGTTAAATCCAAGCGGGTCAAAATCTCAGCCCTTGGTTCACTGCTAAACTTAGGGCACACAAACAAGTCTGTAGGAGGCAGGAAAAGAAATGGAGAATGGATTACATTGAGACAGAAAAAGTTCAATACAAACACGGTCTAACAGATTATAAGGTTCGAATTACTAAAGCGAAAACATCTTACTATACCAAAAAAATAGATGAAGCAAAGTTTTTTACTAAAGAACTATTTAAGACTGTCACTAAACTAACAACAGTCAAAAACACACAGAGGGAAACGAGTCAATCATTTTGTGACACGCTAGCCGACTTCTTTCTACATAAAGTAGAATTTATAGATTTACCTCAGTTATGTTGCCCCCTTCCTCTGATCCTGTCTCTCAGTCAAGACCAGCACCCCTGGAAACTCTCAGTAAGTTTAACCCACCTTGTAAGGAGGAGGTCGCTAACATTCTTCGCTCCTCTAATTCCGAATCTCCGTATGATCCATGTCCACCTAGAGCTGCCAAGCTTGCTGTGGACATTATTGCCTCAGTACGTACTCCTATCTTTCAACTTATTTTCAGCTCGGGCATATTTTCTAACTCATGGAAAAAAGCTTTGATACTCCCACTTTTGAAAAAAGCCACAATAGATCCCAAAGACCATACTATCACCAGATTTCGCACCTTCCCCTCCCAGCAAAAATAATTGAAAAAAATAATGAATTTTCAGCTTATGGAGCATATCCAACATAATAACCTTCTTTATCCGACTCAATTTGGTTTTCGTGCTGAACACAGCATGGAATCGGCCCTAATCAAGGCTACTGAAGACATCAGAATGGCAGTTGACCAGGAAAAGGGAGCAGACCTGGCACTGCTTGATCTCTCAGCGGCCTTCGATACCGTTAATCACGGATTGCTGTTGGACCGCGTTTTAAATCTAAGGATCTTGGGCATGGCCTGGACATTACTGAAATAGTTTCTCCAGGACCGTGAGCAGTCGGTCAGTATGAATCCATTTTCCTCCCACCCCTTCTCACTTCCGTGCAGAGTCCCACAGGGATCCACACTCAGCCCGACCCTTTTTAATGTATGTTTCCCCACTAGCCGACCTCATAAAAAAATATGGATTCTACCTAACGTCAAAGGCAGATGACACTCAGATTGTCGTCTCTGTGGCTAATGACTATTACGACACTGGCCCCAGGTTCAGCAGCTGTATGCAGGCCGTTAAACTATGGATGGATAGTGTAGGAAGCTGGCTCTGTATATACTATACCAAAGTGAGGTATAGTGTGCACAGAGTCCAGTGGAACCCCAAAGGTAGGCAGAGGTAAAAGTAGATAGCATCTTACTCTCTATTTGTGGTAGTGTGGTCAAGCAGTAAGGCTGTATCAAAGGGTAGTGTTAAGCATTTGTTGTACACACTCAATCAGCAAATGATATCACACACTCAAAGACTGAACTTCAGACCAATTGGTTTTGTATAAAAATATTCTTTTAGTTATTTTATTTTCTAGAACCAAGCAAGCCTGGCACAGGTAAGCAATAAATACTTTAGAGTAGTAATGCAGTTTGTAAACAGTTTGAATTGCAATTGTATATGCACTTTGATTTGATTACAGTAGAGCTACTAGTAATGCAATGCTTTTGATATACTGTACATACACTTTGTATTGGCTTTTTAGTAGAATGTCAAGTAGATTACTTTACAGATTACTTTTCTTACACAGTGCAGTATACCTGGATACTGCACTGGGATATCTCTTGTAAACAGGTAAGACAAAGCGTTCTTGTTATTTAGTTACAGTTTTAAAGGGTTTCATAGATTTTCCAACTCCACACTTAAAAGTTTTCACAGAAAAACAGTCAATGTTATCCTATGGAGGGAAATAGGGTTATCGGTTCAAAGGTAAGTATTCGGTTTTGGGAGTTGGTATTCTGGGGGTAGACTCAGGGGTCCCCCAGGGTCAAGGATGCACTCTTGTTACACCCTCAGCGGCACTAGGACGGCCGGGTGCAGAGTGCTGAGGCCAATGTTATCCAATGGGGGATAGGGGGCCTCCGGTTGGTGGCTGCTGACAAGCAGGCCACTGGGTTGTGGGAGCAAAGCTCCTGGACTTAAGCTCAGGGCAAATGGGGGTTCAAGCCAGCACAAAAGGTGCACCCTCAGCGGCACTGGGGCGGCCGGATGCAGAGTGCTGTTTTGGTGTCGGGGGCCCTGTAGCTTTCAATGGGGAGTCTCCGGTTTGCAAACACACTGTAGGCTCAGGGACGAAGGTCTTTTAGGTGCGACCACCACTTGGAGAGGTAAGTTGGGATACTGAGGGTTGGTTAGGCACCGTCAGTTGAACCACCCAAGGCCGTGGGGCGTTGGGTGCAGGGGTGCCTTTTAGGGTCGGATCTTCTTACCAGCTCCTGGTCGCGGTTGGGGGGACCTTCCGGATTGAGGCTGCAGGCGTCGGCTGGAGGCTTGAGGCAGGTCAGGGATCAGCAGATCTCGGGTCAGGGTCGCCGGAGAGACCTCCTCTTGGTGTTGGGCCACTCAAACTCGGGCCCTGGGCGTCGGGTGCAGAGTGGTGCAGACTCGCGGATCCTGCCGGAGCTGGAGTCTGTCGGTGAACAAATCCAGTATTCACGGGAGACACAGTCTTTCCTTTTGAAGGCAGGGCAGGTCCTCGGGGTTCTTGAGGCTGCTGGCTGCAGGACACACCGGAGTTTCGCTTCTGCAGGTTCGAGGTGGGGACGGGCCGGTAGGGCTGGGGCCAAGACAGTAGGCGTCCTCCTCTTGTTAGCTTCGGCACGACTGTTCGGTCCTTCTTCTTCTTTTCTTCTTCTGGTTTCTTGTCTGAGGAAGCAAGGTTCAGGGGTGCCCCTAAATACTAGATTTAGGGGCGTTACAGATAGGTAAAAGGTTGGGACCAATGGGTCCCTTCCCTGGGGTGGGTATACCCCCTATTATGCCACCCTCTAGTGGGAGGGGAGCATAAGCCTCACCCTGGTTGGCTTGGTCTCCCCATCTGCAAGATGGCCGGGACTGAGAGTTATGCTTCACCATACTCCCCCAACTGAGGGGTGGAGTTGGTAGAGGTGGGCACACCTCTCTTCCTCACTTGTTTTTCCCGCCGGTTCTCCCGCCCAAAGTGGGGGGTCAGAACCAGTGGGGACCAGTTGCTGGAAGCAGCAAGTGGCCTGGGGAAGCTCACAAAGGCGGCAAGCCTTTGAAGCTTCCACTTCGTGGACCCTGCCCATCCTGGGGGAGGAGGCTTGGCACCTCGTCCCAGGATGTGCATTGTTTCAGGCCCCTAAGAGCAGCAGGCTCTCGACCCAGGGGTCCAGAAACATGTCTGCTGGTGGCAGCTGAAAGCAGCCACTCAGCCTGGACACTAGTGATAGGTCTTTTTTCAGGGGGCATCTCTAAGATGCCCTCTGTGTGCATTTTTCATTAAATCCACACTGGCATCAGTGTGGGTTTAATGTGCTGAGAAGTTTGATACCAATCTTCTCAGTTTTCAGTGTAGCCATTATGGTGCTGTGGAGTTCGTAATCACAAACTCCCAGCACCATATACTCTTAATGGCAGCACTGCACTTACAATGTCTAAGAATGGACTTAGACACTGTAGGGGTACAGGGCTCATGCACCTGTACCCTCACCACTGGTAATAGGGCACCCAGCTAGAGGGATGACTGATCTATGCCAGGGCAGTGGGTTGTAGGCATGGCACACAGGGATGTGTGCCATGTCGACTCTTCACTTTGTTCTGCACCAAGACACGCAGCCTGCAAACGCAGTGTGTGAGTGTAAAGGTACAGGACCTCTAAGGGTGGCACAATAAGTGCTGCAGCCCTTAGAGGCCTTCCCTGGTCACAGTGACCTGGGTACCTGTGATACCATTTACCAGGGGCTGACCTGTGGCCAGAGATGCCAATTGGATTTGGGTTTCAATGCAGTTTTAGGGAAAGAACATATGCCCTGGGTACCTGATTGGCAGGAGCCCAGGGCACACTCAGTCAAAGCACATCAGCAGTTCAGCAAAAAGTGGGGGCAACCATGCAGAAAGAGGGCACTTTCTCACAGATAGGAACTGTCTAAGGCTCATCTGTGCAAAGACAGAAGTATTACTGTTTGGAGGTCACACCTCCTTTTGGACCCCATCCTGCTGGCCACAGGATTTGGGCCCTCTACCATACCCGGTAAAGAAGGCTTGCAATTTGAGGGTCGTGATGGATGACGGATTGTTTTTCTCAGATCTCATCAATTCAGTGACCTCCTCTACCTTTTTTACCTAGAGGGCCATTAAAAAGATACTACCTTTCATCCCATGTCATCTTCAAAAAACTCTTGGGACATCCCTGATCATGATGACATTGGATTACTGCATCAGACTATTTTTCTCTGCCAACCAAACGGTAATAAACAGATTACAAACCCTTCAGAATGCATCTGCTAGGCTTCTTTAGAAGATGCCTAAATATCACTCAGTCTCCAATGCTATAAGACAATTGCACTGGCTCCCGATTAGACCTAGAATTACTTTTAAAGTACTCTGCATCGCCTATAAAGCGCGGCATGGTCAGGGCCCTCTTTTATTTTTTTTCAACGGAGCAGGACCCTACGTTCAGCCTCAGCCAAAGTCGCGGTGCCTTCCAGATTCAAGCAGGCAACCTGGGGAGGAAAGAGCATTGTACTAGGAGCCACAAAAGCCTGGAATACACTCCTGCTACACATCAAGGAAGCCCCCAATATACTGCTCTTTAGGAAGTTGTTAAAGACCTGGCTACACAAATCCCTGTAGTTTTTCTTTTCTCAAGGTCCACATCCTACACTAGTAATCTTTAAGTCAGCACCAAGACACCTCCGGGTATTCGAGCGCTATAGAAAACTATATAACATAATTTAACATTCCATTCAAGCTACCACTTTATTCTATTTGTTGATACAGTTGCACTGGATACGTTACTACGAGCCATTCCCCAATCCGATGCGCTCAAATTGACTTCCTTGTATACATTTACTGAGATTTCTCTCTTGCTGCCACATGATTTTCCTCAATGCAGTGCGTTTTACTTCATTGATGTCCCCCAACCAATGAGTCCAATTTATTTAAAACCAGCACCTTCTGAATTAAATGTAATCCGCTCCAGATGATGACCTAAATTCAAATAGGTCGAAACGCCGTCGACCACTCAGGATTTCTGTGGTGTTCTCCTGGTTCTTAACATTTCCTCCATTGATTGAGTCTACATTACCCATGTTCTGGAAGGATAAGTTACTTACCTATAATCCTAGTTCTCTTCCAGGGGTATCCTCATCAAAGTCATAAGCACATGAATATTCCCGCCCATGCACGGGGACCCCGGAAACATATAAAAAACATATATGTGAAAAAACATATATGTAGCTCTAAATACATATATATATATATATATATATTTTTTAATCCACACACGAATTTGAGAAATCCCAAAAACAGCAAAGCGGCACACCAAAGGACGACACAATTACTTTATTGTGTCTACAAAAGTTTGTTTCTCAAATTCGTGTGTGGATTAAAATAATAGCGGCTGCTGCGGCCGCAGCAGGCACCGGTGTCGAAAGGAGGGGATCGACTTTACGCGGCACTGTGTTTGAATATATATATATATATATATAATAATAATAACACAATGCAGCCTTCCATACTCTAAGGGCTGAGTAATGTTGCAAGAAATTCCTTTGGTAAGAAAAGAAGGTATGCAGTTCCTCAGGTGATCGGACAAGGGGGAGGAAGGACTGAAAGCCACTGACTATGTGCCTTGTCAAAGACCAAGGGGAAAGGGAGGAAGGAATTCCTCCTGTCGGAACTAGGGCCCTCACACACCCAGCCAGCTAGGTGTCATGCTTCATCATATGGGCCTGCTCCTCGTCGGGTCGGCGCTGCAAGACCTGTAGAGTTGAGCATAGCTAAACTGAACCATCACGTCAGATAGCTGCCACTCTTTTCCCTGCTTTTAATCAGGTGGATAGCCAGTCTGAATAAAAGTCCTTTGGACTATCTGACCTGTTTTAATCACTTTTTTTCCACATCTACACTACCTAGGCCCCTCACACCCACTTCACCAAACGGCGAGGAACAGAAGCTCTCCGCTAAAGAGCCCCTTTATGGATGCCCGTCGGGTATTGCAGCGCCGACCCGACGAGGTGCAGGCCCATATGATGAAGCATGACACCTAGCTGGCTGGGTGTGTGAGGGCCCTAGTTCCGACAGGAGGAATTCCTTCCTCCCTTTCCCCTTTGTCTTTGACAAAGCACATAGTCAGTGGCTTTCAGTCCTTCCTCCCCCTTGTCCGTTCACCTGAGGAACTGCATACCTTCTTTTCTTACTGCATGACAGGGCATGTATGCTGGACCTCTATAAAAAGCCCCTCAGTCGATTGAAGAAATTCCTTTGCACATAAATACAATCCAAATAAAGCAGGGAGAAAGAAAACACATTTGAAAACTGCTTTAATGCACAATAGAAAGCATAATCCTGCAAAGAGGAATGAAAAAATATTGTCAGCCCATAGGCTGCATTGCAGAAAACATTGGTGTAGAAAAGCTGGAAAGCTAACCCACAGCAACACATAGAATAGAACTGACACCGTGCCTTTAAGGCAGCCATGACCCCTAGCTTCCCATCATGCCTCAGGGGTGACAGTTAGGTCAGTTGTTCTTTGCGGAGACCCGAAGGCCAGGGCACAAAGAGATGACATTTACCTTGATCATTTGCCCGGGGAGGCAGGTGGGTTGCTTATGACTTTGATGAGGATACCCCTGGAAGAGAACTAGGATTACAGGTAAGTAACTTATCCTTCTCTTCCAGGGGATCCTCATCAATAGTCATAAGCACATGAATCGAGTAGCAAGCCCATCCCCTCTTCCTGCGGGCAAACAAACATAAAATGAAGCAGACATTGATAAAAACATCATAACTCCAATCAAGCTAGCATTGGAACAGATTCCTCAAGGAGACTTGGCCTACTTGGGAATCTGCTCTGGAGTCAGAATCAAGACAGTAGTGTCTAGTAAACGTGTGTACCGACTTCCAAGTTGCTGCCTTGCAAATCTCGGCCATCGGTACATTATGTAAGAAGGCTATTGTAGCCGCTTTTCCCCTAGTGGAGTGAGCTTTAGGGGAAACCAATAGAGGTTTGTTCGTCAATTGATAAGCCAGCTTAATGCAGGACACTATCCACCTCGAAATAGATCGTTTGGTGGCTGGAAAACCTGTCCTAACGGCACCATAGTTTATAAACAATTGGTCAGACTTTCTAATGGATTTTGTTCCCTCCAAATAGAATTTAAGAACCTTCTTGAGGTCTAGTGAGTGAAGAGACCTTTCTGCTGGTGTAGCAGGATTGGGAAAAGAGGGGAGAGAAATTGTCTGGTTGACATGGAAATCAGACACCACTTTTGGTAGGAAAGAAGGATGAGTCCTCAAAACCACCCTATTGTGATGGAAAACCGTGTACGGTTCCTTAGAGCAGAGTGCCTGGATTTCACTCACTCTGCGTGCTGATGCAATAGCCACTAGAAAAGCCACTTTCCATGTTAGGTGCTGTAATGTGGCCTTATGAATGGGTTCGAAAGGAGGACCCATCAATTTGGACAAGACCAGATTCAACTCCCAAGGAGGAGAAGGAGGTCGGACAGGGGGAAAAACCTTCTTCAATCCCTGAAGGAAATCCTTGACCACCTGAAGCTGAAAGAAAGAAGGTTGGTTAGGCGACTTTCTGTAGGCTGTAATGGCCGCCAAATGAACTTTTATAGATGTGTACTTTAAACCTGATTTGGCTAAATAAAGAAGATATGGCAAGATTACCTCTTCTTGCCCACTAGTAGGACTACAACCATTACGCATACACCACAAGTAAAATCTCTTCCATTTAAAAGAGTAAGAACTCCTTGTGGATGGTCTCTTTGACTCCCTCAAAATGTTCATACAGTCCTGAGGAAGATTCAAATGTCCATATTGCAGGACCTCAGGAGCCATGCTGTCAAGCTCAGTGAGGGAAGGCTGGGGTGCAGAATCTTCCCACCCATTTTGGTCAGAAGGTCGGGTCTGCACGGAAGCTTCCTGTGCGGACAGATCGAGAGCTGCAATAGGGCCGGATACCACCATTGGCGAGGCCAGTCCGGTGCTATCAGGATCATCTTCATCCTGGATCGGATGAGCTTGGTCACCACCTTCGGGATGAGAGGAAGGGGCGGAAAGGCGTATGCAAACGTCCCGGACCAGTCTATCAAAAGAGCATTCCCTCTCGTTCCTGGCCGGTAAAATCTGGACGCGAAGGTGTGGCATTTTCTGTTTAGATCGTCTGCAAAGAGGTCGATGGACGGACGACCCCATTGATGAAAGATGTCTGCCACCACCTCGTCGTTGAGCACCCAGTCTTCTTGTTCTTCGAAGTGCCGACTGAGAGCATCTGCTTGCACGTTCTGTTCTCCTGGCAGATGCACCGCTGTGATCGAGAGATTCCTGGCCAGGAGCCAGTGCCAAATCGCATGGGATTCCAGTGACAGCGGGCGAGAACGTGTTCCACCTTGTTTGTTTAAGTAATACATGGTGGTTGTATTGTCCGTTTGTATCAGTATCGACTCGGACTGAATCGATGGATGGAATGCCTTGAGGGCTAGATGAACTGCCCGCAGTTCTAACATGTTTATATGATAGGTTTGCTCTTTGCTCGACCAACCGCCCAGAGTCTGAAGGTGACCCAGGTGCGCCCCCCATCCCTGAAGAGATGCATCCGTGATCAAGGATTGTTTTGGAAGAGGTTGATGGAAAGGGACTCCCACTATGTGATTCTTCGGCTGAGTCCACCAGACAATGAACCTCTTCGCTGATTGGGAGAGGAGAATTCGGTTTTCCCAATGCCCTGAGGATTGGTCCCATTTGTCCTCCAGATCCTGCTGTAAAGGTCTCATTCTCAATCTGGAGTTGGGGATGAGAAAAATGCAAGAGGCCATCGACCACAGTAGTGATGCCACTTGCCGCACTGATGGTTGATGCGCTTGAAGGAGGGTATTGCATTTGTTTTTAATCGATAACAGTCTCTCCTCCGAAGGAAACACTTTTCCTACGCCGGAGTCCAGAGTGGAGCCCAGATAAGGGAGCGTTTGAGTGGGCTGATGAACTGATTTCTCCATGTTCACATGAAGGCTCAAGCGCTGTAGTAGATTTAGGCAGGTGCGATAGTGGTTCCTCACCATGTGGGGAGATGAACCCTTCAACAGCCAATCGTGCAGGTATGGATACACAAACAGGCCTTGGCGATGTAACGCTGCATCCACCACTGCCATGCATTTCGTGAATACCCGTGGTGCAGATTTGAGGCCGAACGGGAAGACTCTGAACTGGTAATGCTTTGCGCCTACCATGAAGCGCAGCAACTTGCGATGACGTGGGGCAATTGGAATGTGGAAGTACGCATCTTGGAGATCTATCGAACACATCCAATCCCCTTTCTGTAGATGTGGATATATTTGATGGAGCGCCAACATACGAAACTTCTCCTTTTGGATGACCTTGTTCAGAGATCGGAGATCCAGGATAGGTCTGAATTTGTGCGCTTGATCTTTTTTCGGTACAAGGAAATATCTGGAGTAGACTCCTTTTCCCCGTTGAGCAGGAGGGACCTCGTCTATGGCTAGTTTTCTTAGAAGGATCGACACTTCCTGACGCAGCAATTCCAGATGGTGAGGGCGTGATCTTACTGGAGGAATGCCTCTTGGAGGTGCGCGGAAACGTAGCGCATACCAATTGCGCAGTATATTTAGCACCCACTGATCTTTGGTTATGTTGCGCCACTCTTTTATGTGATTTGAGATACTTCCTCCCACTGGAGTGAACAACGGTGCTAGAGGAAGCGGAAACTCATTGCTTGCCTGGGGTTTTAGCTGTGGTGGAGGATTGCTGCTGATGTCCTCCTCTGCCTCTAGAGGAACGACGGCCTTGATACTGCGACTTGGATTGCTGCCTTTGCGACCATTGAGGGGTTTGAACCCTCTGATGGAAGTTCTTGCGGTTGTAAGGCCTGTAGCGACGCTTGAATTCTTTTTTCTTCTCCAAGCCTACGGCCTTCAGAGTATCCAGCTCGGTCTTCATTCTGGCCATCTCTTCGTCGGTGTGGGAACCAAAAAGGGAATTGCCAGAGAATGGAAGATTTAAAATTTGTTGCTAAGCTTCCGGTTTCAAAGCTGTTAGGCGCAGCCAGGATGACCTCCGTGCGCAAATTCCGTGTGCATACGAATGTGCAGCCAGAGAAGCCCCATCCGCTGCTGTGCTGATCACTTGATTGGCTACCAGCGCCCCTTCCTGGAGAATCTCGGCAAAATCTTGGCGATCCTTTCGGCAGCTTCTCTTTAAAGCGTTCCAAGGAATCCCATAAGGATCTGTCGTAACGGCCCAACAGGGCTGCAGCGCTAGATACCTTCAAGGAGGACGCTGCAGAACCACATGCCTTTCTCCCCCAAGAATCCTGAGCTCTACTCTCCTTGTCTGGAGGAGCTGAGGAAGAAGAAGCGACAGCATGCGTTTTCTTTGCTGCTGCGATGATCACCGAGTCCGGTGGAGGATCAGATTTTAGAAATAAAGGATCCGTTTCAGCAGGCTTGTATTTTTTCTGGATCCTCGCCGGAGCTGCTTTAATCGAGGATGGGCTGAGAAAAATGTCCATTACTGGTTGAAGGAGACCAGGAACCAGTGGGAGCAATGGTCTAGCCACAGACCGTTGATGGAGAGTTTCAAATATGATTGACGTAGAAGTTTGAGGTGCTGACATATCTATATTCAGCTTCTGCGCCCCTCTAGCAAGGACATCGTGGAAGGTGTTGACGTCATCTATAGGTGACACTCTTGAGGGAGGGCTATCCGTGAGGGTAGGAGAGTAGTCCCTTTTCGAGGAGTGAGTTGAGGAAGACGACCAAGACGGCGTTGTTCTTTTACGATGAGCTGGTCTATGCTCCGGAGAATTGTCTCGGCGATCCCTGGTCCGAGTAGTAGGTGATCTGTCCACCTCCTGCACCAGCCGTGCTAGTGGAGATCTACGCCGTGGACTGGAATAGTCCGTAGGCCGCTGTGCTTGGCCGGAAGGCTCTTTCTGCCATTGATGGAGGGGGAGAAGCCATCTTGGAGAAAGATGATCAGAAGGTGATTTTTGCCTTCGTGGAGAGGTTCTTGGAGATTTTCCTGTCTGTAGAGACGGAGAAGAGCTTCTCGACGTTGAGAGTACCGGAGGGAAGCTCATAACTGAACCAGAAGACTCTATGCGGTCTTTGGAGGTTGAGCGGCGTCTAGAGGAACGATGTGACGTCGATGGAGAATGTCTCGATGTCGAACGACTATGTGTCACCAGTACCGGTGAGCTTTTCGAGAGGGATCTTCTCTTCGACGTCGACCTTTCTTTGTGCTTCAACGCAAATGTTCTGACGTCGAACACCTCGACCTCACCGACGTCGCTCTTGACGTTGAGCGTCTAGGAGACCCCAACGGAGTGTGAATCGACGGAGAAAACCTTCTCGACGCAGTGTTCTTTGACCTCTCGGATCTCTCTCTCGACGCTGAGCGCCTAGTGGAACCCAACGGAGTTGAGATCGGAGCCTTTCTTGACGTCGATGGAGACCGCCTCTTCGACGTCGAACCTCGCCTTGAATATTTCACTTTGGTTCTCGACGACGAATCCTTCTTTGCCGTCGATGCAGATCTGGACCTCGACGTTGAACGTCGTCTGGTTGACAACGGAGGTGTCCGCTTGGACGTCGAATGCCCTGCCCCTGGCGACGACGAGGCACGTCTCGACGTAGACCGCCGCCCGGTTGACGGCAACGGAGACGCCTGCTTCGACGCCGATCGCCATTCCACTGGCGACGGCAGAGCATGTCTCGACGTCGAACGCCGTACTGACGGCGGTGACGGAGACTTCTCTCTCGACGTTGTGCGTGCCCGCACCAACGGAGAACGACTCCTCGACGCCGATCGTCGCCGGGTTGACGACGGCGGAGGATCCGACGTACCTGTAGTCTTCTTCAACGACCGGTGTTCTCTCGACGGCGAGCCCGGCGTCAATGGTCTTTTTGACGGCGTTTTCGCTGCTGGTGGAGGTATTTTTGTCGCCGAGCCCGATGCCGATGGAGAGCAGATTGGAACCTTACTTCTGGATGAAGATCTGGCTCTCTCCTTTCTCTTCTTCACCGGAGACTTGCCTCTGGAAGGTGTTTTTCCCTTCTCAGCCAACCCATAGAGGCGAATCCTCTCTCTGTCCTTCAGAGTTCGCCTGGACAGGGACTGACAATGCTGGCAAGTCTTGGGAGCATGATCATCAGGAAGGCAAAGGATACAGACAGGATGGGAGTCTGATTTAGCCTTCTTTTTGCCACAGGAAGGGCAAGAGTCAAAAAGAGAGGGCATTTTTGAGTGAAAAAATATGCTCAACTCTCTCAAAAAAGTAGGAACCTACTTCAACAGTAAAAAGACGTTGAAGTATAAGTTTCTTGACAAAAAACAGGAAATAATTTCTGACAGAAATCAGAAAAAAACAGAGAGCTGAAGTAACCAGGGTCCTGACAGAAGGAGCCGGAAAGAACAACTGACCTAACTGTCACCCCTGAGGCATGATGGGAAGCTATGGGTCATGGCTGCCTTAAAGGCACGGGGCCAGTTCTATTCTATGTGTTGCTGTGGGTTAGCTTTTCAGCTTTTCTACACTACTGTTTTCTGCAATGCAGCCTATGGGCTGACAATGTTTTTTCATTCCTCTTTGCAGGATTATGCTTTCTATTGTGCATTAAAGCAGTATTCAAATGTGTTTTCTTTCTCCCTGTTTTATTTGAATTGTATTTATGTGCAAAGGAATTTCTTGCAACATTACTCAGCCCTTAGAGTATGGAAGGCTGCATTGTGTTATTATTATATACACACATATATATATATATATACACACATATATATATATATATATATATAATGTATTTAGAGTTACATATATGTTTTTTCACATATATGTTTTTTATATGTTTCCGGGGTCCCCGCGCATGGGCGGGAATATTCATGTGCTTATGACTATTGATGAGGATCCCCTGGAAGAGAACCATTATTAACATTGCTTCACCGTTTTCGCAGTTATTTTCACTTTGTCACGTATTTACTTGTGCCGTTCACTCTTAAACGAGCACTAATGTGTACACTTGTTCTGAGATTACATCTGCATACAATGTACTAGTGCTGATACAACTAATACGAATTGTATCTGCAGTCCTTAATATAAAAAAAACCTCCACTTTTTCTCAAAGATTGCTGTGGTCTCGTCGTTTCCATTCTATCGCAATTTATTTTGCACTCTGTGAAATTGCCTTGAAGCATTACCTGTTGAGACATTGTTGCTTGTTACATTAATTTACCCAGGTCTCAACTGGGTGTATGGGTTACCTCCTATAGTTTTTTCTGACACTTAAAGGCAAGGCACGCCCCTAAGATGGTCTACCTAAAGTGGACAATCGAAGAAGGGTTTCAACATCTTGGTTTAGGAAAAACAAGGCACTCTGGGGTCAGGATTATGCCCACTCCTCGCCGGAAGTGATCATATAGGGGGTAGAGTAAACCCAGCGGTAGGTAGCCCATTGGCTACTACCCTACACTGCCCTTAACACCACTAAATTCACTATTTAGGGGCTCGCTCAACACCAGACCGACTGATTAGTCTACCGGGGAACAGAAGAAGGGCCCACATCACAAGGAGTGAGGACGAGCTCCCGAAATGGGCGCCAAACCCTTACTGGCTGCTGCTGTCCCAACAATTGCAAACACCTGACTTGTCCAAAAGCTGTGGATCCTCCAAAACACTTGGAGGATTGTCCAGCACTTCAACAACCTCGCAGCATCTCCCTAGGAATGAAGGAGCCACTTCCCTGCATCTGCAGGCACCGACCTCATTTGTCTGGTAGGTACTCAATTGTGTTGGCCATCGGGCCCACCAAGGAAGCATCTCGCCAGGAGCAGGTCTCCATGGCTCCAGGAGGTCAACCCCGTCTCTATAGCAAGTTTCGAGGCGCTAGACCCTCCAGGAGCCTCCCAGCACCAATACCCTGGGTACCAGAGCATATAGCGCAACGAAAGCTAAAGTGTTTAGCCCGGACACCACCACTGCTAAAACCGACCTGCAGACTAGGACCAACGAGGGACTTCAGGACCGATGAGGCTCACACCGAGAGGGGCCCTACTGCCCTGTTTTCTCCTCCTCTCCAGGTCACCAAAGAACCGTGAGATCTTCTAACTCAAGCGACCAGCTGGACAAAACACCTCTGCACCCAAGCCCCCCAGCTCTGGTCCACGGAAACTGACTGTGTCCCCTTGCTCTAGCGAGCCGAGCCCCTCTTTAGGTTCTGCGGGACTTGTCCCCAAGTACCCACTTGCAGCCTTTTTGTTACAGGTACCCTTCAACTGACTTTAACGTGTAGCGCTTGAGGCTACCAACGCGACCAGCACTCGGACACACCAGGGCGGGTAAACTCAAACTCCTGGTGGTTCTTTAGTGCTTGACCCCTAAGCACCCTAAGTCCTAAAGAACAAGTTAGTTACCTTCGGTAACGATATATCTGTAAGAGACATTTATTAGTTATAGATTCCTTACCTTAGAATTACCTCCAGGCGTCAGACTGGATCCGGAGAATTTGTTCTTCAGCAGTACCCCTGAGCGTCCGTAGGTGGCGTCGGTCGACTCCGCGTTCGTCGTTGGCGTCGTGATCGCCGGAATGACGTCGCGGTATCTACTTAGACGCCGCCCCTGCACGCTGATGTCCGTTCTTTACACGACATTCCACGCCAGAAGCGCAGAGCCATGCAAGACACTGACCACAGGTGCACAAAACTAGGGCCCTGAAAGGGTGTCCCTTACTCTAGAAGTCAGTTCGCAGGACGGGGAGGATGGGTGGGGCGGTAAGGAATCTATAACTAATATACGCCTCTTACACATATATAGTTACCAAAGGTAAGTAACTTGTTCATCTGAAAGAGACTATTAGTTATAGATTCCTTACCTTAGAATAGATACCCCAGCAATACCAACCCCGGAGGTGGGTCTGCGAACTAAGTTCACACCAGAAAGTCCTGGAGAACTGAACGGCCAAAGAAGCCGTCTCTCCGGACTTGACTATCCAGGCAGTAATGTTTAATCAACGTGTGCAGTGATGCCCACGTGGCTGCCTGACAGATGTCACCGAGGGGGACTCCACGTCCCAAAGCAGTAGTAGCTGCCGTCGCCCTGGTGGAATGGGCACGCAGTCCTACTGGAGGCTCCTTGTTCGCCAAATAGTAACAGATCTTAATGCAAAGGACAACCCATCGAGAGATGGTCCGTTTTTGAACGGCCCGACCTTTCTTGGCGCCCACATAGCCAACAAAGAGTTGATCGTCCACCCAGAATTGTTTTGTGCGATCCAGATAAAATGATAACGCACGTTTTAGATCCAGACGGTGGGCGGGAAGAAAGTGGGCAAAGTGATGGCCTGTCCTATGTGGAAGGAGGTAACCACTTTGGGAAGAAAAGAAGGTCTAGTTCGAAGGACGACCTTGTACGGATGAACAGCAAGAAAGGGAGCTATAGCAGAAAGAGCCTGAAGCTCACTCACCCTGCGAGCAGAGGTGATGGCAACCAGAAAAGCAGTCTTCAAGGTCAAGAGTCTGAGAGGACAATTATGTAGTGGCTCGAAAGGAGCACACATAAGGTAAGTCAAGACTAGATTCAAGTCCCACTGGGGCATTATGAAAGGAATAAGAGGAAAGAGGTGAGTAATGCCCTTAATAAATCTATTTACAATAGGGGACTTGAAAAAAGAAGGCTGATCAGGAAGGCGAAGAAAGGCCGAAATGGCCGAAAGATAGCCTTTAAGGGTGCCCAGAGCAGAGCCCTGCTGGGCCACAGAAAGAATGAAGAGAAGAACCTCTGAGAGAGGGGCAGAAAGGGGATCCACAGCCTTTGCTGCGCACCATGCCACAAATTTGTTTCATCTACAGGCGTATACCGTTTTAGTGGAGGGACGCCTGGCTGCCAAGATGGCATTACAAACTTCGGGAGGAAGGTCAAAAGCTGTCAACTGTTGCCGCTCAATCTCCACGCAAGGAGGTTGAGGCTGGACAGGTTCGGGTCGAGGACCGTCCCCTGTTGCTGCGTCAGAAGATCATCCTGAAGAGGCAGTCGGATCGGAGGATCGATGGCCATGTTCAAGAGCTCCCAATATCAGACTCTTATTGTGCGCAAACCGGAGCCACAAGAATGACTTGCGCCCGGACGCTCTTGATCTTCTTTAGCACTCTGGGCAGAAGTGGTATAGGCGGAAAGGCGTATAGAAGACCGCAATTCCACTTGCGACGAAAAGCGTCGCCGAGCGAGTGCCGCCTTGGAAATTCCAACACGCAGAATACTGACATTGCGCGTTCTCTTCGGTGGCGAACAGATCTAACCAAGGCTCTCCCCACTGCTGAAAGAGACCTTGTACCACCTCTGAGTGAAGACGCCATTTGTGATCCATCATGCACCAGCGGCTGAGTTTGTCCGCCCTGGCGTTCAGGGAACCTGCCAGGTGTTGAACCACCAGGGACATGCCCTGATGTTCCAGACACGTCCAGAGGCGTAGAGCCTCTTGACATAGGGTCCACGACCCCACCCAGCCCTGTTTGTTGCAGTACCACATGGCGGCAGTGTTGTCCGTGAACACCTGCACTACTCTCCCTTTGACAGAAGGAAGGAATACTCTCAGTGCAAGACGAATCGCCCGGAGCTCCAGCAGGTTGATGTGGAGCTCGGACTCCGCCGGAGACCAGAGGCCTCTGATCTCCGCCTCTCCCATGTGGCCGCCCCATCCCAGGAGTGACTTATCTGTCACCACTGTGAAGTCTGGTTGGGGAAGGGAGAGGGATCTGCAGCTGACACAATCCTGGTTCGTTAGTCACCACTGCAATTGGTGTGCAGTGCCCTCCGAGATCTGGACGACATCTGAAAGATTCCCCTGATGCTGTGCCCACTGGAACTTCAGGTACCACTGCAGAGCCCGCATATGCCACCGGGCATGATCCACCAGCAGGATGCAGGAGGCCCAGCAGCCTCAAGGTCAATCTCACCGAAACCCGGGATAGAGGCTGAAACATCGGTATCATAGCCCGAATATCCCGGACTTGCTGCTCGGGAGGATAAGCCCGAAACTGTGCTGTGTCCAGACCGCTCCGATGAAAAGGAGCTTTTGAGAGGGAGTCAGGTGCGACTTTGGCTCGTTGATAGTGAACCCCAGCGAATGCAGGAGGTCCGCCGTAGTCTGGAGGTGGGAGACGACAGCCTGGGGCGAGCCCGCCTTCAACAGCCAGCCGTCGAGATAGGGGAAGACTGGAACCCCTGATCTGAGCAGATGAGCTGTGACCACCGCCATCACTTTCGGGAACACCCGAGGGGCGCTGGTAAGGCCAAAGGGGAGCACGGTAAACTGAAAATGCTCGTGGCCTACCGTGAACCGTAGGTAATGCCTGTGGGCTGGCAGGACGGGAATGTGGAAGTAAGTGTCCTGCAAGTCCAACGCTACCATCCATGGTCGAGGGCAGACAAGACCTGAGCTAATGTCAACATTTTGAACTTCTCCTTCCGGAGGAAGCGGTTGACGTCCCCGAGATCCAAGATAGGACGCAGGCCTTTGTCCTTCTTGGGTACCAGAAAGTAGTGGGAGTAACAACCACGGCCTACTTCTGGGACCAGGACTCGCTCGATAGCTCCCTTGGCCAAGACTGCCGTAACTTCCTCACGGAAAAGGGCCAAGTGATAATCCGACATGCGATGAGGTGTTGGTGGGATGGTAGTAAGGGTAGTCTCGAAGGGGAGGGAGTAGCCCCTTTGGACTATCTGCAAAACCCATCTGTCCGACGTGATGTTGTGCCAGAGGGAGAGGTGATGGCGGATCCTGCCGCCCACTGGCAACTGGTGGCCCTGAAATGTCAGACTAGGAAGGCTTAGAGGCTGCTGCAGAGGGGGCACTGGTGGACTGGCCCGCCCGCTGGGCACCAGACCCACGGCGTTGGGTTCCACGTCCCCGGCCGCGCAGAGGCTGGGTAGCTTGCGCCGGCCTGTGGCCTTGGGTGGAACGTGGCGGAGCACCCCTTCCATAGCCACGAAAGCAGCAAAAGGTAGACTGCACAGGGCGAGAAGTAGCAGCGAGGCCCAAGGATCTGGCCGTAGCTCTAGAATCCTTGAAGCGCTCGAGCGCATGGTCCGCATTGTCGCCAAACAGATAACTGCCATCAAAGGGCATGTCCAAAAGAGTCGATTGGACATCCCAAGAAAAGCCAGTGGATCTCAGCCAGGAATAGCGTCTTAGGGCTACTGACGTAGAAATCATTCTACCCAGCGAGTCGGCGGTGTCCAGCCTACAGCGGATGGCGAACTTTGCTGCATCTCTCCCCTCTGCAACTGCATTGGAGAGTGTGACCGGGGCCTCCTCCGGACACTGTGGCAGCACCTGCGCAACCGTAATGGCCCAAGACACATGCAGTGTTCACCGACCGCAGTCCTAAGCTGGCGGAAGAAAACATCTTCTTCCCAAGATGATCCAGCTTCTTGGATTCCCTATCTGGGGGAGCAGAAGGGAACGTGCCTTTGGATGTTGAGGCTTGGACCACCAAGCTCTCAGGGGTAGGGTATTGGGAGAGGAAAATGGGGTCGCACGGGGCTGGGCGGTGGCGTTGGGCAATCATCCTATCCACAGAAGCCCCTGTGGTAGGCCTGGACCAAGTGCCTAGAAGGATGTCTGTCAGGGCCTCATTGAACGGCAGCAGGGGCTCCGAAGAGGCCGCTGCCGGCTGAAGCACCTCAGTCAGGAGATTCGTCCTGACTGCCACCGTAGGAAGCTCAGCCACACTACTCAACACCACAGCATAGGAGGCTCCCTCCTCTGTGGCCACGGTAGAGGGTGAAAGCATGCCAAGGTCTGGGGAGGTATCCAGACCACTGGCTCCCCCCAACTCCTCTGTCCAGTCCGGCTCCTCCAGTTGGTCTGCCAAAGGGTCAACAGACCCCTCCCAGTCCTCCTCACCTTCCTCTGGCTGCCACTCAGGGCGATAGGGAATGCCAGGGGAGAACAGTGGTACAAAAGTACTGGTCGACGCCGGTCCGGCTCCATGTCCTAGACAAGGGGGAGGCCGGGGTCGACACCGGCCGGGGACATAACCGGCATCGGAGGTGGCGGAGGCGTCGTCAGAAGAATCGGTGCCGGAGGAGGCGTCGTGAGGTCGACCGGCAGTGATCCGGATCCAGGCCTTGATCCCTGGGGGCCATGTGGCGCCGAGGCCAGAGCCGCCAGCATCGAAGGCCTAGAACCCCCAGCCGAGTCCGCGGGGCCTGAAGGCGCGCCAGCAGAGTCGGGCTGCCCAAAGATGGAGTGGAGAGCTTCGTAAAACGCATGAAGCAGGGCAGGGAACGCTCCGGCTCCCGGGAAGGGAGGGAAGCTCGGTGCCGTCCCAGTAAGCTCTGCGGGCGGAGCTGTAGGATAGGCCTAGAGGCTCCTCCTCAGCAGCAGCACTCAGAACTCTTCACTGGCTGCCTGTCCATAAGAGGATTCTCTTTAAAATCCTGACCATCATTTACAAAGCCACAATGGCAACTGGACCAGAATACCGAAGATCCAGAATTAGACCGTATACCACCCATCGCATTCTGCGGTCATCCTCAGAGAACCTCCTAACAGCCCCCACTTTCAAATTAAAATCTAGAGGTGGCAAGACAATGGCTGTTTTAGGGACCAGAGCATGGAATTCTCTGCCCACTCAGCTTAGACATACACAAACAGAACCCATTTTTAAGAAACTTCTAAAAACCTGGATCTTTTCCAAGCCAGACCACACTGTGCTATCTCTCATCTAAATTAAACTCTTGCTTCTGTTGCCGTAAATTTAGTCTTTTCCCACTACAGATCCTTAGATTTTCTTTCCGCTAGCGCCAAGATGCTCCTTGGAGTGAACGTTGCGCTTTATAAATACTATCATTCATAGGATGACGACCTTCCGCGTCCGGCGTCGTGTCGGCCGATGGACGGGGAGAAGGCGAAGAGCGACGGTGCTTCTTCGCCTTCTTCTTGTGCTTCGACTTACCCGAAGGCAAAGACTTCGATGAGGAGTGATGGTGTGACTCCACGACTGGTCCCGCGACCTCCCTCTCGACCAGGAGCTCGAGCGGCGCCGAGCTGACTGCCAGGCCTCCAGAAGCTTTCGGGACCGCTCCCGCAAAGACTTCGGCTTCATGACCCGACAGTCAGAGCACGACTTCGGGTTGTGGTCGCACTCCAGGCACCAAAGGCACACGAGGTGCGGGTCCGTGATTGACATCAGCTTGTGACAAGAGTCACAAGGCTTGAAGCCGGTCCACAGATGTGACATCCCTCCGTGCACCAGGAGTCGAACGACTCGAAAAAGATGTCGCCAAAAGTCGAAAAAAACTAGTCAAAAAGTGACTAAGGGTACCGCTCTCTCCGGATCTGCGCTGGCTGGCGCGAAAAAGAAAGAACTGACGTCAGCGCGAAGGGGCGGCGTCTAAGCAGATACCGGGACATCATTTCGGCGATCACAACGCCAACGAGGAACGTGGATTCGACCAACGCCACCTACTTGACGCTCAGGGGTACTGCTGAAGAAAAAATTCTCCGGATCCAGTCTGACGCCTGGGGGTAATTTCAAGGTAAGGAATCTATAACTAGTAGTCTCTTTCAGATAGGCACCTTAAATGGCCATTCACAAGTATATGTATGCAATGTATGTTTCTCCCATAGGATAACATTACCGCGATCAAGGCTCAGAGCTCAAAAACCATTATGTGAGATTTACTGTAAAATCTACATCTCTTAAAGTAATTATCCGATTGCGATGATCTTGGTGTCTTAAATTATATAAAATCAGTGTTATTTTTCTAAATTGGTCTCGAATTTCTTCTTGCATGTGTTTCTCATTTATTAACTCTTTGTGTGCAACAAATGCTTAACACTCTCCTCTGATAAGCCTAAGCTGCTCGGCCACACTACCACAAATAGAGCACTTGGGATTATTAAAGTAACCCATGAAACAAATAATGGCTGTCTGGACTTTTTGCATGCTGTGCCCCTACATTGGCCCACTACATAAAAAGCCAGCTTCCTAAACCAGCCAGCTACAGCTTACATGTGGCCATATATTGTAGGCCCCCCCAGGCCGACCGGCAGGAGCGCAGCAAGCACATCCGCACCTGATCCAACAGCAGGTGAATAGCCGGGAGAGACAGGCACAGCCGGGAGAGACAGGCACGACCCGCTAAGCCGCTCCCGCCATCCTGGATGAGCTTGTTTTCTGCGACCGAACTGAGCACCTCAGAGCTTCATGGCAACCCAGGTCCCCCACACGGAGGTCAGGGTGATTTCACTGTTCTCCTCCGCGTCAAACAAGCCTGTCTCACTGTGTAAGGTACCACTCTGGCAGTCCAGGGAACGGAGCGGCGCGCCAAGCATTCTATGCTGCAGCCATCTTGGCCATGCCCCCAGATCAACTATTTTAGAATAATTGTGGCATATAATTGTATTTGCTTTATTTCATTTTTACTTTACATTATTTATTGCTGTATTATCTATTTTATGATGTGTTTTGATGGTCTTAGAGTTATGGAATAAATTAACATGAACTTAATTGAGTCAACGACTGAAAGGATATTGGGGGTGCATTGGAGGGAATGTCAGATGCTAATAAGGAAGAGAGAGACAAAGGAAGCACGGCAGAGAAGTGAGGGATTAAATGATTGAATCGTCATGCCAACTGAAGAATACCAGGATAGGTGCATTGGTAGAGACCCTGGACACGCATCTTGAGAAAACACCTCGATCAGGGATGGTAGTATTGTATAATAGTACAAGAAAACGGAGAAGCATTAATAAATACACACTTTAAAATATGCCCTGTAAAACCCTGAGATAACAGACCAAAATGTTGGCACAACCTGTGAGCAGACAGCCACTCCTGGAATCAATCCCTGGAGGGTTCTCAATCAGGAGGTAGCATCACCTTTCACAGGAATATTTCAAGAAAAGAGGTGCAGTAATCTTAAAAAAGCCCAGTGGTGAGGAAACAATTAAAATGATCAATGATCAAGTAGGGAGCAAAGCGAAGAGATGGAGCAAAAGGAGATTTTGCAAGGTGAGATTTTCTTCACTTCCCTGACTGCAGAGGATACATCACACAGACTCTGCCAGCAGTTGCCAATAGTGTCTGTGAATACACCAAGTGACTCAGGTGGCTCAGAGGGCAAACTAAAGCTATTTCCAAGAACAGGGCCGCAGGCACTCAAGCAAGAACAGGGCCGCAGACACTCAAGCAAGAACGTTGGGAGAGCTCTAGGTTGGGAGCATGCACTCTATATTGCAGGAGCTACAAACTGAGAAAATATTCCAAGCAAAGTGTTGCAAAGTAATGAAGTTGATTTGTAAAAAGGCTAAATGATCAGGAACCCATGCAGCTGTGTATTGAGCAAAGAGGAGAGATGAAGAAAACAATAATTAAGAAGTGGCTACCTCCCATAGTGTGCAGATCTTGTGTTGTCACTGAATTCCATCAATAGTGATTTAGTGCCTGGGTCCATGCATTGCATGAGGGTTTACATAGACTTTGACAGATTGGCATGGAATAGGCAAAAAAGCCATTGAGGCAAGCTGATGGCAAACTGGACTGGACATCCACAGCCGCATGTCAACAGTAGAATAAGCCTTGATAACATTTTAAGGGTTGGAAGACAAAGAGTCTGCACAAGCCAGCACAAAAGATAAAGATCTGTTGCTGACAAGCAGTTGCAGGCCTTCTAATACATATGGGAGTATACATATATTGTTTCAAGCTCTCTTCGGCAGCAGGACACACTTGCAAGCTGAAAACAAAATTCTTCTTCAGTGGCTAAACAAACTGAAGGAATGGAGACAGCAAAATCAATTTTCCACTTTTGAAGTAGCAAGCCATATTTTGGACCACAGGGTTGACTACAGGTTAATTTCTATGATCAATAACTCTCTAATAACCTTAGAAGCTATTTTTCAGGCTGGCCACTTTCAAGGCTTCCCTTCAATCAGGCACTTAATTGAGTATTGGGTCATCAATGAAATGGAGGAAAAGGAGGTAACAAACACAGTCATGTCCTGCTGTGTCTGAATGAATTAGGAATTCTGAGAAGAGTCAGAGCATCAAAGCAGCTGAAGATTCCAAAATGGATGGACACCTAAGCTCTTTGCCCAGTTTCTGCTGAAAATCCATGACACGCATCCATGCACAGCAGGGCATGCAGCTCTATCAGAGTCCCCTAGTAAGTACATTTTTTAGTTCAGCAGAAAAAATACCTCACCTCATGCTATTCACAAAGGAATTTACAAGTAGTATCTTTATGAGTGCAGAATCTCTGCACATGAAATGATAGGTCTTTTTATGTGAAGAGATGCCACACTCTTAAAGAAACTACTCCCTTTGTGAATAGCACACAATTGTAAACTTGCACAAAACTGTAAGTTTACCTTTGTGAATCAGGCCCAGAAGGTCTGCAACTGTTTTACTAAATTAAAAAATATTGCAATTATTCAATTAAAATGAATAAAGTATAGACGAATAAGGAAGCAACATTCAAAATTTTAAATCATCTACTTTTGATTGTGAATTACACAATGTATTTCAATATTTGAGTATTTGTTTGGTCTATACTTATTTTTGGGGTTTTTAGGTCAAAAACAGAGAAATTGCTTAGGCCCAGGGTCCCTGGCTTCCGATAATCACTCAGTGGGGGTACAAAAATGACTCAGTGGGGTCCCAGGATTCCAGTAATGATTAGGTGGGGGTCCACAGAAGTCAAAAGGTTATGAACCGCTGGCCTAGAATTTAACTGAAGAAAAAGAAGTTCTTGTATATTCTCATTCAAATACTGGAGTGAGAGCTAACTATGAAGACACATGGCTATACCAGACAAGTTAAAGAATTCTAGCCTCTCCAGTGATAAGCCATTACTTCTTCTCTATGTACTTAGGACATAGTTATGCATACCTCTATACAGCTTCCTAAAGTATTAAATATTACTGGTCATCACTGAAGTTGATTTATTTCATTTTATAGAGTCGCACAGCTTTATATTGGAAGGACTACGTGCCGGCCTCCACCTATGCCCTAATAGAGTAAAAGGATGTGGATTGGCATTTTCAATTTTCCAAGGCAACAAAGATAGAACTAGGCAGTTTGTAATTTGTAGTGAACGTCCATGACATGGATTTTTCTAGCACCTGAAGCACAAGTTACTAACTTGTGTAACGATATATCTGTAAGAGACAGTAGTTAGTGACAGATTCCTTACCTTAGAATATCCCCAGGCGTCAGGCTGGATCCGGAAAGTTTTTGCGTAGCAGTACCCTTGCGCGTCGGTAGTCTGCGTCGTGATCGCCGGGATGACGTCGCGGGCAGTACTTGGACGCCGCCCCTGCGCGCTGACGTCAGTTCTGTACACAACTTTCCGCGCCAGGAACGCAGAGCCATGCAAGAAGCTGACATAGGTGTCTGAAAAATACTAGGGCCCTGAAAGGGATGTCCTTAACCCTAGAAATCAGTTCGCAGAACGGGGAGGATGGGTGGGGCGGTAAGGAATCTGTCACTAACTACTGTCTCTTACAGATATATCGTTACACAAGTTAGTAACTTGTGCATCTGAAAGAGACACGTTAGTGACAGATTCCTTACCTTAGAATAGATACCCCAGCAATACCAACCCCGGTGGTGGGTCTGCGAACAAAGATCAG
This sequence comes from Calotriton arnoldi, assembly GCA_963921515.1. Taxonomy (NCBI): domain Eukaryota; kingdom Metazoa; phylum Chordata; class Amphibia; order Caudata; family Salamandridae; genus Calotriton; species Calotriton arnoldi. Next base: position 5,101,636 of record CAWUFW010000074.1, on the reverse strand, counting down.
ACAAGGAAGTCCCGGAGGACAGAACGGCCAAAGAAGCCGTCCCTCCGGACCTGACTGTCAAGGCAGTAATGCTTTGTAAACGTGTGCAGCGAGGCCCACGTAGCTGCCTGACAGATATCCTGAAGCGGAACTCCGCGGCCCAAAGCCGTGGTAGCAGCCGTTGCCCTGGTGGAATGGGCACGCAGCCCAACAGGAGGCTCCTTCTTAGCCAAAGAATAGCAGGCCTTGATGCACAAGGTAACCCAGCGGGAGATGGTTCGTTTGTGCACCGCCCGACCTTTTTGGCGCCCACGTAGCCAAAAAGAGCTGGTCATCCCCCGGAAGTGTTTTGTGCGGTCGATATAGAAGGAGAGCGCACGTTTTGGGTCCAGACGGTGGAGCCTCTCTTCCTCTCTGGAAGGATGCGGAGGCGGAAAGAAGGTAGGCAAAGTGATGGTCTGCCCAATGTGGAAGGCAGTAACCACCTTTGGCAAGAAGGACGGACGCGTCCTAAGAACAACCTTGTCTGGATGCACAGACAGAAAGGGAGGTTTGCATGATAGAGCCTGGAGCTCACTCACCCGCCGAGCGGAGGTGATGGCCACCAGAAAGGCTGTCTTCAGAGTGAGAAGACGAAGAGGACAGTTATGTAGAGGCTCAAAGGGAGCGCACATTAAAAGGTAAGAACCAAGTTCAAGTCCCACTGAGGCATCACAAACGGAACAGGAGGGAAGAGGTGTGTAATGCCTTTTAAGAACCTGTTAACAACAGGGGACTTGAAAAGGGAGGGCTGATCAGGGAGCCTGAGGAAGGCCGAGATAGCACGAAGATAACCCTTGATGGTACCCAGGGCAGAACCCTGTTGGGCCAGAGAAAGAAGGAACAGAAGGACCTCAGAGAGAGGGGCAGAAAGGGGATTCACAGCCTTTGCTGTGCACCATGCCACAAATTTGTTCCACCTGCAGGCGTATACCACCTTAGTGGAGGGACGCCTGGCTGCCAGAATCACATCACAAACTTTGGGAGGCAAGTCGAAAGGAATCAACTGCCGCCGCTCAATCTCCACGCAAGCAGGTGTAGACTGGACAGGTTCGGGTGGAGGACCGTCCCCTGCTGCTGCGACAGAAGATCCTCCCGAAGAGGCAGACGGATCAGGGGATCTACGCTCATACTGAGTAGCTCGGGATACCAAACTCTTCGAGCCCAGTCCGGAGCCACAAGAATGACTTGGGCCCGGTCGTGCCGAATCTTCTTCAACACTCTGGGTAGAAGTGGTATAGGCGGAAAGGCGTACAATAGACCGCAACTCCACTCGTGACGAAAAGCGTCGCCGAGCGAGTGCCGCCTTGGAAATTCCAACGCGCAGAACTGATGACATTGCGCGTTCTCTTCGGTGGCGCATAGATATAACCAAGGCTCTCCCCACTGTAGAAAGAGTCCTTGCGCCACTTCCGAGTGAAGACGCCATTCGTGATCCATCATGCACCTGCGGCTGAGTTCGTCCGCCCTGGTGTTCAGGGAACCTGCCAGGTGTTGAACCATCAGGAACATGCCCTGATGTTCCAGCCATGTCCAGAGGCGCAGAGCCTCCTGACAAAGGGTCCACGACCCCACCCCGCCTTGTTTGTTGCAGTACCACATGGCGGTGGTGTTGTCTGTGAACACCTGCATTACCTTCCCTTTGACAGAGGGAAGGAATGCCTTGAGTGCAAGTCGGATCGCCCGGAGCTCCAGAAGGTTGATATGGAGCTGGGACTCCGCCGGAGACCAGAGGCCTCTGATCTCCGCCTCTCCCATGTGACCGCCCCATCCCAGAAGGGACGCGTCCGTCACAACTGTGTGCTCTGGCTGGGGAAGGGAGAGGGATCTGCCCATGACCCATTGCCGGTTCGAGAGCCACCACTGCAACTGTTTTGCAGTCCCCTCCGAGATCTGGACGTGATCGGACAGGTTGCCCTGGTGCTGCGCCCACTGGAACTTCAGGTCCCACTGCAGAGCCCGCATATGCCATCTGGCATGTTTGACCAGCAGGATGCAGGAGGCCATGAGGCCCAGCAGCCTCAGGGTCATCCGTACCGAAACCCAGGATAAAGGCTGAAAGATCGGAATCATAGCCTAAATATCCCGGACTCGCCGTTCGGGAGGATAGGCCCGAAACTGCGTCGTGTCCAGAACTGCTCCGATGAAAAGGAGCTGTGGAGAAGGAATCAGATGCGACTTCGGCACATTGATGGAGAACCCCAGCGAGTGCAGGAGTTCGGCCGTAGTCTGGAGGTGGGAGACGACTGCCTGGGACGAGCCCGCCTTCAGCAGCCAGTCGTCGAGGTAGGGGAAGACTGAAACCCCTGCCCGGCGCAGATGAGCTGCGACCACCGCCATCACTTTCGTGAACACCCGAGGGGCACTGGTAAGGCCAAAGGGGAGCACGGTGAACTGAAAATGCTCGAGGCCTACCGTGAACCGAAGGTAACGCCGGTGGGCCGGCAGGACGGGGATGTGGGCCGGCAGGACGGACATGCGGTGGAATTGAGGTGGCATGGCTGGGGGGGTGGTCTCGAAGGGGAGGGAGTAGCCCCTTCGGACAATGTCCAAGACCCACCTGTCCGAGGTGATGGGACGCCAGTGGTGAAGGTGATGGCGGACCCTGCCCCCTACTGGCGTGCTGTGCACCGGAAAGGAGGGACTAGGAGGGCTTGGAGGCCGCGGACGGGTTGGAGGTGGTGGCCTGACCCGCACGCTGGTTGCCCGAACCGCCACGGCGGTATCCACGTCCTCGGCCACGCGAAGACGCCTGCTGTGCGGGCCGGTGGCTGGGCTGCTGACGTCACTGGGCGCCCCTTCCGTGGCCACGATAGGGGCGAAAAGCAGAAGGTAGCTGAGGGCGTGTAGCAGAAAGGCCCAGGGACTTGGCAGTAGCCCGTGAGTCCTTAAAGCGCTCCAACGCATGGTCTGCTTTGGAACCAAAAAGACCGACCCCATCAAAGGGCATGTCCATGAGAGTATTCCGGACATCCCCTGAAAAACCAGTGGTTCTCAGCCAGGCGTGGCGACGCAGCGCCACCGTCGTTGCAATAGATCTGCCCAGCGAGTCGGCGGTATCAAGGCCACATCGTATGGTGTATTTGGCCGCATCCCTTCCTTCCGCAATGGCGCGGGAAAGCAGTGTCTGGACCTCCTCAGAACACTGGGGCAAAACAGTCGCCACCGAATCCCACAAGGAGTGGGTATATCGGCCCAAAAGACAAGCGGTGTTGATGGACCGCAAGCCAGCACTGGAGGAAGAAAAACCCTTCTTCCCAAATTGATCCAGGCGTTTGGATTCCCTATCCGGAGGGGCGGTAGGGAAGGCGGTTTGGGAAGCGGAGGCTTGGACAACCAAGCTCTCAGGAGTGGGGTGGACAGAGAGAAACAAGGGTTCGCCCGGAGCTGGGCGATGGCGTCGGGACACGTTCCTATCCACAGGAGCCCCTGTGTTGGGCTTGGACCAGGCGCCCAAAGAACGTCAGTAAGTGCATCGTTAAACGGCAGCACAGTCTCCAAGGAGGAGGCTGCCGGCTGAAGCACTTCTGTCAAGAGATTAGTCTTGACCGTCACCGTAGGGAGCCGGAGATGTAAGGCTCCAGCTGCCCTACGCAACACCGTTGCAAAATTGGCTCCCTCCTCCGTAGCCACGGGAGGAGACAGCATGCCAGTGCCAGGGGAAGTATCTAGACCACTGGCATCCCCTAGTTCCTCTGCCCAGTCCTCATCATACTGACACTGCTGTGCCAGAGGGTCCTCAGACCCCTCCCAGTCCTCCTGGTCCTCCTCCGGTTCAAAATAAGGAGGAGGGACATTGGGGACCCAAGGTCCCATCGGCGCCGGAACCGGCGTCGAGCGACGTCGGTCCGGCTCCATGTCCGGAGCCGGAGAGTACATGGGGACGACGCCGCCCGGAGCCCCGGGCGGCGTCAGGAACGGCACCGGAGACATCGATGCCGGCGGAGGCGTGGTCAGGTCGACCGGCGTCGATGGGGGTTGCGGTACCACCGGAGCCGGGATCGAGGCCGGGGCCGAAGCCGGGATCGAGGCTGGAGGCACGAGCGACGCCGGGACCGGAGTCGGCGGCGACGCCGGGGCAACCCCATCAGGGCCCGCGGGGCCCGAAGGCGCACCGGAGGGACCTTGAGGCCCGAAGAGGCAGGCCATGGCCGACAGGAATTCCTGTACTTGGGCCGGATCCGCCCCCGAACCCGGGAAGGACGGGTATTGCGGGGGCGACTCCACAGGCATGTCCGGGGCCGCGGGGACGGTGCCGGGAGGGGCCTCAGCCGAGTCGCGAGACCGGCGAGGCGAAGTCCTAGAGCGATGATACTTTTGGACTTCTTGTGCTTAGACTTACCGGACGACGAAGACTTGGATCCCGACGACCGGTGAGGACTCCGCGACCGACCCCTCGACCTCTCACGCGACCGGGGCTTGGTGTGGCGCGGAGCCGACTGCCGGGCCTCGAGGAGCTTTCGAGACCGCTCTCGCAAAGCTTTCGGGTTGAGGGCCCGGCAGTCGGAACACGACTTCGTGTCGTGGCCTCGGCCGAGGCAGAAGAGACACTCCAGATGCGGGTCTGTGATGGACATCATCCGAGCACAGGCGTCGCAACGTTTAAAGCCGGGCATCCCTACGTCACCTTGGAGTCGATTCGAAAGAAACAGTGAAAAAATTCACCAAAAAAGTTAGTCAAAAAATGACTAGGGCACTGCTCTTCCCGGATCTGCGCTTGCTGGCGCGGAAAAAGAAGAACTGACGTCAGCGCGCAGGGGCGGCGCCTAAGTACTGCCCGCGACGTCATCCCGGCGATCACGACGCCGACGACGGATGCGGAGCCGCACGACGCCGCCTACCGACGCGCAAGGGTACTGCTACGCAAAAACTTTCCGGATCCAGCCTGACGCCTGGGGATATTCTAAGGTAAGGAATCTGTCACTAACGTGTCTCTTTCAGATTTGCTTTTATTAGAACGTTTTGCTTTTATTAGAACTTTATCTTTTTGTCAGCAGGATGGATGACTTCCTTTTAGTTCTACTTCAAAGACAACATACTACAACAAGGTATGAGGCTACTTGGTTTCTACCAGGGCCAGAGGTAAAGAAAAATCGGCAACAGGTGGTAAACACTGCACTACTAAAGATGGGTGCCACAAAGTTGTCTAAGACCCTTGCATTAAAAAAAAAAGTGGCTTTTTAGAACTAATTGGCAATTTCATATGATGCTAGTGCTATCTCTCTATCATAACCATCTTCTCAGAAGATTAAGTTACATTTGGGGGGAGATACCAAACATATTTATCATTGGGTCTTTTCATGAAAACCAGGCCCTGAAAGGCTTTGAAGAATCAGTGAATCCAAGTTCAGTGAGTTGATCAGAGTAGTTAATGAGAGGCTTGGAATTCAATTTTCTGTAAAGAAAACAACAGTTCAGGATAAGGAGAACTCAATGGAAGAGCTGGCCTGTGAATTAGAGAACCCTTGGGCAACACAGAGGTTGTAGGTTTAAAAACACAGAGCAGCAAAAAAGCGGGATTAGGACTCCACTTTCTGAAACTCATAGGGTTCTTTTGTTTTCTAGATCTAGGAATACAAGGGGCCAGTGGGAGTGTTGCAATAGCATGGTACAGATGGCGCCCAGTGGAAAGGCAAGATTATGTTACGCTAGTCATTGTTCATGGAGAGTTGGGCACTAGGACAGCATTAAAGAGGATTCATTAGAGACCCTGTAACTAAGTGAAGTTTTCTCCTTCTTCTGCTGGGATGTGTGAGAGAAAGTCTGTGTGTAAATAGGCATATCTTGGTAGTGAGGAGCGTACTGGGAGGAGACCCAAGGATATAAAGCTGTAGGTTCGAACTACTATTTTCCCTCTACTTATTCCTTCTAAAACAATCCTGAGCTGAATAAGAGGGAGCCACATTGCAGGGTTTGGGCATAACCAGATCATTTTGGACATGTGTTGAAACCAACTTTGGAAGAACCAAGACCATTAGAGCCTAGAGCAATTTGCAAGAACAGGGTTAGCAGACAGTCAAGGAAGAACAATGGCAGAGCTCTAGATTGGGGGAATGCACTCTATATTGCAGGAGCTACAAGGATCGTTGGCTCAACTTCCAGATCAATGCACTCTATATTGCAAATGGATAAGTTACTTACCTGTAATCCTAGTTCTCTTCCAGGGGTATCCTCATCAAAGTCATAAGCACATGAATATTCCCGCCCATGCGCGGGACCCCGGAAACATATAAAACATATATGTGGAAACCATATAAGTAGCTCTATATATATATCCATATATATATAAAAACACAATGCAGCCTTCCAATACTAGAAAACGCTGAGCAATGTTGTAAGAATTTCCCTTGCACAGAAATACAATTCCAATAAAGCAGGGAGAAAATAAAACACATTTGAAAACTGCTTTAATGCACAGCAGAAAACACAATCCTGCAAAAAGGAATGAAAGAAACATTGCCAGCACATAGGCTGCATTGTAGAAAACAGTGTAGAAAGCTGAAAAGCTAACCCACAGAACACACAGAATAAACTGGCACCGTGCCTTTAAGGCAGCCATGACCCCTAGCTTCCCATCATGCCTCAGGGGTGACAGTTAGGTCAGTTGTTTTTTGCGGAGACCCGAAGGCCAGGGCAAAAAGAGATGACATGTATCTTGATCACTTGCCCGGGAGGCGGGTGGGTTGCTTATGACTTTGATGAGGATACCCCTGGAAGAGAACTAGGATTACAGGTAAGTAACTTATCCTTCTCTTCCAGGGGATCCTCATCAATAGTCATAAGCACATGAATAGAATAGCAAGCCCATACCCTCATCCTGCGGGCAAGTGACTAGAAAGCATACATTGTCAAAGAATATTTCAAAGACTCCAATTAAACTAGCATTGGAACAGATTCCTCAAGGAGGCTTGGCCAACTTGGGTATCCGCTCTGGAGTCAGAATCCAGACAGTAATGCCTGGTAAACGTATGGACTGACTTCCAAGTTGCAGCCTTGCAAATCTCGGCCATCGGTACATTGTGTAAGAAAGCTATTGTAGCAGCCTTTCCCCTAGTAGAGTGAGCTTTAGGGAGGCTAACAGTGGCCTGTTCGCTAATTGGTAAGCCAATTTAATACAGGACACTATCCACCTCGAAATGGATCGTTTGGAGGCTGGAAAACCTGTCCTAACAGAGCCGTAGTTTACAAACAATTGATCAGCCTTTCTAATGGATTTTGTTCCCTCCAAATAGAATTTGAGAACCCTCTTGAGGTCTAATGAGTGAAGAGACCTTTCTGCTGGTGTAGCAGGATTGGGAAAAAAAGAGGGAAGAGAAATTGTCTGATTGACATGGAAGTCAGACACCACTTTGGGTAGGAAAGAAGGGTGAGTTCTCAAAACCACCCTATTGTAATAGAAAACCGTATACGGTTCATTAGAACAGAGTGCTTGGATTTCACTCACTCTGCGCGCTGATGTAATAGCCACCAGAAACGCTACTTTCCATGTAAGGTGTTGTAACGTGGCCTTATGAATGGGTTCAAAAGGAGGACCCATCAGTTTTGACAAAACTAAATTCAACTCCCAAGGAGGAGAAGGAGGTCGGACAGGGGGATACACCTTCTTCAACCCCTGAAGGAAGTCCTTGACCACCTGAAGTTGAAAGAAAGAAAGTTGGTTGGGTGATTTTCTATAGGCTGTAATGGCCGCCAAATGAACTTTTATGGAAGTGTATTTCAAACCACATTTGGCCAAGTATAGCAGATACGGCAAGATTACCTCTTCTTGCCCGCTAGTCGGACTCCAACCATTACGCATATACCACAAGTAAAATCTTTTCCATTTAAAAGAATAAGAGGTTCTTGTGGATGGCCTTTTTGACTCCCTCAAAATGTCCATGCAATCCTGAGGAAGGTTCAAATGTCCGTACTGCAGGACCTCAGGAGCCATGCTCAGCGATGGAAGGCTGGGGTGAAGAATCTTCCCTCCCATTTTGGTCAGAAGGTCCGGCCTGCACGGGAGTCTCCTGTGCGGACAGATCGAGAGCTGTAGTAGGTCTGGATACCACCATTGGCGAGGCCAGTCCGGTGCTATCAGGATCATCTTCATCCTGGATCGGATGATCTTGGTCACCACCTTCGGGATGAGAGGAAGGGGCGGAAAGGCGTATGCAAACGTCCCGGACCAGTCTATCAAAAGAGCATTCCCTCTCGTTCCTGGTCAGTAAAACCTGGACGCGAAGGCGTGGCATTTTCTGTTTAGATCGTCTGCAAAGAGGTCGATGGATGGATGACCCCATTGATGAAAAATGTCCGCCACTACCTCGTCGTTGAGCACCCAGTCTTCTTGTTCTTCGAAGTGTCGACTGAGAGCATCTGCTCGCACGTTCTGTTCTTCTGGCAGATGCACCGCCGTGATCGAGAGGTTCCTGGCGAGCAGCCAGTGCCAGATCGCTTGAGATTCCAGAGACAGAGGGCGAGAGCGTGTTCCACCTTGTTTGTTTAAGTAATACATGGTGGTTGTATTGTCCGTTTGTATCAGAATCGACTCGGACTGAATCGATGGATGGAATGCCTTGAGGGCCAAATGAACCGCCCGCAGTTCTAACATGTTGATATGATAGGTCTGCTCTTTGCTGGTCCATTTGCCCTGAGTCTGCAGTTGACCCAGATGCGCTCCCCATCCCTGAAGAGACGCATCGGTTATCAGGGATTGTTTTGGAAGAGGCTGATGGAATGGTACTCCCACTAGAAGATTCTTTGGCTGAGTCCACCAGAGAATGGATTTCTTCGCAGTCTGAGAGATGAGAACTCGGTCTTCCCAATGACCCGAGGATTGGACCCATTTGTCCTCCAGATCCTGCTGCAACGGTCTCATTCTCAATCTGGCGTTGGGAATGAGAAAAATGCAAGAAGCCATCGACCCCAGCAGAGAAGCCACTTGCCTTACTGATGGTTGATGTGCTTGGAGGATGATGTTGATTTTGTCTCTCATTGATGACAATCTCTCCTCCGAAGGAAACACTTTTCCTAGGTCGGAGTTTAGGGTGGCGCCCAGATAGTGGAGCGATTGAGTTGGTTGCAACACTGATTTGTCCACGTTGACATGCAGGCCTAAGCGTCGAAGGAGATCCAGGCAGATGTGAAGGTGCTCCTGCACTATGCTGGGAGATGACCCCTTCAACAGCCAGTCGTCCAGGTATGGATACACAAACAGACCTTGGCCATGTAATGCTGCTGCTACTACTGCCATGCATTTCGTGAATACACTTGGGGCAGATTTTAGGCCGAAGGGTAAGACCTTGAACTGGTAATGCTTTGCGCCCACCATGAACCGCAGGAACTTGCGATGCCGTGGTGTGATTGGAATGTGAAAGTACGCATCTTGGAGATCCACCGAACACATCCAATCGCCTTTTCTCAGATGTGGAAATATTTGATGGAGCGCCAACATTCGAAACTTTTCTTTTTGATGAACTTGTTCAGCAAACGTAGATCTAGAATTGGTCTGAACTTGTTCGGTTGGTCTTTTTCTGAACAAGGAAGTATCTTGAGTAAACTCCCTTTCCTCTCTGTGCCGGAGGGACCTCTTCTATGGCCAGTTTCCTGAGAAGGGTCGACACTTCCTGACGCAGGAGATCTCGGTGTCGATGACGGGATTTTACCGGAGGAATGTCTCTTGGGGACGCGCAAAAACGTAGTGCGTACCCATTGTTTAATATATTCAGCACCCACTGGTCTTTGGTGATGTTGCGCCACTCTTGAATGTAGTTTGAGATACTTCCTCCCACTGGAGTGTGCAACGGTGCTAGAGGAAGTAGAAAATCATTGCTTCCCTTGAGTTTTTGCTGTGAAAGAGGACTGCTGTTGGTGTCCTCCTCTTCCTCTCGAGGAACGACTGCCTTGGAACTGGGACTTGTTCTGTTTGTTTGGCGACCATTGAGGGGTTTGAACCCTCTGTTGGTAATTTTTACGATTGTAGGGCCTGTAACGTCGTTTAAACTCTTTTTTCTTCTCCAGGCCCACAGCCTTTAACGTGTCCAACTCGGCCTTCATTCTGGCCATTTCCTCATCTGTGTGTGATCCAAACAGTGAGTTGCCAGAAAACGGAAGATTCAAAATGCGCTGCTGCGCCTCAGGTTTCAACGCTGTCAAGCGCAACCAGGAAGATCTTCGTGCACATATGCCATGTGCATAAGAGTGAGCCGCCAAAGACGCCCCATCCGCTGCAGTGCTAATTACCTGGTTGGCCACCAGCGCACCTTCCTGGAGAATCTCAGAGAAATCCTGCTGATCCTCCTTTGGGAGTTTGTCTTTGAAACGGTCCATTGAATCCCATAAGGACCTATCATAACGGCCCAGCAGAGCTGCAGCGTTAGACACCTGAAGAGAAGACGCTGCAGAGCCGCAAGCTTTCTTACCCCAAGAGTCCTGCGCCCTACTTTCTCTGTCTGGAGGGGCTGAGGAGGAAGAAGCAACTGCGTGTGTCTTCCTTGCTGCTGCAATAATGACAGAGTCCGGTGGCGGATCCGATTTGAGAAAAAGGGGATCTGATGCAGCAGGTTTATATTTTTCAGGATCCGAGCCGGGGCTGCTTTAGCCGAGGATGGAGTGAGGAAGATGTCCATTACCGGCTCGATGATCCCAGGAACCAAAGGAAGCAATGGCCTAGTCGCAGACCTTTGATGGAGGGTCTCGAAAATAATGGACGTGGTGGTCTGAGGAGTTAACATGGGTATACCTAGCTTTTGTGCTCCTCTGGAGAGAACATCGTGAAAAGTGTTCACATCATCGATGGGTGACACCCTAGAAGGAGGACTATCCATAAGGGTAGGAGAGTAGTCCCTTTTGGATGAGTGCGAAGATGAGGACGAAGATGGTGTTCGTCGTCTCTTGCGATGACCCTGAGTCGACCTGCGCTCAGGAGATCTGTGTTCTCTTGTCCGAGTGGTAGGGGACCTGTCCACTTCCTGCACGAGACGTTGTAACGGCGATCTGTGCAGTGGGCTGGAATAGTCCGTAGGTCGCCGGGTGTGACCTGAGGGCTCTTTCTGCCAATGATGGAGAGGTTGTAGCCATCTGGGCGAAAGATGGATTGAAGGAGATCGTGGTCTCCTTGGAGAGCGTCTTGGAAGCTCAGGCGAATGAGCAGAAGAACTGCGTGATGTCGCAATTGTCTGGGGTGAGCTCCGAATAGAATGGGAGGACTCTCTGCGACTTCTGGAGCATGATCGGCGTCTTGACGACGTTGATGGAGAGTGCCTCGACGTCGACCTGCTCTGCGTCACCATCACTGTTGAGTCTGTAGGGCCTGATTTTCTCCTCGACGGCGACCCCTCAGTGTGTTTCGACGTTGTATGGTACGACGTCGAACCCCTGGAGCCCACAGACTTAGCCTTCGACGTTGAGCGTGCAGGAGACCCCAACAAAGAACGGATGGACGGAGAAATCCTTCTCGACGTCGCTTCTTGCCTGTTCGATCTCTCTCTCGACGCTGACCGTCTACTGGAAGCCAGTGGAGTTGAGATCGGGGCACTTCTCGCCGTCGACGGAGACCGCCGCCTCGACGTCGAACGACGCTTGGTGTACCTCACCCTGGGTTTCGACGACGGATCTTTCCTCAACGTCGGCGAAGATCGAACCTTCGACGTCGAACGTCGCTTGAACGACGACGGAGGCGATGAGTGTCCTGCCTCAGGTGACGAGGCGTGTCTCGACGTTGACCGTCGCCTGGTTGACGGCAACGGAGACACCTGCTTCGACGCCGATCGCCGATGATCTGGCGACGGCGGAGCATGTCTCGACGTCGAACGCCGAGCAGACGGCGACGACGGAGATCTATTTCTCGACGTTGTGCGAGCCCACACCAACGGAGAGCGACTCCTCGACGCCGATCGTCGCCGGGTTGACGGCGGAGGATCCGACGTACCTGTTGTCTTCGTCGACGACCGGTGTTCTCTCGACGGCGAGCCCGCCGTCGATGGTCTTCTCGTCGACGTTTTCGTTGCCGATGAAGGTTTTTGAGGCGCCGAGCCAGACGCCGATGGAGAGCAGACTGGAACCTTACTTCTAGATGGTGTAGTGGCTCTCTCTTTCCTCTTCTTCATCGGAGACCTGCCTCTTGAAGGAGTCTTCTTCTCAGCCAGTCCATAGAGGCGAATCATCTCCCTGTCCTTAAGAGTTCTATTGGACAGCAGCTGGCAATGCTGACAGGTCTTGGCATTATGATCAGAAGGCAAGCAGAGAATACAGACAGAATGGGAGTCTGTTTTAGCCTTCTTCTTGCCACAGGCAGGGCAAGAGTCAAAAAGAGAGGGCATTTTTTGGTGGAAAATAATGCTTAACTCTCTTAAAAACAGCAGAGATCTACTTCAACAACAAAAAACTGTCGAAGTAAAAAGCTTTTGACAAAAAGAAGTATTTTCTGATAGAAATCAGAAAAAAGTAAGAGCTGAAGTAACCAGGGTCCTGACAGAAGGAGCCGGAAAAAACAACTGACCTAACTGTCACCCCTGAGGCATGATGGGAAGCTAGGGGTCATGGCTGCCTTAAAGGCACGGTGCCAGTTTATTCTGTGTGTTCTGTGGGTTAGCTTTTCAGCTTTCTACACTGATGTTTTCTACAATGCAGCCTATGTGCTGGCAATGTTTCTTTCATTCCTTTTTGCAGGATTGTGTTTTCTGCTGTGCATTAAAGCAGTTTTCAAATGTGTTTTATTTTCTCCCTGCTTTATTGGAATTGTATTTCTGTGCAAGGGAAATTCTTACAACATTGCTCAGCGTTTTCTAGTATTGGAAGGCTGCATTGTGTTTTTATATATATATGGATATATATATAGAGCTACATATATGGTTTCCACATATATGTTTTATATGTTTCCGGGGTCCCGCGCATGGGCGGGAATATTCATGTGCTTATGACTATTGATGAGGATCCCCTGGAAGAGAACAATCAGTTATGAGACTAAGAAAGGAATATAGTAAATCGGCTTGACAAGGGCTTGGTTAACGGTAGCAGGTATTTGCTTACAAACTGACATCACTTACCTGTAACCCCAGTTCTCCGAGACTGGAATCTTTCATGTATTCACATGCTTGAATCATTCCCCATCGTCAGGCTGGGAATCCTGGGTACTCTTAAATAGCAGTAAACAGAGTTAAAACGGCCACTGAACTAGTGTCTGATTAGTAGCACATCCACCTCATTTCAAGCAACCTGAACCTCAGTCAATGAGGTGGAAGTATCAGCTCTCCTACTTCCTCTAGAGGCCACCACAGCTCAGATTTTAAAGCACAAGAGTGAGGACAGTAGGGGGGGATGTGGCCGACCATCAGGCAAGTTGGCTACTTACTAAAGCGGCTCCCGATACCCATCGGCAGAATCCGCTCTTTTATCCATCTTCCGCGACTCTCTGGCTACCGCCTTCCATTAATTGTTCAGCAGCTCTGGCCTGACACCCATGGTAGATATGTGGCCCTTACTGGGAGCTGGGAGGGGACTATTCTTTACATATGTTCGGTTTATGTCCCACCCTGTCTATGTGACCTCACATTCCCCGACTGAAGTGCCCTACTCCTACAAATGCCTGAGAGTAAATTGTTGATGGGGGCGACTTCAATGCAGCTATATACGACCAGAGAGACCTCAGGCCCCACAGATTGGGCCCTTCCCGCAGCCCACTGGCAGAGTTCCTGACTGCCTTAGGCCTGATGGTGAGCGTTTAACCCTACGGCCCGAAAATATACATTTCACTCGGGAGTGAACGGTAGCCTCTCACGTATTGATTATCTTCTTACCCTCACATACCAATTACAATGCTTTTCGGGAGACTGTTTTTTAGAATGAGGGATATCGGACCACTCCCCTACATGGGTAGAATTTGCTCTGCACAGTAGCTCGGCCCCTTGAAACATAGAGATTAACTCCTGGTACCTCAAAGTTTCCCACATCAGACAGTCTTCTTACGACGACAGAACAATACTTTTCTGATTACGAACAGTCTGTTGAATCCACCCAGACATTGTGGGAGACGTATAAAACGGTTACTAAAGGGAAAGTCTCTCCTTAACAGTTGGTCACAAAGGCGACATGTGTGGCAAACTTGAACAGTTTGAAAACTAAATTCAAGTGTAGGAAAGAAATCTACTAGACCCACCATGCACAGACAGTAAACATGCCGTGCAAATTAAACAAAAGGAATACAAGTATGTGGCCATAGACGCAGCTAAGGCACACCACAGAGCCACACAACACTGCGTGTATGTGGTGGGCAACAAGGCAGGAAAACTCCTGGCGTGGTTAGATAAACGACATCAGGCTGGCCGTTGGGTATTGGAAGTCAAAGCTGAAGATGGAACTACTGTCAGACAACCAAGGAATTGCAAATGCCTTTGCTAATTACTATGCCCAACTCTATTCACCAGCAGATTCTTCCACAGTGCAGGAATCCAAAGAACTCTTGACTGACATCCGCCTTACTAGCCTCTAGCCTATTGATAAAGCCAAGCTTGATGAAGACATAATGAAGGATGAAATTGTGAAAGCAATACATGACCTTGACCCCAACGGACTGCCAATTGAGTTATACAAGTTGATGGCCTCTAAAATTGCTCCACGTGTACAAAGATAGTGGTCAGCCAGGCACTCTTCCCAGAGACTAATGACTGGCCTCCATTGTAGTTACCCACAAGGAAGCCAAACCCCAGATGAATGCTACTCGTACCAACCGATATCGCTCCTCAATGCAGAGGTTAAAATTCATGCTAAAGTATTGGCATCACGCCTAATAAAGCAATTATGACGCTGGTGCATCCAGACCAATCCAGCTTTATGCATAACAGAAATACCTCCCTTAACTTGCGACACCTCTATGGTGTGCTCAGTCAAACGGGTAACCTTCAAGAAAGTGCCCTAGTACTCTCACTCGATGCCAAGATAGCTTTTGACACAGTAGAGTGGACCTATATGTTTGAAGTCCTGGCCAGACTGTGCTTCAGCCCGCGCTTTTTAAAGTGGGTGCACTTACTATACTCTGGCCCACATGCAGGTCAATGGGGGCCATAGTCAGGTCTTTGAGCTTCAAAGAGGCACGCAACAGGGATGCCCTTTGTCGCCTCTAATATTCGCATTGGTGCTAGAACCTCTTGCAGCCTGGATCGTCAGGCTCCGCTGATTCGCAGGCTCCGCTGGACAGATGACTGGGAAGACAGAATATTGTTGTATGCAGATGATATACTGCTCATCCTTACGGACCCATATTTTACATTGACTGATGCAGATATTTTCTCTGTTTGGCCGATATTCCGACTAGACAATAATGTGGCATAAATCCTTAATTTATATTCTGAGGGGTCCAACACCGAGGTTACCTCGTGTATGCAAGGCCACTATAGCAGCGGAGGGATTCTGATACCTTGGGATCTATATTACAACCGACCCAAGTTTTTTTACTAAAAGCTTGCTACCCACACTGCATAGACTAAAAAGTGATGTCAGACACTGGAGATCCCTGCTGTTGTCGCTCCTTGGAAGAGTCGCTTTATTTAAGATGATGTCCCTGCCCTGCTTCCTGTATGCTTTGCACAATACACCATACCTCGTGGAAAACGCATACTTCAAATCCCTAGAAAGCGAACTCCAAATACTGCTATGGGACGGGGGTCAAGCACGGATAGAGCTGCAGAAACTCACGAGGGGATGGTACAATGGTGGGATCGCCCTTCCTGGTATCCAAAAATATTACTGGGTGGCGCAGCTGAGTCTTTCAGCCCCTAGATGAACCTGCATACCAAATGGACAGACTGTGGATGCACCCAAGGGAACACCTTCACACTCTCTATGATACTGGTGCATGTTAGCCAAGAAAGTGGTGTACAAAGGTCGGAGATGCCCCTAGAAATGGACTAAAGTTTGGGGATGCTAGCATGAATATCGAGGTTGCATCTGTGACCAGTTTAGTTCAAACACTGGGGAACGATCAATGTCTGACAACTTAGGATTAAATTCAGCTATTTTTCACACAGCGGGTGAGAGGAGGGAATGTTTCTTAGTAATGTATGCTGAGATATTAGGATGTTTTTTACATATGACAATGCACGACCAGATTTACTTTGTGTTTTATACAATAGTATCATTAAAAAGATGTATTTAAAACAAAAGAGAGAGGACAGTATGTAATGAATGAGCCTCTGACAGAGGAGGATGGAGGGTTGATTGTGAATATTTCAAAGATTCCAATGTCGGAGACCTGGAGTTATAAATAAGTAATTTCTTCTCCAACAATAGACCTTTTATATAGTCACATGCTTGAATTAAAATAGTAAGCAGTACATAATAATAAAAAAAAACTGTTTAAAAGAAAATAGGAAACACGCTCACCTTTACTGAAACAGGTTTCTGAGGACTGCCTGTCCCACTGCTGTATCGGCTTCTGCAGCAATGTCACGGCAGTAATACTTTGGAAACGTATGCCTGCTTCTCTAGGTAGCTGCCCAGCAAATGTTTTGCAAGTACACACCAGAGTAAAGGTCTGCAATTGTTGTCCTGCTCCTAGTGGAATGCACCCTCACTCTTCCCTAGATTGGAATGCTTGGTTTTGCTGTGGCAAAAGATAATGAAGGCTGAGAGGCAACGTGCTATCCCCTGTTTGGACACGGGATGACTTCTACCGGTTTGTACAAAACACAATTTGTCTGTGGACTGTGTGTTCTTTGTCTTGTCTATGTACAACTGGAGGCATCCATGCAAGTCTAGTGAAGGAAGTGATCTTTCTGCTGAAGCAGATGGCTTTTGGGTAGAAAGATCATGGAACGACTGGTTCATTCATGTGACCATGTCAGTAGGAACCTTGGGTATGAACTTAGAGTTGGTTTTCAGAATGACTCTGTCCCTTGTGAATAGAAGAAAAGGTTTTTTGATTGTAAAAGTTTACATTTACCCTACTCTTCTTGCTGATCTTAATACAAGTAGAAGCGGTGTTTTCCATGATACGAACAGTACGCCTTGTGTACTGGTTCAAAGGGAGGTTGCATTAACTGACCAAGGATGGTATTGAACTCCCAAGGAACTGGATGTTGTAGTAAAGGTGGAAATGCTCTGAAGAATCCCATCATAAATTGTTTTATAATTTGTTGGGAGAACAGAGTGGATGATGCAATTTCTGCTCTACTAAATCATGATATTTCCGCTAGATGGACTTTTACTGATGAATATTTAAGTCCATGTTTAGATCCAATAAGTATGGGAGTATCTGATGAGGTTGTATCGGAAGTGGAGGAAGCCCTCTGGCTTTGCACCAAACACAGAAATGTTTGCACTTGGCATTGTTAGTTTTTGTAGTTGCCGGAGCGCGTGCCTAAACTAGGATGTATACGCAGACGTGTGGTAGTTCCACGTGGCCAAGTACCAAGCTGTCAGGTTCAGAAAACTGGGGTTGTGGGGCAGTGCTTATCCATGTTGTCTGGAGAGAAGCTTCGAGTGTGATTACAGATGGATGTGCTGACAGATGGAGTTCATTGGACCAGTATTGGCATGACCACACCGGAGCAATGAGGATCAGAGTGCAATGTTCTATCATCGCCTTTTTCAGCACCCTAGGGATCAGGAAAATTTAGAAAAGGTATAAGCAAAGATTTTTAACCATCTGATCAAAAGGGCCTTGCCAGTGGTTACTGGATGAGAAAATCTGATTCCAAAACACTGGCATTTCTGGTTGCTGGAGTCGGGAAGAGATCGATCATGGGCTGATCCCATTACTGGAATATGTATTCAACTTGGTCTTCAGTGCAGTTCCCACTCATGGAAATCTGACAGTTGTCGACTGAGTCCATCAGCCTGATCGTTTTGGTGACCTGGCAGGTGTTCCAAAGCAATGTCAATATTGTGAAAAATGACCCAGCCACTTCTGAGAGGGGTTGTGATGTGCTCCGTGTTGTTAGGCTATGAGGAACATAGATGGAATATTGCCATTCTGATTAGAACTGCCTGCCCTGCTAGCCTCGGGAGGAACACCTGCAGGTCTAGTGTTAAGGCTCAGAGCTCTAACACACTGATATGAAACATCTTTTCTGTATCCGATCAGAGGCCTTGGGTCAATAGTTCTTGCAGATAAGCTTCCCAATTTTCCATTGACGCATTCATTGTTAGCATAACTCTTTGTGTTACACGTTAAAACAAGAGACCTGCATTTAGATTGGTGAAGATTTTCCACCACAATAGTGCTTGCTTCAGTCTTCTTGTGACTGGAACTATGTCGTCCTTTGGGCCTTGAATTTGTTTCCAATGAACGTCCTGTTCTTGGTGGACAGATCTCATTTGGAGTCTGCAAAAAGGAATTAGGCTTATGCAGGATGGTATCAGGCCTAACAGGGACTTCTATTGTTTGACTTTGACTGATTGCTTTGTAGACAAGCTGTTTGCCATGGCTTGGAGCTTGATTGCGCTCTCCGCCAATGGGAAAACCTTTCCCACTTGTGTGTTGAGGTGCACTTCCGTGTGGGGCTCTAAAATGTATTTTTCTTTGTTCAGCGTGAGACCCAAATTCAGAAATAGATTGATACAGGTGGTCACAGAAACTATTGCTTCTTCCTTTGGTTGAGCCAGTTGTCGACAGAGTAAGGCAGCAACAGGCGGCAGGCACTTTGGTGAAAATTCAGGGGGCTGACTTGAGGCCAAAAGGGAGTGCCTTGAACTGATAATGTAGTCCTGCCACTGAAAAGCAGAATTATCTTCTGTGCTTCTGGTGGATAGTATGTGGAGGTATGCACCTGAAGATCCAGGGATGTTATGTAGTCACATTCCTGGATTATTAGGAGGACCTCCTAAAGTGTAATCAAATGAAAACAATTTTTCTTCAGAAACTTGTTCATTTCTTTAAAGTCCAAAATTGGTCTCCTCGTCCTGTCTTTTTTTTAGAAGAATCTTGAGAAAAATCCCCGGTTTCTCGGAGATTTGGGGACCTTTTCTATCACTCCTTTGAAGAGATGAAGGATAATTTCTGGTGTAGCTCCCTCAGATGGAGGTGATGTTTCTATCTGGGTGGGCAGATAGGTGGTCTTTGAATATTATCTAATGTATGACCTTTGTGAACAATTTTCAGCACTCAGTCTGATATTAAATACTCCCAATCGGAAGCAAAAAGGGAAATTGGTCAAATTCAGGAAACAAATAGGTCTCCTTTTTTGTGCTGCCTTCATGGAAGTGCTTAGTGGGGCACATTTCACAAAATCTTTCCTAGAGGAGGCGGCATCCCCCCTCAGGAGGGAACTTTTCTTTATCCAGTAAATATAGTACAACCCTCCACTCTCTTTTCTTTAGAGTCTTTGTAGGAAATGTCTTACATATATCACAGCGTGAAGCCTTGTGAGTAAGGTAAAGGTAGTAAATACACTAGGAATTCGGATAATCAGTGTAAATCTTCTTCTGTCCACAAGTGGAACAAGATTTGAAAAGAGATTTCTTCTCTCTGTCAGCCATGGTAACAGTTGGTGACAGTTGACAGAATAGAAGTAAAGATTCTTCCTGGCCTAGGAAATCCTAATTTTCCCTAAAAACATTTACCAGTACTGGTAGCTGAAGATAGGGTAGATCATTAGAGTAACTGTTTTAATGCCACTGAAAGGTAAGAGAGGGCTCTGATTGGGGCAATGTACAAGAGGAATCTGAGCTATGATGAGCACTAGGGGGAGTAGGAGAGCGGACACTTCCACCTCCTAGGCTGAAGTCTGGGTTCCTGCAAATGAAGTGGATGTGCTACTAAACAAACACTGTTGTTCAGGTCTTTGTACATTTTAACACTGTTTATTGTTATTTAAAAGTATGGGGATTCCCAGCCTGAAGACGGGGAATGATAGAGGCATGTGAATATATGAAAGATCCAATGTGGGAGAACAGCTGATTTTATACTGTGTTTTTGGAAGCCATGTTAGTTATTAACCTGAATGGAAAAAGCTATTGGTATCACATGAGTTCTAAAATGACATTGTGACCAGAACTTGGAACGGAGCCTACATACAACTATATTCCTGTAAGCATAGCTGGTTTCACGTTATGCTTGCGGATTATTCTAGCAGCAAGTCAGAAAATTTACAATACAAAACAGATAGAAGCTGACCATATAGCTATATCCCAGGTGAAAAAGTCCAAGCATATCAGGTCCCAGTCCCGAAATAGCTGTGCAAGTGACCATCCCACAACAGTTGATAGAAAATAGAGAACTGACGGTTAATGCACAGAGTATGTTTGACAGCTGACAGGACTATTAGGGGACAAAACTACCCCCCCCCTCCCGAGGGCTCCTTCAAACTTGGTTGTACAAGACTAACACAAAGTTCTCAACTCTTACTGCCACCAGTTCAATGACATTTCAGATAAAGGCTGCCAATATAAACATCTTACACCCCGGTAACTACCTGTGTGACCTAAACACTATTACTATTTCTAACGAATTGTATATTTACCCTAGAATCTCCACTACTAAACATCAAGCAAAAACTCACAAAGGAATGCAAAAAAAAAAATGAAGGGTTGATCTCTATTGAGGAAACTAATGCAAGACCCTTGTAATAACTTTGGCCTAATTCCAAACGCACAAGTTACTAACTTGTGTAACGATCTATCTGTAAGAGACAGTAGTTAGTGACAGATTCCTTACCTTAGAATATCCCCAGGCGTCAGGCTGGATCCGGAAAGTTTTTTGCGTAGCAGTACCCTTGCGCGTCGGTAGGCGGTGTCGTGCGGCTCCGCGTCCGTCGTCAGCGTCGTGATCGCCGGGATGACGTCGCGGGCAGTACTTAGACGCCGCCCCTGCGTGCTGACGTCAGTTCTGTACACGACTTTCCGCGCCAGGAACGCAGAGCCATGCAAGAAGCTGACATAGGTGTCTGAAAAATACTAGGGCCCTGAAAGGGATGTCCTTAACCCTAGAAATCAGTTCGCAGAACGGGGAGGATGGGTGGGGCGGTAAGGAATCTGTCACGAACTACTGTCTCTTACAGATATATCGTTACACAAGTTAGTAACTTGTGCATCTGAAAGAGACACGTTAGTGACAGATTCCTTACCTTAGAATAGATACCCCAGCAATACCAACCCCGGTGGTGGGTCAGCGAACAAAGATCAGACAAGGAAGTCCTGGAGGACAGAATGGCCAAAGAAGCCGACCCTCCGGACCTGACTGTCAAGGCAGTAATGCTTTGTAAACGTGTGCAGCGAGGCCCACGTAGCTGCCTGACAGATAACCGGCAGCGGAACACCGCGGCCCAAAGCTGTGGTAGCAGCCGTTGCCCTGGTGGAATGGGCACGCAGCCCAACAGGAGGCTCCTTCTTAGCCAAAGAATAGCAGGCCTTGATGCACAAGGTAACCCAGCGGGAGATGGTTCGTTTGTGCACCGCCCGACCTTTTTTGGCGCCCACGTAGCCAACAAAGAGCTGGTCATCCACCCGGAAGTGTTTTGTGCGGTCGATATAGAAGGAGAGCGCACGTTTTGGGTCCAGACGGTGGAGCCTCTCTTCCTCTCTGGAAGGAGGCGGAAAGAAGGTAGGCAAAGTGATGGTCTGCCCAATGTGGAAGGCAGTAACCACCTCTGGCAAGAAGGACGGACGCGTCCTAAGAACAACCTTGTCTGGATGGACAGACAGAAAGGGAGGTTTGCATGATAGAGCCTGGAGCTCACTCACCCGCCGAGCGGAGGTGATGCCCACCAGAAAGGCGGTCTTCAGAGTCAGAAGACGAAGAGGACAGTTATGTAGAGGCTCAAAGGGAGCGCACATTAAAAGGTAAGAACCAAGTTCAAGTCCCACTGAGGCATCACAAACGGAACAGGAGGGAAGAGGTGTGTAATGCCTTTTAAGAACCTGTTAACAACAGGGGACTTGAAAAGGGAGGGCTGATCAGGGAGCCTGAGGAAGGCCGAGATAGCACAAAGATAACCCTTGATGGTACCCAGGGCAGAACCCTGTTGGGCCAGAGAAAGAAGGAACAGAAGGACCTCAGAAAGAGGGGCAGAAAGGGGATTCACAGCCTTTGCTGTGCACCATGCCACAAATTTGTTCCACCTGCAGGCGTATACCACCTTAGTGGAGGGGCGCCTGGCTGCCAGAATCACATCACAAACTTCGGGAGGCAAGTCGAAAGGAATCAACTGCCGCCGCTCAATCTCCACGCAAGCAGGTGTAGACTGGACAGGTTCGGGTGGAGGACCGTCCCCTGCTGCTGCGACAGAAGATCCTCCCGAAGAGGAGGATACTGAGTAGCTCGGGATACCAAACTCTTCGAGCCCAGTCCGGAGCCACAAGGATGACTTGGGCCCGGTCGTGCCGAATCTTCTTCAACACTCTGGGTAGAAGTGGTATAGGCGGAAAGGCGTACAACAAACCGCAACTCCAATCGCGACGAAAAGCGTCGCCGAGCGAGTGCCGCCTTGGAAATTCCAACGCGCAGAACTGATGACATTGCGCGTTCTCTTCGGTGGCGAATAGATCTAACCAAGGCTCTCCCCATTGTTGAAAGAGTCCTTGCGCCACTTCCGAGTGAAGACGCCATTCGTGATCCATCATGCACCTGCGGCTGAGTTCGTCCGCCCTGGCGTTCAGGGAACCTGCCAGGTGTTGAACCATCAGGAACATGTCCTGATGTTCCAGCCAAGTCCAGAGGCGCAGAGCCTCCTGACAGAGGGTCCACGACCCCACCCCGCCCTGTTTGTTGCAGTACCACATGGCGGTGGTGTTGTCTGTGAACACCTGCACTACCTTCCCTTTGACAGAGGGAAGGAATGCCTTGAGTGCAAGTCGGATCGCCCGGAGCTCCAGAAGGTTGATATGGAGCCGGGACTCCGCCGGAGACCAGAGGCCTCTGATCTCCGCCTCTCCCATGTGACCGCCCCATCCCAGAAGGGACGCGTCCGTCACAACTGTGTGCTCTGGCTGGGGAAGGGAGAGGGATCTGCCCATGACCCATTGCCGGTTCGAGAGCCACCACTGCAACTGTTTTGCAGTCCCCACCGAGATCTGGACGTGATCGGACAGGTTGCCCTGGAGCTGCGCCCACTGGAACTTCAGGTCCCACTGCAGAGCCCGCATATGCCATCTGGCATGATCGACCAGCAGGATGCAGGAGGCCATGAGGCCCAGCAGCCTCAGGGTCATCCGTACCGAAACCCAGGATAAAGGCTGAAAGATCGGAATCATAGCCTGAATATCCCGGACTCGCCGTTCGGGAGGATTGGCCCGAAACTGCGTCGTGTCCAGAACTGCTCCGATGAAAAGGAGCTGTGGAGAAGGAACCAGATGCGACTTCGGCACATTGATGGAGAACCCCAGCGAGTGCAGGAGTTCGGCCGTAGTCTGGAGGTGGGAGACGACTGCCTGGGACGAGCCCGCCTTCAGCAGCCAGTCGTCGAGGTAGGGGAAGACTGAAACCCCTGCCCGGCGCAGATGAGCTGCGACCACCGCCATCACTTTCGTGAACACCCGAGGGGCACTGGTAAGGCCAAAGGGGAGCACGGTGAACTGAAAGTGCTCGAGGCCTACCGTGAACCGTAGGTAACGCCGGTGGGCCGGCAGGACGGGGATGTGGAAATAAGCGTCCTGCAAGTCCAACGCTACCAGCCAGTCTCCAGGGTCGAGGGCAGTCAAGACCTGAGCTAGGGTGAGCATCTTGAACTTCTCCTTCCTGAGGAAGCGATTGACGTTCCGGAGGTCCAAGATAGGACGCATGTCCTCCTTGTCCTTTTTGGGCACCAGAAAGTAGTGGGAGTAGCAACCACGCCCTACTTCTGGGGTCGGAACATGCTCGATGGCCCTCTTGGCCAAGAGGGCCGTGACTTCCTTCTGTAGAAGCACCAAGTGATCCCCTGACATGCGGTGGAATTGAGGTGGCATGGCTGGGGGTGGTCTCGAAGGGGAGGGAGTAGCCCCTTCGGACAATGTCCAAGACCCACCTGTCCGAGGTGATGGGACGCCAGTGGTGAAGGTGATGGCGGACCCTGCCCCCGACTGGCGTGCTGTGCACCTGAAAGGAGGGACTAGGAGGGCTTGGAGGCCGCGGACGGGTTGGAGGTGGTGGCCTGACCCGCACGCTGGTTGCCCGAACCGCCACGGCGGTATCCACGTCCTCGGCCACGCGAAGGCGCTTGCTGCGCGGGCCGTTGGCCGGGCTGTTGACGTGACTGGGCGCCCCTCCCGTGGCCACGAAAGGGGCGAAAAGCAGACGTGAGCGGAGGGCGCACAACAGCAAGGCCCAGGGACTTGGCAGTAGCCCGCGAGTCCTTGAAACGCTCCAGCGCATGGTCTGCCTTCGAACCAAAAAGACCGACTCCATCAAAGGGCATGTCCATGAGTGTATTCTGGACATCCCCTGAAAAACCAGTGGTCCTCAGCCAGGCGTGGCGATGCAGCGCCACCGTCGTTGCAAGCGATCTGCCCAGCGAGTCGGCGGTATCAAGGCCACAGCGTATGGTGTATTTAGCCGCATCACGCCCTTCCGCAATGGCGCGGGTAAGCAGTGTCTGGACCTCCTCAGAACACTGCGGCAAAACAGTCGCCACCGAATCCCACAGGGAGTGGGTATATCGGCCCAAGAGGCAAGCGGTGTTGACAGACCGCAAGCCAGCACTGGAGGAAGAGAAAGCCTTCTTCCCAAAGTGGTCCAGGCGCTTGGATTCCCTATCTGGAGGGGCGGTAGGGAAGGCGGTTTGGGAGGCAGAGGCTTGGACAACCAAGCTCTCAGGGGTGGGGTGTTGGGAGAGAAACAGGGGGTCGTCCGGAGCAGGGCGATGGCGTCGGGCCACGTTCCTATCCACAGGAGCCCCTGTGGTGGGCTTGGACCAGGCACCCAAAAGAACGTCAGTGAGTGCATCATTGAACGGCAACACAGTCTCCGAAGAGGAGGCCGCCGGCTGAAGCACTTCTGTCAGGAGGTTAGTCCTGACGGCCACCGTAGGCAACTGGAGATTCAAGGCTCCAGCAGCTCTACGCAACACCGTTGCAAAATTAGCCCCCTCCTCCGTAGCCACGGGAGGAGACAGCATGCCAGAGTCAGGGGAGGTGTCCAGACCACTGGCATCCCCAAGTTCCTCAACCCAGTCCGGGTCAAACTCGCACTGTTGTGTGAGAGGGTCCTCAGACCCCTCCCAGCTCTCCTGGTCCTCCTCAGGTTCATAATATGGAGGAGGAGGGACATTAGGGACCCAAGGTCTCATCGGCGCCGGAACCGGCGTCGGGCGACGCCGGTCCGGCTCCATGTCCGGAGCCGGAGAGAGCCGGGGAACGACGCCGTCCGGAGCCCCGGACGGCGCCAGGAACGGCACCGGGGACATCGGCGGAGGCGTTGTTAGGTCAACCGGCGTCGATGGGGGTTGCGGCACCACCGGAGCCGGGATCGAGGCCGGGGCCGGAGCCGAGGCCGGGAAGAAGGCTGGTGGGACAGGCGACGCCGGGACCGGAGTCGACGGCGACGCCGGAGCAACCCCATCAGGGCCCGCGGGGCCCGAAGGCGCACCGGAGGGACCTTGAGGCCCGAAGAGGCGGGCCATGGCCGACAGGAACTCCTGTACTTGGGCCGGAGTCGCCCCGAACCCGGGAAGGACGGGTAATGCGGGGGTGACTCGACAGGCACGTCCGGGGCCGCGGGAACGGTGCCGACAGGGGCCTCAGCCGAGTCGCGAGACCGGCGAGGCGAAGTCTTAGAGCGATGACGCCGCTAAGACTTCTTGTGCTTCGACTTACCGGAGGAGCGCGAAGACTTGGATTCCGACGAACAATGGGGGCTCCGCGACCGGCCCCTCGACCTCTCCCGTGACCGGGGCTTGGTGTGGCGCGGAGCCGACTGCCGGACCTCGAGCAGCTTTCGAGACCGCTCTCGCAAAGCCTTCGGATGAAGTTTCCGGCAGTCAGGGCACGACTTCGTGTCGTGGTCTCGGCTGAGACAGAAGAGACACTCGAGGTGCGGGTCCGTGATGGACATCATACGGGCACAGACCTCGCAGGGCTTAAAGCCGGGCAACCCTATGACACCTTAGGAGTCGTGAAGACTCGTAGAAGAAAACAGTGAAAAATTCACAAAAAAAGGTAGTCAAAAAGTGACTAGGGCACTGCTCTTCCCGGATCTGCGCTTACTGGCGCGGAAAAAGAAGAACTGACGTCAGCGCGCAGGGGCGGCGTCTAAGTACTGCCCGCGACGTCATCCCGGCGATCACGACGCCGACGACGGACGCGGAGCCGCACGACGCCGCCTACCGACGCGCAAGGGTACTGCTACGCAAAAAACTTTCCGGATCCAGCCTGACGCCTGGGGATATTCTAAGGTAAGGAATCTGTCACTAACGTGTCTCTTTCAGATATTACATTCACTGTAGAAAGAGGTTGAAATGTGGTGTACCCACCTGAAAGACAAACTTGAACCAAAAGGTGTAATTCATAACCTTCAGTTAGGCTATAGTCTGGTTCAGATCACACAATCCACCACGGCCAGCACAAGGCACATTTTCTTATAGGAGGTAAACAAAAGAGATTCTGCTTTTCTAATACACTGCCATGTTCAATGACAGACTATAATATCCTTCTCACATGAGTCTGACGCCAGAAGTTACTGATGGGGTTCTAAAAATATTGAAATCCTTCATCGTTCACCCAACTGTATATGTTTCTAAGTGGTCTGTAGTAGCCAAAGTATATAATTCGATCTTTTAGTTTTCACCTGGCATCAGCCCTCTCATGAATCATTTTCAAAATTACCCCAAATCCACAAGCAACACAAAAGCCAGCCTGAAATATATGTGAATAACAGGTTGCCCTTACCACATGTTTCTCAGAGTGGGTGCCCAAATGCAAATCAAATAATAAAGGATGCACTTTCCTTCTCCACACTCTAAATTATCATTGCTTCAAACAAAGGATCATACCATGACTTGTCAGGTACGGTAGTATAGTTGACTATATATTTTCATATAAGCCACACAAGTTATGAAAACTGTGCGACCTGAAAACACAAGCTAGAGCTACTAAACTTTCATGACATTAGCTATCCCTCTCTAACTTAGATTAATACAACATATTGTACCTACGGCTTGACAAAAAAGGATCAACACGATGGAACAAATACAATGTTCTACAATCTAGACCACTAACAAACTTCGATGATCTGACCAGGTGAGTGCCAACCACTGGGTCTTCCAGACACTTTCTGCTATACAGACCTATCAGCTTATCCTAAACAGTAACTCACAAGATCAACTATCTTCTAAAAACATTTCTCAAAGCAAACTTTTCATGCACGTTCAGCTTTCCTGAAGGACATCTTCAATTATCTCACCTCCATAGGACTGGTAAAAAGAAGTGCGCAGATGTCACCTAAGGCCCCTAGCACTGGAACATCTTGCTCCAGTCACATCCACTAGAGTAGATTCCTCCTTCACACAGACAAAGAAAAGGTGGCGGTTGCTAATTTACTCTTTTATCATTTGCACTATTTGAAATAGCGAGGAAGCGATCACTAGTTTCTGTCACACTCAATTGACATGTCTGGTGTACCGAAGGCATGTTGGTGCAGAATGATGCCAAGACTGTTGCAATCTAAATCTTAAGAGTATATATATATGTATTTCACAACAATAATTAACCAGCACCTGTTGATTTTCTTTATTGCTTTCATCAGGCAAAGACTTAACCTCCGGTTGATCAGAGTTGCTTGTATTGTTGGGCCTTTCAGCATCACTGTTCATTGTATGTGGCTGTTGCACATGTGGAACGGAAATCAAATGATGTCCATCTTCAGCAGGAGTAGTGGGCAATCCTTCAGTGACAAGGCCTCTAAGGGCGTCTGATGTCTGTACACCCTGCAGGTGAATAGGCTGTGATTGTTGAAGCAGCTGCTGCATGTGCGGAAGGTTTGCAAACGAAGACCCCACAATTTGCATTAAACTCATGAAGTTGATCTGCTGGAGCTGAATGAAGATGTAAAAAATTAAACATTCATTGAGGTATCTTAACACAAACTCGGTACGTAATGAAATAGCTGACATTTAATAAGTTAAATACTTAAATTAAGCACTCACACCATTGAATAATTTTACTTTCATTGTATTTTATCTGATTTCTTAAACATTGTGAAATTCATAATCTACATTTATATTTGGTTCAAAATTAAACAAATAATGCTTCTACACTTGCAAGATTATTTTGTTGTTTCATAATGTATGGATTTGACTATTGCTTAATAAGTTATTTACCTTTGGTATCGCTCTTTCTGGTGAATACTCTAACCACAGATTCCTCACCTTTTGAATAACGCCCCCCAACCCCCTCCCCACCTCCCCGGCACCAAACTGGATCTGAAGATTTTTCTCAACAATTTCCTTGCAAGCCGGTAGGTGACGCTGTGTGGCTCCGCATCAGCCTGCCCTGAAAGTGACACCAGGGCCACATATAACTGCCACCCATGTTCTTCGATGTCAATTTCTTTCTGATATCTGTTCGCATCATCAGACACAGAGCTTGTGTGAATCCAACAAGTAACTTACCTTTAGTAATGCTCTTTCTGGTAGTGACTATCTAGCCGCTCATTCCTCACTTTTTTAATATTTCACAAGCAACAGGCTGGATCTGGAAACTTTTCAGCAGTACCTCTGCGTGCCAGAAGGTGGCACCTTGCGGCTCCACACTGATGCCATTCTGCTCAGGAAATAAAGTGAGGGGCTTGTATAGGTGCAACTCTCGTGCACTGACATCAGCTGCTTTCAAGAATGTCCGTGCCCCCAGACGCAGGGCCACAAAAGCAAACTGGTAGACAGTGTGCAGATTCCTAAACTTGGGATCTTATTAATGGATAACTGGAAGGATGGGAGGATTGGTGAGGAATCTGTAGCTAGATAGAGTCTTTAGCAGAAAGAGCGTTACCAAAGGGAAGTAACTTGTTCTTCTGATAGAGACAACTAGCTGCAGATTCCTCACCTTTTGAATAGCTACCAAAGCAACACCTTTCTATAGGAGGGTCTGTGAATGGACTCAAACCTGAAAGTCCTGCAGTACTAAGTGGACAAAATGCCTCTTTTGGCGAGCCCAACTGTCCAGGCAATAGTGCTTCATGAATGTATAAAGGGACGCCGACATAGCTGTCTGGCAAATGCCTAGGACAGGGACTCTGCATGTCAATGCAGTGGTAGCAGCTTTGTCCCTGGTAAAATGAGCACACATTTCTTTCCGTAGGCTGCTTTTTGGTCAGTGTGAGGCAAATCTTAATGGAGAGCACGATCCACTGGGAGATGGTTCTCTTCTGCACTGCCTTGCCTTTTTTTGCTCCAGAAAATCCCACAAAGAGCTGACCATCTACCCAGTAGTCTTTGATACTATCTATGTAGAAGCTCAGCACTCTCTTGGAGTCCAAGCAATGGAGTCTCTCCTCCTCAGAGGGGTGAGGCAGAGCATAGAACACTGCCAGGGTGATGGTCTGACCGACGTGGAACGGCATCACAACTTTCGGCAGGAAGGATGCCAGAGTCGGCCAACCAGATGTGATGGTGATGAGGGACACAGTCTTGCTAGTAAGGAGCTGTAAAGGACAGCTGTGAAGTGGCTCGAATGGAGTGCACATCATATAATTCTGGACCAGATCAAGGCCCCATGGGGGCATGACACAGGGAGAAGAGGAAGCGTGTTGCAGCCCTCTCAAAAATCGCATCACAAACGGTGTCTTAAACACTGAAGGCTGATCTGTCAATCGCAAGAAGGCCAAAAGAGCCAAAAGATAACTTATAACTGTGCCCAAAGCCAATCCTTGCCAGGCAAGAGACAGAACAAATAAGAGAACGTCAGATAAATTGGCCCAGAGGGCGTCAATCTGGCGTGTGCCTCACCAAATCACAAATTTGTCCCAACGACAGGTGTATACAGTTTTCGTTGAGGGACACCTGGCTGAAAAGATGACATCAACCACCTTCAGAGGAAGGTCGAAGGTGTCCAGCTGCCATTGCTCAATCTCCAAGCATAAAGGTGGGGGAAGGCCTGGGTTCAGAACCTTGCCCTGTTGGTGCGACAGCAGGTTCTCCCAGAGGGGCAGCCTGATGGGAGGACACATGCTCAAGCCCAAAAGTTCTGGATATCATAATCTACATGCCCAATCCGGAGCCACTAGGATGACTTGGGCCCAGTCTGTCCTGAGCTTCATGAGAACTCGGGGCACGAGACTTATAGGCGGACAGGCATACATGAGTTTCGAGCTGCACTCGAGGCGGAACCGGTCTCAGAGCGAGAGATATCTTGGAAACTCCAACAAGCAGAAGTGCTGACATTGCAGGTTTTCAACAGTGGTGAAAAGATTGAGTCAAGGTTCTCTTCATTCAAGGAAGAACCACTGCACCACCTCCGGATGTAGCTGCCATTCGGGATCCACTAGGCGTCAACTGCTGAGTTAGTCCTCCCTGGCATTTAATGAGCCTGCCAGGTGGTGCACCACTAGGAAAATTCCTTGGTGGTCCAGCCATTTCCAGAGGCCGAGGGCCTCCTGCACAGGGTCCGTGGCCCCACCTCACCCTGTTTGTTCCAGTACCACAAAGGGGTGGTGTTATCAGTGCGTACCTTTATCAGCCTCTCCTTTGTGCATGGCAGGAAGGCTTTCAACATCAAGTGATTGGCCCTCAGCTCCAGAAAGTTGATGTGGAGCAGGTACGCCTCTGATCTCCACCTCTCCCAGGTGGCCACTTAAACCCAGAAGCGATGCATCGATCACCTCTGTAAGCTCTGACTGGGAGAGAGAGAGGGGTATGCCACTGACCCAACTGCCGTCTAGTAACCACCACTGCAGATCTTTCGGAGGCTCTCTTTTCTGGGGAAAAGGCATGAAATTGAACCATGTCCAGAATAGCTCTGAAGAAGGGGAGTGTCTGAGAAGGAGTCAGGTGTGGCATTGACATGTTGATAGTGAACCCTAAAGATAAGAGGAGGTTCACCATCGACTTGAGGTGGTTGACAACTGCCTGGAGCGAGCCCACCTTCAACAGCCAGTCGTCAAGGTAGGGGTAGGTTGGCACCCCTGACCTCTGAAGAGGTGCTGCCACCACCATCACTTTCTCAAAAACCCGAGGGGTACTGTTGAGACTAAAGAGGAATATAGCAAACTAAAAATGCTCCTTTCCCACTATAAACTGCAGATATCGCCGATGGGCTGGCAGTGCAGGAATATGGAAATAGAAGTCCTGCAGGTCCAACGCTACTTTCAAGTCTCCAGGGTCAAGGGCAGATAAGACCTGAACCAGGGTGATCATTTCTAATTTCTCCTTCCGGAGAAAGGTGTTGAGAGGGCGCAGGTCTAGAACAGGCTGAAGACCTCATTCCATATTGGGTAAGTAGTGGGAAAAACAACCATGTCTTACTTCTGGCACAGGCACCCTCTCGACAACCCCTTTGGCCAAAGGACTTGCACTTCCTGCCGCAAAATGAACAAATTGTCGTCCGTCAGTCGCTGAGGCGATGATGGAAGGTGTGACGGAGAAGAGAGAAAGGGTAAGGGATATCCCTTGTGAACAATCTGTAGGACCCACCCACAGTGATCGCTTGCCAGCCCGGTAAGAATCGGTGGATTCTGCCTCCCACCAGGAGGCTGTTTCCCTGCAACGGCACGCTCAAGAGGTTTGGCAGGTGGGGCTGTGAGGGAGGAGAATGGGGTGTGTAGGATGAGCAGCGTGCGGACCGTGGCCGCGGGGGCGGTGGGCACCAAGGCTTCTACAGCGAAACTGCTGGGTTCCCTGTCAAGGCTGGATAACTTTGGCAGTAAGAGACTCTTTGGCCAAAGACGCAAAATGAACAGTAAAACTGTTGCTTATTGGTGAGGCAGGGCCGAAACGCCCAGAGATCGGCGGTAGCCTTGCTCTCTTTAAAGCACTCGAGACATTAACTTTAACTTCCAAGGTGGGTAGCTGGAGGTCAAGCACTTTGAACACCATATGCATTACCATGGCATAGGAGGCAGACTCCCCTGAGGCAGGCCCAGGGAGAGAGAATAAAAGACCTGTCTCCTGGGAGGTATCGAGGCCATTAGCCTCCTGTAAGTCCTCATACCAGTTGTCATCTTGGTATGGCTGAGCAAACATCATTTGGGTCACAGTCATTATCCAAATCAGTCCCAATAAGAAATGTAAAGAGTGTTGTCGAGCCTGTGGTAATTTAAGTGGGGGAAGATGCCTCAGGCGGATTCCAGCACAATGTCGGTTGAGGTTGGACGATGTCAACTACTCGTCAGAGAGGAAATTGGGGCCGTTTCTTCAGGTGGCGAAGTCGGCACTGGGGTCAACATGTCCAGGGCTGGCGTGGCCCATGGCACCAGCAGCTGAGGCAAGAGAAGTGCTGAGGGCTCAGCTGGTGCCGAAAGCGAACCAGTAGGCAGTATCCCAGATGGAAGTCCCAAAAGCGTGCCAGAAGGGCTAGCCAGGGATCCAAAGAGCTGCACGGTACTCTTCGATCTGATGCTCCAACTCAGTCAGCCAACTTCGGGATCGAGAGGTGTGGCACCGTATCCACGCTAGCTCACGAAAATGCATGTGGCACGAGGTAGCAGAATCCCTCCTCAACTTCTTATGTTTCTTCCGCTTACCAAAGGACTTGGTGCGCGCCAAAAACTGACCTCTGGAGCGGTTCTACGAGCCCAGGAAAGGGACAGAGAGCGGGCCTTGGACGCAGAGCAGGACTCCGAACGGTCCCGTTTAAGAGTCTTCTTATACTTGGTGACATAAAACTTTGCGGTCCCTGAAGGCCTTTGGGTACATCTATGCGCAGTTGCTGCAGGCCTTGGAGTCATAACTTGACCCTAGGCACCACATGTAGGAAGCTGGCTCTGTATATATTATACCAAAGCGAGGGATAGTGTGCACAGAGTCCAGTGGATCACCAGAGGTATAGCAGAGGCTAAAGTAGATAATACTAACAGCTCTATTTGTGATAGTGTGGTCGATCAGTTAGGCTTATTAGAGGGCGGTGTTAAGCATTTATTGTACACACTCAGGCAAGAAAGGTTATCACACACTCAAAGACTGAATCCAGACGAATAGGTAAGTATAAAAAATTATACTTTGTATTTTATTTAAGAACCAAGGGTTACTTAAGGCAGGCAAGTTGTAATACTTTCAAAGTATCAAAGCTTTTCAGGTAGAAAGGTTTGTAGAGTTTCAAGTAATACTTTTGAGTCGGAAAGAAAATACTTGGTATTCAGGATATACAGTTAGTGCAATACAGAGAGAACGCTATGCAATTCTGTGGGGAAAAATGCAGGTGATGGACTTATAAGTAAGTACCCGGCTTATAGTTCCAGTCTTCGGATGGTCTCAGGCCAACACTGCGGGCAATGTCGGTCGTGGGGTATTGGGGGCACCCAGAGGTGCGGGATTCAGTATCTACGCCGCGGAGGTCGATACCGGCAATGAGATTAACCCTCGCTGTCTTCAGAGAGTAATAAAGTAGGTTGGTTTTCAGCAGACAGCCAACACGGTTACGGTGGCGGTCGCTGGAGGCAGGCTGCTGTAATTCGGTTCGCTGAGTTCTGCTGCTGTCGGACCATCACGGGTAGGTCGTGGTCAGGCAGTAGGGCCGGAGGAGGCCGACAGGGCAACTTGCAGGAGGGTACAGGCTTTCGGGCACCAGCTGGTCACAGCTGGGGTTGTGAGGCTGAGAGGATCCCTCGAGGTCGGGGAGGCCGTCCGATGGGGATTCTTTTCTTCTGGCAGAGCAGAGTTGCATCGACACAAGTGTTGGTCCTCTACCACTGCGGTCGGGAAGTTCTTTTGTAGCAGTGAGTCACGTCATCACCAGTGTCGGTCGCACTGTGGCGGTTCGTGAACATGCGGATGCCGGGGACTAGAGCCTCTAGTCCAGAGGGAGATTCTTGGTGCTTTGGTGAAGGTTGCAGGGCCTCTGGGGTTTCTTGGAGGTCAGGCATGGTTTCTGGAAGGACAGCAGGTCAGTAGTGAAGCCGTATGCAGGTGGCGGGGTTCGTGCCGAGTTTTGTCTGCAGAGGTTCGTTGGTTCATCGAATATGAAGAGGTAAGGTTCAGGGGAGCTCTTAAATACTAGATTTAGGACGTTACAGGGGTGTGCAGGTCAGGACTAATGGGTCCCTTCCTTGGGGTGTCTACACCCCCTAGTATGCCATCCTCCAGTGGGAGTTGGGAATAATCCTCTTTCTAATTGGCTGAGTCCCCTCATCTTCAAGATGGAGGGGACTGAGAAGTGTGCTTCACCTCGCCTCCCCCACCTGAGGGGTGGGGTTGGCAAGGGGGGCACACCTCCCTTCCTCGCTAGGTTTTCCCGTCGGTTCTCGTGCCCAAATGGGGTCAGAACCGGTGGAAGCCAGTTGCTGATAGCAGCAAAAGGATGGGGTAGCTAACAAAAAGCAATAGGCCTTTGAAGCTCCCTCTTCGTGGACCCTGCCCATCTTGGGGGAGGAGGCATGACACCTCTGCCCAGGATGGGCTTTGTTTCCAGACCCGGGGAGGGCTCTCTACCCAGATGTCCAGAAACATGTCTGGTGGCGGCAGATGGCTGGTAGTCAGTCAGGAACCACACCAGGGCTAGTTGTGTTTCAGGAGGCATCTCTAAGAAGACCTCTGAGTGCATTCTACATTAAATCCAACACTGGCATCAGGGAGAGTTTAATGGGCTGAGAAGTTTGATACCAAACTTCTCGGTCTTCAGTAAAGCCATCATGGAGCTGGGGATTTCGTGATGACAAACTCCCAGTCCAGGTACTCGGAATGGCTTCACTGCACTTCCAATGTCTGGGAATGGCAGAGACACTGTAGGGGTACAGTGCTCGTGCCACTGTGCCCTCACCTGTGATATAGTGCACCCTGCTAGAGGGGTGACTTGTCTAAGACACAGGCAGTGTTTGTTAGGCATGGCACCCAGAGACGGGTGCCATGTCGACTTCTGGGTTTGACTCTGACACACAGGCTGCAGTGGCAGGGTGTATGGGTCAGGTGAAGAGTCTCTGGGGGTGGCATAATACATGCTGCAGCCCTCAGAGGCTCTCTTTGGTCACAAGGCCCTTTGGTACCAGTGGTACCTTTTACAAGGGACGAACAGGTGGGCCAGAGGTTGTGCCAATTGTGGATGCAAAGGTACAGTTTTGGGAAACTGGGTCTGGCACTCCTCAGGTCATTTTTGCTTAATCGTGAACAATTTGTTGAAGTAGGAGGTTTTAAATCAAAATGTTTTAGGTTCCCATGTGGGGTGCCACAGGGCTCATCATTGAGCCCCACCCTCTTTAACATTTATGTCGCTCCTCTGGCGCGTATGATCAAAACTCATGGTTTTGAATTGGTATCATACGCAGATGACACCCAGATTATCGTATCGATTTCGAGCAGAAATCCTGATACAGCCCAGAATTTTAAGGAGTGCATGAGATGTGTTAGTGAATGGATGGCCGAGAACTGTCTTAAGTTGAACTCAAACAAAACAGAAGGTAAATGCTACTTACCAGTATGCATCTGTTCTTGGCATGTAGAGCTGCAGAGTCGTACACTGTGCATGAGATCGCCATCTGGTGTTGGGCTCGGATGCTTGCACTTTGTTGTTGTCTTGGAAGAGTCTTTTGTAGTCACGAGATAGGTGACTCCTCCTTTGGACGATAGTGCGCATGGGCATCGACTCCATGGTTAGATTGTTTTTCGCCATGATGGGAAAAGATGGAGTCAGTAAGAAGAAAAAGATGTCCATGTGAATATATCTAATTAAGATTATACTGGAACAGATACAGGTTCCGGGGAGGTGGGTGGGCGTGTACGACTCTGCAGCTCTACATGCCAAGAACAGATGCATACTGGTAAGTAGCATTTACCGTTCGAGGCATATGAGCTGCAGATCGTACACTGTGCATAGACTGTATAGCAGTGTCTCCCCTAGCGGTGGTCACCTGTATCAGTTGCAGTAGTCTGAAAAAGTGTTTTAAGAACAGCTTGGCCCACAGCAGCTTGCTGCTTTGCGTGTACATCAACACAGTAGTGTTTGGTAAAGGTATGTGGCGTAGACCATGTTGCTGCCTTACATATGTCATTTAGGGGGATGTTCCCTAAAAATGCCATAGAAGCCCCTAGTTTACGTGTGGAATGTGCCCTAGGGGGAATTATTAAGGTGCGTTTAGCCTTTTGGTAGCAAATTTGAATGCATTTGACTATCCATCTAGCAATGCCAGCCTTTGAGATGGGATTACCTTTATGTGGTGGGGAGAAAGCTACAAATAATTGTTTTGTCTTTCTGAAAGGTTTGGTCCTGTCAATGTAGTAAAGTAGGGCTCTTCTGACATCTAGTGTGTGTAGAGCTCTTTCTGCTACAGAGTCTGGGTCTTGGAAAAAGACGGGTAACTCTATTGATTGGTTAAGGTGAAAAGCAGAAATTACTTTAGGTAGGAATTTGGGGTTTGGTCTGAGAACTACTTTATTACGATGGATTTGTAAAAAGGTTCTTGTATGGTTAAAGCCTGAATCTCACTCACTCTTCTGAGAGAGGTTATTGCAATTAGGAAGGCTACTTTCCATGTAAGAAATTGTAACTCACATTTGTGCAGAGGTTCAAATGGGGGACCCATGAGCCTGGTGAGGACAATATTTAGATTCCATGCTGGAGAGGGTGGCAATCTAGGGGGAATGATTCTTTTAAGGCCTTCCATAAAGGCTTTAATTGCAGGTACTCGAAACAGTGACAAATGCTGTCTGTTTTGTAAGTATGCGGCTAGAGCGGCAAGATGTAATCTTATGGATGAGTATGCTAGGTTACATGTTTGCAGATGCAGCAAGTAACAGATAATGTTTTGTATGGAGGCATCTAGTGGGTTGATATTGTTGTTATTGCAATAAATAGCAAACCTTTTCCATTTTGCTGCATAACAAGCCCTGGTAGTGGGACGTCTGGCTTCTTTAATGACCTGCATACACTCAGGTGGAAGGTTAAGGTAACCGAACTCTAGGACTTCAGGAGCCATATTGCCAGATTCAGTTGACCTGGATCGGGGTGTCTGATCTCTCCATGGTTCTGAGTTAAGAGGTGTGGAGAGAGGTGCAGTTTGTGGTGTGGAACTACTGAGAGTTCGAGAAGTGTTGTGAACCATGGTTGTCTTGCCCATGTGGGAGCAACTAGGATCATTGTTAGAGACTGTTGTCTGAGTTTGCGTACTACTAGGGGAATGAGTGGGAGAGGCGGAAAAGCGTATGCAAATCTGCCTGACCAGTTCATCCATATTGCATTGCCCTTGGACGACGGGTGTGGGAACCTGGCGGCGAAGGTTGGGCATTTTGTGTTTTCTTGTGTGGCGAACAGGTCTATTTGTGGATGGCCCCACATTTGGAAAAAAGGTTGTAGAACTTGCGGATGCAGTTCCCATTCGTGAATCTGTTGTGTCTGTCGACTTAACAGATCCGCAATGTGATTGTGAACTCCTGGAAGGTGTTCTGCAAGGAGGTAAATGTTTTGAGGAATGGCCCATCTCCATATGGCTTGCGCCAGGCGAGACAGCTGCAGAGAGTGTGTCCCCCCTGTTTTTGTACATAGTACATTGCTGTCATGTTGTCTGTTTTGACTAAGACAGTCTTGTGAGTAAGATGCGGTTGGAATGACTTTAGCGCTAGAAATATTGCTAATAATTCTAGGTGGTTGATGTGGAGCAGTTTTTGTGACTTGGTCCAGCTGCCCTGCGTTGTGTGGGTAAGGAGGTGAGCTCCCCACCCGGTGAGAGATGCGTCTGTTGTGAGCACTATTTGTGGAACTGGCTCTAGGAACGGCCGCCCTTTGGAAATGTTTTGTATGTTCCACCATTGCAGAGAGCGATGAGTGCGGCTGTCTACCAACACCAGATCTGTAAGCTGGCCCTGAGCTTGGTTCCACTGACGTGCTAAGCATTCTTGCAGGGGCCGCATTTGAAGTCGTGCGTGAGGGACAATAAAGATGCACGAGGCCATCATTCCTACGAGTTGCATAAACACTCGAGCTGGAAGGTAGTGTTGAGGTAGGAATTTCTTGATGAGGGCTTGCATACTTGTTATCCTGGAAGGATTGGGGTATGCAAGGGCCCTGGAGGTATCGATTGTGGCTCCTAGGTACTGATGTATGTAGGAGGGATGGAGATGCGATTTGGTATGGTTTATTGTGAACCCCAAATTGTGTAGTAGCCGAACTGTTTGGAGTGTGTGCTGTACACATTGGTTGTGTGACTTGGCTTTTATTAGCCAGTCGTCTAGATACGGAAACACGTGAATGTGTTGTCTTCGTAAGTGCGCAGCTACTACTGCTAGGCACTTGGTGAAAACCCTTGGTGCTGTTGCCACCCCGAATGGCAGGACTTTGAACTGATAATGTTGTCCGTCCACTATGAACCTTAGGTATTTCCTGTGCGCAGGGTGAATGGGAATATGGAAATAGGCGTCCTTGAGATCTAGTGTGGCAAGGAAGTCGCCTTGTTGGAGTAGTGGAAGTATTTGTTGAAGAGTGATCATGTGAAAATGATCTGAGTGAATGTAATAGTTGAGGGGTCTGAGGTCCAGTATGGGCCTGAGGGAACCGTCCTTTTGGGGATTAGAAAGTATAGTGAGTAAACCCCTGTGCCCTGATGTTGTAGAGGGACTGGTTCTATTGCGTGCTTTTGGAGCATAGAGAGAACCTCTTGTTTGAGGAGCGTTAGATGTTCCGTGGACATGGGACGCTGTCTGGGTGGTATGTTGGGGGAGTAGAAGTGAGTTCGAGGCAGTAACCATACTGGATAATTTGTATTACCCACCTGTCGGTGGTGATGGAATTCCACGCAGGTAGGAACTTTGACAGTCTTCCCCGACGGGAGTGGAATGATCGGGGGAAACGGAGGGAAGTCACTGTTTGGTGGTAGGGGAGGTGCGTGTGTTAAACCCGCGTCCTCTACCCCTGTTGTTATTACCTCTGTAATTACCTCTGGAGTAACCTCTATTAGAGGAGGTTTGAGTGGTGTTTTTGTAGTTAGCAGAGGTGGTGTCTGTGGCTGTAGTTTTGGAGCCGCCTCTATATAAGGAGCGACGAAAGGAACCTCTGCTAGGTGTGGCTTGTAGAGCTCCCATAGCTTTGGCTGTGTCTGTGTCCTTCTTCATTTTTTCTAGAGAAGTGTCCACATTAGGCCCAAACAGGTGTTCCTGGTCTAAGGGTTGATTGAGGATGGTAGATTGTACCTCCTGCTTGAAGCCAGATATTCGTAGCCATGCGTGTCTGCGCAGCAAAACGCTTGAGTTTATTGTGCGTGCTGCTGTATCTGCTGCGTCAAGGGCGCACTTTATTGAGGTGTTTGTGACAAGCTTGCCTTCTTGTATTAGATCATTGGCCTTGGTCTTATACTGATCTGGAAGGTGCTCAATGAGCTTTTCAAGCTCGTCGTAATGGGCTCTGTCATATCTCGCCAGTAAGGCTTGGGAATTGGCGATGCGCCACATGTTTGCTGCTTGAGACGCAACTCTTTTTCCCGATGCGTCGAGTAATTTGGACTCCTTGTCTGGTGGTGGTGTCTCACCAGTAGTCTGGGAGTTTGCCCTTTTCCGTGCATTAGCAACTACTAATGAGTCTAGAGGGAGTTGGCCTTTAATATAAGCTGGGTCAGAAGGGGCAGGTTTATATTTTTCTCGATCCTTGGGTTAAGAACCCTAGCCCTAACTGGGTCTTTGAAGACCTCAGGGGCATGTTTAATAATGCCTTTAAGCATAGGTAGAGTATGGGTAGACTTTTGAGGCTGGCTAAAAGTTTCTAGTAAAAGTCTTCTTCCAGGGGGTCTGAGTGTAATTTGACACCATGGTATTGTGCTGCCCTGTTTATCACCTGTGAAAACCCTATAGCATCATCTGGAGGTGAGGCTTTTGATGGGTATGGTTCAGGGACAGGTATATCTGGGAGGTCATAATTGTCCCAGGGGTCTTGTGGTGGGATACTGTGAAGGTCGTCATCAGTGTCGGTGTTGTGAGGTGACTGCATGTCATCATCATGATCCTCCCTGTCTGTATCCCCTTGTGGTGAAAAACAAGGTGGAGGAGAGTGAGGCGGGGAGTGTAGAGGGCTGAGGTGTTGTGGAGGTGGAGAGAAAGACCTTATAGGTGATGTGGAAGAGTCTTTCTTCTTATGAGGTGGCTCAGGTGTGGTTGGTTCCTGTATCTTCCTCTTGTGAGGTATTACTGATTGTACATGTCCGGTAATAGGGTCAATGTGCAGAGTTTTCTGCTTTGGGTCGATGGGAACCAAGAGTTCTTCTGAGCTGGCGTGTTTGGTCGGCATCGAAGATTTCGGCTCCGAGTGTTGTTTGGGCTTGCGAGGTTGTTTGGTGTCCTTTGGTGAAGTTTTCGACACCGAGGGTTTTTTGTCGACTCCGAAGGTTTGGTATGCTTCGGTGTCGAGGTGTCTGGGACCTTGGACTTTGGCGCCGAAGGGTCTGTTGGTGCCGAGACCTTAGTCTTGTGTTTCGGTGCCGATGAGTGTTTTTCGGCTCCGGGACGTGGCTGGCTCGGTCCCGAGCTGCCAGAAGGCTTTAGGTGCTTGGGAGTCGAGCCGGAAGGCGGGGCTCCTGAAGCTTTGTGATGGTGCAGACCTAGGCCAGAAGGCGAAGGTGTGACCGAAGCCTTTTGTTTCTTGGGGGCAGGGGCATCGACGTCAGTACTCACAGTACGTTGGTGTGGTGTGATGAGTTGGTCGTCGGACCCTGAGTCTTCGGCTCCGGAGGTGTCGATTTGTAAATCTCCGGTGTCCGGGTTGTCGGAGCCTGTGTCAAAGATGTCGTCCGGTGCGGGAGCGGCTGACCTGGACATTTCGTGTCGTCGGGCCCGGCGATCACGGATGGTCTTTTGGACCGAAAGGAGTCACAGGCTTGGCAGTGTTGGCTCTCGTGTTCTGGAGAGAGGCAAAGATTACAGATCTCGTGGAGATCTGTGTGTGGAATTTAGCCCCACACCTGCATTTTTAAATGGAGTCCTTTCCATATGCTGGATGATGGCGCCGACACGCCCAACGGACCAACGTCGGCGACCGGACTCGAAACAGTGTTGGAGTGGAGACGCGATGAGGGGATCGCGATCGAAAACAATACCGTCGAACGGTAGGAGGTTTTTCTGCGCGTCGAGAGGGGAACCGATTGATGTGGATCCGGAGCGCAGCAAGGTACATCCGAACCCGATGGCGGAAAAAAACAATCTAACCATGGAGTCGATGCCCATGCGCACTATCGTCCAAAGGAGGAGTCACCTATCTCGTGACTACAAAAGACTCTTCCAAGACAACAACAAAGTGCAAGCATCCGAGCCCAACACCAGATGGCGATCTCATGCACAGTGTACGATCTGCAGCTCATATGCCTCGAACGTTCTACTTTTCGGGAGAGATACATCATTCTGGTCCTCAGAATGGTGGCCATCGGAGTTGGGGACTCTCCCAACTCCAGTCACTAAGGCCAAAAATCTTGGAGTCTTCATAGATACCACCCTATCCTTTTTCCACCATGTAAAACGCTTACTGCATCTACCTATTACACTCTGAAAATCTTGAGGAAATTTCTTCCATTTATACCGGCAGAATTGCAGAAAACAGTGGTAGCAGCTTTAGTATTGTCGAAACTCGATTATTGTAATGGGCTACTGGTTGGAGCAAACAAAACAGTAGTGGCAAAACTGCAGGTACTCCAAAATTCTACAGCTAGATTGCTTTTTGGATTAGCTAAATATTCATCAGCAAAATTATGCTCTTAACACCCTGCATTGGCTACCTATCGAGAAGCGCATCAGGTTTAAGGCATTATGTATTGCCTTTAAGGCGTTACAGAATTCAGGCCCTACCTACCTGATAAAGCGCTTCCAATGGCACACCCCAGCACGTACACTACGGTCGGCCTCATTGAAGTTGGTGACAGTGCCATCCTCCCGTCTCCAGAGATGGGGTGGAAAAAGCTTCTTCAGTTTTACAACTAGATGGTGGAACAAGCTACCTTTTAAATTAAAGAATTCTTCTGACCTATTGTCCTTTAGGAAAGGACTCAAGACCTGGCTATATTCTCTATAATCTTCTTCAAATACTGGAAATCCAATATCTCTCTGGTGTTTATGTGTGACACTTCTGCAAGCGCCTAGACGCCCTCGGGTAGTAGTGCGCTATACAAATATATAAATAAATAAAGAACATAAGTGCTGGGGCCTGGTTAGCAGGATCCCTGCACACACTTTAGTCAGGCTGGCATTAGTTCTAGGCAAAACGTTAGGGGGTAATCATGCAAAAAGGGTCACTTTCCTACACAACCCCGCCCCCCTCAAATGAAAGAAGATGAGACTCACCTTTCCCAAAAGAGTCTTCATCGTCTAAGTGGAAGAACCTGGAAAGGCCATCTGCATTGGCATGGGCAGTCCCAGGTCTATGTTCCACTGTGAAGTCAATTCCCTGTAGGGAGATGGACCACCTCAACAGTTTGGGATTTTCGCCTTTGCATTACCCATCTGAGAGGTCTATGGCCAGTTTGTATCAGGAAGTGAGCACCAAACAGGTATGGTCTCAGCTTCTCAATGGACCAAACTACAGCAAAGGCCTCCCTCTCAATGGCACTCCAACGCTGCTCCCTGGGGAGTAACCCCCTGCTTATAAAAGCAACAGGTTGGTCTTGGCCTTCATCAATGGTCTGGGATAGGACTGCTCCTATCCCTAGCTCAGAGGCATCAGTCTGCACAATGAACTGCTTGGAGTAGTCTGGAGCTTTGAGAATTGGTGCTGAGCACATTGCCTCTTTCAGGGTGTCAAAAGCCTTTTGACAACTAACTGTCCAGTTTACATTTTTGGGCATTCTTTTGGAAGTAAGTTCTGTGAAGATTGTCACAATGCATCCATACCCTTTCACAAACCTCCTGTAGTACCCAGTCAAGCCAAGGAATGCACTGACCTTCGTCTGGGTTGTGGGAGCCTACCAGTCCAGAATTGTCTGGATCTTGGGTATTAATGGTTGCACTTGGCCTTCATCTACAAGGTGGCCCAAGTATACAACAGTTCCCTGCCCTATCTGGCACTTGGATGCCATGATAGTTAGGCCGCAAAAGACACACAATTGATGGACGGAATGCAGAACAAATCAAAACATTCACCCCCAGTCAATAGATCTGGGTTAAATCCATCATTCTTTTGCTCACCATGCCACCCCAGTTTAGACCTGGCCATATGCAAATCAGTCTTGACCCTGTGCCTCATGGGAACAGTCCAGCCCGAACTGCCAAGCCAGGTCCTCCCTGGACCGGAAACAAGCATCCTAGGACCGGTTTCGTGGTTTCACCCCTCTTCAGCCAGGATAGCTTGATTCCAGTGGCACAGTGAGCCCGGGACCCACGTCTGGGCATACCCGGCGCACTTAGGGCGAGGAAGCAAAAGACACAATTGATGGACGGAATGCAGAACAAATCAAAACATTCACCCCCAGTCAATAGATCTGGGTTAAATCCATCATTCTTTTGCTCACCT
The DNA here is from genome assembly GCA_963921515.1 of Calotriton arnoldi. Taxonomy (NCBI): domain Eukaryota; kingdom Metazoa; phylum Chordata; class Amphibia; order Caudata; family Salamandridae; genus Calotriton; species Calotriton arnoldi. Next base: position 5,058,184 of record CAWUFW010000074.1, on the reverse strand, counting down.
TGCCACCTCAGTTTAGACCTGGCCATATGCAAATCAGTCTTGACCCTGTGCCTCATGGGAACAGTCCAGCCCGAACTGCCAAGCCAGGTCCTCCCTGGACCGGAAACAAGCATCCTAGGCCCAGATCCCTGTACTGGGGTGAATGTATGACATTGTTCTGCATTTTGTCCATCAACTGTTGTTTTTGCATGATAGTTAGGCCTGCACAATGCAAGGCCTCTAAAATATTCCCCAGGTGGATCAGGTGGTCCTGCCAGGTGGAGCTAAAGACAGCAATATCATCAAGATATGCCATACTAAAGGTCTCCAAGTCAGCAAGGACTTGATTCACCAACCTTTGAAAGGTGGCAGGGGCATTCTTTAAACCAAAGGGCATAACAGTAAACTGAAGAATGCTGTCTTTTCTTTGGCTCCTGGGGTCATGCCAATTTGCCAGTACCCAACAGTTAAGTCAAAGGTACTGAGAAATTTGGCTGCACCCAATTTGTCTATCAATTCATAAGCCCTTGGGATGGGGTGTGTGTCTGTCTTGGTGACAGAATTGAGACCTCTGTAGTCCACACAAAACCTAATTTCTCTCTTTTCACCCAGGGAGGTGAGGTTTGGGGACTAGGACCACGGGGCTGGCCCAGGGACTCTCAGAAGGCTCAATCACCCCAACTCCAGCATCTTGCTCACTTCAGCCTTGAAGCTCTCCTTAACTTGGTCAGACTGTCAATAGATCTTTGTTTTGACAGGCAAGCTGTCTCCAGTGTCCACATCATGGGTACACCAGTGTTTCCGACCGAGGCTAAGGAAAAGAGCTCAGCAAACTACTGCAGGACCTGCCTGCAGTCAGCCTGCTGTTAGTCAGAGAGGGTATCCAAGTAAATAACTCCATCCACTGACCCAGCTTTGGGGCTGTAAGAGAGAAGGTCAGGGAGAGGTTCACTCTCTGTCTGCTGATCCTCATCAGTAACCATCGGGATGGTTACATCAGCCCTGTCACTGAAATGTTTCAGGCGATTCACATGGATCACCCTCTTGGGGGTCCTGCAAGTGCCCAGGTCTACCAAGTAGGTACCCTCACTTTTCTTTTCTAAGATGGGGTAAGGTCCACTCCACTTGTCTTGGAGGGCCCTTGGAGCCACAAGCTCCAAAAACCACACCATTTGCTCTGGTTGAAACTCCACCAGTGCAGCTTTCTTGTCATACCATAGCATCTGGAGCTGTTGGCTGGCCTCAAGATTTTCTGGATGCCTTTTCCACGTACTCTGCCATTCTAGAGCTAAGGCCTAGTACATAGTCCACCACATCTTGCTTAGGCTCATGGAGGGATCTCTCCCAGCCTTCTTTTACAAGAGCAAGTGGTCCCCTTACAGGATGGCCAAATAGACATTCGAAGGGGGGAAATCCTACTCCCTTCTGAGGCACTTCCCTGTAAGCGAAGAGCAGACATGGCAGGAAGACATCCCATCTCCTCTTGATTTTTTTTCAGGGAGCCCCATGATCATGCCTTTTAATACCTTGTTGAACCTCTCAACCAGACCATTGGTTTGTGGGTGATAAGGTGTAGTGAATTTGTAGTTCACTCCACACTCATTCCACGTGTTTTAGGTAAGCTGACATGAAGTTGGCACCTCTGTCAGAAACCACCTCCTTAGGGAAACCCTACCCTGGTAAAGACACCATATGAAGGCTTTAGCTTCTGCAGGAGCTGTAGTAGACCTAAGGGAAATTGCTTCAGGATACCTGGTAGCATGATCCACTACTAACAGTACATGTGGGTTTCCTGAGGCTGTGGGTGGTTTGAGTGGACACACTAAGTCCACACCAACCCGCTCAAAGGGAACCCCAACCACCGGTAGTGGAATTAAGGGGGCCTTTGGGTGACTACCTGTTTTGCCACTGGCTTGACGGGTGACACAGGAGCTGACAAACTCCTCTACTTTCTATCTAGGGGGCTGAGCTCTTGGGTGTACGAAGTAGCACACTTGGCACGCACTTACTCAGACCATTCCCTGGTTTTGCTTACGCTGAGTTCTCCAACGAACTCCTCGCTGTACGCATCCTGAAGGCTATCTCTAGCATTATTGCTAGATGTGCCCTTTCGAGGAACTGAGGCAAGAGATTAACAATTTTTTCGAGAGAAATAACGACTCCGTTCCATAGATAAACACAATTTGGAAGGCCTTCAAGGTCATCATCCGAGTATTGTGCCTGCCTAAAAGAGGAGGAATATTGCCCTCTATCAGAACCACTCTTAATGGGCTGGAAACAGATATTAAAACACTGGAGGGAGATCCGGAGGATCCTGAGGTGGTTTCCAAACTCAGGGCGACTCTCACTGAATATCAAGACACGGCTGAGCGTGAGTGTCTGTTCCGAGGCAAATATTTTTAAGCTAGGATATATGGAGAGGGGGGGGAACGCCCGGGACATGCATTGGCTGCACTGACATGCAAACCCAGGTTCACACATACTGTCCTTAAGATCAGAGATGCGGAGGAAGCATTGTTCCATGACACACCAGAAATCTTACGGGCATTTCCCACCTTCTACTACGATGTGTACACATCTCGTAGAACGCGAAGTATAGACATAGACGCATATCTTGAAGATGTATCACTGGGATGGCTGAGCGACGCACAGTGGGAACTTTTATCGGCAGATATAGAGGAGGAGTAAATAAGGGAGGCCATTATCCAGCTACAATTTGGCAGACCCCCCTGGCCTAAATGGCCTGAATGACCTGCTGGCCGATTTTTATAAAACATGCATTGGTACCCTTGGTCCGATTTTGCAAACTGTCTATGGGGAGGCAAAGGGATCTGGCTTGCTCCCACCCTCGATGAGGGAAGCGATGATTATCGCTCTCCTCAAACCTAGCAAACCAGCAGAACTTTGTGAGTCCTACCGGCCCCTATCCCTCATCAACTGTGAAGTCAAAATACTGCCAAAGATTTTTGCTAATCGCCTCAGTCTGTTAATGACCTTTCTGGTGCAGCCTGACCAGTCAGGATTCATACCTGGACGCGCTACATCGCATAACTTGTGCATACTATTCTTGCAGGACATAGACTCATATTTGGCCACTGCGGCGGTATTCCCTGATACCACCAAGGCATTTGATTATTTGGAGTGGGATTACTTCATGGTCGCAATGCAGCATATGGGTTTTCTTCCCCCTTTCCTATCTTGAAAAGCTCTGTCATACTCCCACATACAAGTACAAATATTTGGAACCTGTTCAGCCCCTTCCTCCATTGAACGGGGAACTAGGCTGGGGTGCCCCTTGTCGAATCTGCTGTTCGCGCTAGCAGTGGAGCTTCTGGTGGCAAAACTGCGACAAGATCACTGTGAATATGCTATTAGGTACCCCACTAGGCATATACTGGTGTCATTATATGCTGACGATATAATGTTATATGTTAGAGACCCTCATGAAAGCTTGAATGGAATACTGCGCAAGTTTGTTTGCTTTGGCAGTATGTCGGGCATTCACTTCAATTGGGAGAAATCCCACATATTCCCCCTCACCCCTGCCACAAAAAGATACTGTCCAGACTATCAGCTGAAGGGGTGTGACTCAGAACTTCGTTATCTGGGGATATTGGTCACCAGGGATAGAGAAGAATTAATAAGCACAAACTATGGCACTGCCCTATCCGCAGTAACAGAAAATTTCACCCGCTGGATATCATTGCCTCTTTAATTGATGGGGCGTATCTCCCTCATGAAAATGGTCATATTGCCAAAATTTCTGTATTTGTTCCTAAATATCCCTTACTCACCAGGGCGCCACTTCTTTAAGGAGCTGAAAACGCAACTGATAAAACTGGCTACAGTGGGGTAGCAATTGCGGCTGCAGTAGAATTTGCTCACACAGCCCTTTTCTAAAGCGGGTTTCGAGGCACCTGACCTAGAACTATACTTTTTATGCGCCCAGGACAACTATGCTACATATTGGTATAGGCCGTTCCCCTTCAAGCTGCATCAAGCCAAAGAACAAGGATACATGCCTCCTATTCCTATTCTGCCTAATTTGGCGCACTGGCATAATCTGCTGGTGCTGCAGACTCCACGGTGGCATGCACAACAGCGGCATGGGACAGACTGGCTAAAAGGCTTGACAGGCCAATCCTCTACTTCCCGCTTATCCCACTACCTTACCACTTCTCTCTTCCGGTCACACATGAAGCAGCCTGCAGAACATAATACATAAAACAGGGACTACCACATTGGGTGATTTATACTCTGAGAGACTGTTCGTTACCAGGGACGCATTTTTTGCCAGGGAAACGCCGACACCTTTGGATATATTTCTAAACTTCGACATAACGTAAAAGTGGCCCGCCTGATTTTCCCTGGGAACCTGCCACACTAAACACTCTCCACACTGATTAACTCCACAAACCAGAGGCATATTATTTCAGCTTTATACCACTCTCCTCAGCTCGAAGCCCCTGAACTGACGGGAAGCACTCGTGCGGGCTGGGACCGGGAGTTGGAGACACCACTTACAGACAAACAATGACAGTACTGCTGTTAACAGACGGGTCACATAGCCTTGAGTAGCAGACTTCGTACTGTTCATTTAAATTTTTTACATTAGGTATATTATACTCCTGCTAAATTACATCGTTATTATCTACGCTCTGATGATAGGTGGGCCCGATGTAGCATGGCGGGAGCAGATTTCCTTCATCTAGCTTGGGCATGCGGCCCGGCACTAACTTATTGTGGAGAAGTTGCTGATGCACTGGCCATAATGACTGGCCAGCTCCTAGCTGTCACACCATTAATGGCGATACTAGTGCACACAGAAGGAGTAGAATAGTATTATAGAAGATATGTGGTGCTATGTCTCTTGCTGGAAAAGCGTAAAGATGCATGTAAATGGGGAAGGGGGTGTGCCAAAATTTGAGGAATGGCTGCAAGACTTGGTTGACTGCAAAGATCAGCTGACCACCTATGCAGAATTATTGTCCCCAAGTTCTCGGCCCCAGAACATATGGGACACTCTTCAGGCTTACCTGATAACGCAGTCCACTGAATCCAAAGATGTGGCAGACCGTCATTAGACCCTAGAAAACACATCTCTGGAGACCACTACTATGATACCCATTGGCCGAACTGAGATGCATACAAGAATTCGACATACTGCTTACGCTATAGAGATGACCCCCTACTGATCGGCACAGCCACAAATGATTAGCGGAAATGGTGGTGATGACACATCCTATTGACTTACACTCCCCAGAATTCATGCTCTACCAAATGCTGTGCGACACGTCACCCATGTGGGGGTCTCAAGACGGGTTGGGTACCAAAACATTTAATTTAATTCTTAATAGATGATGCACAAAGTTAATGAAACTGGAAATTGTTTGATATTAAATACTTCTGAAATTCATACCTTGCACACTATACTCTATTCTGCGCCACTACGCAGCTCCCTACCACAGGCTACGAAACTCATCTTTCAAATATGGCGACAGGCGCTGCGGCGGACCGGGTGGTGGAACAAGTTGACACAGGAGACTCCCCTTTGGCACAATGGCCAATTGCCGCAATTAGCTGCATTGTCCGGTTTTAGAGGCTGGGACTGTATTGGTATCTCCACTCTCGGGGACGTTATGCGGGGATTGGTACTGAAGTCCTTTCAGGATCTACAAAAAGACTTTCAAATGCCTAAGACTCAATTTTTCCGATATCTGCAGCTTCGGCATGCTATTACCCCCTATATTGAGGGATTGGAGTCCTTGGCTGAGTTTAGTCCTATAGAGGCAAAGGTCTTTATGGGTGATCTCTGTGACCACAAGATCTCCAAGATATATCAGTCCTTGGTCACGCATAGTTTCCCCACACTGCAGCGTCTTAGGGAGGCCTGGGAGGGGGATGTAGGCCCGCTGGAGGAGGAAGACTGGGTGGAGGCCCTGTCCTCCCCACGAGGGTCCTCCATAGCCGTAAGTCTCCGCCTTATCCAGTTTAAGTATCTCCACCGGGTCTACTTCACTAGGGTCAGGCTCTGGAGGGCGGGATTGGTGGCCTCCCCGGTGTGTCTCCGTTGCCAGCATGAGGAGGGCACGTTGCTCCACACTGTTTGGCACTGCGCTGCCTTGGCACGATTTTGGCGGGGAGTTCTGTCGTGCCTCTCTGAGGTTCTGGGATGGGATCTCCCCAGCTCCCCAAAGCTGGTCCTATTACATGTTATGAATGATATTGGAGGTAACCTATATAAGCGCCATCTTCTGTTGTTGGGATTCACCTTAGCCAAGAGAGATATCGCCAAAGCTTGGAAGGCTCCGAGGGCGCCCTCGGTATCTGTGTGGAAGAATGGCATGGATTTCTGTATGGGGCTGGAGACCCCGGTCTTTGTGGCCAGGGGGTGCCCGCTTAAACATTATAAAATCTGGCAGAGGTGGGCAGAGTACCGCGGCCTGGAGTTGGAACCTGCCTCAGTAGCTAGGTCTACTGACCTGGCGTCCCTTCCATAATTTTAGATGTGTACCGTTGCTCTGTAGATGTAGGCGTGTTGTGTCTGGATGGAGGCGACTGCTCTTACCCGATGCTGCTTTGGGGTAGGCGCCAGTGCGAAGGGGGGTGGGTTTTGGGGTTTGTTACCTTTTTATGTTCTTGGGTATTATTTCAAATGTATCGCTCTTAATTTGTCCTTATACCTTATTGAAAGTGTCAAAGTCATTTCTATGTACATTGTATGTGCATGAGTTGCTGGGTTACAGCACTCTGCAGTATATTTGTTATTTGGCAAATAAAATTTGTTCTTAAAAAAAAAAAATACTTCTGAAATGTGATACTCATGGCATAAAAGACCATAAAGAAAGTTTTTAAAAAAGAAATTCCGGATACCATACTCTCCTCACCCAGTCTGCGGCCACTAGAATGACTTGGGTCCTGATTTCCTGATCTTTATCGGCATTCTAAGCAGGAGAGGGAGGAATGAAAACCCGTACAGGACTCCTGAATCCCAATTCAGACGGAAAGCATCTCAGAGGGAGAACTGTCTAGGTCTAACGCAAAAATGTTGACACTGCGTCTTCTCTGTGGTGGCAAACAGATCAAGGCTCTCCCCCATTGCTGGAAGATGTCTTACGCCACCTCAGAGTAGAACTGCCATTTGTGATCTGCTAGGCAATGTCAGCTCAGGTAGTCTGCCCAGATGTTTAAAGATCCGGTCAGGTGCTGGACGATCTGGAAATGCCCTGAGTGTTCAGACACTTTTAGTACCATAGAGCTTCCTAGCATATGACCCATGACCCTACTTGGCAGTCGTGTTGTCCGTTAAAACCTGTACCAGCTTCCTCTTGATGGTCAGGAGGAACGCCTTCAGAGCCAAGCGAATCACTTGCAACTCCAGCATGTTGATTTGGAGGGGAGTTTCTTGCTGAGATCAGAGCCCTCTGATTTCCACCTCTCCCAGGAGGCCTCATGCAGGAAGCTGGCTCTCTGTATAGTGTACTAAAACAAATTACACTGTGTAGAGAGTCCAGTGGATCCCCAATTGGTATACAGAGGTAAAAGCAGATAATACTAAGGCTCTTTTTGTGGTTGTGTGGGTAAGCAGTTAGGCTTATCAGAGGGTGCTAAGCATTTGTTGTACTTACAGAGACAATAAATGAGATACACACTTAAGAATAAATCTGAGACCTAATAATATTGATTTTTATGTAATTTCTAAGACCAAGAACACAGTTCTAAGGTACGTACTTTTGGAGTTACAATTTTTCAAAGTTTGGAAAATGTATCACTTCTGTGCGTAATTACGCACCATTGAAAACAATGGGGAAAAAGTAGAAAAATGCATATAAATTCAGGATGAGGGTCTTGGAAGCTGGAGCGCAAAGACGAAGGGGGTCACTTGAAAAGACACTGCACAGGCAGACTTATAGGTAACTCCGATGGGCTCCTTTGAGGGAGGAGGTCGCAAGGGATTGGGGACCACGGGAGCACAGCTGGTTGGTCGGTGCCAGGGCCGGTGGGGCCGGGTGCAGTGCGAACAGGTCAGCTGGGAGTCGTGTGTCTTGAGGTCCTCGCGGTCACAAGCAGGCAACTTGGAGATGCATTCTCGGGACAGCTGGGCTACTCAGGAAATGGGTCTCGGGCGTCTCGACTTCCCTCGATGGGTGCTTGCTTCTGGTGTTTTGGGAGTCCGGTGTGGGCTCTTCTTCTCGGTGTCTGCCGTCGGAGGTCTGATACCCGGGGTATTGGTACGCTGCAGCTTCGGTATGTCCTGGCATCTCTAAACTTAGTGTGGAGACAGATCTGACCCTCTGGAGCTGTTGTACCTTTTCCTGCTGCGGTGCTGTGGCGAGGTCGTCAGGGAGCAGCAAGTCAACACACCGGACTTCATAGGATCGGTGCCTGCGGTGTGCAGGGGAGTGATACCTTCACTCCAAGGGAGCTTTAAGGCGATTTCTTGAACACTGGTGGTTATTCCGGGGTTCTTGTAGTCCTTTCAGGTTCAGAACGACACAGCAGGCAGCGATTGTCGAGTCCTTGAGGCAGCAGGCAGGGTTTGGCGCTTTTTTCTCCTGCAGCAGGGCTTTAATTCTCATGCAGTGGGTCTTCTTTGCCCTTTTCCTTCTCTTGTCCGTTGAATCTGATGTTCAGGTCTCAGGGTGCCACCTAAATACTGAATTTAGGGGCATTACAGGGGGAAACGGGTATTAGCCAATGGTACACCCTCTAGTAACTAGTGGCTATGGACCACCCTAGCCCTGATATGTTGTTTTTCCACCATCCCAAAATGGTTGAATTTCAGGAGAGGGGTTCACCTCGGCTGCCCCTGGGTGGTGTAGGCTAAGTGGGGACCTTCCTCCCACCAAAAGTGTAGAAGGAAAGGGCCCTTAGCCTCCCCCACTATCTGGAGGTTCCTGGGTTGGATTTCAAAGGCGGCATTACCTTTGAAGCTTCGCGCCTAAGAAGGCCATCCTGTCCTGGAGGAGGTGTTAAGGAATTCCGCCCAAAGCAGGCTTTGTCTCTGTCCTCAGAGAGTGCTGGCTCTCACCCCATGAGATCAGAAACATGTCTGGTGGTGGCAGACTGACAAAAACAAGTCAGAGACCACACCATGCTTGGTAGCTTTTCAGAGGACCCTCTGAAAGGGTCTCCTGTGTGAGTTTTCTTAATAAATCCACCACTGGCCTCAGCGAGGGTTTATTAATCCAAGATATTTTGTACCAAACATCTTAGAAATCAGTGAAGCCATCATCGAGCTAGGAAACTCATTTTGACAAGTATCCAGCCCATGTACTCTTTATGGCTTCCATGTGCACTTACAGTATCACAGGATAGACTGGGCATTGTAGGGGCATATGCCCACACATAGGATATAGTGCACCCTGCCTTAGGGCTAAAGGCCTGCAGTAGGGGTGATTTACCTATACCTTATGCAGTGTATGGGGGGCCTGGCACACAGGGCTGTGTGCCAGGAAAAGGTGGGGGATGGGATACTGCAACAAAAACCCAGTTTTCTACATGCCTCCCCAGCCCAGCAACTATTCATCAGTCACAACCCTTAGCTCTGGGTGGAATAGGGAGATGGCTTTGCTGATAGTCCAACTGTGGTCAGACAGCCATCACTGCCGGTCTTTTGCAGTCTCCTCTGACACCTGGCTGACTCCCACAGGTCCCCTTGGTGCTGACCCCACAAAGACATCAGATCCCTCTGCAGAGCCTGCATGTGCCTCCTGGCATGGTCCATGAGCAGGATGCAGGAGGCTAAGAGGCCCAGAAGCCTCAGAGCCGCTCTCACTGAGACCCAAGGCAGAGGTTGAAACACCTGAATGTCCTGGACTCACTGAGGTGGAGGGAAAAGCACCATGTCCAGAATGGGGTCACTAAAGGGGAGCCGTTTTGAAGGAGTTAGGTGTAACTTTGACACATCAATATAAATGATCAACAATGTCAACAGGTCAGCCGTCGTCTGGAGGTGGCTTGCGACTGGTTGAGGTGAGTACGCCTTCAGTAGCCAGTTGTTGAAGTACAGGAAGACCCGTATTCCCAACCTCTGGAGATGGGCTGTAACAACCATCACTATCACCTTTATGAACACCCGAGTTACACTGGCATGGCCAAAGGGGAGCACGGTGCACTGAAAGTGCTCTTGGCTTACCTGAAACCACAAGTAGCATTTGTGGGACTGCAGGATGGAGATGAGAAAATAGGCATCATTCAAACCCAATGCCACCATTTAGTCTCCAGGGTCCAGGACAGACAAAACCTTGACCAATGTGAAAATTCTGAACTTGTTCTTCTGGAGGAAGAAGTTTAAAGGGTAGAGATCTAGGATTGGACAGAGGCCTCCATCCTTTTTCTGCACCAGAAAATAGCAGGAGTAAACGCTAGGAGTGATCTCTGATGCCAGCATCCTTTCTATTGCTCCCTTGAAAAAGAGAGCTTGAACTTCTCCACACAGTAATGACAAGAGGTCCTCCAGGAGGTGTTGTGGTGTGAGTGGCATATCCTGGGGGTGGGACAGGAAGGGCAGTAGATAACTGTGTTCTTTGATCTGGAGCACCTATTGGAAGAATGTGATGCTCCTTCACCCTTTGAGGTAAAAGGTGATACGGCCTCCCACCGGGCAATCCTGAGCTGCCAAGGACAATCTAAAGTGATTTTACAGCAGCTGCGGAAGGGGGAGGTCTGGGTAGAACATTGCCCTTGGGGACCTTGACACTGTTGGACTGATCCTCAGCCTGTACTTCGTAAGAACTGAGAAGCCTATTGTTGAAGCACGTATTGAGGCTGCTTCTATTGGTATCTCCTACCAAAGCTGCAGAAGGATCGATGCTATTGGGGATTCTGCAAGACAGGTGGAGCTAGTCCTAAAGAGTGCACAGTGGCTTTGCTCTCCTTAAACCTCTCCAAGGCCAAGTCTGACTTCCCTCCAAACAGCCTAGAGCCATTGAAGGGCATATCCATTAGGGACTGCTGGACGTCCAAAGAAAAACCTGTGGAGTGAATCCAGGCGTGGTGTCAAAGCAATGAAAGAATAAAGTATGCAGTTCCTCAAGTGGGTGAGAGAGGGTGAAAACAGAGGAAACAAAAATAGAAGAGGAAGGGAATCCCTCTTGTCGTAACTAGGGTCCTCACACACCCAGCAAGCTAGGTGTCATGCTTCATCATATGGACCTGCTCCTCGTCGGGTCGGCGCTGCAATACCCGACGGGCACCCATAAAGGGGCTCTTTAGCGGAGCTCTTCAGTTCCTGGCCGTATGGTGCAGTGCGTGTGAGGGGCCTAGTGGTGTAGATGTGAGTGAATAATGGTGATTGTAAAACAAGTTGGATAGTCCGAAATGTGACTTTTTTTTGGACCGGCTATCCACCTGATTAAAAACAAAGTAAGAGTGGCAGCTTGCTGTAATGGGGGTTCAGCTCAGCTATGCTCATCTCTGATGGTCAACATGTTTCATGCCTCGCAGTCCTAGTGATCCTCGGCAATTCTTCAGGACCTAGTGTAAAAGAACTATCTACACACTGTGGTGGGTGCAGGTGCTACCTACCACATTTAGTACTCTGGAAACAGTCTCTCCATGAATGTCGGGTAACCTAACTCAGTGCTACCACCTGTTCCAATCCGTGTCCGAAGCGGTACCGGGACACCTAAAATCTGGTGTCGATTTGATAATCACCGGAATGGGCTGGAAAACCTACCCCTCGCCGCTCGAACCGCTAAAGAGCCCCTTTATGGGTGCCCGTCGGGTATTGCAGCGCCGACCCGACGAGGAGCAGGTCCATATGATGAAGCATGACACCTAGCTTGCTGGGTGTGTGAGGACCCTAGTTCCGACAAGAGGGATTCCCTTCCTCTTCTATTTTTGTTTCCTCTGTTTTCACCCTCTCTCACCCACTTGAGGAACTGCATACTTTATTCTTTCATTGCTTGATAGGGCATATATGCTGGACCTCTATATAAAAAGCCCCTTAGTCCCTCTTTGGTTGATTGTGGTGTCAAAGCACTCACTGGTCCTAACAGCCCTCTCTCCGTCGGTACCCCAGATGAGTAGAGTCTGTAACCGGAGGTACCAACGGAGAGAGCGGTGCCCACTTCCCTGAGCTGTCGCCAGGTTGAGGTGAAGCAATTTACCCAGTCATTGCGGGTACAATCACCCTTCGGAGAACAGGAACCGGAAGCACCAATGGTTCCGTATTTGATTCCAAATTTCTTTTGTATCACATATCACTTAAGCAGCAGCATCTTTTAGGTCCTGAAGAAAGCCTTGCCCGATTGCGGGTAACCATGGCTGAAACATGTTGACCACTATATTCCATCCCACACATGCGGTTTAAATCCATACCGCAAGTGCACTGTTTTTAATCCTGGCAGCGAGAGCATACAAATAAAGCATGTATCGTGTTCTCCCTAGCTAGTTTTATCATCACTCCCCTCACATTCAATCATTTTTTGCGCTGCGCCCTCACCTACACTATGTGTCTCATTTGATGGATTTAGTATATCCGTGTAGAGTAGACATCAATCAATCAATCAATCAATCACAGAATTTGTAAAGCGCACTACTTACCCGCGAGGGTCTCAAGGCGCTGGGGAAAAAAAAGGGGGGGGTGCTGCTACTGGTCGAACAACCAGGTCTTGAGTAGCCTCCTGAAGGTCAGCAGGTCTTGGGTCTGTCGTAGGCTTAGTGGAAGGGTGTTCCAGGTCTTGGCGGCGAGGTGGGAGAAGGATCTGCCGCCGGTGGTGGTTCTTCGAATGCGAGGGACGGTGGCGAGGGAGAGGTCGGCGGAGCGGAGTTGGTGGTTGGGGACGTAGAAGAGGAGTCGTCTGTTGAGGTAGGCTGGGCCAGTCTTGTGGAGTGCCTTGTGTGCGTGGATGAGGAGTTTGAAGGAGATTCTCCTGTCGACGGGGAGCCAGTGCAGGTTCCTCAGGTGGGGGGTGATGTGGCTGTGGCGTGGTACATCGAGGATCAGGCGTGCGGAGGCGTTTTGTATGCGTTGCAGTCGCTTGATGAGCTTGGCCGGGGCTCACGCGTAGAGGGCGTTCCCATAGTCAAGTCTGCTGCTGACGAGGGCCTGGATGACTGTTCTTCTTGTGTCTGTCGGGATCCACCTGTAGATCTTGCGAAGCATGCGGAGGGTGTTGAAGCAGGAGGATGAGACTGCGTTGACTTGCTTGGCCATGGAGAGCGTTGAGTCGAGGATGACTCCCAGGTTGCGTGCGTGGTCGGTGGGTGTCGGGGCTACTCCCAGCGTCGTTGGCCACCAGGAGTCGTCCCAGGCTGAGGGGTTGGAGCCGAGGATGAGGACCTCTGTCTTCTCCGTGTTCAGTTTTAGTCGGCTGATCTTCATCCAATCGGCGACGGCCTTCATTCCTTCATGGAGGTTGGATTTGGCGGCGAGGGTCCTTGGTGAGGGAGAGGATCAGTTCAGTGTCGTCGGCGTAGGAGATTATGTTGAGGTCGTGCTGTCTGGCGATGCGTGCGAGCGGGGCCATGTAGATGTTGAACAGTGTTGGGCTGAGGGACGATCCCTGGGGTACGCCGCAGATGATCTCGGAGGCTTCGGATCGGAATGGTGGGAGGCGGACTCTCTGGGTTCTGCCGGCGAGGAAGGAAGTGGCCCATTCCAGGGCCTTGTCTCGGATCCCTGCGTCGTGGAGGTGTGCGCGTAGAGTGCGGTGGCAGACAGTGTCGAAGGCGGCGGAGAGGTCCAGCAGGATGAGGGCTGCGGTCTCACCGTTGTCCAGCAGGATCCTGATGTCGTCGGTGGCGGCGATGAGGGCAGTCTCAGTGCTGTGGTTGCTGCGGAACCCCGATTGGGATGGGTCCAGGATGCTGTTTTCTTCGAGGTATCGGGTTAGCTGTTTGTTGACGATCTTCTCGATGACCTTGGCTGGGAACGGAAGCAGGGAGATGGGCCGGAAGTTCTTGAGGTCTCTCGGGTCCGCCTTGGGTTTTTTGAGTAGGGCGTTGATCTCTGCGTGTTTCCAGCTCTCTGGGAAGGTCGCGGTCTCGAAGGAGAGATTGATGATGTTGCACAGGTGGGGTGCGATGGAGCTGCTGGCTTTGTTGAAGATGTGGTGCGGGAAAGGGTCTGACGGGGAGCCGGAGTGTATTGTGCTCATGGTCTTGATGGTGTCCTCGATGTTCACGCTGGCCCAGGCTGGCAGGGGGTCGTGGTCGATGGTGTGCGGCGGGTCTGGTGCATCGATCTTAGTTGGGGCTGTCTGGGTGTTGAAGCTGTCGTGGATGTCGGCGATCTTGCGGTGGAAGAAGGTGGCGAGGGAATCGCACAGGGGTTGCGACGGCGGGATGTCGTTGGTGTTGGAGCTGGGGTTGGAGAGTTCCTTCACGATGTTGAAAAGCTCCTTGCTGTTGTGTGCGTTGTTGTCGAGGCGGTCTTTGAAGGAGATTCTCTTGGCGGACTTGATGAGGTGGTGGTGGTTACGGATGGCGTCTTTGTGGGCTGCGTGGCTGTCCGGTGTCTTATCACTGTGCCATTTCTTCTCTAGTTTCCGGCAGGTACGCTTGGAAGCTAGGAGTTCCGAGGTGAACCAGCTGGCTCTTTTGGTGGTGTCACTGTAGGTGAGTTTTTTCAGCGGGGCGAGGGTGTTGGCACAATCGTCCATCCATCGTCTGAGGTTGCAGGCAGCGTCGTCGGTGTTGGATGGGTCGGAGGGAGGACTGAGAGCGAGGGTTGCCCGTAGTTGGTCTTCGGTGACTTTGCTCCAGCAGCGGCGTGGGATCTGTTGGGTGCGGTGGTGTGTGGTGGGTTTCTGGAAGGTGAAATGGATGCAGCGGTGGTCGGTCCAGAGGAGTTCCGTGGTGTGGCTGAAGGAGACGTGGGAGCTTGAGGAGAAGATGGGGTCAAGCGTGTGGCCGGCGGAATGGGTCGGTGTTGTGACAAGCTGGCTCAGACCGAGGTTGTCGATCAGGGTGGTGGAGTTGCTGTCGTTGTTGTTCTCCAGGTGAAAGTTCAGGTCTCCGAGGAGGATGTAGTCGGTAGAGGTCAGGGCGTGCGTGCTGATGAAGTCGGCGATGAAGTCGCTGAACTGGGGTCGGGGCCCAGGGGGTCTGTAGACAAGGGTGCCTCTAAGGGTGGTGTTGGGGTCCGTGTGGATCTGGAAGTGCATGTGTTCGGCGGTGCTGAGAGTGTTGTCGGTGCTGGTCGAGACCCTGATGGTGTTCTTGTGGACGATGGCGATTCCTCCTCCTACTGCGTTGACGCGGTCTCTGCGGGTGATCTTATAGCCGTCTGGGATGGCTATGGCGATGTCGGGGGCGGAGGAGTCGTTCATCCAGGTCTCTGTCAGGAAGACCTGTCTGTTGCCACCTTTGGTGGGTGAGGGATTTCGTCCTGAAAGGGATTATCCCAGAGTTAGGTCTGTGTGATATTGTCAGTGTCTTCTTCTTCTTTCTTTTAGAATAGACCCAAGGAATTTTTTTGATTCATTGATGTATAAAACTGGGGATGCAATCCTGTGCAGGTCTTTAAAATTTTCCCTAGGGCCCTCCTTCTAAACCTTCCTTTGTGTAGAATTGCAGAGTTAGTCAGAACTATCAGCTCCGTTTCTGGCATCAGAATGCAATCGCACGAGAAGTACTCTGCGCCCGCTGATTGAAGCCCGCCTGGGCTATGTGTGGTGAATTCACCTGATTCAGCTGCTGCCTCTCTGAGCACCCACAGACGGGGCATGCTCCGTAACTCCGGAAGCTCCAAGCTTGCAGGTGCAGGTAAGACTGATTTTGAGCCAGTTAGCCCTGGGGGAACTTGCTTGCTAGTTAGCTCTACGGCACAGGAACACTGTTGAACTTAAAATGGAGTCAGAATGGACTCTTCAGACACTGACTAATAGTGGGGCTTGGCCTAAATTTTTCCTATAGTGAATGAGGAATTACCACTATCGCTAGGAACAACAAGCATTTGCAATGCAATAGGTCTCGCATTTACGCAGGTTTGAGCTATTGGCATTGTAAATGACAATGCCCTTTATTTATGTTTTGGTTTTTAAAACATAAATAAAAGAGTGTCATTTATAATGCCAATAGATTCAACTCACGTAAATGATAGAACTATTGCATTGCAAATGCTTGTTTCATCCCAGCTACTTGGCGCTACCCTGCATGGGAATATCCTACCTGGAGAATGACAATGCTGTCCAGAACTGCCCATTCCTTCCTGACTTCAGTGACCTTGCATGGCCTCCACTTTTACCCTTACTTTATCAGTACCACAGAATCAGTACTTTCAGGTTATTTTTTGCCCAAATATTCTTCTGGGGGACAGTTCCATGGATTTACAACACAGTCAGTAAATCAAGGCCATTATACTACAAGTCTTTGCTCATAGGCAGGACCACTGGAATAACGCAATATTGTGGCCGCCGCGTTCTCTGAGTATTTACATATTTTCCACACTTGCCGCATGATTCAGATCGTGTGTATCAGTTGCAAACATTGATTCTAGCTCAGATGGATCAAAAGAGGCTTTAAAAAGCATCAGCCGTGGTCCCCCGGGGGGACAGACGCTTTGCAAAGGTTAACTGTCACCATTTCGTTGCTGACGGCTGTCTTCGGCTGTTAGAGTGCTGCTAATGAGGAGAAACGTTTGCACAGACAGTACTACTGTGTTGTAAAATGGCAAAATATTGCGACAGAATGTGCCATATTACACTGCATCATTGCACCTCTTCTGTGTCTGATTACGTTTGTACTTCTCCAGTCCCTGCACCACCTGTTCTGACCTGGGTCTCAGGCTCTACAACAGCTCTGCTGACCTGGTTCTCTGGCTCTACAGCAGCTCTGCTGGCCTGGTTCTCTGGCTCTAGAGCGGCTCTGCTGACCTGGTTCTCTGGCTCTAGAGCGGCTCTGCTGACCCGGTTCTCTGGCTCTAGAGGGGCTCTGCTGACCTGGTTCTATGGCTCTACAGCAGCTCTGCTGACCTGGTTCTCTGGCTCTACAGCAGCAGCTCTGGTGACCTGGGTCTCAGGCTCTACAACGGCTCTGCTGACCTGGTTCTCTGGCTCTACAGCAGGACTGCTGACCTGGTTCTCTGGCTCTACAGTGGCTCTGCTGACCTGGTTCTCTGGCTCTACAGCAGCTCTGCTGACCTGGTTCTCTGGCTTCTAGAGCAGATCTGCTGACCTGGTTCTCTGGCTCTAGAGCAGCTCTGCTGACCTGGTTCTCTGGCTCTAGAGCAGCTCTGCTGACCTGGTTCTCTGGCTCTAGAGCAGCTCTGCTGACCTGGTTCTCTGGCTCTAGAGCAGCTCTGCTGACCTGGTTCTCTGGCTCTAGAGCAGCTCTTCTGACCTGGTTCTCTGGCTCTACAGCAGCTCTGCTGACCTGGTTCTCAGGTTTTACAACAGCTCTGCTGTCCCGGTTCTCTGGCTCTAGGGCGGCTCTGCTGACCTGGTTCTCTGGCTCTTGAGCCGGCTCTGCTGGCCTGGTTCTCTGGCTCTACAACGGCTCTGCTGACCTAGTTCTGAGGCTCTACAGCAGCTTGCTGACCTGGTTCTCTGGTTCTAGAGCAGCTCTGCTGGCCTGGTTCTCTGGCTCTAGAGCGGCTCCGCTGACCTGGTTCTCTGGCTCTAGAGCGGCTCTGCTGTCCTGGTTCTCTGGCTCTAAAGCGGCTCTACTGACCTGGTTCTCAGGCTCTAGAGCGGCTCTGCTGAACTGGTTCTCTGGCTCTAGAGCGTGTCTGCTGACCTGGTTCTATGGCTCTACAGCAGCTCTGCTGACCTGGTTCTATGGCTCTACAGTGGCTCTACTGACCTGGTTCTATGGCTCTACAGCAGCTCTGCTTACCTGGTTCTCTAGCTCTAGAGCGGCTCTGCTGACCTGGTTCTCTGGCTCTAAAGCAGCACTGCTGACCTGGTTCTCTGGCTCTACAACGGCTCTGCTGACCTTGTTCTCTGGCTCTACAATGGCTCTGCTGACCTAGTTCTCTGGCTCTACAACGGCTCTGCTGACCTGGTTCTCTGGCTCTACAGCAGCTTGATGACCTGCTTCTCTGGCTCTACAGCAGCTCTGCTGACCTGCTTCTCTGGCTCTACAGCAGCTCTGCTGACCTGGTTCTAAGGCTCTACAGCAGCTCTGCTGACCTGGTTCTAAGGCTCTACAGCAGCTCTGCTGACCTGGTTCTCTGGCCCAGTTCTCTGGCCATAGAGCAGCTCTGCTGACCTGGTTCTCAGCCTCTAGAGCGACTCTGCTGACCTTGTTCTCTGGCTCTACAGCGGCTCTGCTGATCTGGTTCTCTGGCTCTACAGCAGCTCTGCTGACTTGGTTCTCTGGCTCTACAGCAGCTCTGCTGACTTGGTTCTCTGGCTCTACAGCAGCTCTGCTGACCTGGTTCTCTGGCTCTACAGCAGCTCTGCTGACCTGGTTCTCTGGCTCTACAGCAGCTCTGCTGACCTGGTTCTCTGGCTCTACAGCAGCTCTGCTGACCTGGTTCTCTGGCTCTAGAGCAGCTCTGCTGACCTGGTTCTCTGGCTCTAGAGCAGCTCTGCTGACCTGGTTCTCTGGCTCTAGAGCAGCTCTGCTGACCTGGTTCTCTGGCTCTAGAGCAGCTCTGCTGACCTGGTTCTCTGGCTGTACAACGGCTCTGCTGACCCAGTTCTCTGGCTCTAGAGCGGCTCTGCTGACCTGGTTCTCTGGCTTTACAGCAGCTCTGCTGGCCTGGTTCTCTGGCTCTACAATGGCTCTGCTGACCTGGTTCTCTGGCTCTAGAGCGGCTCTCCTGGCCTGGTTCTCTGGCTCTAGAGCGGCTCTGCTGGCCTGGTTCTCTGGCTCTAGAGCGGCTCTGCTGACCTGGTTCTCTGGCTCTACAGCGGCTCTGCTGACCTGGTTCTCTGGCTCTAGAGCAGCTCTGCTGACCTGGTTCTCTGGCTCTAGAGCAGCTCTGCTGACCTGGTTCTCTGGCTCTAGAGCAGCTCTGCTGACCTGGTTCTCTGGCTCTAGAGCAGCTCTGCTGACCTGGTTCTCTGGCTCTACAACGGCTCTGCTGACCTGGTTCTCAGGCTCTACAGCCGCTCTGCTGACCTGGGTCTCTGGCTCTAGAGCAGCTCTGCTGACCTGGTTCTCTGGTTCTACAACGGCTCTGCTGACCTGGTTCTCTGCCGCTACAGCGGCTCTACTGACCTGGTTCTCTGGCTCTACAGCAGCTCTGCTTACCTGGTTCTCTAGCTCTAGAGCGGCTCTGCTGACCTGGTTCTCTGGCTCTAAAGCAGCACTGCTGACCTGGGTCTCAGGCTCTACAACAGCTCTGCTGACCTGGTTCTCTGGCTCTACAACGGCTCTGCTGACCTTGTTCTCTGGCTCTACAATGGCTCTGCTGACCTAGTTCTCTGGCTCTACAACGGCTCTGCTGACCTGGTTCTCTGGCTCTACAGCAGCTCTGCTGATCTGGTTCTATGGCTCTACAGCAGCTCTGCTGATCTGCTTCTCTGGCTCTACAGCAGCTTGATGACCTGCTTCTCTGGCTCTACAGCAGCTCTGCTGACCTGCTTCTCTGGCTCTACAGCAGCTCTGCTGACCTGGTTCTCTGGCTCTAGAGCGGCTCTGCTGGCCTGGTTCTCTGGCTCTACAGCGGCTCTGCTGACCTGGTTCTCTGGCTCTACAGCGGCTCTGCTGACCTGGTTCTCTGGCTCTAGAGCAGCTCTGCTGACCTGGTTCTCTGGCTCTAGAGCAGCTCTGCTGACCTGGTTCTCTGGCTCTAGAGCAGCTCTGCTGACCTGGTTCTCTGGCTCTACAACGGCTCTGCTGACCTGGTTCTCAGGCTCTACAGCCGCTCTACTGACCTGGTTCTCTGGCTCTACAGCAGCTCTGCTTACCTGGTTCTCTAGCTCTAGAGCGGCTCTGCTGACCTGGTTCTCTGGCTCTAAAGCAGCACTGCTGACCTGGGTCTCAGGCTCTACAACAGCTCTGCTGACCTGGTTCTCTGGCTCTACAACGGCTCTGCTGACCTTGTTCTCTGGCTCTACAATGGCTCTGCTGACCTAGTTCTCTGGCTCTACAACGGCTCTGCTGACCTGGTTCTCTGGCTCTACAGCAGCTCTGCTGATCTGGTTCTATGGCTCTACAGCAGCTCTGCTGATCTGCTTCTCTGGCTCTACAGCAGCTTGATGACCTGCTTCTCTGGCTCTACAGCAGCTCTGCTGACCTGCTTCTCTGGCTCTACAGCAGCTCTGCTGACCTGGTTCTCTGGCTCTAGAGCGGCTCTGCTGGCCTGGTTCTCTGGCTCTACAGCGGCTCTGCTGACCTGGTTCTCTGGCTCTACAGCGGCTCTGCTGACCTGGTTCTCTGGCTCTAGAGCAGCTCTGCTGACCTGGTTCTCTGGCTCTAGAGCAGCTCTGCTGACCTGGTTCTCTGGCTCTAGAGCAGCTCTGCTGACCTGGTTCTCTGGCTCTACAACGGCTCTGCTGACCTGGTTCTCAGGCTCTACAGCCGCTCTGCTGACCTGGGTCTCTGGCTCTAGAGCAGCTCTGCTGACCTGGTTCTCTGGTTCTACAACGGCTCTGCTGACCTGGTTCTCTGCCGCTACAGCGGCTCTACTGACCTGGTTCTCTGGCTCTACAGCAGCTCTGCTTACCTGGTTCTCTAGCTCTAGAGCGGCTCTGCTGACCTGGTTCTCTGGCTCTAAAGCAGCACTGCTGACCTGGGTCTCAGGCTCTACAACAGCTCTGCTGACCTGGTTCTCTGGCTCTACAACGGCTCTGCTGACCTTGTTCTCTGGCTCTACAATGGCTCTGCTGACCTAGTTCTCTGGCTCTACAACGGCTCTGCTGACCTGGTTCTCTGGCTCTACAGCAGCTCTGCTGATCTGGTTCTATGGCTCTACAGCAGCTCTGCTGATCTGCTTCTCTGGCTCTACAGCAGCTTGATGACCTGCTTCTCTGGCTCTACAGCAGCTCTGCTGACCTGCTTCTCTGGCTCTACAGCAGCTCTGCTGACCTGGTTCTAAGGCTCTACAGCAGCTCTGCTGACCTGGTTCTAAGGCTCTACAGCAGCTCTGCTGACCTGGTTCTAAGGCTCTACAGTAGCTCTGCTGACCTGGTTCTCTGGCTCTACAACACCTCTGCTGACCTGGTTCTCTGGCCCAGTTCTCTGGCCATAGAGCAGCTCTGCTGACCTGGTTCTCAGCCTCTAGAGCGAATCTGCTGACCTTGTTCTCTGGCTCTACAGCGGCTCTGCTGATCTGGTTCTCTGGCTCTACAGCAGCTCTGCTGACTTGGTTCTCTGGCTCTACAGCAGCTCTGCTGACCTGGTTCTCTGGCTCTACAGCAGCTCTGCTGACCTGGTTCTCTGGCTCTACAGCAGCTCTGCTGACCTGGTTCTCAAGCTCTACAGCAGCTCTGCTGACCTGATTCTCTGGGTCTGCAGCAGCTCTGCTGACCTGGTTCTCTGGCTCTAGAGCAGCTCTGCTGACCTGGTTCTCTGGCTCTAGAGCAGCTCTGCTGACCTGGTTCTCTGGCTCTAGAGCAGCTCTGCTGACCTGGTTCTCTGGCTCTAGAGCAGCTCTGCTGACCTGGTTCTCTGGCTGTACAACGGCTCTGCTGACCCAGTTCTCTGGCTCTAGAGCGGCTCTGCTGACCTGGTTCTCTGGCTTTACAGCAGCTCTGCTGGCCTGGTTCTCTGGCTCTACAGCAGCTCTGCTGACCTGGTTCTCTGGCTCTACAATGGCTCTGCTGACCTGGTTCTCTGGCTCTACAATGGCTCTGCTGACCTGGTTCTCTGGCTCTAGAGCGGCTCTCCTGGCCTGGTTCTCTGGCTCTAGAGCAGCTCTGCTGGCCTGGTTCTCTGGCTCTAGAGCGGCTCTGCTGACCTGGTTCTCTGGCTCTACAGCGGCTCTGCTGACCTGGTTCTCTGGCTCTAGAGCAGCTCTGCTGACCTGGTTCTCTGGCTCTAGAGCAGCTCTGCTGACCTGGTTCTCTGGCTCTAGAGCAGCTCTGCTGACCTGGTTCTCAGGCTCTACAGCCGCTCTGCTGACCTGGTTCTCAGGCTCTACAGCCGCTCTGCTGACCTGGGTCTCTGGCTCTAGAGCAGCTCTGCTGACCTGGTTCTCTGGTTCTACAACGGCTCTGCTGACCTGGTTCTCTGCCGCTACAGCGGCTCTGCTGACCTGGTTCTCAGGCTCTACAGCCGCTCTGCTGACCTGGTTCTCAGGCTCTACAGCCGCTCTGCTGACCTGGTTCTATGGCTCTAGTGCAGCTCTGCTGACCTGGTTCTCTGGCTCTAGAGCAGCTCTGCTGATCTGGGTCTCTGGCTCTACAGCAGCTCTGCTGACCTGGTTCTCTGGCTTACAGCAGCTCTGCTGACCTGGTTCTCTGGCTCTACAACGGCTCTGCTGACCTGGTTCTCTGGCTCTACAGCAGCTCTGCTGACCTGGTTCTCTGGCTCTACAATGGCTCTGCTGACCTGGTTCTCAGGCTCTTCAGCAGCTTGCTGGCCTGGTTCTCTGGCTCT
This sequence comes from Calotriton arnoldi, assembly GCA_963921515.1. Taxonomy (NCBI): domain Eukaryota; kingdom Metazoa; phylum Chordata; class Amphibia; order Caudata; family Salamandridae; genus Calotriton; species Calotriton arnoldi. Next base: position 5,035,765 of record CAWUFW010000074.1, on the reverse strand, counting down.
AGAGTGGCTCTGCTGGCCTGGTTCTCTGGCTCTAGAGCGGCTCTGCTGACCTGGTTCTATGACTCTACAGCAGCTCTGTTGACCTGGGTCTCAGGCTCTAGAACGGCTCTGCTGACCTGGTTCTCTGGCTCTACAGCAGCTCTACTGACCTGGTTCTCTGGCTCTACAGCGGCTCTGCTGACCTGGTTCTCTGGCTCTACAGCAGCTCTGCTGACCTGGTTCCCTGGCTCTACAGCAGCTCTGCTGACCTGGTTCTCTGGCTCTAGAGCGGCTCTGCTGACCTGGTTCTCTGGCTCTAGAGTGGCTCTGCTGACCTGGTTCTCTGGCTCTAGAGCGGCTCTGCTGACCTGGTTCTCTGGCTCTAGAGCGGCTCTGCTGACCCGGTTCTCTGGCTCTAGAGCGGCTCTGCTGACCTGGTTCTATGACTCTACAGCAGCTCTGTTGACCTGGGTCTCAGGCTCTAGAACGGCTCTCCTGACCTGGTTCTCTGGCTCTACAGCAGCTCTACTGACCTGGTTCTCTGGCTCTACAGCGGCTCTGCTGACCTGGTTCTCTGGCTCTACAGCAGCTCTGCTGACCTGGTTCTCTGGCTCTACAGCAGCTCTGCTGACCTGGTTCTCTGGCTCTAGAGCGGCTCTGCTGACCTGGTTCTCTGGCTCTAGAGTGGCTCTGCTGACCTGGTTCTCTGTCTCTAGAGCGGCTCTGCTGACCCGGTTCTCTGGCTCTAGAGCGGCTCTGCTGACCTGGTTCTATGACTCTACAGCAGCTCTGTTGACCTGGGTCTCAGGCTCTAGAACGGCTCTGCTGACCTGGTTCTCTGGCTCTACAGCAGCTCTACTGACCTGGTTCTCTGGCTCTACAGCGGCTTTGCTGACCTGGTTCTCTGGCTCTACAGCAGCTCTGCTGACCTGGTTCTCTGGCTCTACCGCAGCTCTGCTGACCCGGTTCTCTGGCTCTAGAGCGGCTCTGCTGACCTGGTTCTATGACTCTACAGCAGCTCTGTTGACCTGGGTTTCAGGCTCTAGAACGGCTCTGCTGACCTGGTTCTCTGGCTCTACAGCAGCTCTACTGACCTGGTTCTCTGGCTCTACAGCGGCTCTGCTGACCTGGTTCTCTGGCTCTACAGCAGCTCTGCTGACCTGGTTCTCTGGCTCTACACCAGCTCTGCTGACCTGGTTCTCTGGCTCTACAGCAGCTCTGCTGACCTTGTTCTCTGGCTCTAGAGCAGCTCTGTGGACCTGGTTCTCTGGCTCTAGAGCAGCTCTGCTGACCTGGTTCTCTGGCTCTACAACAGCTCTGCTGACCAGGTTCTCAGACTCTACAGCCGCTCTGCTGACCTGGTTCTCTGACTCTAGAGCAGCTCTGCTGACCTGGTTCTCTGGCTATACAGCAGCTCTGCTGACCTGGTTCTCAGGCTCTACAGCAGCTTGCTGACCTGGTTCTCTGGCTCTAGAGTGGCTCTGCTGGCCTGGTTCTCTGGCTCTATAACAGCTCTGCTGACCTGGTTCTCTGGCTCTACAGCCGCTCTGCTGACCTGGTTCTCTGGCTTACAGCAGCTCTGCTGACCTGGTTCTCTGGCTCTAGAGTGGCTCTGCTGACCTGGTTCTCTGTCTCTAGAGCGGCTCTGCTGACCCGGTTCTCTGGCTCTAGAGCGGCTCTGCTGACCTGGTTCTATGACTCTACAGCAGCTCTGTTGACCTGGGTCTCAGGCTCTAGAACGGCTCTGCTGACCTGGTTCTCTGGCTCTACAGCAGCTCTACTGACCTGGTTCTCTGGCTCTACAGCGGCTTTGCTGACCTGGTTCTCTGGCTCTACAGCAGCTCTGCTGACCTGGTTCTCTGGCTCTACCGCAGCTCTGCTGACCCGGTTCTCTGGCTCTAGAGCGGCTCTGCTGACCTGGTTCTATGACTCTACAGCAGCTCTGTTGACCTGGGTTTCAGGCTCTAGAACGGCTCTGCTGACCTGGTTCTCTGGCTCTACAGCAGCTCTACTGACCTGGTTCTCTGGCTCTACAGCGGCTCTGCTGACCTGGTTCTCTGGCTCTACAGCAGCTCTGCTGACCTGGTTCTCTGGCTCTACAGCAGCTCTGCTGACCTGGTTCTCTGGCTCTACAGCAGCTCTGCTGACCTTGTTCTCTGGCTCTAGAGCAGCTCTGTGGACCTGGTTCTCTGGCTCTAGAGCAGCTCTGCTGACCTGGTTCTCTGGCTCTACAACAGCTCTGCTGACCAGGTTCTCAGGCTCTACAGCCGCTCTGCTGACCTGGTTCTCTGACTCTAGAGCAGCTCTGCTGACCTGGTTCTCTGGCTATACAGCAGCTCTGCTGACCTGGTTCTCAGGCTCTACAGCAGCTTGCTGACCTGGTTCTCTGGCTCTAGAGTGGCTCTGCTGGCCTGGTTCTCTGGCTCTACAACAGCTCTGCTGACCTGGTTCTCTGGCTCTACAGCCGCTCTGCTGACCTGGTTCTCTGGCTTACAGCAGCTCTGCTGACCTGGTTCTCTGGCTCTACAGCAGCTCTGCTGACCTGGTTCTCTGGCTCTACAGCAGCTCTGCTGACCTGGTTCTCTGGCTCTAGAGCAGCTCTGCTGACCTGGTTCTCTGGCTCTAGAGCAGCTCTGCTGACCTGGTTCTCTGGCTCTAGAGTGGCTCTGCTGGCCTGGTTCTGTGGCTCTACAGCAGCTTTGCTGACCTGGTTCTCTGGCTCTACAACAGCTCTGCTGACCTGGTTCTCTGGCTCTACAACAGCTCTGCTGACCTGGTTCGCTGGCTCTACAGCAGCTCTGCTGACCTGGTTCGCTGGCTGTACATCGGCTCTGCTGACCTGGTTCTCTGGCTCTAGAGGAGCTCTGCTGACCTGGTTCTCTGGCTCTACAACGGCTCTGCTGACCTGGTTCTCTGGCTCTACAGCAGCACTGCTGACCTGGTTCTCTGGCTCTAGAGCAGCTCTGCTGACCTGGTTCTCTGGCTCTAGAGCAGCTCTGCTGACCTGGTTCTCTGGCTCTACAACGGCTCTGCTGACCTGGTTCTCAGGCTCTACAGCCGCGCGCTAAAACCCCGAATACAAATACCAGACAAGCTGTCGCCATTGTGAAAAAAATATAGTGCCTACCGACTAATGAAGGAGACAGTGTAACGCCGCAAGTAAAAGATCCAGTCCTGATGGGCGGTCCCAAAAGGAGACAGGGCGGTAACAAGGAGGGACTAAGAAGCCTCATTATCAATCGGAAGCCAGCATTTACCATGGACGATGACGCCAGCCAATGAAAAATATGGGCGGGGCTTCCACACCACTTCTAAAACATACTTTAATACAGCATGCCTCGCAAAGCGAGCAGCGCATGCGCTGCAACGCTAGACTCGACCTAAAAAGGGACTGGGACACCGGAGACCGCCTAAAGATACCTAGATCCCTAACCTCAGGGGGTCTGCGTAGTTGTTTGTGAATTACACATTTTTCCTAGGTGTTAATAGTGGTAGAAATGAAATACTTCTCACCTCATAAAAGTGAGTATTTGGCTGGACGATGATTTATTGCTGCTACTGCACACATTTTGAGTTGTGAATCAGTTTTCACTTCTTATATATCCACCTCACACCCGAGGGAGCCTAGGACTGCTGGAGCCATGCTAGTAATGAGAGTCGATAGCTGAAGGGATACTTGGCCCAGTTGCTCAGAATCCTTAGTAGGTTGGGCCCCGGACATCAGGATTAAAAGGCCTCAACCCCCACGATTTGGCCAGTAGCTCCTTTTTGCCCGTTGGCCCTTTTGAAAGAGGGTTAGGACATGGGGCATCACAAGACTTCAAGTGCTGGGAGTGGCAGGATAACGGAGTCCTCTGTGACTTTAATGATGATCAGTCATGGGAGTGGCCTCAGGAGCGAGAGCACATCCATTCGCTCCACTTCGTCCAGGACTGTTTCTTCCACTTCTTGTAAAGTTCGGCGATGGCGAGTTTCTTTTCATGGTCATGGAGAATAGCTCTAAGATTCAACTTCGCTCAGCACTTTCAGATCTCCAGACAAGACACCTCAGACAGATATCATGGGTATCAGGAACCGACATCTGTCGATGACAGTCACAACAAGACTTAAATCCTGTATCTTTAGAAGGAGACATGTCTGCACATGGAAAGTTTTGAGGGAAAATTTCTGTCACGTTGACAGGATTTGAGAAGCTCTGGAAGGCATATAAAGATAGGAAATGACTTTAGTACGCAGAGGTGGTACATGGTGCCCGACGTCACATCCAGGGCGAATCCAACGTGGAGCTGTATTACGCCGCCTGCTGAAGCAAAAGAGAATTTCTAGCAAAAGTTTCCTGATCCAGTCTGGCACCGGGGAAATTCAGAAGGTGAGGAATCTGCAGTTAGAAGTCTCTATCAAAGCTGTGTTTTTCCAGTAGTTACAAAACATGCTTTTTGCTGTGATTGTTATAAAGCACATATTTAATATAAAAGAGAAGTAATGCACTCTCACTCATATCACATTCCCTCTCTCACATCTCATTACCTCTCACACTCACTCTGTCAGGACTGGTTTACAGGCCTACGATTGGATGAAAAATTGGATTAAAAAAGGAAAAGTGCTATATGGAAAGGCTTTGGTAAATGCATTTTTGGGCACAGATGAGGGTCATTTGCCTACTCCTTACTGAATATTATGACACGGTAGGGGTGGTCAACCCTGCCGACAGCATAGTACCTTGTAAAACCTTTAAAATTTCAGATTACAACAGATTCATTTGTAGACCTGCATTCGAAGGCACCTGAAAGATCATGCTTTAAGCTTGTTTGCCACTGCTTTTCTGCACGCTTTGCCTGACCACATTAACGCGGTGCTGCTGTTGTGTGGCCATTCATACATGCCAAGTGTCCCCATGGCAAATGTCTCATTTTAAGTCAGCCCTTACTCTTTAATTGAAATCACGTTGTATTCTGGGACTTGAAATATTGCTGTGAACATTGTAACTATGGAGCCAAAAACCCCAGTGCAGAAGAGCAGTTGGGTAAAAAGCCAGGACTGGCTGAAGGTATGACATATAACAACGGGAAACAATGGGACACTTTGCAGCTATGAATTTTGTTGGTATGTGCAAAGTCTTGCCTCATAGTTTCATCACAATCCTATGTGCAAGGTGACTGCACTCTTTTCACAGGTACCTGTCACTACACCTTGTATTGAATTTTTAAAGCCTGGGGTGTTTGGCAAGTGACCTGCTATCAATACAGATATGATAGAAAAGGGGGCTTTTGCATCAAGGAGTTTAATCCATCTGTGTCTGTGAGTAAATGTGAAAGTATATAATAGCCAAGGTTCTTATATTTGTCTATACTGTTTAGTTACTCGGACCTAAGTAGACGGAGCCCACAGGTGATTGGAACTTCTTGGAGCTCTACCCTCTTCGGCTTTTGAATGCAATCAGTTTGCAAGTTGTTCGGCACCTCGGTCATGTTAAACACCTGGTGCTTTGCTAACTGAGCTACATGTTGCTCATTATAAGGGAGTAATGTATAAAAGTAATTCAGGGCCATAGCACACCCTGGTTTGGAATTTCAATTGAATTGAGAGCTCTTGTGCCCCTTGGAATTCGATCGCGCAAGTTACTAATAGTTTTTTTGCAACACGTTCTATTGCACGCTCCTTTTACAGAACATCTACGTGCTTTTCCTCCTGGTACGTTGATGATATTCGCCTGGTGCTATTAGCGAGATTAATAGACATCACGGTCCTTGCTGATTGACATTTTGTATGCATTCGTGCACCCAATAATGTCTTATTTTTTTTTTGTATATAGCCCAATATTGTTCAGTCTTAAAGTTCTTTTGCGACACACTGTCCTGATGACGGCCCTAGTCAATATCACTGTTGGGCTGGAACATCGACTTCTAACCATGTAATATTGACTGCCTGATGTTCGGTTTATTTTCAGGATCTAAATTTCTGTATTAGGATTTTGATCTATTGTCAATATGTATGGAGTGATATATATATATTGATACAGAGTTGGCAGCATATTACGCTGTATAGTTTCTATCAGCTCTTTTTGTGTTGCTTATAAAAAGAATGCTTTTGTATTAAAAGATTTAATTTCGGATAAAACCATTTTTGGCATTTGAATAATTTAATTGCATTATATGCAATGTGTTAGGGTTTATATGTTTTTTTCCTTTTTCTTTCTTGAATAGCTGTTTTTCTCTTCCTTTTCTCTTGTTTCTAATGGTCACTTAGTTTAGTGGACTTTAAAATACTCTTTGTGTCTATATCTGTTGTTTATAGTTTGTTTATAGTTTCAGTCTAAATCAGCTGAAACTATCCTAAGTGAACTACAGTTATTTGTTGACATACAAGATTCTTATAAGCCAGCTATTTCATCAATCAGTGAAAGAATTAAACACTGCCCAAAGATCAAATATGATTTCAACATTTCCATATTCTCTACAGTGTGTAAAATAATTAGATCAGCGCAAAAAAATGCCTCTAAACCCTGCACATTTAGTTCGAGAAAACAAAACTGGAGGAAACAAAAGGAAGAAAAAACTATATTTTTGTGACATCCCTAAAAAACAAAATTCAAGAAGATTAGTCTTAGAGCAGTTTTTCTTGCTGCTACCTTAAATAACAAAGTTACTTGTGCTGGTCCCTTCAGAAATAAATAAAAAGGACTCATTCTCTCCTATGTTCCTTTCTTTAAATAACATTTTAGTTTGTGGTTGTGCAACCGTTTATCAGTGTTTCTACTGTTAAGGCCGGTTTCCCTTTTGGTAGGGTTTTATCAATTAATATAGGTTTTGACCTAAAACAGGATAGCCTAGTCATATTGCATTAATCAATTAAATTAAAACTAGTAAGCATCCTACCAAAACATATTTACTAGTGGTAAATAATTACTAGTTGTTCCTTGCATCAGATTGCAAGGAAAGATGGGTAGTCAAATCGGAGAATCTCACAAAAGTGTCCCCTGATCAATAATCTGATAGGTATTATCCCTACCATAATCTATGGGGGGTACTTATATCTTGTCTGAGGACTTTCACAAGTCACCTGTATTTGAAGGCTCTCCATTTGGGGTTCCAACTGTCTTTTAAGTACTTAATCTGTTCGGTGACAACTGCGAAGAATGATCTCTCAAAGGGACATGACAAGGACCAGAACTAATTCCTAGGGTTTGGTATAAACCTACCCCAAACTTATTACATATGTCCACTTGATTATTTATGCGGTTCATCACCTGTTCAGATGTCGTGTTTTTTAACATCTCCTACATCCAGGTCACCGCTTCAAGGCTACAGCTGGTGCTCCATAATCCAAGAAATAGCTCTGTAACCGCGAGTGTAATTACAAACCATCTAGTCCTCTTGTGTGTGACCTCAGGGTAGTTATTGTGATCAGGGGAAAAGGGCTGTTTGACTTGTCAGCTGTCCCAAAATCTCTAGCAATTTTCTTATGATCTCCCAGACACCTTGCCAATATTGGTCAAGGGCTGGAGATTCCCATAACAAGTGTTCAATCTCGCTGTTAGAGAAGATGCATCTCCAAAATGGGCATCTGGTAGTATTCCCATATTGCTGAGTTGCGTGGGAGACCAGTACCATCTATGGAGATTCTTGCAGTAACTCAACTTCAGACACACTTCTCTCAGGGATTTGTCATGACTAGACATGTCTACCCATCCCACCAGTATATTCGGGTTGCAGATGGCGTGTCCACCAATCTTTCAATTGGTTCGAAGTTCAAAAGAACCTTGCATGGGTCAGATAACATTTCTCTGAAAGTGCCCCAGTAATAGAGGTATTTGAGTGTAGTGGAATCTTTCAAGACTATGGGTGAGAGGGGGTGGTAAGACCCTTCTCTTATTTCCCTAAACAGTTTACATAACAGTGGCACTAATAATGGCTTATTGTTTTTATACTTTTTCAAAGGATGTCTGTCAACCTCTGAGGTTTTTCTGTATGATACGTCATCTACCCCCTTCACTATCTCCTTTTCTGTTGTGTCGTGATCTAGAGAGTGTCTGTTCTGGGGTGAGTTTCGGTAAATGAAGTGTGGTCAGAAAGTTCTCTTCCTCTAGTGCAGTGTGTTGGCCCACTGCAGTATATTGAGCTTCATAATAGGGTTTAAACATGTTAAGAACATCAAGGGGTCTGTAAATACTAATCCCTGCATAGTCTTTGTCAGTGAAATAAAAAGCTACATCTCTTGCTATCTCAATTGCATAGCCAATAGACGTCCCACTTTCTTCCCTTTCTCATAATCACCTTGCTAAAGTTTGAATAGTGTTTTTTGCCTTAGATGTGAGCAATTGGTTAAAGTTATATTTTGCCTTAAGTAAGCTACAGATTTCTTCCCTGGAAGGTGTACACGTGTCATTTTAGGATAGTGCCTACACTTGTTTTCCCAAGTCATTCTGGTGTTTTGCTCTCTCTTATAAAGAGCAGACTCCTGCATTATTTCTGCCCATATACAGACCTTATCTGCCACCCACAACACTTGGGTGGAGGATAATGTGTTCTTGTTCTCCCCTACATAGATATGGAGCATTGAGTGTAACTACAGTTTGTCCTGTAGTAGTCTGTAATGAGACATATTAAGTCTTGATTGTTCTGTAGGGGGTTTCACTAAGTCGAGCCAGATTTGGGTAATATTCTGATCTTAAATGCTGTTTGGCATTAGGATTATGTTAGTTTCTCAGCCCAGTAAGGAAGTCGAGGTCAGAAAGTAGTCTGTATGGGAACATGTGACATATACAGAGAAATGTGTATGTCCGGCCCTTTGGGTTTAACAAATCACTAGGAATTGCAGGGAGAAATATATGTCTGGTGGTTGGTTTACAGTTCTCTATCAACATGATTTTGGTTCGATGAGAGATCAGATTTGTCTAGATATGGGTCAGAGGTTTTCAGTCTCCTCCAATAAGTATTTTTGATTGTGGATGCTGAAGTAATATTGTAGTTATGTCTCTGAATGGGTCTAATTTGTTAGCCAGCGGTCCATAAACAGAACCTATAATTAACGTTTAGACCGGTGTTGTGACTTTGATAAAAACATAATGCCCCTGTGGGTCCTGCCATGTCTTTTGTATTCTGAAAGGGAGATCTTTCCTAAGAATGGCCTCTCAACCCTTTCGGTATGATTAGAAGGGGTGTGGGCTGTGTAGCTTGTACTGTGCTTACTGGCATGGTACTCTTTGCCTACGCAGTCCCACAGTAGCTTTTGACTTTTCAAATTCGATAGAGGAGTTTCTTGAATAAGGGCTATATCTGGGTGTAATGTATGGAGCTATGTCAGGATTTTCTTTAATAAAGTGAGTCAGCCCATTTACATTAAAGGAGATTACGGTGGGGTTGTTCAAGGTGTATGTCACCAAGTGTGTTGGCATAGCAGTGGTTGGAGTGCCACTATAACGTTTCCCTGAAGGGATGTTAACAAATTATTGAGACCAAAACCGTTGATTTATGATAATAAATTGCCACTAAGTGTTTGTCTTGTAGTGTGAGAGTGTAACAAAACAGGGTAGTTGTAGTGGGCCCCCTTTGGTGTCAGAGACATAGTGATTTAGAAGAACCAATCTGTATGGACGGGAAGTGTGATTGGGTCTATCACCAAATAGTAATAGGATCAGACAATCAACCTAATAAGTCTAAATTATGCCTGGAGAGGTAATGGCCTGTGATCGAGTGGGTAGCTGTCTTCCAGGGATAATACTTACTACCTCTCCACCGACTGTGTACAAGAGTGTGTTATTACACTGACATTGCGCAAAGGCAAGGATGTATCAAATGCTATTGATTAAGGCCAGTATTTTGAACTTGAAAAGGATCTAAGGTGGAGACAATGGTACCACGAGGCGGGATGTCCGAGAGTCAATGTTTCCTTCTTTTAAAGCCATAATGGAGTCCTAAATGTTATGAAGCACGAAATAGTATCTCTGGCCCCGAGTACTATATGCTACCTCTCCCACACAGCCTGTATTACTGCACACTAGAGTCTGTGCTCTTAGTTTCTTTTTGACAATGCTATGTCATAGTAGTATTGCCTATCCCATCAGATGATTCAGGCTATAACTTAAAAGAGAGCACAGTCAATAGGCTAGTAAAGTCTTGTCCGTGGTGCTCACCGCCTTTAAAAAGACTTCATAGGCGATCACACCTTGTCCCTTAGAGGTTCAAGTTTGGCTCAGTGACTAGATTTCAGCTCAGTGGGCCATTGTTTAGTTACTTCCTCTAGTCTCTTTCTTTCACCGAGTTGTTGTTCTTCCTGCGCCGTGCAGGAAATGGGTAGAGTCCTGTCGTCTAGGAGTAATGTCCATATCCATCCCTTCTAGTGAAAACAATAGGCCCTCATGTTGCCCGGGGTCATCATATTCAGTGGTTTTGTTTTGTGTGTTATTAACATGATCGCTGGGTCCAGCAAGCCATAATGGATCCCCAATTTCCTCAAACGAGGCCTTAATGCTATGAACCACTTGCATTACTGGATGATGGTATGAGAAGTCTTGCGAGACGATTAAGGAAGGAGCTGTGTCTTTTCTCTTTGGTTATGATTTGTCTGGCCTCCTGATGTCTGAGGAAGCAAGAAATTACTTAGCTTGGGCCTTCTTCATTCACAAGTCTTGTTGACCTTAGCCTGTGTGCTCTTTGCAGTTTCAGCGGGGGATCGGACAATAGCTTGGTATGTTCTACGATGAAACATGTCAAAAAAGCAATCATATTGTTGCCTTCCATTTTCTCTGGGATACCTGAGAAGCGTAGGTTATCCATGAGACTCCTGTTCCCAAAGGATTGACGCCTCACGTTTCTATTCTACATGGAGTAATGTATCCTCTGTCATTTGTATACGCAAGCCGAAGGAAGCAATGTCTGATCTGATGGAGAGGATGTCCTCCAATGATTTTGTCATGTTTTCCTCCATCATAGACATAGATGTTCTCATGACGGGGAGTTCCTTCCGAATAGCCTCAAGTTCAATGTCTGGCGCTAAAGTGCCTTGTTCTATGTTTTTCTTCGGGGGGATTCCCCGTACCCAGATCAGTAAAAAATAACTGCTGTGAAGATTCAGGCATGCTGCACTCTGTCCTTCACTTGAATCAATGAAAACCTGTGATCATTAGTGTCTGATTGCACTAAGGTCATGTGTTCTCAGCCTCCCACACCAGTATGGGGTAGGTGGTGCTGTGTACTATCCTTAATTGGGTCTTTCAGGCCCTTCAGATATTCAGAGCTTCAGTGAGTATGAGCTTAGTTCCCAGAGCTGCGTTTCCTAAACTTTGGGTCGCTAGCTGATTTTTGGTAGGTTGTGAAAGTCCAAGCAATAGATAAAGATGCCTTTAAACTCAGTATACATCTTGTCACAGTTGCTGCGCTTCAAAGACAGAAGGCAAATGTCAGGCTGTCTTCTGATAAATATGCTGCTTATTTTAACATGGGGATTGGTGTTTACAAACTCCTCTCACTTTGGAATCAGAGCAAGTAAAGTGAATTATGTGAGAATCTTGCTGGGGCACAGGGAGTGTGAAAGGAAAGGCTGTAGGGTGTAATTTGTTTGTAACATACAACAAAATGTAAATATCTGCAAATTAACTGTACACATTCAGCAGTTAGGAAAGCAAAAATGAAGCAGATGTTTTTGTAATCCTGAAGTGTGATGAAAACAAACATTTTAATAGGATCAAAATACTTTATTTGGTGATGCACAAATGATAACCATTCACTGAAACCCAATTTCCACACATTATCATTTGTGTGCAATACAGTTTTATCAGTAAAATTGTATATCTGTGCAAATGTAGTGGTCAATCCAATTGAAAATATGCTGTTTATAAATGACAGTAAGTTACCACCCAATGCTTTCGTTACATCAAAAAAATCAACTGCCTCATGTTCATTAAAGCTAGGTAGGTCGCAAAAGTTTGTCATTCTAAAATTTGGATTGAGATTCTAAAACATTTGGGAAGCACTGCCCTAGAGGGAGATTGGTCACACAGGTATCTCTTGTTGAAGAGGGTCAGTTCTCGTCACCGGAAGACTGTGCCTATAGAATTTCTGGGCAATTTTGTGGTGCTTGCAGCTGTTTTGGAGAGGCAGCCTGTTCAAATGCACTGCTCATGTGGGATGCTGTGACCTAAATTATACAGAGTCTTGTCGTGAGATCTTGCACTAGTGATTGAGTTTCAAGGACGGCTTCCAGAAGTGATTGCGCCGAGAAGTGTGCAGGGTGCTATTCTCTCTCCGGCGACCCTGTTTGGTATACAGTACCTTTGTATTCAGGCATTATGATGCAGTTAAGGTGTCGAGAAGGAAGTAATATTATGCTGGTGAATAAGTAAATATGAGTACTCTGAGTACTTTAACTAATGCACTAGCCACTGAACTGTCAGAAGAGGATTGGGGTCCTTACCGCCTTGAGATAGTGTTAAATTATCAAAGTATTCGCCAGTCTCACTGATCTTCAAGCAGGTTACAGAGGGAGGAATGGGCGCCATTGAATAGGACATCCATGTCCTATCCAGGTCTATGAACCGTCCGATCTCTACAGCACGATCATGCCCTCTCCCCACGGGAAGAGCCCTTCTCCATACCATCTTCTATGCAGCGTCTGGTAGCCACTGATGATAGAAGTGCTCACAGCTTGGTAAGTGTTAGTCGTCTTCTACTTCTACACTGCACTTATTTTGAGGCAGGCCTGTCTATGCAGCTCATGCTCTCGCAACTGTCTACACTGTCGATCATGCTGGCCAGTAATCACAAATATAGGATTGATGGACACAGTGCATCTCCCCCTGTGCTTCTCAGTGCATTGGGGTGGTACACACTGTCGAAGAAGCACCGTGGCAGTCCTAGGGGAGAAAGCTGTGGCAGCACTCTAGGAAGACACAGCCATATTCCCGGGATCTTGTCTCTGCCCCTATCAATCTTGCGCATTTTAAAGAACTGGGCAGGTAACAGAGGCGCAACTAGAGCCAGATTTCGGGGGGGGGCTACTAAAAATTTCGGGGGAGGGGGGCTGATTCTTCCAGCAATATGCAGAGTGGAGATGCAGGGGCTCTAAGAAGGGGTGAAAACACAACAAAGCCTCGTTAGCAAGTAAATGGTCTTTTAAAGACCTGTGAAGTATTCGGTGCGGCTGTGTGCGCGCCCGGGAAGCTGTCTCAGCCCGGGCTGCCACACACGACGGGGGGGGGCTGAAGCCCTTTCAGCCCAATGGGCGTTGCGCGCCTGGCACGTAATAAAACAGTTATCAGCCAAATTAGAAAACATTTATCAACCAAAATAGTGATGCTACTGTGTCTTCGCTCTTGCTAGAGAGTTTTGAATGCTTGAGCTCTAGATTTAGCAGATATAACGTTTACTCTAGAAAGTGCTACTTTTACCGAAGCTAGACATACAAAATGTAGCCCTTTTTTTCATTCATCATCATTATTGCACACTTATTTTGCGCCATGCAACTTATATGTGCTAGGGCAGAGCAAGTCATATGTTGCCAGAGATGCAACTGACCGTGCACAAGGCCTATTTTAACTTGCCTTTAGGCACATTCTTCCACAGAGGTATCATCTCACTATACTTAGCTCTGGTGAGGTTTTTACACTAATGGTTATTCAGCAGCACATTATGTGACCCCAATGCACTAGCAGAATTTCCTTTAAATCAGATCCTGACTTTGCTTAACAACACCCGCATTTTTATTGCAAGCCCTATTAACCTTTCAGAGTGGCTGATCCAAGATGTGTTTGAATCTGGATCAGACCTACCAACCTTTCAGAGAAGAATTCACTAGCACCTTTATCCAAGTCAAACTAGACTCATCAATTAATTACTCAGAAATGCACCTGGTCATGTATATTATTCAAGGGCTCACTTGCCCCCTTTGTCACATGGATAGCTCACCAAAGAATGCCACATATATTACCAGATCTAAGATCATATGACAGTAAATAATGCACCTAGTCAGGCTTGCAGAAGTCTGCTCTCATTCAGAAATCATTCAATATACAAACATGTCACGTCATTTAAGTACAACTTTATTATGTTCCTACCTGCAGCAACCGGAACATTTCATCTTGGAACATTTGTCTGACTGCTTCAGAGGAATTTTGTGGCTGAGTTCTGTGTTCCCTATCCTGGGTATCTGGTGGGCTTGTATTAATAGCAGCATGGGATTGCATATTTTGTGCATCCAAGACTGGCTTAGTCGGGGAGGAAGGTCCATCAGATAAAGCAGGCACAGGAGGCTGTCTGTCAATGAAGAGAGCCAGGAAACACATAGGTACAGAGAGTTAAAAGTCATGAAAATAATAACACAAGTCAATCCATAGCAACTATACCACTGTTACTTTATTACAACTGAAACATCAGTAGCCCACTGTGCTGACCAACAGAAATGAAATAAAATGGCATAAAACAAAGCTGGATGGGCATTTGATTGAGGTACTGAAGATGTAAGCAATCTGAACACAGAGCTGTGGAAACAGAGAGCTTGTGCAATGTAAAAAGAAGCACTTCAAATCTTTCTTAAACTCTACATTAGAGGGATCAAAATAATGGGTGACCATCTTAATCACTCATGAAAAAGAAACATCCCAAAATGGTGAACATTCAAGCTACTAAACTCACTAGACATCCCAAAATAATGTCCTCCACCAAATAATGAGATAATGTTTATGGCTCTATATTCCTGCTGCCCTTATCAAAACTGGTGCTCATGACCCTCTTAGTCTACAAATTGTAAGCTCCCTGGAAGAAGCTCTAAAGCATCAGTTCTCTAAAGTTGTAGTTAAATAAACCCCCTCTTGAAAAAACGAAATCTTGGTCTTGGCAACTACTAAAACCTGAAACTTGTTACCAAACTTCCTTTCTGGGCATTAATCATTAAAAAAGCAGTGTCCAGTCAACTCTTAGCCCACATCTCTAACAATAACCTCTTGAATACATTTCAATACGACTTCTACCCCAATTGCAGGACTGAAAAAACAACAATTCAACTACTCAACGACATCCAATAATCTCTGGATGATGGAAAGAGCAGCCTTATTTCATTTCTTGATTTGTCAGTAGCACTTAGCTCCACTGACCACTGCATCCCCTTCTGAACATCGTCTTAACCACAACTGGACTGGTAGGGAGGAGGAATCGTTTTTTCCCTTAAAAAAGCTCTAAACAGATCGGAAAAACTCCACCTAACCAGTGGAATACCACAAGGATCAACCCTTCTACTGCAACTTTTTTTTTTGTTAAACCATTTTATTGGGTTTTCAATATTGAAAAAGCATTACATATGTTTACCATACATAAGTACAGCCAAAACATAAAGGGTACATTAATGATACTGAGGCAGCATTAAATGCAATAATCCCAAAACAGGCTGCGTAGGATGTCAATGAAGGGCCTTGGGGGAGCAGATCTCTCCCGAGGAAAGTGTGTAATCCTGTGTGTGTGCCCAAGAAAAGAAAGATATGGGGATAACCAGCTGCCAACTTGGGGTACAGAACCGGGGTGAGTGACGAGGGGGGAAGGGGAGGGTTGAGCGGGTGCATGTTGATGCTTTCTGAGTAGCTGGGGCTACAGGCCTAGGCGAGGGAGAGCGCATAGTGGCACTGTGAGGGGTTACCGGTGTGCAATGTACATGTGCGCAGTTAAGGGGGTCTCGAGCGAGCAGGCCTACCTCCGTCCCTAGAGAGGGCACTCAGTCAGGAGCCACGGGTGAACCTTGCGACAGCAGGGATGCAGTGTCATTGTCAATTGTTTGACGAAAGCGAGGGAGCAACATGGCCCATTATGGGGAGATGGGGCGTCAACGCACTCTACGCACCTCCTCGTTATGGAGCGCATCCTCCTCTGCAGCGCCCCACTTATATACTGCCCCTTTCCCAGCCGCTAAAGGGGGTCCGGCGGGAGCGCACCAGTGCAGTGCGATTCCTCGCTTGGCTAGAAGGAGGGCCAGGGTTACGAACCATGACTGAACTTTGTGATGATACCTGCATCGGAATATACCTAACGAGCAGGCTTTCCAGGAAGAGATGTTAGGAAGCTCTGTGACCTCGCGCAGTGTAGCATGGATGGTGTCCCAATAGTGCTGCAAGGCTGGGCAGGCCCAAAACATGTGTAGGAATGCTGCGCGAGGGGCCAGGCAACGAGGGAAAGAGAACTGTGACTCAGGGTAGTGGTGTTGCAGCTGCGCCTGCGTCAGGTAGGCCCAGTGCAGAAAAACAAATTGTATATTTTTGAAGCAGGAGTTCTGGGAAACCTTCTTCGGGAATTCTAGAGCGCGCTCCCACACTTTATCATGTACTGGCCTCCTAAACTCCTCCTCCCATTTGTGACGCAGCTGAGCAAATGGGGGAGGTGTCAGTTCCTGGATGGCCTTGGATGTCCAAGTGATAAGGTGACGCAAGAGCCCGTAGTCAGTACTGTGTGAACACTGTATGAGTAGCGGGCTCGCCCTCAGATAGATCCCAGGGACGCCGGCAGTCAAGTACGAGTTGCCTGTGGAGAAGGAATTGCACTAGGGGGAGAATGCTCTCTTCTGCCAGCTGATCGAAAGGGAGAAATTGTCCCTTAAAAAAAAAGGGACTCCACCTCAAGGAGCGAGAGGTCGGTCCAGGCCTGCAGTTCCCGGGTAGTGTAGTAGCCCCCACCTCGGGTTAGGGCAAACAGCGGCAGCAGGGGGTAATAGAGCGGGGCCCATTGGGACAGGAGATGAATTCTGAGCATACAGGCCTTCGCTACAGTTACCTGTATTGAATGGGTCGAGGCAGACCTGGCACCCGGTAAAAGCAGATGGTGGATTACCAGCAACAATAACGGCCCAGCTTCAGTACAGGCCTCCCCCAGGTAACCCCCCGCTGTCCAGCAAGATAACCATTGGAGCTGTGCTGCTAGAAAATATGCCTCAAATGACGGGGCCCACAGGCCTCCCCGGTCCACCTGCAGCTGCAGCTTAGCCAAGGTGTCTCACCGACGACCACTTCTCCAGATAAGGGAGCAAAGCAGGACGTCCAGTTCCCTGAAAAAGGAATGGGGAGGGATAACTGGAAGGTTCGCAAAGTAATTAAGGAGGCAAGATTTTTGCTTCACCCCAGGCGTTGGTCTGCGTGGGGGTGTTGTTTAGCAAGCCCTATGATGGAAGCATGCCACAAATTGTGGGGGAGGGCAGTTTTACAATACAAAGCATATGCCACCAAGTACATCAGCGTGAATTCGAATACTTCTACTTCTCTTTTGTGTGTGTGGATATTTGTAGGGAAGGTTGATGTAGGAGTTTACCCTCTTCCCCCTTAATTGTGTGTGATTTATAATTATCCTTATATCTGAGGTCACTGCACTTAAAACCTATAAGTCACATCTATTGCAGGCTCTTTAGTCCTGAGAGCAGGGTGCTTGGTTATAAGTGTGAGGGTGCCCCTACATGAGCAGGACACCCATACAAACCCCAGAGTCCATTCTCCAGGCTTTGTAAGCGCAGTCAGACATTTTAATACATATAGTGGACATCAGTCATTATGAGATGTCTAACTATATAGTGGCTGCATCGAACCCGGTCACGTTTGGTATCAAACATGTTGGAATCATACCCCCCCCCCCCCCCCAACATCGATTCCAGTGTTGGAAGTATGATCCCACATACTGGGAGCTCCCTTGGGGTACCCTGTGTACTCCCAGTAACAGCCTTTCAGGGATTGACAGCAAGCTAGTGCTGCTGCCAACCACAGACAAGATTCTGCCCGTCTGCCGCTGAGCCAAGTTTGAGCAGGGGACGGTAGAACAATAGGTTTTCTGTCACAGACCTCCCAGACAGGACTTCAAGTATTGGGCTGGGGTGGGGGCGCTTGCTAGCACCAGTAGACTGCTTTGAAAGGCACATTTGATGCCCTCCTTGCATACTCCAGTTTGAGCCTGTTCAGGGAGCCTTTGGCTCCCGCTCAGGCGCGAAACTCGACAAAGGACATGGAAGAATCCACCCCTCTGTCAAGCCCCTCCTCTGGGAGGGACCACTGAGTTGTTCCAACCCTTTCCCTAGGGTACTTAAGGGCTTACCTATGGGTGGGCCTTTAGATTCGTCGTGGGACAAGAGTCCAGACTGAAACCACGTCACTCTTCGACCGTCTGGACACTTGGACTTCGCCTGGAACCGAGAGTGCACCAAAGAAGACTCCTGCTGCTCCTGGTTTTGCTGTTCTGCAAGTCTTCTTCGTCGTCTGTGTCTGTGCCTCTTCCAGGTTCTTAGACAGACCTGTGGGCATCAGGGACACCCAAAGTAATCTCCCTTGGAGTGAAGGAGTCACTCCCCTGCATATGCAGGCACTACAATGAAGCTGACCAGTGTGCTGCTCCAGTAGTCCTACGGACTTCCCGAGTCTCAGCAACACAGGTAGTGGTTCTGCAACTCCCTCGAGGCCTGACCTGTCCTCTCTGCAATTTTGAAGTCAGTATCCCTTTTCGAAACCGCTGGGACCAAACCCCTGTGCACTGCGTTGACTTGCTGTTGCCAAGGGTTGTTGGCTCTGCACTCCAGAGATCTTCAGGCTACAAGAAGCTCCAGCCCCTCAATTTCCGAAGATCAGCATCCTCACTGCATCCTCTGTATCATGGGCCTCCATCTTTGGTGAGCTGCCGGAGGTCCTCTTGCGATTCCTGAGCTGGTGAAACTCCAAATCCTCTCCATCACTTCCATAATTGTGTTCCTCAGAAGGAAAAACCAGAGAGGGGGCTGTAGAGACCCGAGGAAAGGTGTCTGGGATGGGCGGCTCCACCGGCGCCGCATCTGACACCATCCGGCGCCGAAGAGGCGACGTCTCGGCATTTGAGAGGGGAAATGGTGGGCGTCGAGCGGCGCCGATGACGCCATCGTTAGAGTCGGTTGACCAGACCCAGGAGCTATCGTCCAAGTCGGTTGAACAGACCCAGGCGCCGAAGGTGGTAGTCCGGAAAGGCTGGGCACCAGTGTCGAAACGGATTTGGAATCCAAAGGCCGAACTGAAGTCGAGGGCAAACCCACTGGCGTGGACACAGTCACGGCTTCATGCACCTCCTTGGCACCCAAGGATGCTACAGGGGAAGGTGAAGACCCAAAGATACTATGAAGAGAATTGTAATATTCTCTCATCTCGGTCAAATTCGCCCCGGCTCCAGGGTAGGTTGGGAGGCGCGGGGTAGACTCGCGCACCAATTCTTCAACTGAAGATCGGGAACAGGCTTTGTGCAGCGAAGTCAGGGGTGCAGCGACTTCGACCGCCTGCGTCGTGACTTACCTTGGGACGTCGATGGAGACCATGGGAACGGCTACTGGATTGGGCTTGCGGGTGGTCAATGGAGCGCCAATGGGGCCGAGGTAGACAAGAAGTCTTGGAAAACTGCAACATCTGAGTCACTAGGAGCGTCATTCAACATTCCCTCAGCGCCTTCAGGCGAAGCTGGAGACAGGAGTCACACTCCTCAGAGTCATGATGCTCCCCCAGGCCCCACATACAAACATGGTAAGGGTCCATGGCAGGTATTTGTTGTCCACAGGACCCACAAGGCTTGAACGCTGAAGACATGAAAAGTTGTTTAAAGGTACACTGTTCCCTCCAATGAAACGTCGAGGTAGGCCAAAAAACGGCCTGAGGAACCACTTATTAGATTTGCTTTGTAAGTGCAGAAAAGAAGAAACTGGCGTCAGCCCATCAGGGGAGGGCTTATATGGACTCCGTCGACATCACATCCGGAGGACGATGTCGCTACGGAGTCGCTCAATGCCCTCTACCGACGCGCAGAGGTACTGCTGTAAAAAAGTTCCGGATCCAGTATGGCGCCTGGGGAGAATTGTAAGATAAGGAATCTCGGCTAGATGTCTCTTTTAGATGTGCATCATTCGCAGCTCCAGCAAGTTGATATTGAGGTGAGGTTTCGATATAGAACAGAGTCTTCTGATCTCCAACTCTCCCAGATGACCTCCCCAACCAAGGGTGCATCATCACCACTGCTAACTCTGGGTGAAATAAGGAGAGGGTTCTGCCACCTGTCCAATTTCATATGAGCGACCCCCACTGCAGATCTTTTTGCAGTCTCCTTCGACAACTGGATAGCCTCTGAGAGGTGCACATGGTGCTGAGACCACGGAGAATTCAGATCCCAATGGAGAGACCGTATGCGCCATCTGGGATTGTCCACAAGCAGGAGGTAGGAGCCCAAAAACTGCAGAACCTTCAGAGCCACATTCACTGTGACCCAGGTCAAGATTTGAAACATTGAGATCATAGGCCGAATGTCCTGGACTCATTGAGGGGAGGGATATGGAAATAGGCTTCCTGCAGATCCAACTACACCATCCAGTTTCTTGAATCTAAGGGAGACAGAACTGGGGTTTTTATGAGCATCTTGAACTTTGTCCTTCTTCAGCACCAGTAAATGACAGGAATAGAAACCTGCCCTGAACTCTGATGCCAGTACTCTCTCTATTGTTCCCTTGGTCAACAGAGCCTGACATTTTTCATGGGGTATGGACAAGTGTTCATCTGGGAGGTGTAGTGGTGTGAGTGGCATATATGTGGGATGGGATAGGAAAGGTAAGGAGTGTCCATGTTGCACGATCTGGAGCACTCATTGATCGGATGTGATGCTCTTCCAAAAGGGAGGTGAAAGGTGATGCAACCTCCTACTGGGAGATCGTCAATCAATCAATCAATCGTGTGGTTTTGCAATGGTTGCTGGGGGAGGGGCTGGGGTTTGGAAGCTCTTTGCCTCTTGGGGCCTGGTCGCTGTCAACCTGATCCCCGGGCCTTGGCCCGAAAGGTCTAGGAGGCCCGTTGTTGCTGAGGCGTGAATTGCCGTTGCCTCTGCTGGTAGCCCCTACCAAAGCCTCAAGAGAGCTTCAGTTGCTGGGGAACTGCTGCACCGGTGGATCCAAGCCCAGAAAAGTGGGCGGTGGCCTTGCTCTCTTTAAACCTTTCAAGGGCTGACTCTGACTTCCCTCTGAATAGCTTCGAGGATCACCAACCGACCCCTGCCCACACCACGTCTTCAACAAAGCCGACGCCACCATCGCACCCCATCTCCGGGACATCATCAACTCCTCCTTCCACACCGCCACCTTCCCGGAGAGCTGGAAGCACGCCGAGCTTACCGCCCTCCTGAAGAAACCAACGGCGGACCCCACCGACCTCAAGAACTACCGTCCCATCTCGCTCCTTCCGTTTCCGGCCAAAGTCATCGAGAAGACCGTCAACAGACAGCTTGCCGCCTTCCTCGAGACGAATGGATCCCTCGACCCCTCGCAGTCCGGGTTTCGGGCCAACCACAGCACCGAGACCGCCCTTATCGCAGCCACCGACATCAGAACCCTAACCGACAACGGGGAAACAGCTGCCCTCATCCTCTTGGACCTCTCCGCGGCGTTCGACACCGTCTGCCACCGCACCCTAGTGAAGCGCCTCAGCAACATCGGAATCCGAGAGAAAGCACTGGAATGGATCATCTCGTTCCTCGCCGGAAGAACCCAGAGAGTCCGCCTCCCCGTTCAGATCCGAAGCCACCGAAGTCATCTGCGGCGTTCCACAAGGATCTTCACTCAGTCCAACCCTCTTCAACGTCTACATGAGCCCCCTCGCAGCCATCGCACGCCAACACAACCTCAACATCATCTCCTACGCCGACGACACCCAGCTGATCCTCTCCCTCACCAACGACCCCACCACCGCCAGAGCCAACCTACACGACGGGATGAGAGACGTCGCCGACTGGATGAGGAACAGCCGCCTTAAACTGAACTCGGACAAGACGGAAGTCCTCATCCTGGGCTCATCTCCCTCCGCCTGGGACGACTCCTGGTGGCCCCCGGCCCTGGGCACCGCGCCCAAGCCAACGGACCACGCACGCAACCTGGGCTTCATCCTGGACTCCTCCCTGTCGATGACCAGACAAGTCAACGCCGTCTCATCTTCATGCTTCAACACCCTGCGCATGCTCCGCAAGATCTTCAGATGGATCCCCACTGAAACCAGGAAGACCGTCACCCAGGCACTCGTCACCAGCCGACTGGACTATGGGAACACCCTCTACGCCGGAACCACAGCCAAACTTCAAAAAAGACTCCAGCGCATCCAGAACGCCTCCGCACGACTCATCCTGGACATCCCCCGACACAGCCACATCACCGGACACCTGAAAGACCTGCACTGGCTCCCCGTCAGCAAGAGAATCACGTTCAGACTCCTCACCCACGCACACAAGGCCCTCCACGACCTGGGCCCAAAGTACCTCAACGACCGCATGACCTTCTACACGCCCACACGCCAGCTACGATCAACCAGCCACGCCCTCGCCACCGTACCACGCATCCGCAGAACCACCGCCGGAGGAAGATCCTTCTCCTACCTGGCAGCCAAGACCTGGAACTCCCTCCCCACTCACCTTCGGCGAACCCAGGACCATCTCTCCTTCAGGAAGCAGCTCAAGACCTGGCTGTTCGAGCAGTAACCTACCCCCTCCCCCAGCGCCTTGAGACCCTCCCGGGTGAGTAGCGCGCTCTATAAATGCCGTGATTGATTGATTGATTGATTCGAGCCATCAAAGGGCATGTCTTTGAGGGACTGTTGCACATCAAAGGAAACACCAGTGGAGTGAATCTAGGTGTGGTGCCTAGGCACCACACTGCTACTGACAGACCTACCCAGACAGTTGGTAGTTTCTATACAGAATTGGATGGAATATTTTGTGACATCCTGTCCACCTAAGATCAGCCTTTATATGGTTGAACAGATGTCGTCTGGAACAGTTGACAAGAATTCCACCAGTCTGCTCCATAGTGCATGTGAAAATCTGCCCAGGAGGCATGATGTATTGACTGACCTTTTAGAATGCCTGTCAGGGGGTTGTGGGAAATGCACTGGGATTCACACGGTTGTGGATGCTTGAACTACTAGGCTCTCTAGAATGTAGTTCTGTAGCAGAAAGTTTGGATTGCCAGGAGCAGATCTGTGCCATCTTGCCACCTGTCTATTAACTGGGTGCAAGATCCTGGTCTGCCCAGGTGCCCCGCAGAACATCAGTCATAGCCTCACTAAAAGGAAGTAGAGGTTCCTGGCAGGTCTGCCCTGTGTTGAGGACCTTCGTGAGGATGTTGGTCTTAACCTATTGGGAAGGTAATGAAAGATCAAGAACCCCTGCTGCCCTCCTAATAACTGCCATAGCTGCATAGTTTGGGGAGGAGAGGCTGATTTCTGGCAAGTATCCAGACCACTGGCATCCGGGAGCTCATCAACATACTGATTGTAGGAAAGTAGGATCTGCTTTCATGGTTACCCCTACTTTTTGCTGGTGTCATTTTGTTTTCTGGCTAGTCTGACTGGGATCCTGCTATTCAGTACCCCAGTCACTGTGCTCTCTCTCTAAATTGGACTGTGGTAAGTACTTTGGTACCTTCTTAATTGGCTACTGTTGTACCCTTCTAAGTCCCTAGTATATGGTACTAAAGTACCCAGGGCATAGGTACACCAGGGGTCTCCCATGGGCTGCAGAATGCATTATGCACGCTTCTTACCCTACAGCCCCAGCCACATACAAAATTCACACAAACTTATGGTCTCTCTGTGTGAGGATGTCTGAACCAGTTGTACTGACAAGACTAAAAATAATCTGTTTTTAAATGCTCCTCCAAATTGTCTGCTTCCTGAAAAACAAGCATTGGCAAAGCCAATATGTCTGCTTTGGTAAAACAATGTAACAGTTTTACTGCCAGCATATGCAATAAATAGTAAACGAAGAAAACACAGCAGCCACGCGAGTGCTGTAAAACATTTCAATTAAAACAAATAAACATTGCATATAATTTAAAGATAACAGTGAGTGTGCTTCCTAGAAAGTAGGTTTATTTAGAAAAGGTACAGAAAATCTTCTTCATTTTTTCTTACATCATTTTACAGGTTTTTACCATTTCATCTATAGAACGTGTCACAGTGTCATACATGTATAAGCACTGTGGCTGAGCCAGAAAAAATACATTACAATTATAGATAGCAGTCCACATTAGCATCCCTCTCATAGAATTGTGGTTTTACGCAAACTACGTATCGAAAATGCACCCTTTATTTAGGATTTTTTATGCCATCATAATTAAGTGTAGTTCATCGTTTGCCAATGTTCAGAGGGAATCATTGGTATCCTTTAAATAACTTCCAGGGCCAACACACCTCCTCAAACTGTTTGAGGCAATCTCAGCCCTCACACACCACCGTTTCTATTCTGATGCACCAGTCCATGTCTTCCTTCCATTGCTTGAGAGTAGGAACTAGTATTCAGGCCCCACAACCTAGCTATATTTTGCTTGGATACTTCCAGTCATAGATTGCACATTCATTTTGTATTTTTAGGTGGGGTTTCGTTGTTCCACATTCCCAGGATGAATAGTTTAACATTTAGGGGCATTGTGTGTCCTGAACTCTTTTAGACATGCTGACACCCTGTCCCAGTAATACTTCAGTTGAGGGCAGTCCCAGATTATATAAGTTAATGACTCAGTGTGGTTGCAGCCTCTCAGGCCTACATTTGAGGTGGCTCGGCTGAACCTCCCTATGTGTATCCTTGAGTATTCATCTTTGTGAAGGATCATTAGCTGCACAGGTCAAAACCTGGCATTATTGTCTTGTCCTAAACACCTGAAGAGCTTCAGTCCACTGCTCATCACTATGGTCACCCAGGTCTTTTCCCATCTTTCTTTAAGTTTTAGTATTGGGGCTTGGGAGTTTTTAATTATCTTTTCATAAATAAAGACATTGCTTTTTCAGTAGGGCTTGTAGGGTGTGTTTCTTAGCGCCTTTCTTATTCTATAGGACATGCATGTACCGCCATTGACCTATAATATGTTTGTCTATTCAGACAGATGGTTCAGTGTCTGGGGAAAAAGCCTAATCATTCACAACGACCAGGGAGGTAACCCAGTAATATTTTGAATACTTTAGAGAGCAATATCTCTGTCACAGAGCTCAATGATCAATTTATCCTTTCTTATTCTTGGAGGCCCACCGTTCCATAGAAGGTATCTTTAGATTCTCGCATCTTGACAAACTCTTCAAGGATTCGAACTACTGTGTTCAGGAGGACATACAGAACCATTCCAAGATGTTTAGCTATGATTTTGGCCAATTTCTTGATTTACATGTTTAAGAGAGATATGGGTTTATATGTGGCACAATCATTCTGACATTTTTGGGGTTGTGAATGACCACTAGTGTGGCCACAGTAATGATGTATGGCAGTGACTCATCTGCTTTGGCATTTAAGTACATATTTAAAAGGTGTGGCGTTAGTATACTCGCCATTCTCTTGAAGAATTGTAATGGAAGGCCACTGGGGCCTGATATTTTACCAAATGGGCAGTGTTTTGCCTCTTCACCTTCCTCAGCCATTATGTCACTATCAAATTCATCTGTCTGATGGCTAAAGACTTGGTAGCATTAAGTCCGCCAGAAAGGCCAGTATGTCGGCATCCTCCATGTTGCTCTGAGAAGCATAAAGGGTTTGAAAGTACTAAGCAAAGGTCTTTGTTATGTTACAGTCTCCCTGCGATTTCATTAACCCATCTGATTTTTTCATCTCTCATCCCAGCCAGGCAAGGAGTTTGCCTGCTTTATTGCCCACCTCATACAGTCTCCTTTGTGTGGCTAGGAAGTGATGGCAAGCATCCCCTTTGGCCACTGCAACTGGTGCTCCACAGTCTCGGAATTATTCTTCAAGTCCTAATATTAATTTCGTATTTGGGTCCTCTCAGTCACCTCCATTTTTTTTGAGTGCTGAATCAAGGTTTATAGCTTCTCCCCTGATTACAGTTAAATATGCTTCCCATAGCACAAGTCAGGAATCTTCAGATGCATCGTTTTCTACAAAGAAATGTTTTGGTGCCTGACAGTTTATTTGTCATTGCCTTGTGTGTTTTTAACAGCCAGTGTCCTGAGCTTCCAGATCTGTTGTTATAGGGGCACATTCTCAGATACCTCTGGCCACGAACCTCAAATTATTGAATCTGTGTATATGCTGTCCCTTTGAGATAAAATAATCTGTGAGAAATCATTGTGGGCTCCAGATTAAAAAAAGAGTATTCCTACTTTTTTTAAATGTTATAAACTTTTTTATCAAATTTGGTAAACGAATACAAACATAAAAAACAGAAATACACATAGAAAAACAAATAGATATGAATTGACTTGACATTCAGAAGGATAATAAGATTTAGACGACTTTGGCATCCGTGAGCTAAAACACATTACCAGACTAGGTCAGTAGCAATCAAATCATCATACATTAAGACTGTAAACAGTACTGTGTGAGACTGTATGTTGCGGGTCAGTCAGCAGCTCTCACACAAGTTATCAACCAAGCCTTCAGACAGGTGGAGCGGACAGGCCTGGGGTGGGGGCCAGAGGGTCGTTCATCAGTCTGTGATACCCACAGCATATTTTCCCCATGGGGAACCCAAGATATGCCTAGGCCTTGCTCTTAGGATTTGCAATAAAGAATATATTTCTACCTGCCCATTTCCAAAATGTGATGTCCCACAGACAATCTCACCATTTTGAAATGGGACCAATAAAACACACCCTGTCCACCCGAAGTCGGGCAAGCACCAGCAGGAAGGCCAACAATCATATCCTGGTAACGGCGATTGTCAACAACATAACCCAGGAGCACATGGCAGGCAAACATTCATTATTTCACCTATCATACTGGCAACTTCAGACCAAAAAACCTGTATAGGGGGGCAGGTCCAGGCCAGGTGTATGAAATCAGCAGGGTCAGTGGAGCAGTGGGTATACCCAGAGGTTTGTAATGGGTCTATCTGCTGTAAAAGATGTGTTGATTAGTACACATGGTTAACCACAGATAAAGAGATCTTCAAATCAGGCCTAAGACGCAACCAACAGCGTATACAGAACACCAAGTGCACAGCTCTTGCAGGTAGTATTGAAACTGGCACTAACAGCAGCAAGGAAATCTTCCCCACCATCAAAGATTTGACTGTACCTCCAGCAACAACACCCACTCAAAACCCCTTGCAACAAGCTCTCTGAATTCTTCAGTAACAAAATCACTTTTATATTCAGCAACTTTGACCTTCAACCAGATGCCATCACCGTCAACACTCAACTTCCCATCATTGCCAAAAAGCGATCCCTACCCTCGTTGCCTGCCATCACCACGATCTAAATCACTGCTACCATGAAGACCATTCACTTGAGGGCCCAATCTGACCTTTCAACCCCACCATGTCTTCACCAAAGGACTCCTGACAATCAGCGAACCACCAACACCCATCCTCAATGACTCCATCGACTCAGCAACATTCCCAAACACTTGGAAACATGCCACTGTCATGCCCCTGCTCAAGGAACTATCCACTGACCCAGCCACACTTTCCAGCTATAGACCCATCTCCCTCCTGCCATACCCAGCAGAGGTCTTAGAGAAACTAATCAACCAAAGCCTCACCAACCACCTCAGCAACTACTAGCTCCTAGACTCCACGCAATCTGGATTCAGACACAACCACAGTACAGAAACAGCACTCATCGCCGCCATAGGTGTCATAATCATGATCCTTGACAGAGGAGACCTGGCTGCCCTCATTCTCCTGGACCTCTCTGCAGCTTTTGACACGGTTATACACCCCATCTTCATCAGGCCCCTGCACAAGATTGTCACCCATGGACTCACTCTCTGGTGGTTCTGCTCTTTCTTAATGGATAGGGCACAAGCTGACAGACTGGCACGTAACTCCTCAGAAGCACTCAAACTCTTCTGTGGAATGCCTCAAGGTACATCGCTCAGCCCCACTCTCTTCTACATATACATGATTCCTCTAGCCAACGTTATCTGAACACACAACATCAACATCCTTTCGTACGCAGACGACATGGAACTCATACTCTCCCTCTCAGACAAGGCCCCTAACACAAGAAACAAGTTCACCACCTGCATAAAGAAAGTCGCTCACTGGATGAAAGCCAACTGTCTTAAGCTCACCCTGGACAAGACAGAAGTAATGATTTTCAGCAAAAACATCTCACCATGACAGCACAAATCAACACTGACACTGCATCCTGCATCCACACCTTGAAGATGCTGAGGAAGATCTTCAAATGGCTCCTAAGCAACACTAGAAAAACTGCCACTTACGCTCTAGTGATCAACAAGTTGGACTACAGGGACTCCCTTTGCACCGGGAACTCAGCAGCAAGACTCTTCCAGACAGAACTCATATCACACCACACCTAAGGGAGCTCCACTGGCTCCCAATACAGAAACTGCTCAGACATACATTTGAGGCACTACACAACTTAGGCCCATCTACCTGAACAGTCACATCTTCTTCCACCATTCACCCAGACACCTTTGCGCTGCAAGGCTTCACCATGCACACATCCCATGCATACACAGAACCAGATCAGGAGGACTGGAGTTCTCTTACAAGACTCCTAAAGTGTGGAACGGCCTCCCACTCCACATCAGAGCCTCATCCTCTCTTCTAGAATTCTGCAAGAAAAAGAAGACTTGGCTTTTCAATTAACCAACTTACCATAGACAGGGCTAGGCACATACACCTGTGCAGTGCCAGGACACCCTTGTGGATGATAGTGTGCAACATAACATAAAAAAATTAGATATGTCACAATTTGGCTTTCGTCCTAACCACAGCACAGAGTCCATCCTTCTTACAGTAAACGAACATCTCAAACTCATAATGGACAATCGAGAAACTGCTGACTGCATCTTTTGGGTTTTGTTGGCAGCATCTGAAACCATATCCTACACCATCCTTATTCAGAGGTTAGCACACAGAGGTTGGTGTTTGTGCTCTTGCCTGGATCTCCAATTTCCTTACCAACAGGTTCCAATCAGCGAGCCTTTCTCTTTTTTCTTCGGACCAGATTCCTATGGAATATGGAGTACCACAAGGGTCAACTCTAAGCCGAACACATTTTATTATCTATATGACCGCTCTGGCAGCCCTTTGGGTTCTAGGTGATGCCTTACGGGGATGAAACAAAATTGATCATTTCTCTCACAAGTGACCATAAAGCCAGCCAACTCAACTTCAGGCAATGTCTGACATCAGTATCAGAATGGATGAATGAAAAACATCTAAAATTGAATTCAGACAAAACTGAATTGCTGATATTTGTAAAAAATAAAGAACACTGGACCGACTCCTGGTGGCCATCGGAACTCGGTCCGTTCCCCTGTCGTGCTGAAGTAGCTTGGAACTCGGGTGTCAAATCTGACAATAGGGTCCTCTTCAAACATCAGATCCTTCCTGTTACTTCCACTTGTTTCGGTCTTTAAAGAACTCTCTGTAAGGTGTTAGTTTTTCTGCTTTTTAAGGCTCGGAAAACTGTGATCCATGCCTTTATATGACTCCATTTCTCTTTACTTGGGCCTATCCAAGAAACTCCTATAGAAACTTCAGCCAGTGAAGAATTCAGCAAATAGATTAGTACTACATCTTCCCAGACACTGGGCCATCTCACTTAAATTGAAGGAACCTTCACTGGCTTCCAATAGTAAAGAGGATTCAGTTTAAGATACGTACACACATTCACAGAGCTGTCTATCGCTCTGGCCCACATAGTTTTCAAGAACTTTTCAAGTTCTATACACCGGCCAGATGTCGGAGATCCGCTAATTCCTTTTCCATCTTTCCTCAAATGTTGTGTACATTTCGATGAGGAGGGTGTTCAGCTGCCGTCACAGGTGCAAAATTATGGAACACCCTTTCTCTTACTCTTTATGCGACGCCGAACTGCACACAATTTCTAAAAAAACTTTAAACCTGTTTTTTCATAAATAACTAATCTTTCCAAAGCATTTGGTATTTTTCTATCCAGTCTGCTGTTTCGGCCTTACCTTCTGCATATTTGGAGATGATAGCGCCTTGAAGGTTTTTTTTGCATAAACTGTACTCTATGAATTCAAATTTTGCCTTGAAATAACTGACCAATTTTAGTAATGATCAGTCATAGCAGCACAGCACAGGTGAACCTTCGCACTGAAGAGGGTAGGATAGAGACTAGTTATCAAACAGGAATTGGCGTAGAGTAGACTGCAGATAGTCCAGCTTGTTTCACCAGTGGCCACAGTGCCCCATGCGTGCAACACACTCTTGATTTATTAGGTTTGGCCAATTTAACTACTAGTTATGTGTGCAACTTACATGCCCGAGCTGATACCTCTCAATCAGAAGGTAGGGAACAAGGCATCTTGGACATACCCAATAAATATTATTCCACTACCCTATGTAGTACATTGCAACAGGCCGCAGCAAAAGGTGAATGACAGATGAACAGGCCAATGCATGAAGAGGGCTGACCCAAAGCCTCTCTATATTGATACATTTTTTGTGATTTTTTTTAATTATTACTTGCGTTCTGACAATACAGCTAATGCTGTCGCTAGGCCTACAAAGATTTGCCTATGACTTTCTTAAGGGCATGAGATTTGGAACATGAAGTCGGGGACCAGCTCTTCCACTTTCCACAGTGTGTGCTTGAGGGCACCTTTTTTATTCCCTACATCTTACTTATTAAACTACAGACTGATCAGTGGCTAAATGTATTTTAGGTGGTGCTTTTGAAATAAACTGAAATAAAAATGAGCTGGTGCAAGCAAGAAAAATGGCCCCTTTGACTGCTGTGAGGATAGTCAAATACAGCTATTATCAGGGTACCATGGGCCCCTCAAGACTCTGTGACCCGGTACCACTGCACCAATGTTATCTATACCCTGCCACTTGCGATGCACTATAGGTTTCACTTTAGGGAGCACATGCCAGAGTACCACAAAGGAACATGTCTGAGTAGCAGCTAACGCAGCTAAAAAACACGGCTCTGTTTGAAAACGTTGTAATTAAGAAAACCTTGAATAATGGCAATTACCTGCGCAAATCATTCATAAACTACACTGCACGTTCACATTCATGCAAGAGCAGCAGCGCAATGGAAACATCGGCGTGTCCTATAGATGCAGGAACAAGGATAGATTGAAATACACGCCAGACTCTTACCTAGAAGTCGAAACTTTCATGTCTGCACGGACTAAGGCAGGGCTGCCGGGTTGGTCACTGGCACAGGTGGAACTGTGAAGACAGAATCAACTACAAAGTTTGCTTTTGGGAATCAAAGTATCATTGTTGTCAGAGTGAGGCTTTACAAACACAATACAATCCCGAAGAAGTGCACTCACGAGCTTAGAGCTTTAACACTGCAGCATTTTTATGGCAGTTACACACATCAGTGAGGCCGGGGGAAACTCCCACAATGGTTTACACATTTGTCTCCATAGCAACCAGGCAGAGCCACAAACAGAAGGCACATTTCCTTCCTGGGCTGTTAAACTAGCTCATGCTGCAGGAACTTCAAGGCAGAGAAAAGGTACTGGACTGTCCTAGCTGAAGACAACAGAATAGTTGCAAGCTATTTGGCAGTTCGTCTACTTTTCACTTGTCCAGTCTTGATCACCCCCACTTTACGTATCATATCCTTCTGACCAATCACAGAAGAATATGGCAGATGTACAAGAAAAGAGAGCACAACATGAAGCTGAGAAAAGGTGATTTTTTTTTAAAAACCACTATTATGGCTTAAATAGGAAAGGAACGAGTAAAAGTGGCTGCAGTGATAACTACTGCAACAAAAGAAGAGCCCTACTTTAATGCTTTATAACAAGTAAAACCAGGGGAGTAGAGCTTCAGGTTTGTGGTGTGACACCCCCCAAATAAATGCATTCTTGGCTTGTTAATTGGGTCTGGGAGCCCTGAAGCGGGTCTGCTATGTCTGTGTCCATATTTCTCGTCCTGCACCAAGAATAAAAGACAAAGCAGTGGCCTTTGATGTAAAACAGGAGAGAGAGATCAGAGATATACATCTAGTGGCTGAATTTCACAATGTGAAACCAGATAACCTGGAATCAATACCAACTTCCCTGCTTGGCCAAATTGTGTGATCCTAGGCAAGCATTTGATTAACCCATATGAGAACACTTTCAAATACTTTAGGTTTGATTTAATAGGCTATAATGTTCTATTTATAATAGGAATCCAGGCCATTTTTAGGGTTTACATGACTACTGACTTTCTTCTTAGTTCACTAACAGCATTGTCCAGGGGAGGGCATTAATGTTTCTTGGATCGTGCATGGGCTCTTAGAGCTAAGCCAGATCACTGGCTCGGCTCTGATTCGACATGCCCTATTAATTTGCTGGCACGCCCACATCTATTGCAACTTGGACTTAGAACATGGGGCGGTCACTAACTTCATAAAATGATTTGTAAGAGGTGAGGCTTGGAAATATGGAGCCTTGCCTACATACACCAATTTGACTGCTCTACCATCAAGGATTATAGTAGCAGAGATGAAGAAGAGTGCGCGCAATGAAAATACATTTAAAATAAGTGATTCCAGGGCAGGGACTCCAGATTTTTGTGTTGTACCCGACTGTGGTCATGAGTTCCCAAGGAGAACTACCATGTCAAAGTGGAATGGGCAAGGGCATAGCTTCGGTGGTAGAGTGGAAGGGGGGTCGAGGGGTAATGCATCCTTGGCTTAGTACTTAGGTTTAGGGGCCCTGAGTTGGGTGTACTATGTCTGTGTCCATTTAAAATCGTTTTCATTTCACCATGAGCTTTTAACTTGTTCGGTGTTTTGGAGCCGTTAGTTAAATCTGTATAGAGACTGGTTTACCCAAAAAATATTCAGTTCAGTATCATTATGTCGATCACACAGATCATAAAAGACATTCACAATATTACATAAAAAGATGAACCGTTTTGTTAAAAATGTAACATCCATTTTGACCTCAGCACTTGTCAATATACAAATATACATAAAAAGGGATATCAAATGCGAGACCATAAACGGTTTAAAAATTGTAATTAAAACGGGAACCCATAAAACCAAATATATAGTTTATCTTCACTTATTTCTATTATAATTTTTTTTTTAGATATCTCTATTTTGTTTAAAAAGTCATGAAGATAAGAAGAAGTTATACTTGGGCCAATAGGACGAGGGGAAGGGTACATATATGGGTCTATGTGACCACAACTATCAAATATGTGTATTCCTATACAGGACTAAGTCACTGTGATTGGCCATTGCTGCAGCTATCCTATTCATAAATTAGGCTGGGCCATAATCCTACTTTACTTTGACATAAACCTAAATACATCACAATATAAACATAGGACTCGAAGAGTTCCAAACACAAATGCGATACCCTGACACACTACATATATTACAAAAAAAAATTATTACAAAATATATATATATATTTTGAAAATGGCGCTCCTCAAGTTACACACACAATGGCAACAATAACTAAACATATATAACATGTGTATACACAATAAAATGTGGTAGAGACAAAAATAACATATACACAAAAAATGGTTTACAAATAGAAACACAAAACAGTGAATATGTTCTCGATTAATTAGAACCACATTTTCGCGTCGACGGCATTTCAGCCCACAGTAGACTCAAGGGTCATCATCAGGACTAATAGACATTCGAGCGTCCATTAAAAGCCTTTAAAATTCTGAGTCGAGATAACGTCCTGTTCACCAATTATTCCGAACTAGACCAAAGAATTCTTTTTTAGGAATTGAAACCTTGCCACCAAATAACTTGTGGCGGTTGGTGATTGCAACCACAATGGGTCCAATGCAAAATCCAAC
The DNA here is from genome assembly GCA_963921515.1 of Calotriton arnoldi. Taxonomy (NCBI): domain Eukaryota; kingdom Metazoa; phylum Chordata; class Amphibia; order Caudata; family Salamandridae; genus Calotriton; species Calotriton arnoldi. The sequence continues at coordinate 5,002,075 of CAWUFW010000074.1, read as the reverse complement.
AGCTTATCTGTTCAAATAGTCCCAGGCGGTGGGTCTCAATAAATTGACTTATTCGCCGTCCCCGGACTCTAAATATTACTCGCCGCGGTATTTACTCCCGCGCAAAACTCCCAAACTGTGTAACTTGAGGAGCGCCATTTTCAAAATATATATATATATTTTTTGTAATAAATTTTTGGGGGGTAATATATGTAGTGTGTCAGGGTATCGCATCTGTGTTTGGAACTCTTCAAGTCCTATGTTTATATTGTGCTGTATTTAGGTTTATGTCAAAGTAGTTTTACTTGAATCACTGTTTGGATTTTCATTATTAGCCCCAGGTTCAAGTTCTAGGGTAGTCCTTGTTGTTTGTTAGCATAATCCTACTTTAGCCAGTTGGTATCTATGGCCTATCAGAGTCGCGACAACTTAATCTTACTGTAGGCTGCTAGTTTGGGTTACCATCGACATCTTTAGCATTTTATCGCGAATTAACCATGTCCAGCTTAGAAATTTGGCGATGGATATCACACACTGCTCGTTAGTGTTGGACTTCAATATTCTTAGAGCTGTGGCGCTAGATCTTGTGCCCAGTTTTTTGCATACAGGTTTAAGCCATTTATCCCTTGGGGCCTTGTAAGCAGGACATACAAAAAGGATGTGTGGGACTGTCTCCTCCTGCTCTATGCAAAGATGGCATCTGCTGTCTTTGTTATTGTACCATTTATAAGTAACAGATTTAACGGGGAGCGTGCCAACCCTGAATTGGAAGAATAGTCTCCTATATCTAGGCTTGGTTATAACATCCCAGTAAGGTTCTTACATGGGACTGGGCTTGAATTCCATGGAAATGCCTGACAATGTGGTGCTCTCGATGGTATGTGTGCGATTTGTAATGACCATCGACCAATAAAGCTCCTTAATTTCTCTTTTAGAAGGAAACCGATGGCCTGCTGGGTCTTCCCATAGGTGGCTCAAGCCCATGTTGACCAATGTGCTCTTCACCTTTTGTAGCCAGGTTATCTTGTAAGAGGTGTCGGCTTCTCTAACATCCTTTAGTGCTTTGGCATAATGTGATAGCTCAGGAGTGGACCATAATATGCACCAAAATGCTATCGGACGAAACCTTGCTATCTCGTCCAGGCGGTTACATCCTAAATCATAATATAAGGGCTTTAGCGGGGTGTTTTGCGGAAGACCTGTGAGGCCTCTCACAAATTTGTTCTGAGCTAGGACTAACGGTGTCAGGTTGTCGAAGCCCCATAGTTCAGCACCATAAAGTGTCGAGGCCGTAACTTTGATATTATAAATCTGCAACGCTGGGCCTATGGGCTTAGTTTGCGAGGACTTATGTTCTCTCAGCAGTGCACCTGCTAATTGGCGGTGCTTTAGGGCCATTGTTTCGATCTGGGGTTTCCAGTTTAATTTTTTTCCAAGGGTGATCCCTAGGTAGTTAAAAATGTCTATCTGTTCAAGATATTCCTTGTTTAAGTGTACCCTGTCCTTTATTGCTCTGTGTTTGTGAAGGACCATACATTTTGTTTTGTTTGCGTTTATCGCAAGGCCACGGTCCTTGCAGAAATCTTCGAAGCGCGTTAGTGCTCTCTGCAACCCACTCTGGGTTTTCGAGATGACAATCGTGTCATACGCAAACATAAGTATCGATACTTTAATACCTGCGAGTGAGGGGGCGTCTGTCGGGTAGGAGGAAAAGTAGTTTAGGACCCCATTTAAAAATAATGAAAATAATATTGGAGCCATAACACACCCTTGACGGACCCCTTTATATACAGGGAACCGATCTGTGTTACCTTGTGTGCCCCAGCACACTTGGGCATAATTATCCTCGTGTAGTCTCACAATGATGGATAGTAGGTCAAGTGGCATCCCTAGGTCCTTTAGAACCACCCACAGTTTATTCCGAGGAACCATATCAAATGCGGACTTAAGGTCCACGAAAGCGGCATAGATGGTACCGCCTGCTATCATGACAACCCGCCAGTAGATTAAAATGAAGCGGAAAACCTGATCAATGGTGCTCATATGGGCCTGAAGCGGAGTTAATATGTCATTTTCTGCAATCCATCCCTGTATTGTACTCAGCACTAACCTTGCCATTATCTTTTGTATTGAGTCTATAAGACTAATTGGCCTGTAGTTGCTGGGGCTGGATCGATCACCTTTTTTGTAGATGGGTAGGATTTCTCCACCCCGCCAGGATTCGGGTATTGAGGCTCCACTAGCTATTGCATTTGCTAGCTGCTGTATGTACCTTTGCCAGATATCCCTGTCATATAGGAATAAATCTGCCTTTATACTATCAGGACCCGGGGCTCTTCCTCCAGGTACTGCTCCCAATGCTGATGCAACCTCCCCAATGTCAAAAAACAAGTCCTTGTCAAGTTGGGGGGCTTGAAACAATTCGTCCGTTCCCCCCTCTTCATCTGCGGCGAATTGTGCCTCGAAATGTGCGACCCACAATTCCGGTGCTGCATGGTTTCGTGGTATTGGCACCTGCCCTCCGCTCCCCCATTTAACCAATTGCCAGAACTTTTGTGGATTTTTCTCTGTGCTGGCCAGATAGAGATCGTGCCATCTTTGTTCATCCCAGTCTTTTTTTGCTTTTAGCTGTGTGGCTCGATAACTCAATCGTGCTTGTTTGATTTTACCCATAGCTTTCGATTTGAATACTGCGGCCAAAGACGTATAGGCTTCTCTACATGCCTTGTTGTACCAGTTGGCATGCTTTATTTTTGCCTTGCTAGGTTGTCTATAGGGCTTTAGAAAATAGGTCTTTATTTTGCCAAATAAATCTTCGTGGGCTCGAATTATAATCTCATTTGGTTTTTCCTGTGTAGTGGCAGATTGGAGCTCTGCTAAGGTGCAAGCAACATCTGCCCTTATTAATGCAAGTAATTGGTCGTTTTCCATGATTCTGTCCCATTTGACCCACCTCATATCATTACAAATCAAGACGTTTGCGGTCGTGCACTGCGTTACCTGTGGCAGAGCCATTGCAAGGCCTGGGACTAACATCTTTAACATAAGGGGGTTATGGTCACTTTCTACTCTCTCTCGTACCTCCATATCGATGAGGAACGGCCAATGTTCCAAATTGATAAGGATGTAATCAATGCGACTCGTTCTCTGGCCATTACAGAATGTGTGGGAGCCTAATATATCTGAGGGAGTTCTCCCGTTGACTGCCCTAATGCCCCTCTCCATGCACAATGCTTTGAGTTGTAATGCTGCCTCCGTCCATTTATTGATCGGGGCAGCTCAAGAGCGGGAATGTTCCATTGTGCATCTTCCTCTTCACTAAGATTACTATCATCTTGATCGAGGGGCTCGAAGTTGGTATTAAAGTCTCCTGCTATTACAAAATTACATGATCCACTTCTACTATCCAGAAGGTCGTCTAGGAGAGAGACTGTATTAGACTGTCTACCACCTGTAAGACCTCTTGCATACACATTAAATATAATTATTTGTGTGTGAGAATTCGATCGTAGACGGATGGCCATTATATCAGGACTATCAATGTGGACTTCCTCAATCCTTTAGCTAGGGCCCTGCCTTGCCCAAATTGTTAGCCCTCCTAGTGGTCTACCCCTCTGACCACCGATTGCGGGTTTATAAAAGTTAAGGTAACCTGGACGATGAATTGGATTAACGGCCCATGTTTCCTGGAATATACAAATATCCTGGGCTTCAATTAATTCTGACCAGTCTAAAGATGTTGTTTTAGACTGTAAGCCTGTGATATTTCATGAAACATATGCAAGCTGGGCTGGTTCCTGCGGATCTGTGGGGCGGGATGTGTCGCCAGGGGTACACTCCTTTCTTCCTGTGACTATGTGAACGGTTGCTTGATCATAGATACTGCTAGTGAGAGGGGGTGACAAACAACCTAAGGCTTCACCACCCGACTGTATAACTTCATTCGATTGAAGCAGTTGGGGGGCATTCCATAACCTTCAATCTGTCTCATGTAATGTAGAACCCTCCGATCAATTTGAAACAGTTTTGCAGATTCTGGAATTGATTGGTAGATCTGGGGGGTTATACTTCATCCTAATTTTTGTAGGGTTCATATGTGAGGTCCTAATATCAAAGGGCACTAAATTGTCTACCAGTTCAGTGTTAGCTAATGTTAGACAAACATAATCCAGATCAGAACCAGTTACAATGAATCTTTTGGCTAAGAGTATGTCTTCCCTGATGATTGATCTGCACTTCCTCACGTGTCTAAACCACTGTGTGCATTTATTTATGAGTGACTGTTCGTCTTCTTTAGTTGGACTAGGGATTTGTTTGGGAACATTAGTTAAAAAGATTTGTCGTTTGGGATTATGCGCCATTGGCTTCTCATTACGGTATTGAGCTTCCAGTATCTTTCTCCCTGCCAGATGGTTTGTTCTGGGAAGGGTGAAATAGATATCTCCAACTTCTAGGCACTGGGACCCTGGGCCACAGAGCCTATCTTGATTGCAATTGAAGAGTGATGGAATATGAGCTTTTCTTTTTTGTAGCGGGGAGCTGACCTCTCTAGGTAGTTGAGAATCAACTAAGATGTTGTGCATGTCCCTGCTGTACATGTTCATGCTGCCATTATGCTGTTCTTTGGCCTTGGGCTGTTGAAGCATAGACAATCTATCCTTTGTGCGTGATGTATCTTGTGTCAATAGTTTTAGGGAGTCTGTTAGCGTACCAACTACTACCTTGAGGGCGCAAACCTCCTCTGTTAGTTTACTAGTCTGTGATTTTAGGTCCTCAATGTAGCTAATGAACTGACAAGAGCACTGGTTCTTACTCCCGTGATGAAAAACTGGTGCAAATACTGGTTCACCTAACCCGTCTGAGGACTGGTGATCCAACGTATCATCAATCAAGTCAGAAAGGGGGGCAAATCTATTAGTGCACACAGGTGCAGGCTCAGGCTGGCTTAAATGGTGTGTAATGAAGCTTGGGGGTGGCGAATGGACTCTCACAGTATGAGTCATTTCCCCCTGTTTGCTCAGCAAAAGCTCCTTGGCAGGTAATCTTCTAAACATGTCCGGAATGGTGGGTGGGTCACTGGGGCTGATTGAACTGGGGGAAAGTTGCCTAACGGCAGGACAGGTATTGGAGTCTGATGGGGCAACTAAGATGTCTTCGCATTCACTTATCAGGCAATCAATGCGACCCATAACAGTTGTTGCCTGTAAGCTTCAGCTGTTTGGTGGACTTTTTTGCCTTCTTACCTTTCCCGACTGGACCACCCCCCCCCCGTACCCTCAGTAGCTTTCCTTTTCCCCATTCCTCCAAGGCGCGAACAAGTAACACTCTCTATTCCAGAACTGGTCGCAAGTTTACGAAAGTAGTATCTTGGGGGAGCACATGGGAGTGCTTGGACCACAGGGGTTTTGAGGTCACCAAGGAGCTGCGGCCCGCCAGTATAACAATATAAACATGGAGCACTTCAGGGCACACACAATAGGAGGAGAGAAGGGTTAGCAACCAAAGTGAACGAGAGTTATAAATAGTCAGTTCAATTAATCAAGTGTCCAGTGTGGAGCAGAGTTTCAACTGGATGACCAACAAGTCCGTGTCAAATCACAACTTGAGGAGCTAATGAACATTAGCCGTGAACCAGCAAGGAATAGACAGAAAAATTAATGTACCTTGCAATTTAGGACGTGACTCCTCTCGCAGCAGTTCTGGTCCAAACGCACGAGGGGTGGCCCTGCCCTGCCTCTTCTGGGCAAGGACGAGCCCGCCCTTGGCCCGGGCATTGCCCGGGTGTGGCCGGGCGCGTCCTGCGTCGCGGGAGAGATGACGCGCTTAAAAGCGCTTGACAGCTGCCCTTGGCCCCTCCTACTGGGGCGGTGTGACCTGGGACAGGGAGTCCCTCGCTGGCTGTATGCGGCTGCAGTGAATGAGTCCTGTGGCGTCTCGCGTCGCGGGAGAGATGACGCGCTTGAAAGCGCTTGACAGCTGCCCTCGGCCCCTCCTACTGGGGCAGTGTGACCTGGGACAGAGAGTCCCTCGCTGGCTGGATGCGGCTGCAGGGAATGAGTCCTGCGGCACCCCACGTCGCGGGAGAGACGACGCGCTTAAAAGCGCTTGGCAGCTGCCCTTGGCCCATCCTACTGCGGCGGTGTGACCTGGGACAGGGAGTCCGTCGATGGCTGCATGCGGCTGCAGTGAATGAGTCCTGCGGCGTCCCGCGTCGCGGGAGAGATGACGCGCTTAAAAGCGATTGACAGCTGCCCTTGGCCCCTCCTACTGGGGCGGTGTGACCTGGGACAGGGAGTCCCTCGCTGGCTGGATGCGGCTGCAGTGAATGAGTCCTGGGGCGTCGCGGGAGAGATGTCGCGCTTAAAAGCGCTTGACAGCTGCCCATGGCCACTCCTACTGGGGCGGTGTGACATAGAACAGGGAATCCCTCGCTGGCTGGATGCGGCTGCAGTGAATGAGTCCTGCTGCGTACCAAACAAATAATAAATATGAACCCACAGAAGTATTCCTTGAATGGGTGCAAATTTACTACTTTTTGGAATTCACAAACATTGGCAATAGTAAGTTAGAAAAGCTGCGCCAGTTTCAGGTTTCCAGGTGTACTACTGGCAATCAAACACCCAATAGGTCCGTGGTATTCATAGTACTGCCCGCGGGCCGCCAGCGGCCTGGCAGGCCTTTATTGGCGGCCCACGGACCTTGCCTTGCAGTTTCCACGGCCGGCAGTAAACACAGAAGATGACCGCAGGAGCATACGTAGTGATTACGTATTAAATAGGTATTCACTACGTATGCTCCTGTAGCCATCTTCTGTGTTTACTGCCGGCCTCTGTGACCTCACGGCACCGTCGGAAAGCTTCCCAAAAGGCCCTTTAAAAGTCCGCTGTAAGCGCTTTCACAGCTGACTTTTAAAGGGCCTTTTGGGAAGCTTCCTGTTTGGACTGAGACAGATAGAGGCAGGGACAGATAAAGGCAGGGACAGATAAAGGCAGAGACAGATATGCAGATAGAAACAGATAGAGACAGAGACAGATAGAGACAGAGAGAGATAGAGACAGATAGAGACAGATAGAGACAGATGGAGACAGAGACAGATGGAGACAGAGACAGATGGAGACAGAGACAGATGGAGACAGAGAGAGATAGAGACAGAGACAGATAGAGACAGAGACAGATAGGGACAGAGACAGTTAGGGACAGAGACAGTTAGGGACAGAGACAGTTAGGGACAGAGACAGTTAGGGACAGAGACAGTTAGGGACAGAGACAGTTAGGGACAGAGACAGTTAGGGACAGAGACAGTTAGGGACAGAGACAGTTAGGGACAGAGACAGTTAGGGACAGAGACAGTTAGGGACAGAGACAGTTAGGGACAGAGACAGTTAGGGACAGAGACAGTTAGGGACAGAGACAGTTAGGGACAGAGACAGTTAGGGACAGAGACAGTTAGGGACAGATAGGGACAGAGACAGATAGAGACAGATAAAGACGGAGATAGAGACAGATAGAGACAGAGAGAGACCGAGACAGATGGAGACCGAGACAGACAGATGGAGACAGAGACAGACAGATGGAGACAGAGACAGACAGATGGAGACAGAGACAGACAGAGACAGAGAGGGACAGACAGAGACAGACAGACAGAGAGAGACAGACAGACAGACAGAGAGAGACAGAGAGAGACAGAGAGACAGAGAGACAGATAGAGACAAATACAGATAGAGACAAATACAGATAGAGACAGATAGGGACAGAGAAAGATAGGGACAGAGACAGAGACAGATAGAGACAGAGATAGAGACAGACAGACAGATAGAGACAGAGAGAGAGACAGAGACAGATAGAGAGAGACAGACAGATAGACAGAGACAGAGACAGAGAGAGAGAGACGGATAGAGACAGACAGAGAGACAGACAGAGAGAGCGATAGACAGAGACAGAGAGACAGAGACAGATAGAGACAGATAGAGACAGAGACAGATAGAGACAGAGATAGAGACACAGAGACGGATAGAGACAGAGACGGATAGAGACAGAGACAGATAGAGACACAGAGAGAGAGAAAGAGAGAGATAGATGTGTGTTTGCCGGGTCTGGTGGCTCAGTGGACGAATGCATCCGCTGCAGGGGCCTGTGTTCAACCTCATGGTCACAGTTTTTTTTTGTTGCTCTAGCCCCGCCCCCCCCCCTCACTGACCCCGCCCCCACCGGTGCGGCCCTCGGCCACAAACCACACTGTAATTTTTGGCCCCCGAGAGAAAGTTTGTGAGTACCCATGCAATAGGTGAAGGGATGAATGCATGCAAATAGTCTAACCAGTGGCAGTCGCCCGGGGAAGAATTCTAGCCCATCATTTTTCACCCACTGTGCCTTTCTAGACAGAGGCCCGTCTAATGCAAATCAGTGTTTACCCTGTTCCTCATGGAAACAGCCCATCCCACAGCTTGGTCCGTGTTTGATCCAGAATCCGTGTTTTTGCGTTGACCACTGGCTGCAGTGAGCGAGGGAGCGAGGAGGAGGACGCCAGATTGCTACCTCGCTGCTCCCGCGGCTCTCGTCAATCCTGCAGTTCTTATATACATATTTTACCCACTGGGACCAGCTTTTCTCTTGGTGAACCTGGCAGGGAAAGAAAGCCCTGGGAATCATCACTGCGTTTATCACGCTAGCGATATGGAGATTGTATGCAGTGTAAGGGAAGCACTGTTCTACCGAATATAAGGTAATGGGGTCGGAGTGATAGTGCTGGGAGTGTCTGTTCACAACGGCCGCAAACAGGAAGAAACACTGCAATTATAATACAATAATTGAAGTTAGAACCATCACGCTGATTGAATAACACATTTAGAAGTAGTTCTTATTGAACAACGTGGTCTTTTGTGCCCTCCTGTGGCCAACAATGGTATTTATTGAACACACGAATCTTCATTTAAACCACTGAAAGCTCCAGTCTATCTGCCGTTCTTCGCCTCTGTACCTCTGTGTACTTCTCAAGACGCCAAGTTGTTGCCTTGCGACTTTTTTTGCCTTTTTGCTGCTGCACAGAGATTACCAACGAAAAAGAAAAAGTAATGGCCTTAGGGAAATATAAACCCCGGAAAGTCCTAAAAAACCCTAAGAAATCAGGCACTAAAAGTCCCGGGTTGGAGGAGCCGACTGTAACATCGAAAGTAAGGAGCGAGGGGAATGGTGGAAAGGTAGCACTTACAAGAAGTAAAAATGTGGCAAAGGGAAGCACCCAATCATTGAACTTAACCCCGCAGTCAGCGACGACGATGACTTCAAAGACAGTGGGCACAAAAGGTGGATCAGCAGTTTCGAAGTCGATTAAGGACTTTTTAGGGAAACATTTCAGAGGTAAGGAGATGCCTGATAAGGAACAGAGTGTTATAGAGACTCCATTAATGTCAGTGGACCCGGCAGCTTTAAGCATGGAATCTCTGAATCAAACGAACTTTAACATTGTTGAGGCGTCTATGGAACCACGCTTATCCTCCTCGCCCAGGCTATTTCGGACACTGTTTGTTCATGACATAGAGGCGGAGGGGGTGGAGGAAGAAGGAGCCCCCCTAAGTAAACCCTTGTGTGAGGAAGACTCTAATCAGAGGATAGATTGTTCAAACGGAAAAGAAAGTTTGGAAAATTCTTATGCTGTTCGAACTGATTTAACCTGTCCTTCATTGCATAGCCTGGAGGTTACGGGATCCTCCAGTGTATCTATGTTAGAGGTTATGCTGATGCTCCAGAAAACCCTGCAGGGTATTCTTGAGGTCTCAGTTTTAAATAATGAAATTTTAAAAACACAAAGTAAGCAGTTTAAAAATATGATAGGGGAATTGACACAAATAAAAGGTCTAATGCCCTTGTTAGTAAGACCAGTAGAAGTCCTTCAGGAGGCAAAAGTCGATGGGGAGGAAGAAGTTGTAAGGAACAGCCAATCACTGAGGGAGGAACCTATGGTATATATATCACGTTGCCCTATGATCATAAAAAGATGCGGGGAAAGGAGGTATAATAAACAATATATCCCGCGGCCTTGTAAGGGGGGAAAATGTCCGCCCAAAGGCCAACTGCTAAGACGACAGATCAATGGGAAGGGGGTAAAGTCAGAGTTAAGACCAAATGGCAGGGCATTGACCCGTGAATGTAAAAAGATAAGTTTTGTAGAAATAGGAGAAACTTCCAGTAGTTCAGAATCACAAACTAGATGGACAAAGGGAAAAAGAACCTTAAAGAGTGTAAATGGTAATTTAAGGAAGTCTTTGATGGATAAGAAGGAGGTAGCTATAGAAAGAGGGTTGGGTGTCTCATTAGGTGTAGGACCTAGCAACACAAATCAGGACAAGAGCTCTAGGCAGAGAGGGATTGAAGAAGTACATAGGCAAAGAAGGGAAGATAGGATAGTTGGACGCCCAATAGGACTACAGTTAGAACGATGGGTGGATCTTTGGCTCTTTTTGGAGCCAATAGGTCAGGGCAAAGGTGGGAAAAGAGTTAGGAAATTAAACCCCCTAAACCGTTCCCAACTCGTCTCTTCATTCTCGAAATGCCCAAGCCTACGATATATTAGTTCAGAAGACCTTAAAGAAGTAGGATTCTTATTAAACATCAAAGGGGAAGAAGTAACTAAGGTTTTACTTCATTCTGCATTAATAAAAGTAGCATTGGAAAAAGCAGAACCTGAGATGATAAAAGAAGGCATTAGATTAATAAAAGAGAGGAAATAACGACGGATAATCAGGGGAATTCTTTTCTCAGAAACCATGCTGGGCTGGGTGACCGGCAAATTAGAATGATCAACGCCGGATGGGGTAAGAAGGAAGATCTTGAAATTATAATAGCCCCTAAGGTTCAAGGGTGGGTCAATGATGACGTGCTGGTTGGGAATAGATATAGAGAGCTTGCATATATGGATTGCGAAGAAAATGGGTACCTGAGCGATATTGATTAGGAGCTAGGGTCATCGCACAGCCTATCTATATTAACTTGGAATGTTAATGGCTATAAAAGAATAATGCTCCAGGAAAGTTTTAAAAACTTACTAAAGAACACTGACATCGCGTGTTTACAGGAGACCTGGCTCTGCGATGAAACCCTGGTTACAGAAGGTTTTACCCACCATGTAATTCCAGCAAGAAAGAATATATTTGGTAGACCGTCAGGCGGTCAGCTGACGCTGGTTTCAACAAAGATAGCTAGGAAAATAGAACCCTTCGAACTTAAATGTAATTGGGCGTTAGGTAGCAGAGTGTGGACTTTGAAAAAAACTCAGGTTATGAATGCATATGTATGGTTAATGTGTATATCCAGAAGGGGAAGGGAAAAAGTTATAAGGTGGACCTGGAATGCTTAAAAAGGACTTGGAGGCCTTATGTGATTCTTATCCGAGAGATGTGCTTTTGATATTGGGTGATTTTAATCACAGACTAAATCCCTTAAAGACTGATTCATGGTGTAGAGATTTGTTAAGAGCTTATAACATAGAGACTGCGAAGTTTCCTAGCTGCAACATTTCACCTCAAGATGTGGCGCTGGGGCAATTGTTGGGCTCTATTGGGTTGGTGTGCGTAAATGGAAGAATGGATACGGATCGGCCTGCTGGGCGCACCTTCACAGTGGGGCAACAAATGTGTCCGATAGATTGTGTTCATACAGGCTTGGAGTTTTGAACTAATCAAACACTTTGAAGTAGTAAGGGTTGAAGGTAGTGATCATTACCCATTGCTGACGAAATTGTATGCAAAAAGAGCCCCTCAGAGACAAAGAGCCATCCAAGTCCAGGTAGAATATCCAAAGCGACTTACAACGCGCATTACAGAAGAACATATTAAAAAACTAAGCACAGTCCAGTTGACACATACATTTGTAAAAGTACCACCTGAGGAGGATATTACCTGGTATGAAGGTATGATAAGACAATTGGTAGAATGCCTTAGGATACAAATTAAAGGTGCTAAAACTGGGTTAGCAAGTAAGGGAAAACTACTTACCAATAACAAGCCATGGTTTGACGAGGATTGTCGTAAAGCAAAAGCCAGCATTAGGCAAAAGGAAAGAAGCCTAAGAGGTAGACATGATGACGAACTGCTACTTAATCTTCAGAAATTAAGGTCAAATTATAAAACAACCATTACAGATAAAAAAGAACCTATAAGGACAGATGCTGGGTGAGGCTATTAGAGGTAATTGAAGAAAAAAATGTGAGAGGCTTCTGGAAACTAGTACAAGAGAGCACTGGTAAAGTTTTAGGGACCCTGCAGTGCTCGGTGCCGGAGGATAAGTGGGTGGATTATTTGGAAGAAATTTATGGGAAGTGGCCAAGGGTGGAGGAAACAAAGACCATCATATGGCCAGGTGTAAGGGAAGAAGTTAAAGAGCATTTCTCCCCAAGCCATATTAGGAAGATAATATACAGATTAAACCTAACTCGAGCCGCCGGCCCAGATAACTTGCCGGCTGTTATTATAAAAACAAATCTGGAGTGGTGGTCCGATTTTTTTTCGAATATGTACCAGGGGATTCTTAAAACAGGGGCTATGCCAGATAATTGGAAAGGGGCTATTGTAAGACCTATACATAAAAAAGGCGATGTAAATTCTCCTAAAAACTACCGTTTGATAAACCTCCTGGACCTAGGAGAAAGTATTTGCTAAAGTAATCCTGGGATTACTTAAAGAATGGACAGTTGAAAAACAGATAGTGCCCCCAGAACAGGGTGGATTTAAAGACGGACATTCGACGATTGATCACTGTTTTGCTCTCTGGTCCATCGCACGGAAGTCGATCGAGCAGAGGGGCAATTTGTTCTGCTGCTTTGTGGACTTCCGCGCAGCATTTGATTTGGTGGGCAGGGAGCAGCTGTGGGAAACCTTGCTACGGTATAATATCCAAGGAGACTTATTGGCCTTGATTCAAGCCCTGCATACAGAAAATTGGGCCCAGATAATCTTGGATGAGAACGGAGGATTGTCCCGGAGGATCCAGATCGGTAATGGGTTGAGACAGGGGTGCGTACTTGCCCCTTGCTTTTTCCCTATTTATAGCTGATCTGCCCGAAAACTTAGAGAGGTTAGAGGGGCTAGCCCGAAATTAGGAGGAAACCATATCTCCTGTTTATTATATGCAGATGATCTGGTAATCATGGACCAGACGGAGATTGGGCTACAAAGGAAATGAAACATGTTTACAGAATACTGCCAAACTAAAAATTGGTGGTAAACATGGAGAAGACCAAAATCCTATGTTTTGGAAGAAGAAAAACAAAGCTTTCCTGGTATCTGGGCATGGAAATGCTGGAAAAAGTAACAGAATACAGATATCTGGGAATGTGGTTCACGAATAGCCTGCAGTGTTATACCCATCTTGATGCATTAAAAATAAGGGCATCGGCCTCTGTAAAAGGGCTAAAAAGATTTAATAGTGTTTTTGGAGAAATGTCTGATAGACCGGTATTAAAGGCCTATTTAGCAATGGTCCCCCCACAATTTTTGTATGGTGCAGAGGTACTCTATTTAAGTGGAAAAAAGGGATGGGACAAAGAAGAGGGAAATATCCTTAAATGTTTATTCTCGCTGCCTAGATCGTCCATGGTACAAGCAGTAAGATTAGAATTGGGAATCACCTCATGGGGTATAACCGCTTGCATGGCTTTATTGCGTTTCTGGCAGCGGTTAAGATCAGGTGAGGACCAAAAAATCTCACAGTGGTGTAAAAATGAAATTGCCAATAGTGAGTTGACCTGGGCAAGAGAGACTAGAGCCGCAATTATTCAAGCATATGGTGTTTTAAAGCTAAAGTTGTGCCCTCAGTACTTAGACCTAAAGATAGACAAGAAAGAACTTAGGCCATTGGGAATAGAAGTGTCCCGAACCCATGATCAAGAATACCTCTTACGGAAAAGTTCAGTTGCTTTTATGGCCTCAGCATGGAAAAATGATTTACATTACCCCTATATCGACAGGTTACCTAGCTGCCTGTTAAGGCGCGAAGTGTTAAGATTGAGAATTGGGCTAAATCCCCGTTATGCGAACAATGGGGTAAAAATCTTAATGATAAATAGCAACGGAAAATGCACCTGCACTTTAGGTACTATCTGCGATATTTTACATATATTATTAGACTGTTTTAAGATTTTAGATATACGAAGAGAGATTTTAGGCCCGATTTTTAAAAAATATGAAATTAAAAATAGGTTGCAAGCTGTAAACCTTTTAGTGGAAATGAAGAACCTAGATATAGCCTGTGCTATTGGGAAATATATAAACAAGGTGAAAGAGTTTCTTAAATGTAAAGGAGCACTGATGAAATTTAGATCCTTTAAGCTACAGGGAGAATGGGTTATTAATGGATAGAAGCATTGTGTGAGACATACTAGAAGGTTTGTGCGCCTCAATAATGGAATAGTTGATTTTTATTAATTTTAAGATGATTTTTATCTTGTATTTTTATGGTTGTGAATTATAGGTTACAGAAATGTATTGTATATTGTATGATTCTGACTTGCTTATTTCATGGAATGTTATGCTGCTAGTGTATACTTTTGTGGTTGTAAAAAACCGAATAAAGTTTTATCGACTGACTAGCCATCACAGCTTGATCATCTCACCTCTCCACCCTGCAGCCCACTGTTTTTTTAGTTGGGAAATTTGAGAATCACACCTCCCTCCCCCTCCGCGCCCCCCCCCCCTGAATCTCACCGACTAAGCTACGCCCATGTAAAAGACCCCAGCAAAATCCATATAGTATGGTGTTTTCAACCTCCAAGTGAATTGTTTTTAAACTTTCCTATATTGGATGTAAGAGACATAGTCGCTGTATTAGGAGATTGGCTGCGTGAATGCATCGCGCATCTCCTGAAAGAAAAATGCACACTTCAAAAACGTCAAAAATCCCTAGACTTTAACACTTCAAAGTTCTTAAAAAATTGTATATAAATAAAAAAGTAACATGTAAAACTGAACATTTTTAAATGTTTGTAAACATGAAGGAATTTAGCTAAAAGTTATGTTGGTATCCCCAGATTTGTGGTAGGAACAGAATACAGTGTGGGTGGCATCAATTGAATTTAGAAAAGCTCCAACCTTCCCGATTTTATTTTTTATATTTTTGATTGAGAATTAAATTAAATATTTCATCATTTGTGTATTTTTTTGGGGAATACGTGTTTCTGTATTTTTGTGTATTGTTTTGCAGTTCAAATAATTGAAATTGCTGACGCTGGTGTCCCCAGCATCCAGTAATGACTCGGTGAAGGTCCTAGGATTCCAATAATGATTTACTGGGGGTGCCCGAAGTCCAACGAAGTCCAAAGGTTAAGAAACAATGTTCAAGGACACGACGTGTACTGTCGTCACTGAGTTTTCTTCAACAATCTTTAAAACGAACTTTTCACAATAAAAATAGCTACTAATAAACTTCATTGTAATAAGCAGAGTACCTCTTACAACAGAAAAAAAGATGAAATAGAAAAGGCAATTATGGATTAATTGTGTTAAGCTTTTAACATCGATAGCGTATTTTCTATATTTTGCATAGGGAGGGAGGGCAAAATGAGGGCGAAATGTCTGGTCTTGGTTCCAATAATCTTGCACGTAACCCTGCCAGACAACTAAGTCATGTTTTGGATCAAAAAAAATAATTTCCATACTGTTTTCAGTGGAACCGTTTGGTAAAATCAAGCAAACATTCCAGGTTTCTGGAATTTGAATTTACAGAACATAATTTAGGGCACTAAACTGAAAACTCATAGGTCAATCGGTGATCAGTTAGTCGTCTAGCATGAAAGAACAAGCATTGAAAATGCAATAGGTCTCGCCTTTGATTAAGTTAAAGCCATTTGCTTTGCTAATGGTATTGTATAGCAAAGCAAATGGCTTTAACTTAATGAAAGGCGAGACCTATTGCATTTTTAATGCTTGTTATTTACGCTGTTAGCGTAGAGCTCACGCGACAGTCGGGTCGTTATTATTATTTACGCTTTCCGCGTAGAACTCCCGTCTCAAAAAGCAGCATGCTGCTGGGGTGTTATTAATATTTACGCTTTCAGCGTAGAGCTCATGCCCCAAGAAGCAGCAGGCAGCCAGGCTGTTGTTATTATTTACGCTTTCAGCATAGATCGCAGGTCCCAGAAAGCAGAAGACGGCCGGTTTGTTATTAAAAGTGGAACTTCGCGGGCGCCGATATTTTGCGCGTTGCTTTTAGTGAGACAGATTAGCAGAGCTGCACTGTTCAAGCTTTCCTGATCATCTGTAATTAAATGCGGAGTCGGGGGGATTCTCAGAAGGCGTTTAGAGAAGCTGCAGTGAGCCAAAGTCATGCTGCTGTGTCAGAGTAAACACAAAGAGATGATGGACAGAGTGCTGAAACTTTTCAGACACTCACCCCCAGTCACAGATCTGGGTTGAATCCATCATCGTTCTTTAGCTCACTTTGCCACCCCAGTTCAGACACAGCTATATGCAAATCAGTCTTGACCCTGTGCCTCATGGGAACAGTCCAGACCGAACTGCCAAGCCATGTCTTCCCTGGACCGTAATCAAGCATCCTGGGACCGGTTTCGGACTAACAGCCCTCATCAGCCAGGCTAGGTTGAATCCAGTGGCAAAGTGAGCAAGGGACCCACGTCTGGGCATACCCTGCCAATTTAGGGCAAACAAAGCATACACAAAGAGATGATGGACGGAGTGCTGAAACTTTTCAGACACTCACCCCCAGTCACAGATCTGGGTTGAACCCGAAACCGGTCCCAGGATGCTTGTTTCCGGTCCAGGGAAGACATGGCTTGGCAGTTCGGGCTGGACTGTTCCCATGAGGCACAGGGTCAGACTGATTTGCATATGGCCATGTCTGAACTGGGGTGGCGGCGTGAGCTAAAGAATGATGATGGATTAAACCCAGATCAGTTGACTGGGGGTGAGTGCTTGCAATGTTCAACACTCCGTCCATCATCCCCTTTGGTTTTTGCTAAGTTCGCCCTAAGTTGGCAGGGTATGCCCAGACGTGGGTCCCTTGCTCACTTTGCCACTGGATTCAAGATAGCCTGGCTGATGAGGGTTATGAACCCGAAACCGGTCCCAGAATGCTTGTTTCCGGTCCAGGGAAGACATGGCTTGGCAGTTCGGGCTGGACTGTTCCCATGAGGCACAGGGTCAGACTGATTTGCATATGGCCATGTCTGAACTGGGGTGGCGGCGTGAGCTAAAGAATGATGATGGATTAAACCCAGATCAGTTGACTGGGGGTGAGTGCTTGTAATGTTCAACACTCCGTCCATCATCCCCTTTGGTTTTGCTAAGTTCGCCCTAAGTTGGCAGGGTATGCCCAGACGTGGGTCCCTTGCTCACTTTGCCACTGGATTCAAGATAGCCTGGCTGATGAGGGTTATGAACCCGAAACCGGTCCCAGGATGCTTGTTTCCGGTCCAGGGAAGACATGGCTTGGCAGTTCGGGCTGGACTGTTCCCATGAGGCACAGGGTCAGACTGATTTGCATATGGCCATGTCTGAACTGGGGTGGCGGCGTGAGCTAAAGAATGATGATGGATTAAACCCAGATCAGTTGACTGGGGGTGAGTGCTTGTAATGTTCAACACTCCGTCCATCATCCCCTTTGGTTTTGCTAAGTTCGCCCTAAGTTGGCAGGGTATGCCCAGACGTGGGTCCCTTGCTCACTTTGCCACTGGATTCAAGATAGCCTGGCTGATGAGGGTTATGAACCCGAAACCGGTCCCAGGATGCTTGTTTCCGGTCCAGGGAAGACATGGCTTGGCAGTTCGGGCTGGACTGTTCCCATGAGGCACAGGGTCAGACTGATTTGCATATGGCCATGTCTGAACTGGGGTGGCGGCGTGAGCTAAAGAATGATGATGGATTAAACCCAGATCAGTTGACTGGGGGTGAGTGCTTGCAATGTTCAACACTCCGCCCATCATCCCCTTTGGTTTTGCTGTGTTAGAGTGGCATTTTTATTAATGAGAATACAAAAAGCTGGCATATTCTTAGCCCGGCTTGCGTTTAGTTACCAGGCAACCAGTGTATGGTAATTCATCCGTGAAATTTAAATCTTTGCGAGGGGAGCAGGCGTTGTGCAGAATGGTTGCGACCACGAGGAAAACAACCTGTGGGACCTGCTTAGGCAACTGCCAGGCTGGGTGGGTCGGATGGGGAACCCGGGGGAGAGAGGAGGTAAAGAGAGGGAGAGACAGGCTGCAGAGAGCACTGGAGACAGAGAGAGACGGGCTGCACGAGAAAGTGAGAGCGAGAGAGAAATGGCAGACACAGGAATATAGGAGGAAGAGTGAGGAGGTGAGAGGAGAGTGAGAGACAGGATATCCCAGGGAGAGAGGGAGACAGCGGGAGAGAGAGGTGAGAGAGAGGCTGAATAGGGCAAATAAGAGGAGAGAGAGAGGTGGTGTTAAGTGAGGAACCACGGGGAGAAAAGATAGCTAAAGTCATAGAGTAATAGAGAGAGGGAGAGAGATTAAGAGGGGGATGGAGCCAGAGAGAAAGACGGTGAGATGGGAGAGAAGATGTAAAAGGAAGAAGAGAGCGAGCGAGAAAAAGATAACAAGAAAACGATAAAGAGTTCAAGAGTATAAATGCGAAAAAGAGAAAGGGCGAGAGGGTAAGAGTGAGAGGCTGGCGAGAGAGAGACGGATGGAGAGAAAAAAGTAAGTGAAAGCAGTAGAAGACAGAGCGGAGATTAAAAAAGCAAAAATAGAATAGGGAGCGAGAGGGGGTGACAGAGAGATCTAGGAGAGAGAGACAGGAGGTGAGAGAGGCTGATAGTGGGAGAGCGAGGAGAAGCGAGGAAAAAGAAAAGGAAGCGAGGAAAAAGAAAAGGGAGCGAGGAAGGTTGGGAGACAGAAAGAAACGTAATGGGGGTTATAAAACAGCAAGATGGAAACAGAGAGCGCGCACTTGAAGACGAGATGAGAGGTTAGACATATAAGGGAGGGAGGAGAGACATTGTGCAAGAGAAAGAGAGGGACATTGAGAGAGGTGGATTTGAGGAGAGCAGAAGCCGGGGAGAGAGAATGTAAAAAACGTAGACAGGAATCAATGAAGCACGGGGAAGAGAGAGAGTTTTGATGAAAGAGATGCAGAGCGAGAGAGAAAGAGGTCGTGAATGAAAATTAAATGAGAAGTAATGCAGGAAAGAAAGAGAACAGCCCAAAGAGTGAGAGGGCGTGTAATCGATCACAGGCAACCAGACACAAACATTGTTTATTTGTAAGGAGACACATTTGAGCCAGCAAACACCCATGAAAGCACACTTATACCTACTTTCAGGAAATGTGCAGACCTTAACATTCACTAAGAGTACTTAATCCCCAAGAAACGCAGAAACTTCGTGCGGATGAGGGAGCGAGTCACGAAAGGCGCGCACACTGATGTGGAGCGAGTCGCCAAAGGCGATTACGCTGATTATAGGTAAAAGAACAAGCATGCAAACACTCGCTCCAATGAGCACAATCAAAGATTGCCGACTCTTTTTTTTCAATATTTGATGCTTTTAGTAAGCAGCGCAGCATGCCGAACTGCTTATTAAAAGCATCAAATATTGAAAAATACAGTTTGCCGAGCCAAAAAACAAAAGTCCCCAGAGTGTCACGCCGCCAGTGAAGCATCCAGTCCTACGCGTGCACATCTTCTGTCCGTCCGCGTGCACATCTAGCTTGGAATCCGAATTGATTCCAAAAGGACCTTGCATGGCGAGAGCACCGCATGCACGCTGCTAATGCCAGGCGAGACCTAAAAATGAATCGAGGTTCAGAAGCAATCCAAACGTTTAATAACTGGTGAGCAGGGGGAACTGACGTTAATATCATAGGAGGAAAAGTAACCATAACTTTTACCAAAGTTCTCATGAGCCATGAGTCATACCCAATGGGCACTAAAGGAATGTGTCAGCTGGAGGACCTGCCCACTGAATGATTTGGGCATGGGTACCGGAAGTGGCCATGGTCAGTGAACAATGACAGGGCATCTGTCCTCTTAGTGGAGCGGAAGCCGTTTATCACCAAGGCATCTCATCCAGGGGACCATATCAGTG
Source organism: Calotriton arnoldi (assembly GCA_963921515.1). Taxonomy (NCBI): domain Eukaryota; kingdom Metazoa; phylum Chordata; class Amphibia; order Caudata; family Salamandridae; genus Calotriton; species Calotriton arnoldi. The sequence goes on along the minus strand of CAWUFW010000074.1, from coordinate 4,982,044 downwards.
ATATCCTGTATGCTGTTATTGGAGTTCCTACCAGTGACGTCACGGGTGTCATTGATCAGGTGATGAGCAACGCAAGCAGAAATGTCATAGCTGCTTAGATAACCATGACTGGCTAGTCTTTATCGTTTTTAGGCTTTAGATAGTAACCATTAAGTTCCTTTAACTGAAGATTGTTACAGACTTGTTTCAGCTTTGTGTTATTACTCTTGACCATTATTATCCTATGCACATCCACGACAATATTCCCATTCTCGCTAAGATGTGAGCTCCCCTGTTACTGTTCATGGATGAGCCAGCACTGACGATGCGATCTACGATCAGTATCATTTCCTCGCGACCTTTCAGATGTATGGTGAGCAAGAAGCACTCACTGTTACCAAAGGAAAAAACGAAACCCAAGGTGTGTGCTTCCAAAGGAATATGCTACAGAAATGTAGTATTAGTGGCTGTGAGAATCAGGATATTAATAGTTTCGATTAGTTATGGGTTCGTGCGACTGTGATATGTTCTTAGAGTTGGTACAGGCCAAAGAGCAAGATACGTCTGGTACATCAGGCATCAGCTATTAAAGGGTTGCATGCATTATGAGAAAGAATTACACAGCAGGGGCAATCCAACAGAAAATTAAGTATTTATTAAGGTGTTAGAGTAACCCCTCACTAAAGTCTTATAAGAGGAATTTGGAGTACAAGCAATCGCATATTCAATCCAAAACATGCTTTACTCTGCTCCGCCTCTTGGATAATTTGAGTGTTTGACTTAAAAATTTAAAAGAGCATCATCTCCTTGCTGTAGACAATCCATATCGATCTCCACCAGTCCTCCCTCCTTCAAAAAAAGAGCTTATACACGTCTCTTCACTGACACATTCTCCACTTCTCTTTAGCCCCTGATCGCCACAAATTACAGAGATTCTCCAACGCACCTTTAGATTTTTCTCTACATAGCCTAATGCAGTGCCTTGCCAAAATCACATCTCATATTGGACGACCTTGCTCTGGATGTTGAGATGATCCAGATGGTCTCCCCATCTTACGAGGGAAACATCTATTTCAATTGTTTATTCTTTTTTCTCTTTTTGAAAGGGAACTCTTTGTATCAAATTGTTTCTGACACACCACAAGCTTACTTTGTATTGCTGTAGTTCAAAGCATCAGATCTTCTCATTTGTGGTATTTCTGACTCCATTCGTCATCTAGACATTGCTAGAGACAGCCCTTATGTAATCTTGCATTAAAGGACAATGTAGCTCCAAGATGACAAAAAACCCAGGAGTGATGTTATCTCTTAGTGGGCCTTGACCCGACTGCCTTTTTCAGTGAACTGTATTTGTTCCAGACTGATGACACTCTCTCCTCCGAAGGATAGACTATTTTATTGTATCCAGATTGGCTCCTAGATAGGTTAGTTTTTTGATTGGGAGTAGTTGTGACTTTTGATAATTTACTTGTAGACTTAGATTTCTTAACAGTCTGCAAGTTCCTTTTTGATCTATTTATTTAACAAACATACGTCTAGGATTGGTCTGAATCCTGCTTTTGGGCCTTTCTTTTTTATTAATAAATATCTCAAATACATGCCTTGACCTTTTTGGTTGCGGGGAACTTTATCTATGTCTTTTTTCAAAAGTAGAGCATAGGTTGCTTCTCTTAGCATTTTTAGTTGGTGATTTTATGTTGGTTTTGGTGGCATAGACAGAGGCATCTTTTAAAACTATAGATAATATCCCTGAGATACAATACTGGTTGTCACTGGCTCCCCGATAGATGTCTTCTTTTAGGTGTTAATGATTTTGGGGTGGTTTTTAGATCTTGCCTGCTTCTTCTGATATTGCTATTGTTGCCCTTGCTAATATTGTTGGTAAGGCTGGTAGAGTCACTGAGGGGATTGAGCCCTCCTTTGGTAAGATCTTTTGGTGAGAATATTTCTTCTCCTCTGAGCCAAATGTATGTAGGGCTTCCGCTTCATTTTTCATCTTTTAAATTTCATCTTCTACATGTTGTCCAAATAAAGATGCGCTGGTAAATGGTAGGTTAGCTACCCTTACTTGAGTGTTAGGCTTTAATGATATTAAGCAGATTCAATAGGAAGTGGAGGCTAGATCTGCCGAGGCCACTGAAGTCCTAATAATCTGGTTATAAACCAGTGAACACTCACTGAGTTGTTCTAAATAATCTTGCTGACATTGTTTAGGCAAATTGTTTACAAACTACTTCATACAGTCCATTATATCCCTTTGATAATGACACAAAAGAGCAGTGGCACTTGCATTTTTATGGTGAACTGTGAAGGAACCACATACCTATTTTCCTGCTAAGTCCCATTGTTGTTCAGGATAGTGTATTCCAGGGTTGATGCCTCGTGCCTTCTGACTGAAGTGACAATATTAGAGTCCAGTTTTGGGTCTTTTTTTATTAAATCAGAATTTTGTAGGGCTTCATATACCTTTAAATGTTCTGGAGTAGCCAGTTCTATTCTTGCACGTGTTATAAATGTCTCTTCATCTATATCCAAAAGGTCTGCAACCAAAGAGAGCAAAGGTTTTGGAGGGCTCTTGACTGAAGAGTCTTAAGGATAACCAAGACAAGCGGCTGTGAAGTCTCAAAAGGAATATTTAATTTTGAAACACCCCTAGCTACAACCTCATGAAAAGTATTAATGACATTCAAAGGGGATGCATGAGATGGGTAAGCTGTCGGTGATGTTGGTGTGTACGATGAATCAATATCTTTAAATACAACTGTGAAGTGCACCACCAAAGAGAATAATTAAGTCCTTCCACTGTGGATCAAAAAACAGTTTGGTCTCCATGAACTTAGCTATTTTCTCAAAAACAGGACAGCGGACTGGTATGAGCACAATGAGATGCTCATCGAAATGACAGATCTCATCCTGTCAAAGAACTACTTTCTACACAATGGGCGCTGGTACCACCAGCTCCAGGGGACCGCAATGGGTTCAAAATTGGCCCCATCATACGCAGGACTCTTTATGGGGTGGTGGGAAAAAGAACACGCCTGGGGCCGTTATGCCTCCCCCTGGATTGATAACATCATTTTCTGGGGGAGGTATATCGATGATGTGATTGTCATCTGCAAGGGTTCAGTGGAATAACTGAGGGACTACCATGCGTTCCTCAACAACAACCCTTTTAATGTTGCCCCTACAATGACACATGGTCAGGAGAAAATCGATTTCCTGGATATCACCTTCTATACTAAAGAGGGACGCATCCATAGCACCCTGTACCGCAAGCCCACCAATAGCAATAGTACTCTACATGCCACAAGTGCGCACCCCAGAGCCACCGTCAATAACCTTCCATATGGCGAGTTGGTGAGGGTTCGCAGAAATTGCAGCGAGATTGCTACTTTTAAAACCAACTTGGAGGCTACTAAAGATCGCTTGAGAAAACGAGGGTACAAGGAAAGGGTACCGTTTCAAGCAGCACGTAGGATCAGTCAGAAATCAAGAATAGATACACTAAAGCAAAACAAATCAACACTGAACACACAGGACAAGGTATCTAATGTTCATTTTGTCACAAAATTCAATAAACACAGCCAAAGTATTTACAAAACCTTGGCAAAACACTGGTCCTTGCTATTGGAAGTGCCTGGTCTGAGGGGCATGATCTCGCCTAGACCCAAAATAACATACTGTAGAGGCACGACCATTAGGGACATGTTATGCCCTAGTTATGTAATGGCGAACCAACCTGACAAGAGTTGGCTTAATAAACGTACACTGGGTTTCTTCACATGCATGGAATGTAATATTTGCCAATTTGGCAAAAATAAGCTGAAAGAGTTCAAATATAACACCGAACAGGTCTACACCATCCGCCACACTATCACGTGCAAATCACTCTTTGTAACGTATGTTATTGGCTGTAGCTGCAACATCATTTATGTAGGGAGTACAGTCAGGGCCTTGAAGACCAGGATACAAGAACATGTACGGGCAATCAAATCTCAGGACACCAGATACCCCATGACTGCCCATATGACGGAACACCATGCAGGTAAATCAGTCATATGGTTTCATGCAATTGATCATATCCCCCTAAGGCGTAGGGGGGGGGATAGAGAACTGGCCCTTAGATGCAACAAAGCAGGTTGGATATGTCGCCTACATTGTGTCAGGATGGGGCACAATACAGATGAGGAGCTGCATTATTTCCTGTAGGTGCTACCTCAATGCCCATAATCCTTTTGACACTTAACACAGCTTGGGCAGCACATTTACACACTTAGTCTCATCTAGGGTGACTGGGGTACATCCGGACATGTGGACAGATATGGCTATAAGCAGATAACGAACTGGCCTACTTACATACTTTCTCAACCAGAAATTTGGAATAATTGAATTCCCATTAGGGTGGATGCTCCCATTGGGAGGAGATGGGATATCATCCTAAGATAGATACGTTATTTTGAGATATTATGGAATGTGTAAAGCATTGAATGTTCCATGCTGGTTAAAGAGGCAGTTACTGGACTGACATATTGATGTACCACATCATTACCTAGGAGTGTTTACAGAAGCAATCAAGAATGTTAGTACGTTAACATTGTACTATCCTTACTTTCTCTCTTCTTTATCTATAGATGGTGCTTTACACTTAGCCTCTCTGCCTGTGTAGTCCCCCATACAATGAGTATATTTTTTGACCAAGGTGGCACATTCATAGGACTGTTGTTTCTCAAAGGAATTGTTATATTATTTGGGTGGTGTGTTACTAATGGACTCATCCTGGCATCTCTTCATCGTTTCTCGAGCATCACTATGTCACATTCATTAGACGCTATTGGGCGCATGGAGTCTGCCTTATACACCTTATTTGTTTATGCTAATTGACAGGCTAGAAATGAACGCAACATAGGCGCTATTAGGTTCATAGCGTCTTCTTCAATAATTTTGCTTGCCTTTGAAAATAGATTGGTGGGGCAGGAATTATACATAGATGTATTTGGGTACTTGGCGTTTGTCCCGTTCCACTGATCTGCAGGTTAGGACTGGCTTTATTTGAATGCTGTGAGTCTTGCTTCAGCGTGGCCACTGTAGTACCGCTTTTTTGCGTTCTCTGTAGTATGCAGACACTCCCTTATTTGGCGGTGATTCCGTTTTCTCGTAACCATTGGTTCTCTTATTTGTAGATACCTCCTTAGGTTACGCCTGTGCGTACATTAGGTTACGCAGTGCGTCGTATATATAGACGTTCTGCGGCATTGCAAGTTTTTTACTCATTGAGAACCAGGACGACCACATGGACGTCTCTAGCTGTTACTAGGCACGGTGAGTTATTTGTTCCATGTTCTACAGCTCAAATATACAGGTGTGGGGGGGACCACATGGGAGGTAGTGTCCCGATACGGCCTTTTGCTCTCGGTTATTTTACGAGAGTGTGCCAGCGAGTAAACTTACTCACGGGACTCATTTAACAGCCCTCTCATTTGTCCCTTAAATACGTAATCCATAATGGGAGGACTTGCCGGTGAGGCACAGGTCATGGCGTTTTTACTCCAGCTGGCCGTGCACGGTTGTTTTGGTACTGTTGGGCGGGCACTGCAACCTGGTCTTTAGTGTATACATGTTAAGTGCGGGTAGAGCCGCCAGACTGTTATTACGGGCGTGCATGGTGGCTTTATGGGCGGACACGACGCTTCTGTCGACGCGCATACTCCTTAGGGCGGATAAAGGCGCTCGTTCCGTTTCTTGCTTCTATTTACACTACAGGTTATTTGGGAGACAGTATTAAAGCACGCAATCTCCCCACGGGATAATGGTGCACCTATTTTTAAACATGGCCCCTTACTGACTTTCTGCCACTGACCCATTGATATTTGTAAGAGGCTGTACTTGCCTCTACTTGCTATCCTATTTACACCCCTTTAAGGCTGTTTCGCTTCCCCCTCTACGAATAGGCTTTGATATTTAAGTCCATGGCTTGCTTTTAGTATAGAGAACGGAAATGGGGTTCTCTCCTTGACCTCTCATTACTCTCCTTTACAGGCACAGGAGCCGCTTAATCACTTGAACTGTCCCTGGATCCAGGAGGGCACAGTTGTTTTCTAGTACATATACAGCATATTATTTTTCTCCAATATTTGAATAACGACTTACTACCCCCAAGATCTTCACACTCGCTCTAAGGTACGTAGCTGTTTAGCTACATCACCCCTCAGGCATAAGGCCCCTTGAGAATCATTGGGGTTTTTTCGTTCCACTACAATTAGGACTTTTTCACATTTGGAGGTTTTTTCTGATCTTTCTCATTTCTGTATCAACGTCGCTCTTTGTGCTGTGCCTTTCACTTGCTCTCTTTCTTGCTAACCCTGTATGCTTACCAATAATACCCTTCACTTATTGGACCTAGATTTTGTCTGTCCCTGTTTTCTTGTTTGACTTGCAAATTGGTCATTGTGATCTTGTCATGCATGACTTTTTAAATGTATATGTTTATCTTTGTCAGATATGTATATATATATATATATTTTGTTGTTGTTGTTTTTAACATTGTCCACGTGTGGTTATTCATGTTGTATTATACACTGCACGTTTTTATATGTTCCACAGCCCTGATGAAATCCACACCAGTTGGACGAAACGCGTCGGCTGTTTGGCTGTTGCTTTTAATGAATAAGAAGAATAAAGATCAACTTTTATAATCTCCACAGTGGATGGACTTAATTATTCTCTTTGGTGGTGCACTTCACAGTTGTATTTAAATTTGTCATTGGTCTTGGAGAATGCTCCTTGGAAACGGCAGGAGCAGTGAAGATGCACACCGTTTGAGCTGCAAGTGCTCACAAGTTTTGGACTCTTGTGGGGGATACTGAAGGGGGGACGTATGTCACAATCACACTTTGTGTGCTTGTTCGGCTAGCTGTTTCTATTTTGCGAATTTGATGAATCGATATCATCGGTGTCGAAAAGGAAGATCTTGAGCCTCGTGAAGATGTATCAACCCTTCTTTTGGGAGAGAGTCTGGGTGGAAGAAGACATGGAAGAGACAATGAAGTTGTCAATTCTCAGAAGAGGTAACTGCAGGGGACTAAGGCATTCCTCAACTGTGTTGTCAAATGGTTTAATAAGTGTGATTGGTTTAGAAGGTAAAGGGTGAAGTTTCAGTGTTAAAAGAGGTCTCATCTTCTGAAGACGCTTAGTTGCAGATTGTGTTCCAGAAGTTGGCTTTCTTATCAGAGAGGAAAATGGAGATGGTCACAAACCTGCTATCAGAGTGCTTATTGAAGAGTCGGTACGTGAAAGAGAAAAACGCAACATAAACGGAGACAAGTATTGGGGGTGTCTGATCTCTACACTAAATTGATGAGAACCCACTTTGACGCCAACTGTGATTCTGATGGCAAGTCGACTTTTTGTGGGGGTCATCAGTATGGTCAATGTGAAACAGTGATGTCTTGATGGCGTTGGTGAGCCAGTTGTTTGTTGATGGCTTGACGGTGACAAGAATCAAGGACAGGGCTTCGACGCTGATAATCTCCAATGCCATTGTTTTCAATGTCAAAAAGTTGGTAAGTTCTGCAGACCGCTGATCTCTGTCCCTATGCCTGCAGTGGGAAGGTGTAGAACCCACCTTAGACAGCAAACATATTATGGCAAAGGCTCTCGATGTCAACAGTTAAATTCTTGACATTGATTTAAAATGACGTGTTAAGTTATTACGTCGATGGTGAGTATGTTTGCTTTGCTTTTTCTCTGAAGATGTCTCACTTGAGGAGTACTTGCCAGAGTGTGATTTTATTAGGCAGAGATGCTTGAGAAGTTGGCCCTCAAGCTGCTTCTCATCTTCCTCTCCTCTACAGTCTTCATATTTTCAAGCACTCCTCAAAGTCTGATGCGCTCCCTCTCCTTAAGGGTTTTTTTTTGACAGCTATTGAGAGATAGTCCAGTAAAAAAGGAGGAAGACACACTACACAGATCTTGTGAGGGGCTCAGACTACTTTCTTTCTGCCAAGGAGGGACACCTCTCAAACAAAGAAGGCATTTTGAGAGTAAAAACTCTAAATGTGGAAACAAATTATGTCACTCGACAGACAGTTGTTAAAGATGGCAAGTGAAAATGAAATTTTGTTTCATGGATTTAAAATATGAAGAAACAATGGTGGCATAAAACCTGACACACACTCATTTCCTTCTCACAGGAGTCAGAAAAAAAGAACAGCATGGGTTTGGCAAACCCACTGTACAAAGCATCCTGGGTAGAGGGACTAATTGGAGTTCTTAAAGGGACAGGACTATTTGCACTCTGTTTACATTAGAAGTCTCAGGTTACACTTTTTCTTAACCTTTTTATACTTTTACACTGCTTCTGCACCTATGATGTTGAAATGTAGATTTAAAATGTTGCCAGGATAAACCTGTTCGGTTTTCCAGAAAATTTTTCACTTCTGATAGACTTTTTCAGTGTACTGTTTCCTCCTAAGGATAAATAGATCATTGACACCAGTGGCAGGATACGCTTGCAGGTGATAGTGCGCTTTACAAATAAACGTAGCAAACACAAGGAGATGATGGACGGAGCCGTGAAACTTTTCAGACACTCACCCCCGGTCACAGATCTGGGTTGAATCCATCATTGTTCTTTAGCTCACTACGCCACCTCAGTTCAGACCCAGCTATATGCAAATCAGTCTTGACCCTGTGCCCCATGGGAACAGTCCAGCCCGAACTGCCAAGCCAGGTCTTCCCTGAACCGGAAACAAGCATCCTGGGACCGGTTTCGGGTTCAAAACCCTCATCAGCCAGGCTAGCTTGAATCCAGTGGCAAAGTGAGCAAGGGACCCACGTCTGGGCATACCCTGCCAACTTAGGGCGAACAAAGCAAACACAAGGAGATGATGAACGGAGCGCTGAAACTTTTCAGACACTCACCCCCAGTCACAGATCTGGGTTGAATCCATCATCGTTCTTTAGCTCACTACGCCACCTCAGTTCAGACCCAGCTATATGCAAATCAGTCCTGACCCTGTGCCTCATGGAAACAGTCCAGCCTGAACTGCCAAGCCAGGTCTCTGCGAGGTATCTGTGCAAAGGTGAGGTGAGGTGTGTGGAGCGCAGGTTCCTGCGAGGTCGGTGGAAATGCAGGCGGTGGTTCATGTAGGTGGGTCCTTGGTCGTGAAGGGCTTTGTAGACATGGGTCAGAAGCTTGAATTGGCATCTCTTCTAGATGGGGAGCCAGTGAAGGTCCTTCAGGTGCTGAGTGATGTGGGTACTCATGGGCAGGTTGAGGACCAGTCTGGCTGCTGCTTTCTGGATCGTCTGGAGTCTTTTCATGACTTCGGTGGTGGTGCCTGCATAGAGTGCGTTGCCGTAATCCAGCTGGCTGGTGATGAGCGCCTGGGTCACCGTTCTCCTGGTGCTGATGGGGAGCCACTTGAAGACTTTGCGGAGCATGCAGAGCGTGTGGAAGCAGGCTGAGGAGACGGCGTTGACCTGACATTTCATGGAGAGTTCGCTGTCCATAATGATGCAGGGGTTGCGGGCTTGGTCTTTTGGAGTGGGGGTGGGTAAGAGTACCGATGGCCACCAGGAGTCATTCCAGAGGGCGGTGTGTTTGCCGAAGATTAGAACTTCAGGTTTTGTCCGTGTTGAACTTCAGGCAGTTGTTCTTCATCCAGGCAGAGACATTCTTCATACAGCTGTGTAAGGTAGGGTCTGCTGAGAGAGAGGATGAGCTGGGTATCGTCGGGGTAGGAGATGATGATGTCGTGGAATCTGACGATGTCTGCGAGTAGTGCCATGTAGATGTTGAAAAGGTTTGGACTGAGGGATGAGCCTTGAGGGACACCGCAGATGGTGTGCTTGGGTTGTTAAACGAAGGGAGCTCCTCTGATGCACAAAACACAGTTACCTGTTATGTATTCACTTTATACATATAGTATATATGATGAATGTATATGATATGCATACCTATGATTGTTCCTTTATACCTGTCATACACCACAAACCTATTTAAAGAGCTTGGACGCTCCTGAGTATTGCACGTGCTCTGGAATAATACCAAGTAAGTGAATGCATATTCACCCTTAAATTTATGTTGGCTGTTTTTAACGTATCATTGGAAAGGCCGTAATTCTGCTTTCACTGAAAGCAGTTTATGTTATGAAATGCTTAAAATTAATTATTTAAATGAATAGTGCACTTTAGTTTGCAGTTTAAGATGGAAGCGAAATAATCCAATAAGTTTTGTTTTACCAAAAGACAAGAATGTGTCATTTATTGCAAATGTTTGTGGCCTTGTGCTATTTTAATGTAAAGAAATGTTTAGATCTTGTAGTTGAGTTCATATTTTTGGGGATTCTTACTGACTTGTTGTTATGCTTTGCATATCAATGATTACGCTAAAAAATATGTTTTATTCGTTGATAAGTAAATGATCACATAGAAACTACATGTTGAAGCTCTTGTTGAATCAGTGGTCACCAAGTCTATTATGACCGATCTTTAGGTTATGGTGTTGTCAACGCTGGCGCATGTGAGCCAATAAAATAATACTGATAACAAAGCTCTAGGCAAAGGTAGGCAGTCAAGTATGTTGCATTGTACTTACTCGTGGTGCGTCTTTTTTTCTTCTATCATTTCACTTTCTGATTCTCTGCGAGGAATTTCAAATGTTTCCACACTCTACAACGTAAAAAGTCCAAAAACATATTTTTATTTCTAGTAAGCATAGCCAAGTATAAAGTAATACTACAATTAAAAATGCAAATGATTTTTTTTAATAAAGCTGTGTTCTATAGAAGGACGGTAATTGCATAACACTAAAATCTCTTCTAGGACATAAACGAGTTTCACTTGCGATACACGTGTGTTGGATTTGGCATGAACCAGAGCTTGGGATTTATTAACCCTATAAGCCTAAACACAAACGACGACAAGCAACTGCAAATGTCTAATGTAGCACTCACGTTTGATGAGACAAAAAAGGAAATTCACGAAGCTGGTCACAAAAACATAAAAATTCCACAGAGTTCTTAAGTTCTTGGCATTTAGCGATCAAGTTGAAGGATGCCAATGCTTACTGAAGCATCTAATTGACAGCCTCCCAACTTGAAAGCATGGACTGTTCCCTTAGGTTGACTACCAACCGGCTAATGTAACTTGCAGAAAGGAGACTTAATAATGTTTTACATAGAACTGTATCAGTGCACAAATTAAGATCCACAGACAATGGGAATTTGGGCCAATCAGGAATATTAGTATGGCTCTTAAAAAAAAAAAAAAGCGAGCACAGTTCCGAGAACGACCACAAAAATACAAGCTAACAATGCACTCATTTCAAGTTTTAATTGCCCTTAAACCATGCATATACTTGATAAGGCACAAAGATGAACCAGTTTCATAATTCTAATTTTATGGGACACAAAGAAGCTGATTCTCCACTAAGAATTTAGCCACCATGTCCGGTAGAAAAAATGCATCTTGAAGATCTGCCTTATTTAATGTCTTTTCAGGACATCAATACTCTTGAGTCAGATTATTTTTAAAGTTTTGCTAGGATGCAGTTTAAACGCCTTATCGTTACTCCTTTCCTCCTAATATCTACTGACAGGGCATGTGAGGTTTCAAATCATGAGTAAAATGTAAAGAGTAAAATTAGGATTTATTCTTGAATCTTCAGTGTTCGGAAAGAACACAATATGTATAGTTTTGCATAGGGTTGTCGTCTTTACGAGACTTTATATTACTGCTGTTTCTGTGACAAATAGTGCTTCTCCTGGAGTGAAATCAAAGAAGGCACATCCTTAAAAACTACAGTGTGTGGTACACCCACTGGAAAGAGGACGTTTGAGATTTGGCATAACTCTTTTAAGCAGGCTGAATTTTCCAGTATGCCTTCCTTATATATGGAGATGATATTTGGCAGTAGTACTTCAAACATATTACACTGGGTGCCAATGACTAGGAAAACAATTCAAGCATGCCTTCATCTATGCAAAACTGTTCCTTCTCTTATTAGACACGATTCACAAAGTCAGAAACTCAAGAGCGTTGATTAAGGTCTACTTATTGTTTCATTTTCTGACAGACTTCTTTCGGGAGGCCTTGGGACAGGCATGGGATATTAGAATACAGCCGCGGGCTCCGACGTCATTCCCCTTTACTCTCGCAGAGCTTGTACTTCTATGGCTCTGCCAAATGGGCCAAGTACAACCGTTTCAGCACTTGATTTTCAGTGGTAGCAATGGTGAGCAGTCACAGGCTTCTCAGGGAGGTTCATGTAAGGTTACTCAGGCTCAGCACTCAACACTAGCCCGAGCAGAGCAATAAGTGAAATGCCCACTCCAGTGCTTCTCTTTATAAAAGTACTTTACTACACAGAAAGCAAAATACTACACAATACAATCATGTTGGAATACCCGATTGCGGGTGTAATCTTATGTGGGTCAAAATGGATGCTTCCCCCTCTAAGCACTCTACACACATACACACTCCTCCATTTCCTCAGTCTCAGGGTCATGGGGTTTCTGTGGCGTTCTCTCTATTGGGGCTGAAGTGCTCTCTCACCTCTCATAGCACACAGTCACTGAGGGCACCTTGTGCCTTCAGTAACTTCAAACAGATAATTACAGTTGTATTGTATAGAGTGAAAGACAGACAATAGCCTTGTTCCTATCAACAGAAGCTCAAAAGCTGTAAAATCCTTGACTAACCTTGTTCCTATCAACAGAAGCTCAAAGGTTCTGGAATCGGAATCCTGAAACCAACATGACAACAATGTACAGCATCTATTGGGAGTACAAAATAGAAAAAACTACATTGTTTTCAGTTTAGTCTCTAACCAGTTCCGGCTAGGGCAACTCAGAGGCCGTGTTGAACCTGCTGAACCACCTGCAAGCAGCAGGTTCACCGGCGGTGGGCAGGGCCTGGATGGACAGCACGCAGCAGTCCTGCTTTCAGTGAGCAGCTGCCAGCCGCACAGTGAGTCTCTGGAAGGCCGTGGCAGGATCAAGTGCTTCTGTTGGCGGCTCTCTTCTGGGCTCCACTGGTTGGTTGGTACTAGTGGGGTTTGTGGATTCAGCAAGCTCAGTCCCATCATTTTGGTGGGTCTTGGTCAGGCAGACTGGGTCCTCCCCAGTTTGAGGCAGTTGACAGTCCAGTTTACCAGATCTTCAGCACCTCTGAGACACAGCCTCTCTGCTTCAGATTAGAGCTTCTTCCACATCACCTCTTGGACAGTGTCAAATTCTCTTCTCAATGGTAGGGATTACACGTTAGGTGAACTTCTCTTGTTACAATCTTTAAACCTTCAGGGCACTCGGAACCATATGGCACTGGGTCGGTAGTACTACGGTCATGCCGTCCAGTGGAAAGACGCACTCAGCAGGTGCCAAATGGAAGTATCAATCCTGGGCTTTACTTGGGCCAACCAATCTGACACACTCAGCTCAAGTGCTTTGCTGCTGATGATGGGTATGGCATGAGGACAGCGCCTAGCGCACTTTAGCAATGTCTAAGCTGCACAGTTTAATCAGTACTCCTAATCCAGTCGATGATTTAGGTTGTGAGTCTCTTTTAGATGGATCCCTCCATTAGGATCTACTGCTATGGCCCCATCCAACGGTCAGCTCCTCCTGCAGGGTTGACACACTGCTTCCCTTTCGCTAACGCAGGACTCCGTGGTTACCAGAAGTCAGCAATTCTTCCTTCAGTTTGGACCCCAGGTGATGGTTCATTCCCTCTGGGAAGCTGGTTGTCAGACACACGTCAAGTCTTGGTACGGAGTGGACCTCTGACTACTCTGCAGAGTACCCCCTCCTCAGCTGAAGAGAACTTGGAAATGGAACAAGTGGCTTAACATCTCCCCTTTTTATACATAGATGGCAGACCGGGGATGTGGATTTCCAAGCTGCCTTTTCAGAACCCGTGTTGGTTGTTTCAGTTTTCATGTGTCCACCTTAGGCTGTCTTTCAGACTATTTCCTGAGTAACTCTCCTTACAGCAGGGCTGACTCCGGGCTGGAGGACCCACAATAGAAACACAAAAAGGTGTGAACAGTCTGCATCCTATCAACAGCCACATCTGGCAGCAATCAGGAAGAGAGACAGAGCTGCTGCTCCTCTAAAGACCACTCACACACTGAAAATAGATACTGCAGTTCCACCCTTTACTACTACCATCCACCAAAAGGCAGTCTCTGTATCAGAAAGTACCTAGTCGAATTTCTAAGGCAATGCTTGTCTCTTCTTTCTCCATTTCAGTGTCTGGGTTCCATCCTTCTAAACTCAGGAGAGAAAGCAACCTCGCCTTTATCTTGTGCACATGAGCAGGCTAGGCATTTAAAAATGGAATTCAAAGGCACGTACTACTGAACTACATACCAGCTTCTCTAGCACACGCATGTCAAGCGCATACGATCTCCGAGCTAGGATTCTGGGTTCACTTTGAGTAGCGGAACTTTGGGTAAATGAACCAGTAGGCTCCCATTCACATGACGGAGGTTACAAGACCTGGTAAGACTATAATCACATATAAAAGGAAACACCACAAACCATAGGGGGGGAGGACGGGGGGACAAAAGGGAGTCGAACACCGGGGGATGCGCCCTCCAAATCATAAATAGTAAACACAAATTAGCAATCCTGGTACAAGAGATATGTACATCTGGAGTCACCACAGAAACGATTCAATTTTTGGTGCCCCATAAGAATGTCCAGAAATATGTATCAGAACAGGTAATTAAAACAAGCATTGAAAATGCAACAGGTCTCGCCTTTGATTAAGTTAAAGGCATTTGCTTTGCTAATGGTATTGTATAGCAAAGCAAATGGCTTTAACTTAATAAAAGGCGAGGCCTATTGCATTTTCAGTGCTTGTTGTTTTGTGCCAACACTTTGTCACACGAGAAATACAACAAATTGCATCGTTGTGTTTTGCAAAAAAAGTTCGCTGAGTTTATGAAAGTATTTTACTTACGTAGCCTTTATGAGTGCAATCTTTATTATGCCTTCATGTCAGAGTGGTTAAGAGTACAGTGACTGCAGCCGCCGTTACCAGCAGTGAGCTAGTGGTGGCAGCGTTCACAGTCAGTGAGTCAAGAATGCGTCATCAGTTAATCAGTCATACTTCCGGCTGCAGCTGGGGTGAGATGTTGTAGCCTCCTTATGAGGACAGGTTGCTTGTTTTTGCTAATTCAGTTAATTGCTCTGCATACTTCAGCGCCCGTGCACTGTATAGGCGTCTCACTGCTGCATGCCACAATGCCCAGGCACTGCAGGGAATCTCTGTGCCACATGACGTTGCCAGGCAATGCATAAGTCTATGTGTTTCATGCCACTGCGCCCAGGGACTGCATGGAAGCCCCACATGCTGCTGCCAGGCACTGCATAAGTCACTGAGCCGCATGCATCTGCTCCCTTGCTCTGCATGGAAGTCTCTGTGCTGTATGGTGCTATGCCAGTCTCTGTGCTGCATGCCTCTGCACCCTGCCGCTGAACGTGTCTGTGCTCAGTGCTTCTGCGTCCATGTCCTGACTGGACATCTCGGGGTGGCGGGAGCTGGAAGTCTCGAGCAGCATTCCTCAGTGGCCAGGCACTGGCAGTTAAGTCTCTGTGCTGCGCGCTCTGAGCCCGGGCACTGCCCAGAAGCCTCTGTGCTGTTTTGTAGTGCACATTCTTCTTCTGTGTGACCTCGCAGCACTACATTACTAAAGTCCAATGTAACATCCTCTCTAAGCAGCCCTGATTGTTTTATTCACGCAGACAGGGCAAACCTTGAAAACGGGTGACATTAGGCGGTTTATTCTCTTTCTTGTTTCCCAAGTGATCGATGGTCTCACTCGCTGGCGATGAAGCGCTGGTTTCATTATTAAGTCCATTGCAGTGATTAGATTTTTTTCTCTCCATTGTTATATAGCACGAACTCGACCCGAAGGTACAAGAGCGCTTTACATGAGCACCAGTGACGTTACACATTCATTTTTGGTAGGCACGGGGAGATTAAGTGATTTGCCCGGAATCACAGGATGTTGAGCCGACGCCGAGACTCGAACCTGGCTCCCCAGTTCCAAGATTGGCCTTTACGCCGCATCCTCTTTCAGATGCAAGTGAGCCGGACTTCTCGGTAAGAGAGCTGGAATTAGAGGGCCTTGACAGCGCAGTGGTAGAGTTTCTGGTTGAGAGTGTGCTGCCAGAGCTGTGTGGTTTCGCACACTTTGGGTGTTTCTATGACTACTGTGTTTTCACTGCCTCTTTCTTCCTAGGCGACCCAAATGCCTCGTTACCACATGGACCCCGAAGAAACCGGTTGCAAATTGCTAATGGACATTCTACCCCGGTTTGTGCTCAAGAAAAATACTTAAGACAATTTTTCAAATACGACATTGTTCACTTTAAATATAATTTCAGACTCCAAATACGTAGTTGTGTGTTTTGTTTTTCGATTTTGTGTGTGTGTGCCCGGGAACGCAGTGTGCTACCTACCCACGGTCCCCGCTTTTCTATCCTTAGTGAAAGCACTTGGTCCCTTTGCTAATAAGTAACTGAACGCTCTGGGAGGGGTGCAAAGAAGAACCACTGTCCGGGAACAGAAGTAAGGAGAGCGTGAGGACTCAGGCAGAAGAGGGTGGGTGGTATAAACGCCGCCATGGGGCAAAGATCCGCTGTCAGGGGAGGAGGGCTCTAGAGATGCGAGCCTCTCACTGAGCGGGGGCGTTGCGGTTAAGTTGGGAAGGTGGGGTGAGGGGAGTAGAAGACGACCCCACCGCTGTGAACTTGTTCAAGAAAGGGACCCCACGCTACTGCCTTCGCCCACCCAATGCGTCAATACCTGCAACTACGGCCTGCAAAACCTACTTCCCTCCCACTGTTCTAGCTTTGACCCGCGACCAGCTAGCGAGGCTCCCTAGTCACGGCACAGGGCTACATACACACCCACGGGCCCTTAGCCACGACCCCTGGACTCCTGCCCCGACCGGCCAGTAGACTTATGCCCCCAACATCCCCTTCTCTGCAGGGCCCCCGCAGCACTCACCTGAGAGCATGTCGATGGCCTTCATCGCCCATGTCTCGTCGGGGCAGTCCACGAAGGCGTAGCCTGACTTAAGCAGAAACTGCCCGGTGAACGGGATTTTGGACTCCTTAAAGAGGCTCTCACAGGTCCTGGGCGCTCACCGCCTCGCTCAGGTTCCCGATGTACAGCTTGTTCATCTTTTTCTGCGTGGAAACGGCCGCCAAACGCGTCACACAACCAACTGGATTTTACTCGAGAAGCAAAAAAAAAATCAACGCCGTCACGCATATGCGAATTTGGAAAAAGAGCAGGTTGATAGTTAAGTGGAATTGAAAACGTGTACGAAATAAAAAATAAAATGCCTTAATTGCATTCCAGGATGTGTAAATAAATAAAAAAAACTTTTCCGAGACTAGAATGGCGGGCTAGGAAAGAAACCGGAGGAGGAGAAAACTACTTTTTGTACGCGGGGATGATGCTGCAGTCCCGGGAGGCTGGACTGCGTGTTAGCACGTCCTGGGTGCTGACCAGGTGGCCTGCCTGCCGCCAACCAATCACAGAGCAGACTGCAACCACGCTGCCTTCATGCTCCAGGCGTGAAGGCAGCATGGTTGCAGGAAGCCAGGAGCATTGGCTCGTGTGCTTCACGGCTGTTGTGAAGACTTTTCTTATCTGCTTGTTAAAATAAACAAGCAGATAAGAAAAGTCTTCACAACAGCTGCAAAGCAGGCGAGCCAGTCCGGGTGGGCCGGCCAAAAAAGGGAAAAGGAGGCACCCTGGAAACCTTATTTCCAATGGCAGCGCACCGTTTAACATAAACGGTGACGCAAGCCAATGGGAATAAGGGGCGGGGCTTCAAGCCCTTTACAGAAAGTACTCATCTGCAATAAATCTCGCCGAGCGAGCTGCGCATGTGCGCAGCAATGCTAGGCGAGACCTAAAAATGTAAGGAGAACCCTCACACACCTGCCTAGGTGCCATGCTTCATCCTCAGGTCTCCTCATTTTGCCAAGAAATGTATTTTAATTATGGTGAATGGGCTTCCTCTGAGTGAGTAGGAAGCGCTCATTGCAGATTAAAGCGAGGATCCTTCACAGTGAGATAAAAATCCCCAAGTTATCTCAAGTACCATTTTACTGCTTTGAATATCTACAGGATGATTACAAATAACATGGTTGATGCATAGAAGGGTCATTACTCCTGCATCGCTCTGGCCGGCATGTTTCTGCCTACTGGCCCGAAGGGTCCCCGACATTCATTAGGACCAGGATCCCGGATTTTTTTAATGTATATAGCCCATTGATTCAGACAACAGTCAAACTATCTCAGAAAGTTATGCACATATAAAATTCTCTTCTATACTTGAGATTGTGGAGAATACGCTGAAGGTATATAGGTATCCCCTGGTGCCATCCCTGTGACAAATGTGTGTGAATACAAACCCATGTCCCTCCATGGGGGTCCTACAAATCTGGCTATTAGTCTCACAAGAAGCACACCTAATTGTGAGTATACAAGAGAATTTTGCTGCTGAGGGCAAACTAAAGAGTTTTTATAGCAGCGGCATGGGGCGAGGGATTGGGTTTTTGTTGCCCCATCTAGGCCCGATCGGGTCATGTACTTCGTTACGTCTTGGCCACCCCGAATTATTTGTTAGAGGTTGGCATGAAGGTCATCTGGGACTGTGGGCAAGATATCACTCACCATGTCCCACAATGCATGCAAGTAACGTCCTGGGTGGCCAGTCGATTTTACGGACTTGAAGAACAAGGCTGGAGAACATCTGTTTTCTAAATGCCTCCAGACATTTTGATGCTCTGTTTGACAGAGTAAACACAAGGAGATGATGGACAGAGAACTGAAACTTTTCAGACACTCACCCCCAGTCACAGATCTGGGTTGAATCCATCATCGTTCTTTAGCTCACTTCGCCATCCCAGTTCAGACACAGCTATATGCAAATCAGTCGTGACCCTGTGCCTCATGGGAACAGTCCAGCCCGAACTGCCAAGCCATGTCTTCCCTGGACCGGAAACAAGCATCCTGGGACTGGTTTCAGGCTAACAGCCCTCATCAGTCAGGCTAGCTTGAATCCAGTGGCAAAGTGAGCAAGGGACCCAGGTCTGGGCATACCCTGCCAACTTAGGGCGAACAAAGCAAACACAAGGAGATGATGGACGGAGCGCTGAAACTTTTCAGACACTCACCCCCAGTCACAGATCTGGGTTGAATCCATCATCGTTCTTTAGCTCACTTCTCCACCCCAGTTCAGACACAGCTATATGCAAATCAGTCTTGACCCTGTGCCTCATGGGAACAGTCCAGCCCGAACTGCCAAGCTATGTCTTCCCTGGACCGGAAACAAGCATCCTGGGACCGGTTTTGGGCTAACAGGTCCTAGGATGCTTGTTTCCGGTCCAGGAGGACCTGGCTTGGCAGTTCGGGCTGGACTGCTCCCATGAGGCACAGGGTCGAGACTGATTTGTATATGGCCAGGTCTAAACTGGGGTGGCATGGTGAGCAAAAGAATGATGGATTTAACCCAGATCTCTTGACTGGGGGTGAATGTTTTGATTTGTTCTGCATTCCGTCCATCAAAGTGTGTCTTTGCTTTCTCGCCCTAAGTGCGCCGAGTATGCCCAGACGTGTGCCCCGGGCTCACTGTGCCACTGGATTCAAGCTATCCTGGCTGACGAGGGGTGAAACCCCGAAACCGGTCCTAGGATGCTTGTTTCTGGTCCAGGGAGGACCTGGCTTGGCAGTTCGGGCTGGACTGTTGCCGTGAGGCACAGAGTCAAGACTGATTTGCATATGGCCAGGTCTAAACTGGGGTGGCATGGTGAGCAAAAGAATGATGGATGTAACCCAGATCTCTTGACTGGGGGTGAATGTTTTGATTTGTTCTGCATTCCGTCCATCAAAAGTGTGTCTTTTGCTGTTTGACAGAGTGGCACACAACGCATTTCGATTTAGCCGACGAGTGGAAGCCTGAACCACAAGGCTCTCTGGTGAAGGATGCTGTAGAATGAAAGGTGGGTCTCCCAGAGCTGGCCTTTGTCATCGGGCTATTTGTTGACAGAAGGGCAAGATCATAGCTTTGCCCAAGAGCCCAAATGGGTGCCTCTGAGAGCCTCATTAAATGGAATGTGTGGTTGCAAAGAGGTCTGCCCTGGCAGCAGAACCCCAGTAAGTCCATTTATTGTAACTTCCACTGAGGGAAATTGGAGGTCAAGAACTTCTACTGCCCGTCTGATCATAATAGCGAATGAGGCAGATTCCTCCATAGAGGGGCCAGGTGGAGAATTGGAGCCACTGTAAGGGGACGTATTAAGGCCCCTGGCCTACTGGAGCTCCAGGAAAAAGCTTTCATAATAATATATTCTCGATTTATCATCACCATCATTGTATTCATGTGGATCTAGGTCAGAAAATCTGTGAAGTAGTCCAGGCATGTCAGATTGGGGTTGCATGAGAGGTGGAGCTGGGTGTGACTTCGACCTAATTCACAGCGGATTTGTTTCAGTGTCCAGGAGGACTATAGGCCCTTCCTCCGGTGCCATTACTGCTGGCGTTGATGCACTGAGAACCAGTGCAGCATTCAGTGCCATATAATGAGTCTGAGTGGGCATCCGCCCCAGAGCCAGGAGGGACAGCAGAGCAGGGTTGAGAGGTAAAGTCTGTCAGGGATAGATCTGACAGCGGTAACCTGGCCAGAGACCTCCTTGAATCCATGGAGCCCGATGTCGAGCAAGATGACTCTCGAAGGGTACCAAAAATTCACAACACACCCTTCTTGAAGGTTTGAACCTGCTGTGGTGTCACCGATGGACCCCAGAACTCGGTTGGATCGGGACTAGCGAGGGGATGGGTCCTTGAAAGATGCCCGGGACGAGATTTGGGGGTACCCTGATGTCCAAGAGACTACTCTTGATAGGAGTGAAAGGCTGAAGAAGAGCCATATATGAACTACTTTTGTTTTTTTCTTCATGAACTTACCTGAGGATTTAAAGTGGGATTACAACTCTCTAGGAAACGGTTTTAGGATTTAGAACACATCTGCTTTCTGGACTTCGACAGGGACCAGGCCTTCCGAGCCTTTCTGCGGATTAATCCAAGCGTATTTATTGCACCACTTCGAGCCATGCGAGGATCCGAGACACCAGAGATAGACCTTGTGAGAGTGTCACTGATGCCTATTTGTGGCAATCCTTACAGAATTTCAAACCTGTTGTTTTAGTGGGGAGAGGATGGGTGGGGGGAGAGAATGAAAATGTCCTTTGCACATTGGAATTTTTTTGGTGGGGCGGTGGGGGGAGTTTTCCGTCAGGTGACAGAAACTGTGGGAACGAGCTTTCGATCTGCGTCGGAAGATGCAGAAAGAAAGGATATCACATTGACGCATGGAGGTGGCAATTATATTGTGGCCCTGGCATCACTTCCGGGACGGACCTCATGCTGAGCGCAAAACACCACCTACCGGAAAAGGAGGAGGAAGAGAAGAAGAAAGAAAAAATTTCACAATACGAGATAGCAGGAACCTGCAAGAGAGGGATAAAGAGGCAAGGAGTGTCTGGTAGATAATTCAAGATTAAGCAGCCTTCCTATTAAGTGTGCTGATTTTTAATAGCACCGGTTGCAGTCTTCTGTGCAGACCTTTGGGTACCAGACCTCATTCTTTTACAAATTAAGCACTGCCTCCATGCTCAATATTCATTTAAGGATGATACTGGAATGTCTTCAGCTGCCAAGAGAAAGCTGTGAATTCTGTGAGAGCTGCTAACTGCCTCAAATCTTGGACAACAGTAGGACAATTCATGAATATTGCCCCATTAACACCTGCCATATCAGTACACTGTGGTCAGTGAGGGGTACATAAAGGAGTGTGGGACTGGCAAGAGAGGCACAGACACTTATGAGATTTGGTCCACAAAGGAATCCACAACTCATCTGCATTGTGGAGCTAAGGGCCATCTGCTTAGCTGTTAAATGAGGTGCACAAGTTACTAACTTGTGTAACGATATATCTGTAAGAGACAGTAGTTAGTGACAGATTCCTTACCTTAGAATATCCCCAGGCGTCAGGCTGGATCCGGAAAGTTTTTTGCGTAGCAGTACCCTTGCGCGTCGGTAGGCGGCGTCGTGCGGCTCCGCGTCCGTCGTCGGGCGTCGTGATCGCCGGGATGACGTCGCGGGCAGTACTTAGGCGCCGCCCCTGCGCGCTGGACGTCAGTTCTGTACACGACTTTCTGCGCCAGGAACGCAGAGCCATGCAAGAAGCTGACATAGGTGTCTGAAAAATACTAGGGCCCTGAAAGGGATGTCCTTAACCCTAGAAATCAGTTCGCAGAACGGGGAGGATGGGTGGGGCGGTGAGGAATCTGTCACTAACTACTGTCTCTTACAGATATATCGTTACACAAGTTAGTAACTTGTGCATCTGAAAGAGACACGTTAGTGACAGATTCTCTACCTTAGAATAGATACCCCAGCAATACCAACCCCGGTGGTGGGTCTGCGAACAAAGATCAGACAAGGAAGTCCTGGAGGACAGAACGGCCAAAGAAGCCGTCCCTCCGGACCTGACTGTCAAGGCAGTAATGCTTTGTAAACGTGTGCAGCGAGGCCCACGTAGCTGCTTGACAGATAACCGGCAGCGGAACACGCGGCCCAAGGCCGTGGTAGCAGCCGTTGCCCTGGTGGAATGGGCACGCAGCCCAACAGGAGGCTCCTTCTTAGCCAAAGAATAGCAGGTCTTGATGCACAAGGTAACCCAGCGGGAGATGGTCCTCTTGTGCACCGCCCGACCTTTTTGGCGCCCACGTAGCCAACAAAGAGCTGGTCATCCACCCGGAAGTGTTTTGTGCGGTCGACATAGAAGGAGAGCGCACGTTTTGGGTCCAGACGGTGGAGCCTCTCTTCCTCTCTGGAAGGAGGCGGAAAGAAGGTGGGCAAAGTGATGGTCTGCCCAATGTGGAAAGCAGTAACCACCTTTGGCAAGAAGGACGGACGCGTCCGAAGAACAAGCTTGTCTGGATGAACAGACAGAAAGGAGGTTTGCAAGACAGAGCCTGGAGCTCACTCACCCGCCGAGCGGAGGTGATGGCCACCAGAAAGGCTGTCTTCAGAGTCAGAAGACGAAGAGGACAGTTATGCAGAGGCTCAAAGGGAGCGCACATTAAAAGGTAAGAACCAAGTTCAAGTCCCACTGAGGCATCACAAACGGAACAGGAGGGAAGAGGTGAGTAATGCCTTTTAAGAACCTGTTAACAACAGGGGACTTGAAAAAGGAGGGCTGATCAGGGAGCCTGAGGAAGGCCGAGATAGCACAAAGATAACCCTTGATGGTACCCAGGGCAGAACCCTGTTGGGCCAGAGAGAGAAGGAACAGAAGGACCTCAGAAAGAGGGGCAGAAAGGGGATTCACAGCCTTTGCTGTGCACCATGCCACAAATTTGTTCCACCTGCAGGCGTATACCACCTTAGTGGAGGGACGCCTGGCTGCCAGAATCACATCACAAACTTCGGGAGGCAAGTCGAAAGGAATCAACTGCCGCCGCTCAATCTCCACGCAAGCAGGTGTAGACTGGACAGGTTCGGGTGGAGGACCGTCCCCTGCTGCTGCGACAGAAGATCCTCCCGAAGAGGCAGACGGATCGGGGGATCTACGCTCATATTGAGTAGCTCGGGATACCAAACTCTTCGAGCCCAGTCCGGAGCCACAAGAATGACTTGGGCCCGGTCGTGCCGAATCTTCTTCAACACTCTGGGTAGAAGTGGTATAGGCGGAAAGGCGTACAACAGACCGCAACTCCACTCGAGACGAAAAGCGTCGCCGAGCGAGTGCCGCCTTGGAAATTCCAACGCGCAGAACTGATGACATTGCGCGTTCTCTTCGGTGGCGAATAGATCTAACCAAGGCTCTCCCCATTGTAGAAAGAGTCCTTGCGCCACTTCCGAGTGAAGACGCCATTCGTGATCCATCATGCACCTGCGGCTGAGTTCGTCCGCCCTGGTGTTCAGGGAACCTGCCAGGTGTTGAACCATCAGGAACATGCCCTGATGTTCCAGCCATGTCCAGAGGCGCAGAGCCTCCTGACAAAGGGTCCAAGACCCCACCCCGCCCTGTTTGTTGCAGTACCACATGGCGATGGTGTTGTCTGTGAACACCTGCACTACCTTCCCTTTGACAGAGGGAAGGAATGCCTTGAGTGCAAGTCGGATCGCCCGGAGCTCCAGAAGGTTGATATGGAGCCGGGACTCCGCCCGGAGACCAGAGGCCTCTGATCTCCGCCTCTCCCATGTGACCGCCCCATCCCAGAAGGGACGCGTCCGTCACAACTGTATGCTCTGGCTGGGGAAGGGAGAGGATCTGCCCATGACCCATTGCCGGTTCGAGAGCCACCACTGCAACTGTCTTGCAGTCCCCTCCGAGATCTGGACGTGATCGGACAGGTTGCCCTGGTGCTGCGCCCACTGGAACTTCAGGTCCCACTGCAGAGCCCGCATATGCCATCTGGCATGATTGACCAGCAGGATGCAGGAGGCCATGAGGCCCAGCAGCCTCAGGGTCATCCGTACCGAAACCCAGGATAAAGGCCGAAAGATCGGAATCATAGCCTGAATATCCCGGACTCGCCGTTCGGGAGGATAGGCCCGAAACTGCGTCGTGTCCAGAACTGCTCCGATGAAAAGGAGCTGTGGAGAAGGAATCAGATGCGACTTCGGCACATTGATGGAGAACCCCAGCGAGTGCAGGAGTTCGGCCGTAGTCTGGAGGTGGGAGACGACTGCCTGGGACGAGCCCGCCTTCAGCAGCCAGTCGTCGAGGTAGGGGAAGACTGAAACCCCTGCCCGGCGCAGATGAGCTGCGACCACCGCCATCACTTTCGTGAACACCCGAGGGGCACTGGTAAGGCCAAAGGGGAGCAGGGTGAACTGAAAATGCTCGGGGCCTACCGTGAACCGAAGGTAACGCCGGTGGGCCGGCAGGACGGGGATGTGGAAATACGCGTCCTGCAAGTCCAACGCCTACCAACCAGTCTCCAGGGTCGAGGGCAGTCAAGACCTGAGCTAGGGTGAGCATCTTGAACTTCTCCTTCCGGAGGAAGCGATTGACGTTCCGGAGGTCCAAGATAGGACGCATGTCCTCCTTGTCCTTTTTGGGCACCAGAAAGTAGTGGGAGTAGCAACCACGCCCTACTTCTGGGGTCGCAACATGCTCGATGGCCCTCTTGGTCAAGAGGGCCGTGACTTCCTTCTGTAGAAGCACCAAGTGATCCCCTGACATGCGGTGGAATTGAGGTGGCATGGCTGGGGGGTGGTCTCGAAGGGGAGGAGTAGCCCCTTCGGACAATGTCCAAGACCCACCTGTCCGAGGTGATGGTGCGCCAGTGGGGAAGGTGATGGCGGACCCTGCCCCTACTGGCGTGCCGTGCACCTGAAAGGAGGGACTAGGAGGGCTTGGAGGCCGCGGACGGGTTGGAGGTGGTGGCCTGACCCGCACGCTGGTTGCCCGATCCGCCACGGCGGAATCCACGTCCTCGGCCACGCGAAGACGCCTGCTGCGCGGGGCGGTGGCTGGGCTGCTGACGTGAAGGGGCGCCCCTACCGTGGCCACGATAGGGGCGAAAAGCAGAAGTCAGCGGAGGGCTGTAGGAAAGTGGCTCTGTATATACTGTACCCAAGTAAGGTTCAGGGTGTACAGAGTCCACAGTCCCCAGAGGGTTGACAGAGGCTAAAGTTAGATATAACCTTACTCTCCAAAGTGGTAGCTTGGTCGAGCAATAAGGCAGTATCAGAGGACAGTGTAAAGCATTTGTTGTACACACTCAGTCAGCAAATGAAGCCACACACTCAAGAACTGAACTCTAGGCCAATGGTTTGTATATAAAAAAATATATGCTTGTTTTATTTTAGAACCAACAATAGGATCAAAATATACTTTCTCAGTATGAGATGCTTTGGTTATTCACCTTACAGATAGGCAGTAGACTTTTTTGATAGTGGTTATCACAGTTGGTGCAAGAGGCAACACAGGGTCAAATTCAATGCAACATTGAGCTCAATGGAAAATTATGCTTAATTACAATTGATTACTTTGCAGAGCACTTTTCTAACCACAGGACTGGATCCTGGATTCAGTCCTGGGACACTTCCTGTAAACAGGTAAGAAAAAGCGTTTTGGTTATTGTAGTGATTTTTGAAGAATATTACTATATTTCAAAAGCTGACACTTAGAAACTTTTCTGGGTAAAATTACCAATGTTATCCTATGAAAGGAAATACAGTGTGCAAGCAAAGTATGTTTACGTTACTTTTGTAATCCAGTGCTGGACTCCTAGGTTCAGCACTGGGACATTTACTTAAAACAGGTAAGTAATTACGTTTTTGTAGTTTGTTCGATTTTTAAAGAATATTTGTAAAATACAGAAATCGACACTTAGAAGAAATTTCACAGAAAACCAGTCAATGGATCCCTATGAAAGAAAAGTGAGTTAGCGGTAAGTAACGTTGCGATTACTTTTTAGGGCCAGTGTTGGGCACTCGGGTCCAGCACTGAGGCCCCTTCTAATACTAGGTGAGTATTTTCGTTTTCGTGTCTCGGTTGATTTTTGGTGAATATTCTAAAGTTTCAGAACTCCACACTTAGAAGAAATTTCGCAGAAAACCAGTCAATGGAACCCTATGGAAGAAAAGTGAGTTATCGGATTTCGGGTAAGTACTTGACTGGCAGGGTTAAGGTTCTGGGTAAGACTCAGGGGTCCCCCAGGATCAGGTAAGTACAGTTTTTACACCCTCAGCGGCACAGGGGCGGCCGGGTGCAGAGTGAGAAGGCCCAATGTTATCCTATGGCAGGCGGGGGCCCCGGGTTGGTGGCTGCTGGCAAGCAGGCCACGCGACTGTGGGAGCTGGGCTCCTGGTCACTTGCTCAGGGCAAGTAGGGAAGTAGGTTAGGATAGAGGTTGCACTTCCAGGGGCACTCGGGCGGCTGGGTGCAGGGTGCTTTGAGCCGTCGGGCGCTCAATGTTAAACAATAGAGGTCGTGAAAGGTGAAGAAAGGCTGCAGGCTCGGGGACGGTGATTCTTCAGGGACGACCAACACTTCAGGAGGTAAGTTGGGGTCTTGGAGGATAGGTAGACACCCAGGAGTTGGGCACAAGGGGCCGTGGGGCGCCGGGTGCAGGGGTGTCTTTGAGGTCGGGAAATCTTACCCCCTGCTGGTCGCGGTTGGAGGGGTCCCTTGTCCTGAGGCTGCAGGCGTCGTCTGGGTCGTCGAGGAGGGTCCTTGGCCACTGGATTCCAGGTCAGAATCGCCGGGGGACGTCCTCGAGGTCTCTGGTCACTCAGGCACAGGCTGGACTCGGCGGGTGCAGAGTGTGCAGGTTTCGCGGCTCCGTGCCAGGGCCGGGTCTTTGGTAGGTTTTCTTTTGAGCAGTACCACTGCTCGTGGGAGTCCCTGGGTCGAAGGCTGTAGCACAGAAGTCAGGTCCTCCGGGGTTTGTGAGGTTGCTGAGGCCGGGATTCCGCAGGAGCAGGTTCAGAGGTCGACAGGCCGGTAGGGCTGGGGCCAAGTCAGTTGTTGTCGCCTCCTTTTTAGCAGCTGCACGGCTGGTCTTCTTGCTTCGTCTTCTCTTCTTGTTTTCGGATTTGGGAACTCCGGAAGGAAGGTTCAGGGAGCCCCTAAATACTAAATTTAGGGGTGGTTACAGGTAGGTAAGGGCAGGGACCAATGGGTCCCTTCCCTGGGGTGGGTACACCCCCTATTCTGTTCCTCTCCAGTGGGAGGGGGCAGGAGCCTGTCCCTGGTTGGCCAGGTCCCCCATCCTCAAGATGGCGGGGACTCGAGTTTGTGCTTCACCTCGCCTCCCCCACCTTAGGGGTGGAGTTGGCAGAGGTGGGCACAACCCATTTCCTGCTTCTGGTTTTCCCGCCGGTTCTCCCGCCAGGAGTGGGGGTAGAACCAGTGGGGACCAGTTTGCTGGAAGCAGCAAATGGTCTGGGGAAACTCCAAAGGCGGCAGGCCTTTGAAGCTCCCCCTGCCCATCCTGGGGGAGGAGGCTTTGGCACCTCGTCCCGGGATGGGCATTGTTTCAGGCCCCTGAGAGCAGAGGCTCTCGACCCAGGGGTCCAGAAACATGTCTGGTGGTGGCAGCCTGGGCAGCCACTCAGTCCGGACACTGGAGGTCGGGTTGGTTTCAGGGGGCATCTCTAAGATGCCCTCTGGAGTGCGTTTACATTAAATCCCACACTGGCATCAGTGGGGTTTAATGTGCTGAGAAGTTTGATACCAAACTTCTTAGTCTTCAGTGGGGCCATTATGGTGCTGTGGAGTTCGTAATGACAGACTCCCAGCACCATATACTCTTAATGGCAGCACTGCACTTACAATGCCCAAGAATGGACTTGGGCACTGTAGAGGCACAGGGCTCATGCCTCTATGCCCTCACCACTGGCATAGTGCACCCAGCTAGAGGGGTGGCTGACCTAGGCCAGGGCAGTGGCTTGTAGGCATGGCACACAGGGATGTGAGCCATGTCGACTCTTCACTTTTGTTCTGCACCAAGACACGCAGCCTGCAAAGGCAGTGTGTGTGTGTAAAGGTGCAGGGTCCCTAAGGGTGGCACAACAAGTGCTGCAGCCCTTAGGGGCCTTCCCTGGTCACAGTGCCCTGGGTACCCATGGTACCATTTACCAGGGGCTGACCTGTGGCCAGGGATGTCAATTGGGTGTAGGTATCAATGCAATTTTAGGGAAGGAACACAGGCCCTGGGTACCTGGTTGGCAGGAGCCCAGGGCACACTCAGTCAAAGTACATCAGCCATTCAGCAAAAAGTGGGGGCATACCATGTAAGAAAGATGGCACTTTCTCACACAACTCCCCCAAACGAAAGATGATGAGACTAACCTTGCCCTATGGAGTCTTCATTGTCTAAGTGGAAGAACCTGGAAAGGCCATCTGCATTGGCATGGGCAGTGCCAGGTCTGTGTTCCACTTCAAAGTCCATTCCCTGTAGGGAGATGGACCACCTCAACAGTTTTGGGTTTTCTCCTTTCATTTGCATTAGCCACCTGAGAGGTCTGTGGTCAGTTTGAACTAGGAAGTGAGTTCCAAACAGGTAGGGCCTCAGCTTCTTCAGGGACCAGACCACAGCAAAGGCCTCCCTCTCAATGGCACTCCAACGCTGCTCCCTGGGGAGAAGCCTTCTGCTTATAAAAGCAACAGGTTGGTCTTGGCCTTCATCATTGGTCTGGGATAGGACCGCTCCTATCCCTAGCTCAGAGGCATCAGTCTGCACAATGAACTGCTTGGCATAATCTGGTGCTTTTAGAATTGGTGCTGAGCACATTGCTTCTTTCAGAGTGTCAAAAGCCTTTTGGCAACAGACTGTCCAGTTTACTTTCTTTGGCATCTTCTTGGAGGTGAGTTCTGTGAGGGGAGTCACAATGGACCCATATCCCTTCACAAACCTCCTGTAGTACCCAGTCAAGCCAAGGAATGCCCTGACTTGGGTCTGAGTTGTTGGAGCTACCCAGTCCAGGATAGCCTGGATCTTGGGCTGTAAGGGTTGTACCTGGCCTCCACCAACCAGGTGGCCCAAGTACACCACAGTGCCCTGCCCTATCTGGCATTTGGATGCCTTGATAGTTAGGCCTGCAGTTTGCAGGGCCTTTAAAACCTTCCCAAGGTGGACCAGGTGATCCTGCCAGGTGGAACTGAAGACAGCAATATCATCAAGATAAGCTGCACTAAAGGACTCCAACCCAGCAAGGACTTGATTCACCAACCTCTGGAAGGTGGCAGGGGCATTCTTTAAACCAAAGGGCATAACAGTGAACTGAAAATGCCCATCAGGTGTGGAGAATGCTGTTTTCTGTTTGGCTCCTGGGGCCATGCCAATCTGCCAGTACCCTGCAGTTAAGTCAAAGGTACTCAGGTATTTGGCTGCACCCAATCTGTCTATCAGTTCATCAGCTCTTGGGATAGGGTGTGCATCTGTCTTGGTGACAGAGTTGAGACCCCTATAGTCCACACAAAACCTCATCTCTCTCTTTTCACCCTTTTGATGAGGTTTGGGGACCAGAACCACTGGGCTAGCCCAGGGGCTCTCAGAGGGCTCAATAACCCCTAGCTCCAGCATCTTGCTGACTTCAGCTCTGATGCTTTCCTTAACTTGGTCTGACTGACGATAGATCTTGTTTTTGACAGGTGCACTGTCACCAGTGTCCACATCATGGGTACACCAGTTTGTCAGACCAGGGGTCAAGGAAAAGAGCCCAGCATACTGCTGCAAGACTTGCTTGCAGTCAGTCTGCTGTTGGGCAGTGAGGGTGTCTGAAAAGACAACTCCATCTACTGACCCATCTTTTGGGCTGTGGGAGAGGAGATCAGGGAGAGGTTCACTCTCAGCTTCCTGTTCCTCATCTGTCACCATCAGCATGGTGATGTCAGCCCTGTCATTGTAGAGTTTTAGGCGGTTCACATGGATAACCCTTTTGGGTGTCCTGCTGGTGCCCAGGTCAACCAGGTAGGTGACCTCACTCTTTTCTCTAGGATAGGGTAAGGGCCACTCCATCTGTCCTGGAGGGCCCTTGGTGCCACTGGCTCCAAAACCCATACCTGTTGCCCAGGTTGGAATTCAACCAGTGCAGCTTTTTGGTCATACCAGTGCTTCTGAAGCTCCTGGCTGGCCTCAAGGTTCTTGGATGCCTTTTCCATGTACTCAGCCATTCTGGACCTTAGGCCAAGCACATAGTCCACTATATCTTGTTTGGGTTCTTGGAGAGGTCTCTCCCAGCCCTCCTTTACAAGACAGAGTGGTCCCCTCACAGGATGGCCAAACAGAAGTTCAAAGGGTGAGAAACCTACCCCCTTCTGTGGCACTTCTCTGTAAGCGAAAAGCAGGCATGGTAGTAGGACATCCCATCTCCTTTTGAGTTTTTCAGGGAGCCCCATGATCATGCCTTTCAATGTCTTGTTGAACCTCTCAACAAGGCCATTGGTTTGTGGATGGTAGGGTGTAGTAAACTTGTACTGCACCCCACACTCCTTCCACATGTGGGTCAGGTAAGCAGACATGAAGTTGGAACCTCTGTCTGAAACCACCTCCTTAGGAAACCCTACCCTGGTGAAGACACCAATGAGGGCTTTGGCTACTGCAGGAGCTGTAGTAGTCCTAAGGGGAATAGCCTCAGGATACCTAGTGGCATGATCCACTACCACCAGTATGAATTTGTTCCCTGAGGCTGTGGGAGGTTCCAGTGGACCCACTATGTCCACACCTACCCTTTCAAAGGGAACCCCCACCACAGGTAGTGGTATCAGGGGGCCTTTGGATGGCCACCTGTCTTGCCACTGGCTTGACAGGTAACACAGGAGCTGACAAACTCCTTCACCTTTTGGTGCATCTGGGGCCAGTAAAAGTGGCTAACTAGCCTTTCCCAAGTTTTGGTTTGGCCCAGATGTCCAGCTAGGGGGATGTCATGAGCCAAAGTTAGGAGGAACTCCCTGTACTTCTGGGGCACTACCACTCTCCTGGTGGTTCCAGGGTTGGGGTCTTTTGCCTCAGTGTACAGTAATCCCTCTTCCCAATAGACTCTGTGGGTACCACTGACATCTCCCTTGGCTTCTGAAACAGCTTGCTGCCTCAGGCTTTCAAGAGTGGGACAGTCTTGCTGTCCCTGGCACAGCTCTTCCCTAGAGGGTCCCCCTGGGCCCAAGAGTTCAACCTGGTAAGGGTCAAGCTCTAGGGGCTCAGTTCCCTCTGGGGCTTCCAGGTTCTCTCCCTGAGGAGAGGGGTCCTGCTCTTGTGACTGTGTAGAAGCTGGTCCGCCAGTCTTCTTTCCTTTTCTCTTGGTAGGCTGGGCCATCATTTCAGGCTCCAACACTATCTCTTCACCCTGCCTTTTGCTCTGTGCTCTTGTTTTTACACACACCAATTCAGGGATGCCCAGCATGGCTGCATGGGCCTTTAGCTCCACCTCTGCCCAGGCTGAGGTTTCCAGATCATTTCCTAGCAGACATGCAGCTGGTAACTTCGGAGAGACCACTACCTGCTTCAGGCCAGTAACCCCCCAGCCTAATGTCACCATGGCCATGGGATGACTAGTGGTGACACTGTCAGCATTGGTGACTGGGTAAGTTTTCCCAATCAAGTATTGCTCAGGGGAAACCAGTGTGTCCCTCACCATAGTGACACTGGCACCTGTATCCCTCAGAGCCTCTACTCTAGTTCCATTCACCCAGGGGTATTGCAAATACTTCTTTAAGTTGGGTGGCCACACAGCTACAGTGGCAAATTCCACTTCCCCTAGGGAGACCAGACTTGCCTCAGTGTGTTCCCAGATTTGCTCAGGGTACACTTCTGATCCCATCTGTAAACTTGCTGCCCCAGGAGTAGCTGTACTGGGTGCCTTAGGGGCTTTGTTGTGGGGGCAAGTTTTGTCTACAGTGAGGTGTCCTGACTTCTTACAGTTATTACACCAGGCCTTCAAGGGATCAAAGTTCTTCCCCCTATAGGGTTGAGGCACATAGGGAGTAGTTTGGGACCCACCCCCTGAACAGGTTTTTGGGGCCCTTTGGAAGACTCAGACTTTTTATCTTGGGGATTCTCACCACCTTTCCCCTGGGGGGTTTGGTGACCACCTTCTTTTGGTCACCCCCAGTGGTTGTCCTTGTCACCCTAGTCTTGACCCAGTGGTCTGCCTTCTTTCCCAATTCTTGGGGAGAAATTAGACCTAGGTCTACCAAATGCTGATGCAACTTTTCATTTGTGCAATTACTTAGTATGTGTTCCTTCATAAACAAATTGTAAAGTCCAGAAAAATCATGCACATTATGTCCAGCTAACCAGCCATCCAGTGTCTTTACTGAGTAGTCCACGAAGTCAATCCAGGACTGGGTCTGGGTTTTGTGAGCCCCCTGAATCTAATTCTATACTCCTCAGTAGTGAGCCCAAATCCCTCAATCAGAGTACTCTTCATGAGGTCATAGGACCCTGCATCTGGCCCAGAGAGGGTCAGAAGCCTGTCTCTGCAGTTACCAGAGAACAGTTCCCACAGGAGTGCCCCCACAGAGGTTTCTTTACTCTTCTTATTTCACAAGCCCTCTCAAAGGCTGTGAACCATTTGGTGATGTCATCACCTTCCTCAAACTTAGGGACAATCCCTTTGGGGATTTTAGGTTCAGAAGTTTCCTCCCTATCCTTATTTTTAGTATTGCTGCCACCATTGATGGGTGCTAAACCCATCTCCTGTCTTTCCTTCTCTAGAGCCAGGAGTCTGGTCTCTAGGTCCAGTCGTTTGGCCAACCTTGCTAACAAGTTGTCCTCCTCACTGAGGCTATCCTCAGTGTCCTCTCTGGGACCAGGACCACCTAGGTGGCCCCTAGGTCCCCAGAGGTCTATTCTTGGAGTTAAGGGTGCAGGGACCCTATCTTCCCTAGGAAGTGATGGAGGTGGGTTACCATCCCCATCCTCCTCATTCCTTTCCTCCTCTGTTGGGTCATCACCATGCTCAGAGGGGTGGGCTTTAGCATACTCAGCCAGGAGCTCCTGGAGCCCTTGTTTGGTTGGATGCTGGCCCATTGGTATATCTTTAAGTTTGCATAAGGACCTTATCTCTTTGAAAGACAAATGAAGATAAGGGGTGAGGTCGAGCTCCTCAACCAGTTCCTGTATGTCATTATTATCTTCACTAATAGCTGGGTTCTTGTCTTGAGACATTTTTAAAAAAAAATTCTAACCCCTCTAACCTTGGCTATAGTGACTTTTTATTTTCTAAGATGCTACAGGGACTTAAGCAAGGCCCTAACAAGACTTTTAGTAATTTGGTAAAAAAAAATGCCAATTAAAAAAATCAGAATTCTAAAGGCAATTTAAGAGTTCTGTCGTGTGATCAGATGGTAACCAAGTAGTCCAACAAATGCAAGTTTGTATCCCACCGCTGATCCACCAATGTAGGAAAGTGGCTCTGTATATACTGTACCCAAGTAAGGTTCAGGGTGTACAGAGTCCACAGTCCCCAGAGGGTTGACAGAGGCTAAAGTTAGATATAACCTTACTCTCCAAAGTGGTAGCTTGGTCGAGCAGTAAGGCAGTATCAGAGGACAGTGTAAAGCATTTGTTGTACACACTCAGTCAGCAAATGAAGCCACACACTCAAGAACTGAACTCTAGGCCAATGGTTTGTATATAAAAAATATATGCTTGTTTTATTTTAGAACCAACAATAGGATCAAAATATACTTTCTCAGTATGAGATGCTTTGGTTATTCACCTTACAGATAGGCAGTAGACTTTTTTGATAGTGGTTATCACAGTTGGTGCAAGAGGCAACACAGGGTCAAATTCAATGCAACATTGAGCTCAATGGAAAATTATGCTTAATTACAATTGATTACTTTGCAGAGCACTTTTCTAACCACAGGACTGGATCCTGGATTCAGTCCTGGGACACTTCCTGTAAACAGGTAAGAAAAAGCGTTTTGGTTATTGTAGTGATTTTTGAAGAATATTACTATATTTCAAAAGCTGACACTTAGAAACTTTTCTGGGTAAAATTACCAATGTTATCCTATGAAAGGAAATACAGTGTGCAAGCAAAGTATGTTTACGTTACTTTTGTAATCCAGTGCTGGACTCCTAGGTTCAGCACTGGGACATTTACTTAAAACAGGTAAGTAATTACGTTTTTGTAGTTTGTTCGATTTTTAAAGAATATTTGTAAAATACAGAAATCGACACTTAGAAGAAATTTCACAGAAAACCAGTCAATGGATCCCTATGAAAGAAAAGTGAGTTAGCGGTAAGTAACGTTGCGATTACTTTTTAGGGCCAGTGTTGGGCACTCGGGTCCAGCACTGAGGCCCCTTCTAATACTAGGTGAGTATTTTCGTTTTCGTGTCTCGGTTGATTTTTGGTGAATATTCTAAAGTTTCAGAACTCCACACTTAGAAGAAATTTCGCAGAAAACCAGTCAATGGAACCCTATGGAAGAAAAGTGAGTTATCGGATTTCGGGTAAGTACTTGACTGGCAGGGTTAAGGTTCTGGGTAAGACTCAGGGGTCCCCCAGGATCAGGTAAGTACAGTTTTTACACCCTCAGCGGCACAGGGGCGGCCGGGTGCAGAGTGAGAAGGCCCAATGTTATCCTATGGCAGGCGGGGGCCCCGGGTTGGTGGCTGCTGGCAAGCAGGCCACGCGACTGTGGGAGCTGGGCTCCTGGTCACTTGCTCAGGGCAAGTAGGGAAGTAGGTTAGGATAGAGGTTGCACTTCCAGGGGCACTCGGGCGGCTGGGTGCAGGGTGCTTTGAGCCGTCGGGCGCTCAATGTTAAACAATAGAGGTCGTGAAAGGTGAAGAAAGGCTGCAGGCTCGGGGACGGTGATTCTTCAGGGACGACCAACACTTCAGGAGGTAAGTTGGGGTCTTGGAGGATAGGTAGACACCCAGGAGTTGGGCACAAGGGGCCGTGGGGCGCCGGGTGCAGGGGTGTCTTTTGAGGTCGGGAAATCTTACCCCCTGCTGGTCGCGGTTGGAGGGGTCCCTTGTCCTGAGGCTGCAGGCGTCGTCTGGGTCGTCGAGGAGGGTCCTTGGCCACTGGATTCCAGGTCAGAATCGCCGGGGGACGTCCTCGAGGTCTCTGGTCACTCAGGCACAGGCTGGACTCGGCGGGTGCAGAGTGTGCAGGTTTCGCGGCTCCGTGCCAGGGCCGGGTCTTTGGTAGGTTTTCTTTTGAGCAGTACCACTGCTCGTGGGAGTCCCTGGGTCGAAGGCTGTAGCACAGAAGTCAGGTCCTCCGGGGTTTGTGAGGTTGCTGAGGCCGGGATTCCGCAGGAGCAGGTTCAGAGGTCGACAGGCCGGTAGGGCTGGGGCCAAGTCAGTTGTTGTCGCCTCCTTTTTAGCAGCTGCACGGCTGGTCTTCTTGCTTCGTCTTCTCTTCTTGTTTTCGGATTTGGGAACTCCGGAAGGAAGGTTCAGGGAGCCCCTAAATACTAAATTTAGGGGTGGTTACAGGTAGGTAAGGGCAGGGACCAATGGGTCCCTTCCTGGGGTGGGTACACCCCTATTCTGTTCCTCTCCAGTGGGAGGGGGCAGGAGCCTGTCCCTGGTTGGCCAGGTCCCCCCATCCTCAAGATGGCGGGGACTCGAGTTTGTGCTTCACCTCGCCTCCCCCACCTTAGGGGTGGAGTTGGCAGAGGTGGGCACAACCCATTTCCTGCTTCTGGTTTTCCCGCCGGTTCTCCCGCCAGGAGTGGGGGTAGAACCAGTGGGGACCAGTTTGCTGGAAGCAGCAAATGGTCTGGGGAAACTCCAAAGGCGGCAGGCCTTTGAAGCTCCCCCTGCCCATCCTGGGGGAGGAGGCTTTGGCACCTCGTCCCGGGATGTGCATTGTTTCAGGCCCCTGAGAGCAGAGGCTCTCGACCCAGGGGTCCAGAAACATGTCTGGTGGTGGCAGCCTGGGCAGCCACTCAGTCCGGACACTGGAGGTCGGGTTGGTTTCAGGGGGCATCTCTAAGATGCCCTCTGGAGTGCGTTTTACATTAAATCCCACACTGGCATCAGTGGGGGTTTAATGTGCTGAGAAGTTTGATACCAAACTTCTTAGTCTTCAGTGGGGCCATTATGGTGCTGTGGAGTTCGTAATGACAGACTCCCAGCACCATATACTCTTAATGGCAGCACTGCACTTACAATGCCCAAGAATGGACTTGGGCACTGTAGGGGCACAGGGCTCATGCCTCTATGCCCTCACCACTGGCATAGTGCACCCAGCTAGAGGGGTGGCTGACCTAGGCCAGGGCAGTGGCTTGTAGGCATGGCACACAGGGATGTGAGCCATGTCGACTCTTCACTTTTGTTCTGCACCAAGACACGCAGCCTGCAAAGGCAGTGTGTGTGTGTAAAGGTGCAGGGTCCCTAAGGGTGGCACAACAAGTGCTGCAGCCCTTAGGGGCCTTCCCTGGTCACAGTGCCCTGGGTACCCATGGTACCATTTACCAGGGGCTGACCTGTGGCCAGGGATGTCAATTGGGTGTAGGTATCAATGCAATTTTAGGGAAGGAACACAGGCCCTGGGTACCTGGTTGGCAGGAGCCCAGGGCACACTCAGTCAAAGTACATCAGCCATTCAGCAAAAAGTGGGGGCATACCATGTAAGAAAGATGGCACTTTCTCACAAGGGCGTGTAGCAGAAAGGCCCAGGGACTTGGCAGTAGCCCGTGAGTCCTTAAAGCGCTCCAACGCATGGTCTGCTTTGGACCCAAAAGACCGACTCCATCAAAGGGCATGTCCATGAGAGTATTCTGGACATCCCCTGAAAAACCAGTGGTTCTCAGCCAGGCGTGGCGTCGGAGCGCCACCGTCGTTGCAATAGACCTGCCCAGCGAGTCGGCGGTGTCAAGGCCACAACGTATAGTGTATTTAGCCGCATCCCTTCCTTCCGCAATGGCGCGGGAAAGCAGTGCCTGGACCTCCTCAGGACACTGGGGCAAAACATCCGCCACCGAATCCCACAGGGAGTGGGTATATCGGCCCAAAAGACAAGCGGTGTTAACGGACCGCAAGCCAGCACTGGAGGAAGAAAAACCTTTCTTCCCAAACTGATCCAGGCGTTTGGATTCCCTATCCGGAGGAGCGGTAGGGAAGGCGGTTTGGGAAGCGGAGGCTTGGACAACCAAGCTCTCAGGAGTGGGGTGGACAGAGAGAAACAGGGGGTCGCCCGGAGCTGGGCGATGGCGTCGTGACACGTTCCGATCCACAGGAGCCCCTGTGTTGGGCTTGGACCAGGCGCCCAAAAGAACGTCAGTGAGGGCGTCGTTAAACGGCAGCACAGTCTCCGCAGAGGAGGCTGCCGGCTGAAGCACCTCTGTCAAGATGTTAGGCTTGACCGTCAAAGTAGGGAGTTGGAGACGTAAGGCCCCAGCTGCCCTACGCAACACCGTACCAAAATTGGCTCCCTCCTCCGTAGCCACGGGAGGAGACAGCATGCCAGTGTCAGGGAAGTATCCAGACCACTGGCCTCCCCTAGACTCTCTGTCCAGTCCTCATCATACTGACAGTGTCGCGTCAGAGGGTCATCAGACCCCTCCCAGTCCAACTGGTCCTCCTCTGGTTCAAAATAAGGAGGAGGAGGGACAGTTGGGACCCAAGGTCCCATCGGCGCCGGAGCCGGCGTCGAGCGAGCGTCGTTCCGGGTCCATGTCCGGAGCCGGAAGGAACTGGGGACGACGCCGCCCGGAGCCCAGGGCGGCGTCGAGAACGGCACCGGAGACATCGGGCGCCGGCGGAGGTGTCGTTAGGTCGACCGGCGTCGATGGGGGTTGTGGAGCCGGGATCGAGGCCGGGGCCGAAGCCGGAGCCGGGACCGAGGCTGGAGGCACGGGCGACGCCGGGGCCGGAGCCGTCGGCGACGCCGGAGCAACCCCATCAGGGCCCGCGGGGCCCGAAGGCGCACCGGAGGGGCCTGAAGGCCCGAAGAGGCGGGCCATGGCCGTCAGGAATTCCTGCACTTTGGCCGGATCCGCCCCGAACCCGGGAAGGGCGGGTATGGCGGGGGCGACTCCACAGGCATGTCCGGGGCCGCGGGGACGGTGCCGGGAGGGGCCTCAGCCGAGTCGCGAGACCGGCGAGGCGAAGTCCTAGAGCGATGATGCTTCTTGGACGTCTTGTGTTTCGACTTACCGGACGAAGAAGACTTCGACGCCGACGACCGGTGTGGACTCCGCGATCGACCCCTGGACCTCTCACGCGACCGGGGCCTCCGTGGAGCCGAATGCCGGGCCTCGAGGAGCTTTCGAGACCGCTCTCGCAAAGCTTTCGGGTTGAGGGCCTGGCATTCGGGACAAGACTCCGTGTCGTGGCCTCGGCCGAGGCAGAAGAGACACTCCCAATGCGGGTCGGTGACGGACATCATCCGCGCACAGGCGCCGCATCGCTTGAAGCCGGGCATCCCTACGTCACCTTGAAAGATGAAAAACCAGTGAAAAAATTCACCAAAAAGTATGGTCAAAAAATTACCAGGGCACTGCTCTTCCCGGATCTGCGCTTGCTGGCGCGGAAAAAGAAGAACTGACGTCAGCGCGCAGGGGCGGCGCCTAAGTACTGCCCGCGACGTCATCCCGGCGATCACGACGCCGACGACGGACAGCGGAGCCGCACGACCGCCGCCTACCGACAGCGCAAGGGTACTGCTACGCAAAAACTTTCCGGATCCAGCCTGACGCCTGGGGATATTCTAAGGTAAGGAATCTGTCACTAACGTGTCTCTTTCAGATAAGTCATTACATCGTCAAGCCTTTTCTCCCCATCTTAAAAGTTAAATCAATTTGAATTCAAACAGATAATTAAAGTTGCATTGTATAGGGGGAATGACAGACAATACCCATGTTCCTATCAATAGAAGCTCAAAAGCTTTGAAATCGGAATCCTGAAACCAACATGACACCAATGTATAGCATCTATCAGGAGTACAAAATAAAAAACACTCATTTTTTAGCAGAAATGTTTCTGCGTAGCATGGACGGACATTGCATTTGAAAGAAGTAGATTTCTTATTTCATCGGTGAAGTACTCCTTGTCTAGATCTTTTTACTAATGGAGAAGACAAAAAAACATTAAGATTTGCATCAAAACCGCCAAATCCCTGATCTTCAAGTAAGGACTATATGGTAACACTTGTATATGCATTTCTATACATGAACCCTTACAGGAAATGCAGCAATAAGTTACTTACATTTAAAGGAAGTTCTCCAACATTTTTATAGAATTATACATATGTAAACATTTACATATATTTATATAGCACAAACATGACCAGAAGCAGCTGAGAACAGAACAGGGTGATGGTAAGGAGTTAAAGTGGATGGTAGCTAACCATATTCAGGAGGACAGTTCTATAGTGTATAGAAACAGTGATCTTTAATCTATCACTATCAAAATATTCACCCAGGCTAAGCTGTGAATGTTCTAGTAAAAAAATGAACATATTAAGTCATTAAGCAAATGCGAAGCAAATGGGCCCTTTTCTACAGTTAGTTGAGCTGACTTGTATTCTTATCTACTTGCCTTTGTGTGACTTCTCTAGCAGCTCCACTGTTCCGATTTTGAGCATGTCTCATATACCCATTGAGCAGCAAGAGCAGACCAACTGAAACAATTTACAGGGGAGACCAGGAAGGTCGCATGTGACCATATAAAAGAGACTAATTTGGAGTACCAGCTTTACTGGTAACTGTTGCA
The DNA here is from genome assembly GCA_963921515.1 of Calotriton arnoldi. NCBI lineage: Eukaryota > Metazoa > Chordata > Amphibia > Caudata > Salamandridae > Calotriton > Calotriton arnoldi. The sequence continues at coordinate 4,941,831 of CAWUFW010000074.1, read as the reverse complement.
TTCTTCCTCAGGGCTGATCTTTTACAGACTCACATGCTACTTGAAAAGAATGCCAAGCAGTAAATACCTATGAAGTGTGTGAGAGCTGTAGCATCATCTGAAAGGTTCTTCGGCTCTGCTTATCCCACAGCAGCAATAACCTTACCATCAGCACATAAGATCCCATAATATGTCTATCTGAAAAGTCCACAATCAGCCTGAAGGGTATCTAGACGTTGAAATAACAGACGTTCACTATTACCCAACTCAATGGTACTTATTTTATTGACCTCAAAATGAACAAAGACTGAGTGGACCTGCCAGAATTTGAACCTGTGACCAAGAGGTCAATCATACACTGGCTACATTAGTCCACTGATCCACCTGACCTAACAAGTAGTAATGCTACAGTAGGTCAGGCACGATTTCCAGGCGGCCACCTTACAGGTGTCCAGCAGCAGATTAATAGCTATGGAAGTTACTGTTGTAGCCCACTCACACTTTTCAGCAAGTGGGCAGTCACTCTCCCAGGCATTTCTCTGTATTTTTTATGGGAGGCAAAATTGGTGCATGTTTTGCTGGCTTTTGCCACCGCCTCTTCTTGTCGAGGCTGAGTTGTTGATTCGAGCATCCTGGTCTTCTCGAAGTAGTAGCCGAGGAGTCTTTTAATATTCATGGTATGTAATGCTCTCATGTCCACAGATGTCAGTGACTTATGGAAACCTGGCAAGGACACAGTTTAATTGAGATAAAACAAGGACACGATATTTTGGTGTGAACTTCTGGTGTGTCTGCAGTGTAACTTTGTCAGAGTGAAATCTGATGTATTTATCTTCAGAGGAGGATGACTGAAGGTCTCCTGCCCTCCTGGGCATTATCACAAACAGGAAGACCATCTTCTGTGTATGGAACTTGAGATTTAAATTAAGCATTTGCTCGAAAGGCTTTAACATTAAGAATGACAGCACCATGTTTAGTTCCCACTTTGGTAGCCAGAAACCAAGCAGAAAGTGCAGCTGTAGCAGACCTTTTAAAAAGTCACACATAACTAATTACCAGTTTGTTGTGCTTTTCACACATTCACACGCATTAGTGTTTTTGAAAAAGTAAAGAAACTTTCTTGATAATGCCAAAACAAGCGCATGCAAATTGATTCCTTATTCAATCTCTTAAACAAACGTTATTTGGCTGATTTTAACTTTTTAATACGAAGTGATATTTCCTCATAGATGTTTCTGTGACTCCCCCAATGTTTAAACATGGCGTCTACTTTACCCCACTCCGAAGTCGTATGCACCAAGTACTGTAGTCCTACCGCAGATGTGCTTGTGTTTTTATCCTCATCTAAAATGGCATCAAATTTGAACACAGTAGACATAAGGAGGGAGTCACACTTCTAGGCAACATTAGGATACCACTCGTTACTTTTTTTAAATTTTTTTATTGTAGCATTCATTACCTCTCTTATGCTCCTTTGTCACTATTGTCAAAATTGTTTACTCTAGTTAGAAGGGCTGCCAACCTATAGACATGCATCTCCCAAATTCTTCATCTAACTACATACTTTGAGGCAGGGACACGAAGCCCTTTTCCTGGTAAATATGTTTAGGACTTTACTATCACCCTTGAAATAATTACCGACCACTGCAGCGGCGCTTTGATCTTTTTACTGTATTACGAGTTTCACTTATTCATTTTAATGTTCTAGCAGGAGTGGACAGCACTTGTGTCCATACATGCTATAATTTTGAAAATTTACCAACATCATAATATATGCTTTTTAGAAGTTTATTGTGAGTACATCGCCCTTCTTTGCTCATATTAACCTTATATAATCAGTCAGAACCTTATATAATCAGTCAGGGCCTTTTATCTATTTACTTATGTATTTCTAGTTGCGAATCTTGCATGTTTTTACTGTACATGACGATTTTAGGCACGTCTCTTTTGATACAGTTTTCCTAATGCTGTCTGAAGAGGGGTACCAGTATTTCACTTATTTGGCTACCGGAACTAGCAGTTTAACAAATACGTTAACTTTAGGCTACACTTTACCCTAATAGTTACGTTTTTTATTTCTGGCTATAATGGTATTTGGCCACCTGATATAGTGATTACTTTCTGCCTATACGAAAGGCACTGAGTTGCTCTGTTTCACTTGTTAAGCTGAATTGCAGCACTCCTTGTCCTACTTAGTTTCTCATAGCATCTCTAGAATATGGACGTTGCGAATGTTTTTTATTATTATAAGTCACTTCAGCATATAACAATATAGACATATACCCTTTACCAAGTGGTTTCTGTAAATTTTTTCTCATCCTTTACTACTCAGCTTCATGGTGTGTGGTTATTTATTCACAAGCACATTTTCCCTGACATACTAGCATTATGTTTATGTTCATAAAACGTTTTTTGATGATTATGGGTTGTAGAATAACAAAAGTATTGCTACTCTTTAGTCATAATGGATACAGTCTTGTTGTTTCGAAGTTCTTCTAGCCCTGATGAAGTCACAGGGCTATTCACTCATCTGAAGAAACATGTGTTGGCTGAAATCAAAAAGAGCAAATCAAGCACGAAAAGCTGTCCGTTTATTTCTGGAGAAAAAAACATCATAAGGCTCCTGAGAACATAGAACAACGTACAACTGATGAAAAATGTGTTGAGGATATATATTGGAGTGTGAACAATCCATGTATGCATTGAATGTAGGCCTGTTTCCAAGCAACAAGAATAGAATCCCTTTCATTTCTGCAAATACCTAGTGTTGGGTGAGCCAGCACTTGAGTTGGCTAGCACCTTCATACATTCCTGACACATGCTCAACTGTCCAAACTACTGGGCTGTAGAACAAAAAATCCGACTGAAATGCAGAATCATGCCCAAGCCCCTGCTCAACAAATAGCTGGTTGCTGATAACTGAAATGTATGATGCGTCAACATACCTGGGCAATTTGGGGAATTATATTGGCTGCTGCCACCAGATTCAGTAATCAACTTCACACCACAAGTCTCTGTGCAAACTGGTGCAGCACAGGTGTAAGTGGGAATATGTAAAATATCTATCCTTCCCATTCAACAGAAATTGCCATAGACCCTGGCTGTCGAAACCTGGAAGCAAAATTATTGCATTTGCTTTTTCTCCCCTTTGGGAAAACTGTCTATTTTGGAACACCCTACTGGCTCAGAGGGCATCCACCACCATCTGGTCCAGGTCACACTCTTGATTGCCCACCTACAGAGTACATCCTCACTGTTCCTTATTCCTGGCAGGAATTGTGTGTAGGAAAGTGGGTTTCTGTTGCAGTAACCCACCCACTTTTTGCCAGATTTCTGATGCACTTTGACTTGATGTGCCCTGGGTCCCTGCCAATCAGGTTCCCAGGGCCTGTACAAAACTGTACATTTGTACCCCCAATTGACACCTCTCTGGCCACATGTAAGTCCCTTGTAAAAGGTACCATGGGTACCAAGGGACCTGTGATCAGGGAAGGCCTCTAAGGGCTGCAGCACATATTGTGCTACCCTTAGAGGTCCTGTCCCTTAACACACACACACACTGCCATTGCAGGCTGCGTGTTTTGGTGCAGAGAAAAGTGAAGAGTCGACAGGGCACAATACCTGTGTGCCATGCCTGCAAACCACTACCTATGGTATAGGTAAGACACCCCTCTAGCTCGGGGCACTTCACCACTGGTGAGGGTACAGTTGCATGAGCACTGTACCCCTACAGTGTCTAAGTCAATTCTTAGACATTGTAAATGCAGTAAAGCCATAAAAAGTATATGGTCTGGGAGTTTGTCATTACGAACTCCACAGCACCATAATGGCTTTCCTGAATTCTGGAAAGTTTGGTAGCAAACTTTTCAGCATAATAAACCCACACTGATGCCACTGTGGGATTTATTATACAATGCACTCGGAGGGCATCTCAGAGATGCCCCCTGGAAAACAACCAGCCTCTGGTGGGTTCCCGGACTGGTAGACACCAGCCTGCCACCACGACACAAGTTTCTGGACTCCCTGGGCCCAGAAACAAACCTTTTCCTGGGCGCAGGTGTTCACACCTCCCCCAGGTCAGGAAGAGCCATCTGTGGCAGGGGAGCTTCAAAGACCTTGCCGCCTTTGTAACTCGACCCCCAGCCTCTCCTAATATCAAGAGTAGCAGGCCCCCTTCCTGTCTCTCCCCCTTTTGTAGCGGGAAGGCCGGTCGGGAAAAATTAGAGCAGTCCAGATGGTGTGCCCACCTCTGCCAACCCCACCCCTCAGGTGGGGGAGGAGAGGTGAAGACCACTCTTCAGTGCCCACCATCTTGCAGATGGCATGCACTCTCCAATCAGGATAAAGGATTGTGCCCACTCTCCCGCTTGGGGTGAGCCCACCTAGGGTGTAGTCACCCTAAGGTCAGTAGCCCATTCGCTTCTACCTCAAGACCCCTAAAATGCCACCTAAATATAGTATTTAGGGTGCAGCCCTGAGCCTAGAATACAGATTCCCACAACCTAGAAAGAAGAAGACGCACAGCAGAGGAGACTGCAGAGAAGAACTGACTTAGCCGCAGCCCTACCGGCCGTCTGCAGTTTCCAGAGATCCTGTGCCAAAAGTAGCCTTGTCCTGCAGCCAGCGACCTCCAGAACCCCTGGGAGGACTGACTGCCGTCAACAAAGACCAGATCTCCGGTGAACAGCAGCTTTGTTCAAAAGAATCTCCAAAGAAAGACTCTGCCCCTGCTGAAGACAAAGAAACCCGACGCCTGGAACCACCACTGTACCCGTCGCCTACGGCCCGAGTGGCCCACCGGTCCCTGTGAGGTCCCCCAGCGCTCCAGAGTCCGAGTCCACAATGGGTTGACCCCTCCAGGACTCCCCGACGTCGCCTGCAGCCTCTGCAAGGAGACCCCTCCCCCAACCAGCAGTGGCCGGTAAGGTGAAATCCGACCTCAAAAGGTACCCCTGCATCTAGCCGGCCTGCGCCCTGGAGAATAGGACCTGAGGTGCACCCACGTCCCCTAGCCCTCCAACTTACCTGCCCAACTATTGGTTCCTCCTGGGAACTACCTGGACAGAGCCTGCCGCCAAAATCCAAAACCAGCAACTCCCATTGAAAAGAACAGGGCACCCGGCACCAAATCAGCACTTTGCACCCGGCCGCCCCTGTGCTGCTGTGGGTGCACCTTGTGTGCGAACTCGGACCCCCCTTTGCCCTGAGCTTAACCCTAGGAGCTTTGCTCCCTCAACCCAGTGGCTTGCCTGAGAGCAGCCATCAACCGACGGTCCCCTAGCCCCATAGGCTAACATTGGGCCTCAGCACTCTGCACCCGGCCGCCCTGGTGCCGCTGAGGGTGTCTTTTGAGTGCATCCTTGACCCTGGGGGAACCGCACTTAAAATGCATTCGTCAAGCATTATGGTGCCCTGGGGAAACCCCACGAGGCATTCTCCACAAGGTTGCATTTAAGCAGGTAACGCGCGGGCAGAGTGCTCTGTGCTACCCAGAGAAGAGCCTGCTGTCTTAGAAAATACGTGGGTGTCAATGTGCTGTTTACTTTAAACATCATTCATGATCCAAGCTTATTTTTATAGTGCCTTGTGGCCGAGGTTTTAACCATAACGAGCCGGTCTCTGAATCTCCGGGTGCACCACGTGATCTCTAAGCGGGCCTCTCTCTGAACTATGCTTAGAAAAAATGTACAAATTCAGGCCCGGTAGTGCCCACACGTGGATTTGGGGGGCCGCACCTTGCCTGCGTTGCTTTTTTGCAGCAGGCACCACCAAACCGAAAGCACCACACAGTGACTGATTGGCCATCTGGGTGAAGCAAACAGTGAGGCGGCAACTTTGTATTTTTTTTATTTTTTTTTCGTACCTGCCGCCAGAGGAGACAAGTGGTGCTTCGTGCACATAACTATGCCACAAACCGACTTTGGTCGGCACCAGCAGCACTGAGGCAATTTAGCAGAGCAGCCCATGTGCTATGTACTCCATTACCACTGTGTTAGAAATGGGGGTCTCTAGTTGGCAAGGGCTTGCACCTTTGTCCAAGTAGGGACCCTTCTTCCTAGTCAGGATAAGGGAGTTACACTCGTAAAATAACCCCTGCTCACCCCCTTGGTAGCTTGGCACGAGCAGTCAGGCTTATTCTAGAGGCAGTGTGTAAAGCATTTGCACAAAACCAACAGTAATACAATGTAAGCACTACAAACGGACACCACACCAGTTTAGAAAAATATCCAATATTTTTATATACTTAAAACAAGACCAAATACGATAAAAATCCACTATACAGTACTTCAAAAATAGTTACTTCTCAAAATGTCTTTAAGTTGCAAAATACGTTGAAAAACACAGTTCGTACGAGTCGGTAGCTCGGTCCTAGCCTACCGCGATGCTGAAAACAACAGAGTCTCGCAGTTCCTGCTGACCGCGTCGGTACGGGCCAGCAACAGCGGGACAGATTCGTTCACAGTACCTTTCTTAGTGCGGCTCACACAGGCGTGCGAGTCGGTCTTGGCATCCGTTATGGTCGCGATTCATAATGGAACCGGTGCAAGGTGCGGTGTCCCTCGATGCGGTGCGAGCAGCGGCTCGGTGATGATCGTGCAGACGGCGTCGGTGAGACCAAGGCTGGCGGTGCAGGGCGAGTCGGTGCTCGATGCGGTGCTGGCAGGTTGCGGTGCGGGTGACAGAGCCGGTTGTGGCATCCGTCGTGGTCGCGATGCATAATGGAAGCGGTGCAAGGTGCGGTGTCCCTCGATGCGGTGCGAGCAGCGGCTCGGTGACGATCGTGCAGACGGCGTCGGTGAGACCAAGGCTGGCGGTGCAGGGCGAGTTGGTGCTCGATGCGGTGCTGGCAGGTTGCTGTGCGGGTGTCCGAGCCGGTTGTGGCGTTCGTCGCGGTCACGGTGCAAGGTGGAAGTGGTGCAAGGTGCGGTGTCCCTCGATGCGGTGCGAGCAGCGGCTCGGTGACGATCGTGCAGACGGCGTCGGTGAGACCAAGGCTTGCGGTACAGGGCGAGTCGGTGCTCGATGCGGTGCTGGCAAGTTGCGATGCGAGCGACAGAGCCGGTTGGCGGGAATTGGCGCTGGCCGAGCCGGACAGCTGTGCGTGACGAGTCGGTCACGGGTGTCGAGCCAGCAGCGACCGTGTCGGTGAGCCCAGGCCAGCGAGGTGAAGCGAGGCGATGCAGGTCGCGGTGTCTCTCGATGCGGTGCAGGCAGCGGCTCAGTGACTGAGTCGGTGAGACTAAGGCTTACGGTGCAGGGCGAGTCGGTGCGGCTTGCGGTGCCTTCGGGACACAAGGCCAGCGACGGAGTCGGTTGACAGAGTCGGTCGCGGTTCCCTCTTCTCTGTGGCAACTGAAACAGCAGTTCCAGGAGCGGTACCCAGAGGTTGGTGAAGTCTTTGCAGTCCCTGAGACTTCTTAACAGGAGGCCAGCTCGGTTCAGGCCCTTGGAGATACTCAGCACAAGCAGAGAAAGTTCAGTCCAGTCCTTTCACTGCCCAAGGCAGAAGCAGCAGCTGCAGGCCAACCCAACAAAGCAACAACACAGCAAAGGGGCAGTACTCCTCCTGGCAGCTCTTCCAGCTCTTCGTCTTGGCAGGTTCCTTGATTCCAGCGAGATCTAAAGTTCTGGGGTTTGAGTCCCCCTTTTATCCTCAATTTCTCTTTGTTCTCTGAAGGCAGAGAGGCCTTTGCCTAGTCCAAACCAGTTCTGGTCAGTCCTGGAGCACTTTGTTGACAAGTCTCCTTCTTTCCTTTTGCAGTGTAGGCCAGGGACATCAGACACACCACAGGAGGTGGAGCCAGCATTGTGGAGGGAAGGCACATCCCTATTCAGGTCCCAGGTGCAACTCCTCCCACCCATCTACATGTAGATCTTGCTATTCAGCCCTGTGCTGACTCACCCTGTCTCCTGGAATCCCCCAGCCCCTGTCACTCACACTCCAGACAAGGAATACACAACCTAGCAGAGGCAGGCTTGGATGGTTAGACAAGAAAATACCTACTTTCTAAAAGTGGTATTTTCAAACACAGAACGTTAAAACCAACTTCACTAAAAGATGCATTTTATCATTCTGAGTTCAGGCATACTAAACTCGAATTTCTACCATGTTCCCTGGGTCAGTTAGGATCATAGGATGTAATAATCAAACTGCCCATTCTGGCCTATGGGGAACAGGTAGCCTTGCAATAGTGAAAAACGAAGTAGGCTGTAATTCACTATCAGGACATGCCACACACACCAGGGCATGTCCTACCTTTCACATACACTGCACCCTGCCCACAGGGGTACCTTGTGCCTACCTTAGGGGTGACTAACATGTAGAAAAGGGAAGGTTTAGGGACTTGCAAGTGTGTGCACTTGCCAAGTCGACATGGCAGCCCCAGGCTGCGCACAGGCTCTGCAATGGCAGGCCAGAGTTACACTTTACGGGCTGTTTGCGTGGGTGGCACAATCCAGTGCTGCAGCCCACCAACAGCATTTGATCTATAGGCCCTGGCACTCGCAGTGCACTTTACTAGGGACTGACACATAGATCAAATAGGCCAATCATGGAAATACCAATCCATACACATTTTATACAGGAGCACTTGCACTTTCCCACTGGACAGCAGTGAGGAAAGTGCGCAGAATCATTACACCAGCAAAAACAGAGTCAAAAACGGGAGGTTAGAAAGCAAAAGTCAGGGGAAACACGCCAAAAGATGCCAAGTCTAACACATGTCCCCTCCAGCTGAAAGTAGGGAGAACTACCCAACCCCATTGGAGTTCTCTTCACTAAGGCGGAAGAACCTGGACAGACCATCTGCGTTGGCGTGTTCTGTACCAGGGCGGTGTTCCACCGTAAAGTCCATTCCCTGTAGGGAGATGGACCACCTCAGCAGTTTTGGATTCTCACCCCTCATTTGCATCAACCATCTGAGGGGCCTCTGGTCCGTCTGAACCCGGAAGTGAGTCCCAAACAAGGTATGGTCTCAGCTTCTTCAGTGCCCAGACCACAGCAAAAGCTTCCCTTTCTATGGCACTCCACCTCTGTTCCCTGGGAGTAGTCTCCTGCTAAGGAAGACTACAGGCTGATCCAGGCCCTCTTCGTTCAGTTGTGAGAGCACCGCTCCCACACCATGCTCTGAAGTGTCAGTCTGCACGACGAATTCCTTGGAGAAGTCAGGTGCCTTGAGCACGGGGGCCGTGCACATGGCTGCCTTCAGGGCATCAAAAGCTTTCTGGCAGGACTCAGTCCAGATCACTTTCCTGGGCGGCTTCTTCGAAGTCAGCTCTGTTAAGGGGGCAACAATGGTGCCATAGCCCTTAACAAATCTCCTATAGTAGCCGGTGAGATCTAAGAAGGCTCTCACCTCTGTCTGGGTCTTGGGGGGCTCCCAAGCCAGAATGGTGTCAATCTTGGGTTGTAGGGGCACCACCTGGCCGCTTCCTACCTGGTGTCCCAAGTACACCACAGAACCCTGCCCGATCTGGCACTTACTGGCCTTGATCGTGAGGCCTGCACCTTGCAGAGCCCTCAACACTTTCTCAAGGTGCTGTAAATGTTCTTCCCAGCTGGAACTGAACACAGCAATGTCATCCAGGTAGGCGGCACTGAAATCCTCCAGGCCAGCCAACACCTGATTGACCAACCTCTGAAAGGTGGCAGGGGCATTCTTCAACCCAAAGGGCATCACCCGGAATTGGTAATGACCTTCTGGGGTTGAGAATGCTGATCTCTCCTTGGCCCCATCGGTTAAGGCAATCTGCCAGTACCCAGACGTTAAATCAAACGTGCTGAGGAACCGGGCAGCTCCCAACCGATCAATGAGCTCATCAGCTCTGGGGATGGGGTGCGCGTCAGTCCTGGTGACGGCATTGAGCCCACGGTAGTCCACACAAAACCGCAGTTCTGGAGTTGCACCGGGTGCAGCAGCCTTTGGGACCAAGACCACTGGGCTGGCCCAAGGACTGTTGGAGGGCTCAATCACCCCTAACGCCAACATCTTAGAGACCTCCTCCTTGATGTTGGCCCTGACCCGGTCAGTCAACCTGTAAATCTTGTGCTTCACAGGAGGGCTGTCACCAGTGTCCACGTCATGGGTACACCAGTGAGTAACACCGGGGGTCAGAGAGAACAGTGGGGCGAACTGTCCCAACAACTGGTGACAGTCCCCCTGCTGCTCCTGAGTCAGAGTAGGGGAGAGGATCACACCCTCCACTGACCCATCATGCTCCTTGGTAGACAGGAAGTCAGGGAGAGGCTCACTCTCCTCTTCCACCCCATCATCTGTCGCCAAGAGCATACTCACTTCGGACCTCTCGAAGTGGGGTTTGAGGCGGTTCATGTGAAGGACCCTCAAGGGGTTCCTTGGAGTCTGCAAATTCACCAGGTAGGTGACGTCACTTTTGCGCTCCACCACCTCATATGGCCCAGTCCACTTGTCCTGCAAGGCACAAGGTTCCACTGGGGCCATGACCCACACTTTCTGCCCAGGTTGAAATTCGACCAGAGTGGCATTCTGGTCATACCACCTCTTCATTTCTTCCTGGCTTGCTTCTAGGTTCGCCTGAGCGAGTTTCCTGAAGCGGGCAGTTTGGTTTCTAAAGACCAGCATGTAACTAAACACATCCTGGGGAGTTTTCCTGGGAGCTGCCTCCCAGCCTTCCTTTACCAAACTCAGAGGTCCTCTGACAGGGTGGCCGTACAGGAGCTCAAAGGGGCTGTACCCAAGAGACTTCTGAGGCACCTCCCTGTATGCGAAGAGCAGGCATGGCAAGAGGACGTCCCACTTACGCCTCATGGGTTCTGTTAGACCCTTGATCATGCCTTTCAAGGTCTGGTTGAATCTCTCCACCAGACCGTTTCCTTGTGGGTGGTAAGGAGTGGTGAACTTGTAGGTTACACCACACTCCTTCCACAGGGATGTCATATACTTGGATATGAAATTGGTCCCCCTGTCAGAAACCACCTCTCTGGGGAAGCCCACGCGGGAAAAGATCCCCATTAACGCCCGGCCCACCACTGGCGCCGTCGTTGTCCTGAGAGGGATTGCCTCCGGGTACTGGGTGGCATGGTCCACCAAGACCAGGATGTACCTGTTGCCCATGGCTGTCTTCGGATCCAGTGGCCCCACAATATCCATCCCTACCCTTTCAAAGGGTGTTCCAACAACAGGAAAAGGTTGGAGAGGAGCTTTGACCTTCCTCCCACTCTTACCACTTGCCTGGCAAGTTTGGCAAGACCTACAGTGTGCATCTGACTGCCTTCGCATTTGGGGCCAAAGAAGTGGGTGACAAGCCTGTCAAAGGTCTTGTCCTGCCCCAAATGTCCTGCCAAAGGCACGTCATGAGCCAGACCCAGTAGGAAGGTCCTGAAGCGCTGGGGTACCACCAGAACACGGGCTGACCCAGGCGCAGCAACCTTAGGCTCACTGTATAGGAGACCATTCTCCCAGTAGATCAGATGTGACCCGGACTGATTACCAGCTGCCTGGTCTGCAGCCTGCCGCCGCAGACCCTCCAGAGTAGGGCACTCGTTCTGCTCCCTGCAGAACTCCTCCCTGGTGGGACCCCCTTCTTGCTGCCAATGGGTCAGCTCAGAGATGTCTCCCAGTTCGGCTACCTGCTCCCCTGTAGGCACCGGGCGTCCCCTCGAGGTCCGCCTCCTCCTGGTCCTTGGGAACTTCGGGGGCTGGTTTCCCACGCCCCCTGCCCTTCCTCTTGGCAGGGACTTGGGCCATTGTTCCAGGCTCCAAGTCCTCTTGATCACCCTTTCTGGCTGCCATTGACCGAGTAGACACGCATGCCCACTCTGGCAACCCAAGCATCTCCAAGTGAGACCTGAGCTTGACATCCTTCCATAAGGACTGCTCCAGGTCGTTACCTAGCAGACAATCTACAAGCATGGTAGGGCTCACAACCACCCTCAAGGGACCTGAGACCCCCCCCATTCAAAGGGAACCTGCGCCACCATACACTGGCGCTCAGAGTTGTCTACAGCAACTACTTGGTGGAATGCCCCTGGGACTACCTGCCTCTCAGAGACCAGGTGACACCGGACTGAGGTCACACTGGCTCCAGTATCTCTGAGAGCCTCTACCCTGTTCCCATTAATGGTCACCCAGGTGCTATATTTCTTTGTGTTAGGGGCACCTGGTTTCCTGCGACCATCTCACTGTCCCCTAGTGAGACAAGGGTCATTTCTGCGGGATCCCCACCCTCCTGTGGGCACCCCTCCTCCCCAAGCGCTACACTGTTATGTTATGTTATGTTAAGGATATTTATTAAGCGCTCGATTACCCGAGGGTGTCCTGGCGCTAGTTACCACTCCGTCGGCCAAAGCAAGAACAGGCAGGTTATTTATCAAACAGCCACGTCTTCAGGCCCCTCCTGAAGACCAGCAGGTCTGTTGTATTTCTGAGATGGACTGGAAGATCATTCCAGGCCCTGGCTGCCCCGCAATAAAGCCTCGGTCGCCCCACCTCACCCTTTTTGTGGCTGGAACTTTGACCAACCTGGCCCCAGATGACCGTAAATTTCTATTTGGTAAATACCACTTAAACTGTTGTTGTAGGTAAGCTGGTCCTCTTCCCTGAAGTGCTTTGAAAACCATGCACAGGGATTTAAAACGCACACGGTTCCTCACCGGGAGCCAATGTAGTTTTCTGATTTCGTTGGAAATTGGGGCAAACTTAGGGGTACCCGTAAGTAGCCTTGCAGCGGCATTCTGAAGCCTCTGTAATTTGTTCATAGAGCGTTCCATAATATTAAGGTAGAGGCTATTGCAGTAATCAAGCCTTGACAGGACTAGCGCGGAGACCACCGTTTGCCTTCTATCAAGTGGTAGAAATGGTAATATTTTTTTTACTGTTCTGATTACATGCGCTGTGGAAGAGGCAACGGCATTGACTTGGTCCCCAAAGTTCAGATTCTCATCAACTATCACTCCCAAGTTTTTGCCTTCTTCACAGGAGCAGGAGGGGACCCATAGATGATGGCCACCAAATCGGAGTCCAGAAGTTGACATCATTTCCGAATAGCACCACTTCCGTCTTCCCTGCATTCAATTTGAGGCAGTTTTCTTCCATCCAACTGCCCACCGATTTCATGCAGAGTTGGAAGCGGCTATCTATGCCCGTCTCCTGACCTGGGAGCAGGGACACCACAATTTGGGTGTCGTCCGCATAGGAGGTGAGCTCGAACCCAAACGTCCTAACGATGGGCCCAAGCGAAGAGACATAAACATTGAACAACGTGGGGCTCAACGATGAGCCCTGAGGGACCCCACAAGGTAAAATGAAGGGTTTAGATTTAAAATCCCCCAAGGATACAGTTTGTACTCTCCCTGTCAAAAATGACTGAATAAGTTTCCAGGCTTTCCCTTGAACCCCAAACGCCCTTAACCGGTCCATCAGAAGATCATGATGGACCGTATCAAAGCCGCAGAGAGATCCAGAAGGACCAAGGCGGCTTTGCCCCCTGATCCACCGCCTTCCTGATCTCATCTGTGGCCTTAATAAGGGCTGATTCTGTGCTGTGTTCCACTCTGAACCCGTACTGGGTGGGATCCAAAGCATGAGTCTCGCAAAGAAAGACACTTAGTTGTGTATTCAAAGCCTTTTCTATTATTTTGGCAGGCAAGGGGAGCCTAGAAAAAGGGCGAAAGCTGTTAGGGTCCTTGGGATCCAGACTGGGCTTTTTCAGAAGGGGTAAAATCGAGACCACCTTCCAAACTTTAGGGAAGTGTCCAGTTTCGATCATAGAATTAAAAATGGGCAGAAGTGCAGAGATGACAGGTTCCATAGCTAGTTTGGTCACTTCGGCCGGGCAGGGGTCCTGCGGAGACCCGGACCTTACTACCTGGAGCAGATTACGAATATTCTCCATTGATGGTGGGTCAAACTTATCAAGAGTGCACAGAGCCCTATCTTCATTGGCTCCAGACCTCCCAGCTTTGCATGGAACGTTAAACACTGAAAAAATGCTCTCCACTTTATTTAAGAAGAAGTCGGCCAGGTCATCACAAAGTTCCTGACTTGACTGCACCTTAGCTGGATGCGGCGAGGCCAAGTTAGAAACAGTCCTAAAAAGTTCTTTGGTCGACTTCTTTGCCAAATCAATTTGATTGACAAAGAACCTCTGCTTGGCCAGGAACACGAGTTGTTTGTAGGTCGCAAGGCTGCTTTTGTAGACCTTCTTTTCGGTTTCCCTATATTCTTTCCTCCAGCTCCGCTCGAGTTTTTTACATTTGATTTTTTCCAGCCTCAAGTCATCCGTGAACCAAGGGGCGGAGGGAGCAATTCTTCTGGGAAAAAGGGTTCTTTCTGGGGCCACTATATCACAGGCTTTCCCCAGCCAGTCCGTATATACCATGGCCCCTTCCTCTGGCCCTACAAATCCCTGGACAACAGTCGACTTAAGAAGAGTCTGGAAGACTTCCCCATCCACTTTGTTCCAAGCTATACCCAATACCTGCCTCTTACTGCAGGCCCCACTACTGCACTGGTCCCTAAGACCAATCTCAAATAGGACGGCCGCGTGGTCAGTCCAAACCAGGGGCAAAGCCCTGGTAAACCGAAGGCCAGGATGGTTTGAAAAGATCCCATCCAGGGTATGTCCTGCTACATGAGTAGGGCCGGTAACAATCTGCTGGAGGTCTGCGCTCTTCATTGCATCTGTTAGGATCATAGTATCCTGATCTAATGAAGCCTCAAGGTGGAAATTAAAATCCCCAAGTATAGTATAGGTCTCATTACCAATGCTATCCTCCAGCAGATTGCTGATGGAAGCATTGAAGGCACTCCTAGCCCCTGGTGGTCTATAAACTAGGATCCCTTTAAAAGTGTGATGAGGCGCTAGACAGAGACTAAAAAAAAGTGCTTCGCAGGCGGGGAAAGAAACAGGCCGAAAGAGCGTCTTCATAGAGCTCGGGTAAATCACTGCCAGACCGCCCCCTTTCCTGAGTGGCCTGTTCAAAGTATGGCATGAAAACCCAGTCGGAGTGGCTATCGCCAAGTCTGGCCCTGATGCTTCATCCGTCCAGGTTTCAGTAATAAAGGCCAGTTTAATTTCCCTGTCCTCGAAAAGCCTGGCACATTCAAGGCTATGCTTGATCAATGATCTGGCATTTAACAGGATACAGTTAAAAGCCGGCGTTTCTAGGCCCACTGTCATGTCTTTCGCCTCCTTTTCAATACTAATGCCTTGATAAAGGATATTTGGGAGTGTCGCGAGGCAATTTGGGCAAGTCATTGAAACTAGGGCCGGCTTCTCATCAAATTTAAGGCAAACATTCTAAACATTGTGCACCAGGGCCAACACTAGCCAACACTTTGGACTGTCCACCGGTGGGTGGCTGTGTCCCCTTTGGGCACTTGGGGTCCCCCTTGAAGTGACCCACCTGGTCACATGCATAACACTTGCGGGGGCCGGTCTCAACAGGCTTCCCTGTAGAGACCCCTTTCTTCTTATCACCGGGGGGCTGGGAACCTTTACCCTGGGTACTAGTTTGGGGCCCTTTAGAGAACTCCTGTGCTTTACCCTTGTCCCCCCCGCCTTTCTGCTGGGGACCCAGCCCACCTTTGGCTGAGTCTCCCCCAAACGCTTTCTAGTGGACCCTGGTACTCACCCAGCGGTCCGCCTCCATAGCAAGCTTCCTGGGGTCAGTTAGCTTACTATCAACTAGGTGCTGGCGCAGTTCTGCAAAACATAGACTAGACAAGTGCTCCCATGCAATCAAATTGTAGAGCCCCTGAAAATCTGTTACATTACTGCCCTTCACCCAACCATCCAGCGACCTACAGAACATATCTACACATTCCAACCAAGTGTTGGCCTCAGACTTTTTACTGGACCTAAACTGATCCCTGTACTTTTCAGGTGTGAGCCCATATCTAGTGAGGAGAGCATCTTTCATGTCAGTATAGATGAGGTCCTGCCCCTTACCCAAAGCTATCAGAGTATCCCTAGCTTCCTCTGGAAAGAGAGGCCACAACCCCGCTCCCCAGTTCCTTTCAGGGACCCCATTCATATGAATAGACGACTCGTACCCTTGAAACCACCTTTGTATGTCATCACCCTTCTTGTACTCTTTACCTACATTCTTGGGGATGTGTACAATCCTGTCTGTGTGTGCTGAAGAATTGCTGCCACCATCTGAGCCGGTTCTACTTTTTAGCTCCAGCTCCTTAATCATTCTCTCATGATCTAGTATCATCTTCCTCTCCTCCATGGCTATTCTTTTTTCTTCCCTCTCACTTTCTATTCTGAGTTTCTCCAATTCAAACCTCCTTACTTCCCGCCTGTCCTCCAGCTCCTCTGGGGACAAGCTACTGCTGCCTGGCCTGGAGTGCTCCCCCCCTCCCAAAAGCACATCCACCCTAGGAACAGGCTCCTCCACCTCTCCAGTGAGATCACCAGATTGCCCACTGGCACCTCTGGCTGCTACCCAGGCCCTCAGCGCCTTTTGTAGCTCATCCTTCCTGGTGAGGCCTCTGACCTGGACTTTCAGGTTCTTGCAAATCGATTTTAACTCCTTTACATTGTAGGCTTCCAATCGATCCTCCTCAAAGGCAATTTCTACTGATGCAATTGATGATACTATAGATTCAGGCATGTTGAAGTAGCAAGTTCAAACTGGCAAGATCAAAAATAGGCCAAAAAGAAAAAGAACCTGTATGTGGTACGTAATGGTCTGCGATATGGTAGTAGTGCACACCAATCACTGTAAGTCAAGTGCAAACACAAGTCCTATCCTCACCGCTGACAACCAATGTGTTAGAAATGGGGGTGTCTAGTTGGCAAGGGCTTGCACCTTTGTCCAAGTAGGGACCCTTCTTCCGAGTCAGGATAAGGGAGTTACACTCCTAAAATAACCCCTGCTCACTCCCTTGGTAGCTTGGCACGAGCAGTCAGGCTTATTCTAGAGGCAGTGTGTAAAGCATTTGCACAAAACCAACAGTAATACAATGTAAGCACTACAAACGGACACCACACCAGTTTAGAAAAATATCCAATATTTTTATATACTTAAAACGAGACCAAATACGATAAAAATCCACTATACAGTACTTCAAAAATAGTTACTTCTCAAAATGTCTTTAAGTTGCAAAATACGTTGAAAAAAACAGTTCGTACGAGTCGGTAGCTCGGTCCGAGCCTACCACGATGCTGAAAACAACAGAGTCTCGCAGATCCTGCTGACCGCGTCGGTACGGGCCAGCAACAGCGGGACAGATTCGTTCACAGTACCTTTCTTAGTGCGGCTCACACAGGCGTGCGAGTCGGTCTTGGCATCCGTTATGGTCGCGATGCATAATGGAACCGGTGCAAGGTGCGGTGTCCCTCGATGCGGTGCGAGCAGCGGCTCGGTGATGATCGTGCAGACGGCGTCGGTGAGACCAAGGCTGGTGGTGCAGGGCGAGTCGGTGCTCGATGCGGTGCTGGCAGGTTGCGGTGCGGGTGACAGAGCCGGTTGTGGCGTTCGTCGCGGTCACGGTGCAAGGTGGAAGCGGTGCAATGTGCGGTGTCCCTTGATGCGGTGCGAGCAGCGGCTCGGTGATGATCGTGCAGACGGCGTCGGTGAGACCAAGGCTTGCGGTGCAGGGCGAGTCGGTGCTCGATGCGGTGCTGGCAAGTTGCGATGCGAGCGACAGAGCCGGTTGGCGGGAATTGGCGCTGGCCGAGCCGGACAGCTGTGCATGACGAGTCGGTCACGGGTGTCGAGCCAGCAGCGACCGTGTCGGTGAGCCCAGGCCAGCGAGGTGAAGCGAGGCGATGCAGGTCGCGGTGTCTCTCGATGCGGTGCAGGCAGTGGCTCGGTGACGGAGTCGGTGAGACCAAGGCTTACGGTGCAGGGCGAGTCGGTGCAGCTTGCGGTGCCTTCGGGACACAAGGCCAGCGACGGAGTCGGTTGACAGAGTCGGTCGCGGTTCCCCCTTCTCTGTGGCAACTGAAACAGCAGTTCCAGGAGCGGTACCCAGAGGTTGGTGAAGTCTTTGCAGTCCCTGAGACTTCTTAACAGGAGGCCAGCTCGGTTCAGGCCCTTGGAGATACTCGGCACAAGTAGAGAAAGTTCAGTCCAGTCCTTTCACTGCCCAAGGTAGAAGCAGCAGCTGCAGGCCAACCCAACTAAGCAACAACACAGCAAAGGGGCAGTACTCCTCCTGGCAGCTCTTCCAGCTCTTCGTCTTGGCAGGTTCCTTGATTCCAGCGAGATCTAAAGTTCTGGGGTTTGGGTCCCCCTTTTTATCCTCAATTTCTCTTTGTTCTCTGAAGGCAGAGAGGCCTTTACCTAGTCCAAACCAGTTCTGGTCAGTCCTGGAGCACTTTGTTGACAAGTCTCCTTCTTTCCTTTTGCAGTGTAGGCCAGGGACATCAGACACACCACAGGAGGTGGAGCCAGCATTGTGGAGGGAAGGCACAGCCCTATTCAGGTCCCAGGTGCAACTCCTCCCACCCATCTACATGTAGATCTTGCTATTCATTCCTGTGCTGACTCACCCTGTCTCCTGGAATCCCCCAGCCCCTGTCACTCACACTCCAGACAAGGAATACACAACCTAGCAGAGGCAGGCTTGGATGGTTAGACAAGAAAATACCTACTTTCTAAAAGTGGTATTTTCAAACACAGAACGTTAAAACCAACTTCACTAAAAGATGCATTTTATCATTCTGAGTTCAGGCATACTAAACTCGAATTTCTACCATGTTCCCTGGGTCAGTTAGGATCATAGGATGTAATAATCAAACTGCCCATTCTGGCCTACGGGGAACAGGTAGCCTTGCAATAGTGAAAAACGAAGTAGGCTGTAATTCACTATCAGGACATGCCACACACACCAGGGCATGTCCTACCTTTCACATACACTGCACCCTGCCCACAGGGGTACCTTGGGCCTACCTTAGGGGTGACTAACATGTAGAAAAGGGAAGGTTTAGGGACTTGCAAGTGTGTGCACTTGCCAAGTCGACATGGCAGCCCCAGGCTGCGCACAGGCTCTGCAATGGCAGGCCAGAGTTACACTTTACGGGCTGTTTGCGTGGGTGGCACAATCCAGTGCTGCAGCCCACCAACAGCATTTGATCTATAGGCCCTGGCACTCGCAGTGCACTTTACTAGGGACTGACACATAGATCAAATAGGCCAATCATGGAAATACCAATCCATACACATTTTATACAGGAGCACTTGCACTTTCCCACTGGACAGCAGTGAGGAAAGTGTGCAAAATCATTACACCAGCAAAAACAGAGTCAAAAACGGGAGGTTAGAAAGCAAAAAGTCAGGGGAAACACGCCAAAAGATGCCAAGTCTAACACACTGGTAGCATTTTTCCAGCTGGTGACCAGGACCGAGCTTGATATGTGTGAAGTATTACTGTGTTTGGCAATCTACAGCCCAGGAAAGTTATCTCTCAGAAACGTAACACCACATTGTTCTGAAGGAGAGATGGCCAGCTCCCCTCACACTTCCATCTTCTCACCCCTATGTACACAGCCCGGGAACACCGCAGAGGCACCATTCAGTGAGGATGGTGGGTGGGGGGTCACTGAAGCCGGATCAACATGCGACATACCTTAAATTATTTTTGTTTACAGAATTACTCTCTAGAGTTGTACCTAAAACACAGAGGGCAGACACAAATTACAGTGGTATTTAATTGTAGGTGCTTCTGTGTCTGATCACCAGTATTTTTTTATGCTTGCATTATGTTTTCCGGGTTTTAAACTTCTATTGTGTTCCTCGTGTACTCGGAGGTTTTGCAACTCATGTGTGCGCCAGGCCTCTGCAAATAAATAATTAAACAGTACATCTAGTTTTGCACCAGACAGTGCTAAACCTGGATAGACTTCATCAAAATGAAACGTTGTCCCACATATGTTTTGTCCTTGTGTGTTACTGATCATACAAACAAAGAATTTGAAGTCTTGTCCTTGTGAAACTTTTGCCGCCTGCACAAGCCACAATAGTAATTTGCAACATGTATACTCTTCAAGGAGATGCAGAATCTAGCATTTTGAATCATGGTGCTTTAACTATGAACGATACGGACTATCATTATATTTCAAACATGAATATTATGATACATCAGACTCCTACAGTAGCTTTCATGGCTTTTCCAGATCGTGCAGACTTGTTATGTGGAATTATCTAGGGTCTGCCTTTAGATATATTACCGTTTTCCAAGCACAATCTGATTGTTTCTCATAGATGTGACACTCATAGGCAAATCTGGCTTTTTATTCCAACACCACTTGCATGTTGTGTCGAGGGGACCATGTATTTAAGAAGAAAAAAACACAATTGTATGTCCTAGAATGCAAAGTTTTGTTGGCAGAAAAAAGTAAGGGGTGTGAGTCACATGAAGTGAGGCTTTGAGACCAGGCCAAACAAAGGCTGATTTTGCTGGTTTCATAGTGTGGATGATTACTGCATAACTTGCATCACATTTTCCAACCTGTATGTGTTTGTAGTTCTTATACAGCTGTTGTAATTCTTGACACTTGAGTGAGATTTGAACTGATGGTATTATCTTTGAGACTGAATGTTATGACATCCTTTTAAGATAAGGGAGCACATAAGTTTGAGCCACTGTTGTCACGACTTGTCCATAATCTTGACCTCACTGGTTAAAGTCCTGGGGGGACCTTCTTTGACTTTCAACAATCTGAGCGGAAGGAAATTATTGCTAGTCTACTGTTGCATTTGTATATGATTTTGTTTTACATATAGCTTTAGTCTATTAATCATAAATTGCAAAGTGAGTAATCGATGGTTTAGCCTTGAGAATTCGTTTAACATTATGCATTCAGAGAATTGTAGTTTTCCTTGATTTCACTAGGCTTGTTAAAGTTATCAGACAAGCATGGTTTTACTGATGTTAATGTTTGCGGGTCATACATTTTCAAAAACATACTAAAGAGAACCTTTAGCATTATTTTAAATTCTGTGTACACATGTGTGTATTTCTGCAGGAGGGAGTTAGTTATGACAATCCAATAACATAACGGCCAGGTGGCTTTGTGTCTTATATGACTGACATCTTTGGCCAGTTCTTGATTTTTACCCATGATCACTTTGCATTCTGAACCGTTTTATGTCCGCCTCTAGATCATTACATTGCACAAAAGTGGACATTTTTTATCTTATTGTATGGCCATACCTGCTTTATTCCAATCATGATGAAGTGTCACACATAAGACATTAAAATGTCACACATAAACCACCAAAAACATGGAAATGTCACAGGTAGGCACTTGGCAGCCATGGGATTTGTCAGCATGGTCTTTGCCTTGACCTGTATCAGGAATACTCATGACGTAACAGACGACCGACAGCTCCCCACACTGACAAGCAGTGTGGTTTCCAAATCGGACCAGAATCCCTTGCTTTGAGTGAGCCTAAACCGGCCAAGGAAGCACGTGTCACCACTGGGACCTCTGGAGGCAGACGATGGAAAGGAAGCAGATCCACCCATTCTTAACTTAGTTCTGCATAATCACAGCTCTATAACTAATTAATAAAGGCACGGGGCAGTTGCATCACAGCAATTAATACTATAATTAAGCTGATCAGCGCTAGACTACTCCTTATTTGCAAGAGACTTAGACACTGACTGGCCGTTTCAAACATGCTCCCATGATTTCACTCACTTTATACAACTCTGTTACAGCTAGTTTATAATGTTTTAATTACATCACCAACAGAAACAGGAAGGCTAACATCCAGGAACCGAAATCTGAATACTGACATACTTGAATGCTAGCATAAATATACGCTAAGAAAAGTGCGAAGAAACACGTTGAATAAACTTTGCTTGCTAAAAAAGAATATTTGTAGTTATAAATACGAACTTACATTTTCCGGGAGCCTTTGAATCGGCCTTATGCTGACAGAAATACTTGGAGTTACAGGGTCAAAACCGTCCTCAAAGTCATCTATAAAAGAAATCAAGATTATGTAAGTATGCATAGAATAAAACACTATGTGCACTCAGTGAACTGCCGATCAGCGAAATCGGCTTCATAGCTCGAGAAAACGAATTTTACAGTCTGAATTGTAAACAAAGCTATAAAGCATGAAAAACATTCCATCGTCACAGAAGCCCATGTACCGGAATACATTACACCGCAGGGGTGGCTTTCTAAATGACTATGCCAGCCAATGATGAGAAATGACACTTTTTTGGCTAACTGGAGAGGGTAACCTACTCTTGGGAAGGCAGAAGTTTTGATTTTCTCATGACTAGAGATTTAAAGTTCTGTGGTCTGCCTGTCTGTCTGAGTGAAAACAGTTTGATGCGAGTTCTAAATACTTGTGGCCCCTGAGCCAGTTTTAAGCTTCCCAACTAAACAATCACAAAACGTAGAATGTTTTTAAGTCCCCAGTTTGGCCCTGCAAATGGACCTTTACTTTTTTAATACGCTAGGCAGGCCTATCAGCGTTTGGGCTACTTGGCCTCAGTTTTACAGACAGTGGGATCATGCAGGAGCCCTAGCTACTTCTGAAGTTGAGAATACAATTCCAATATGTCATTTGCTTCCCCACCTTTTTAAAAAGAAAACTACGATGCACGAGAATAAAAGCATGCAAACAAACCCGACAAACAGCCAGAGCAGACAATGGTACGAACCTGTGATGGCTATCATGAGATCAGACAACCTATGCATGGTATAACCAGCCAGAGCTCAAAACGAATCTGAAAACATTCAAAGATCTCCCATCTCAGGTGGAGAAAGGGTTGCATACCTTTAGCCCCTGACTTAGAGCCGGGATTCATATGCTTTGGAATTATTCTCTGCAGACACTGATCATCCACGAAAGCAATTTCCAACACTGTTAACATTACTGCACTTTAATGCCCAAAAAGCATCTATGTGCACAAAAATCAACAATAAGTGACAAACGGACACTGTCCCAAGACGGATAAACCGCAGCCCAGTAGAAGTGCCCTCAATGCAATGCACCAACTTAAACCCCCCATTTGAATTGCTTTTGACAGCATGCAAGAGGGATGTTGTGGGCCTCGTATGTATCTAGGGAAGGGACTCATTCTGAAGAACCTTTGTTGGCATTCAAATCAGGACCATAACCTCTACAGAAAGGATGAATGGTCTTCGGTAAAGCTGCTTTCCAAAGTTCAGCCAAGAGACTGTTACACGGAAGGGCTACTGACAACGCATCACATGTTATTAAAATGGCCAAGAGAGCGGCCGTTCAAAAGTCTGTTCACCTTCTGGTAAAAAACTGGATATAGGCCATGAATCAGCAGGATATGAGAGAGGTTTATCTTCTACTGCTGCATCATAAGCAACAACCTGTTTTGTTGATCTACCCAGTTTAGTTTTGTAAATAGAAAACCACAATGCATGGAAAGTGAGGACAGCTTCTCTAGCTGGAATAACTGGCTTGTTATTGTGAAATTTTGAAACCCCTTTTGTTTGGGAGAAGCACGGATATGTTTTTAGTCGCATTATCCTTTAGTGGAACACAGTTAAGAGAGTCCTTTTTTTAGGCACTGTACTATAACTTGACAATCAAGTTACTTCCACTGGGCACCTAACACCTCTAGCTAAGACTGCTGTGGAAGATTCGCTCCGGGTGAATGAGCACCGACTCATCAGGAGGTTCTTTCTTAGCCAATGCATAGCAAATTTTAATACTAGGGATGACCCATCTAGAGGTTGTGGTTTTTGGACCACTTTACCCTTTTAACAACCTGTATAACCAATCAAGAGCTGGCCATCTGATTTGATGTCTTTTGTGCGATTGATATACAAATCGACGGCTCTTCTACGGTCCAGCCTGTGCAGTTGTTCTTCCTTAGAAAGACAAGGAGGCGGATAGAATATTGGTAATGTGATGGATTGCCCCAGATAGACTGAGGACACCACTTTTGACAGAACAACCTTAGTTCGCAGCACTAACTTACCTCGGAAGAAGCATGTGAAAGGGGGTTGAAGCTCAATAAAATGATGAGTCGAAGTAATGCCAACCAAGAAAACTGTCTTGAGGGTTAGTAGTGTTAAATGTCTAATGTGCAGGGGATCAAACAGAGTCCCCATAAGAAATATCAGGTTCAGGTTAAGATCCCATTGAGGTGTGATTATTGGTACTGGCAGATTCATATTTGTCAACCATTTCAGAAATCTTAGAACCACCAGAGATTTGCATATGGAGGGTTGATCTAGTTAGTACTCAAAGGAACACCAGCAAGGCAGAGAGATACTCCTTGACCATAACTACAGTTGAACCTTGTTGAACCAACGACAGAGCAAACTGTAATACATAGTATAGTTTTGTCTTGAGAGGACCAACCCCTAAATTAACACACCAGGGAACAAATTTGTCCCACATCCTTGAATAAATCATTTTAGTAGAGGGGTAACATGCAGAAAGAATCACATCTACCAGCTCTGGTGAAAGCTGAAAAGTGCTCAGATAGCCCAGCTCAATGTCCACGCATGAAGGTGTAGACTTTAAAGATTGAGGCTCAGGATCTGCCCTACCAATAGGCAACATTTCTGTGAATGAGCATGTGACTGAGGAGGAGTCGGGCAGAAATGAGCCAGATCCGGAGGGCGGAGAGCAGAAGCAGTGAGGTGCGCGGGCGCGCCGTGTCGCTGCGGGGCGTTGCCCTCCACTACCCGCAGTCCCCTCTTCACTGTGCCGCTTGCAGAATAATTGGGGGAACCCCCCCCTTCCAAGCTGTGCCTGTGTTTCGCTAGTAGGCGCCCACTGGTGCTCAACGGCTCAATGACCGCACCTGACAGCATCGCTTGTCACTCTACGGCATCAGCTTTCTCTGTCTTTTTGTCCATGGAGTATTGCCGTCCTCTCACAGTGCAGCTCAGCCCCTACCATACGCCCATGCCAAACACCCGTCTCACGCTGTCACACTACCTTATATCAGTCTCCACAGCATACAACCTTCCTTTTAAAATTAACGATGCCAATAAAATGGGGGGATGACAAAAGAGAGCTGCAACCAGTGAAGTGGGAAGTGCTGTGAAGCACTGTGAAAAAGTGAAAAGCGAGCTTGAAGCATTGAGGAGCCGCAACTAACCACAATGAGCCACATTTTCTCTTATCTCATGTCAGCGACCTCTCCGTGCTTCCTGCCAAACCGACCCACTTTCCCAAACTGAAGACCTTTGGAGAACTGCTGGAGAGATTCTCGAAGTGCAGAGAATCAGACATGACCTACGTGTGTAATAGGTACAGTACCGTAGGGTTGTGCGGAAGCTGCCAGACCAGGCGCTAGTGCAGCTTGCTCACTGCTTAGTCCTACCCCGCCAAAGTTGTGTTATACTATCTACCCATCTGGCGGCTGGAGAATGAAAACTTGCTCTGCAAAAATCGGGCAACCAGAGTCCACATAACTTGAGCTCTACAGCCTTGAACAAATCAAGGGAACCTACAAGGGATCTATAAAAAAAAACTACTACAGACCCAACTGAGGGACAAAACGCAAAGCACACAGCCCAAGATATCTCAGCTGGAGTGGGTGTCAAGGTAGACAGGCTCCCAATGTCAAAATCAGTACCACCTGTATCAGCTGTGACAGTAAACACAAAGCAGCAATCGATTCAAGACTGTTTTAGGAGAAAAGATATCTCCTTTGGTATGCCTCTCAGCGTGAACTCAGAGACAATGACACTATTGTTGGAAGGGGCAACAACTAGTCCATCAAGCCTATCTTCGGCATCCACTGTGAATCCACTAGCTGCTACAATGACTTCAGATAGTACTGCTTTACCCTTGGGGTCTCCCTCTGCAGAAAACCATGTAAATCAAGAAACTACGGATTTAACTAATAATGCCGACACAGAACCCAGCTCTGAAATTGATTCGATCTATTGTCACGAGTCCAGTGTAGCAGGAAGCACGGACACCGACCTTGAAATTGATCAAGTTGAAACATCAGTTGACCCTTTTAATAACTCAATACCACTTGACCAACTGCAGGAACTGGATCTCTTAGGCAATTCAGACTATACTATCTCACATGGACAGGCTCTAAAACCCAATAATTCAGATCTAGGGTCAGGTCAAAACAACCAACCTTCGATCGGGGGAAAGCATAAATTTAAATCTTCGGTAGAGGAAGACCCACCCCCACTTTTCCTGTGTTGACCGCAATGGAAGCAATTAGTAATAAATTGTCACAAATGTCAGACATTTTAACAAATCAATCCTCACTACTATCTGAGCAGGTTGCATTTCTTAAACAGATTGCTGGGGAACTGGCGCTGATGAAAGAATATTCTAAAGTACTATCATCTATCAAACAAAACCTGAGCGAATTAACAACTGCCTCAAGCAATCTCGAGCGGCTGGACGATATTGTCGACTCTCTACAACTTCGACCAGTAAAAGTAAAAAACCTTATAGCGGATCCCACAAAGAATCATCTATCACCTTCTATAGCCGGAGGAACTGGTGCCTCGATTGAATCAAATTACTGGAGCCCCAACAACAATGTAACGCGAATTCAAGTATGACAAACTTTCCAGTAACCTCATCAGTCCCACAATCCCCACAAGCTGGAAAACCTGCTGAGTTGTCGACACAGGAAGACCTCCAAGACCTTCAAGAGGGCTTTGATCCTTACTTAAGCAAAAGACGCCTCAAGAAACAAAAACAAACCTAAGAGGAATTTAGGTCCCAATCAAGCAAATCCAGATCAAACCATCCTGGAGCCAAGGGAAAACTTTCCCATATTTAACAAACCATTAACAAAAACGGTTGCATGTAATACACGTGAACCTCAATTCACCATAACTACTGAAAATTCAGGAGAAGCAGACACAACAAACTTCAAGTAGACCATCTAAGTAAAGATGAGCAAATTAAAAATACTACAGTCGCAGTAAGGGAGCCCACTCCTACTTCACACATGGCAATAACGATATGCAGTGCCTCGGAGTGTCTGCCAACCATTACTCCTATCCCGATCATTTCAGCATTACTGTCTACCTCTACTACATCAATGGCAATAACGCAACCATCGTACAGCGAAGCCTTGCAGTCAAGGACGCATATTACATGTCCTAATAACAATCAAAAACACATTCAAACTAATGCAATTTTATCTCCAGTGCAAACTAATGACGCAAAGCTGCTCAAACTGATCATGAATGGCGTAGCTAGGATAGCAAAATCACTAGCAGCCAAGCCCTCCAACATACCTGTTATCTAATTCAAGTCCCACTCATGCATCATTGGTATCAAGAGAATGTCCAAGATTGAAATCGGAATCTAATGGATGTTTCTATCACTTGCAACAGTCAAATAGAGAGCAGCCACAAACGGCGGCTACAAACCGACCAAACTAGGGTGCTAGAACACCTACTCACAATGAGCAGCCCGCAATCAGGAGAAGTGCATAATGCACAAGTTACTTACCTTCGGTAACGATATATCTGTAAGAGACATTAGTTTGTGATAGATTCCATACCTTAGAATATCCCCAGGCGTCAGTCTGGATCCGGAAAGTTTTCGTCAGCAGTACCCCTGCGCGTCGGAAGGTGGCGTCGTGCGGCTCCGCGTTCGTCGTAGGCGTCGTGATTGCCGGGATGACGTCGTGGCAGCTACTTAGACGCCGCCCTCGCCCGCTGATGTCAGTTCTGTACACGACTTTCCGCGCCAGGAACGCAGAGCCATGCAAGATACTGACCACTGGTGCATTGAAACTAGGGCCCTGAAAGGGATGACCTTAACCCTCGAAATCAGTTCGCAGAACGGGGAGGATGGGGGCGGTAGGAATCTATCACTAACTAATGTCTCTTACAGATATATCGTTACACAAGTAGTAACTTGTGCATCTGAAAGAGACACGTTAGTGATAGATTCCTTACCTTAGAATAGATACCCCAGCAATACCAACCCCGGTGGTGGGTCTGCGAACCAAGATCACACCAGAAAGTCACGTAGAACAGAACGGCCAAAAAAGCCGTCTCTCCGGACTTGGCTGTCAAGGCAAAAATGCTTAGTAAAAGTGTGAAGCGAGGCCCACGTGGCTGCCTGACAGATGTCTTGCAGGGGGACACCACGTCCCAATGCAGTAGTAGCTGCTGTTGCCCTGGTAGAATGGGCGCGCAGCCCCACCGGAGGCTCCTTCTTAGCCAGAGAATAGTAGGCTTTTATACACAAGACGACCCAGTGGGAGATAGTCCTCTTGTGTACAGCCCGGCCTTTCTTGGCGCCTACGTAGCCAACAAAGAGCTGGTCATCCACCCGGAACTGTTGTGTGCGGTTGAGGTAAAGTGAGATCGCACGTTTTGGGTCCAGACGGTGGAGCCTCTCTTCCTCTCTGGAAGGGTGCGGAGGCGGAAAGAAAGTGGGCAAGGTGATAGTTTGCCCGATATGGAAGGCAGTAACAACCTTTGGCAAAAAGGATGGACGTGTGCGTAGCACAACCTTGTCCGGATGAACAGACAGAAAAGGAGGTTTACAGGAAAGAGCCTGGAGCTCACTCACGCGCCTAGCGGAGGTGATGGCAACCAGGAAAGCAGTCTTCAAGGTTAATAAACGAAGAGGACAGTTATGAAGCGGCTCAAAGGGAGCGCACATCAAATAAGTAAGAACCAGATTCAAGTCCCACTGTGGCATCACAAACGGAATAGGAGGGAAAAGGTGAGTAATGCCTTTGAGAAATCTATTTACAACAGGGGACTTGAAAAGAGAGGGCTGATGAGGTAGCCTGAGAAAGGCTGAAATTGCAGAAAGGTAGCCCTTGATAGTGTCCAGAGCAGAGCCCTGCTGGGCTAAAGAAAGAAGGAACAGTAGGACTTCAGAAAGAGGGGCAGAAAGTGGATCCACAGCCTTTGCTGTGCACCATGCCACAAATTTGTTCCACCTGCAGGCGTATACCGATTTAGTGGAGGGACGCCTGGCTGCCAGAATGACATCACAGACTTCAGGAGGCAAGTGAAATGGAATCAACTGTCGCCGCTCAATCTCCACGCAAAGAGGTGGAGACTGGACAGGTTCGGGTGGAGGACCGTCCCCTGCTGCTGCGACAGAAGATCCTCCCGAAGAGGCAGTCGGATCGGGGATCCACGCTCATACGGAGTAGCTCGGGATACCAAACTCTTCGAGCCCAGTCCGGAGCCACAAGAATGACTTGGGCCCGGTCGCGTCTGATCTTCTTCAGCACTCTGGGTAGAAGTGGTATAGGCGGAAAGGCGTACAATAGACGCAACTCCACTCGCGACGAAAAGCGTCGCCGAGCGAGTGCCGCCTTGGAAATTCCAACGCGCAGAACTGCTGACATTGCGCGTTCTCTTCGGTGGCGAATAGATCTAACCAAGGCTCTCCCCACTGTTGAAAGAGACCTTGCACCACCTCCAAGTGAAGACGCCATTCGTGATCCATCATGCACCTGCGGCTGAGTTCGTCCGCCCTGGCGTTCAAAGACCCTGCCAAGTGTTGAACCACCAGGAAAATGCCCTGGCATTCTAGCCACGTCCAGAGGCGCAGAGCCTGCTGACAAAGGGTCCACGACCCGACCCCGCCTTGCTTGTTGCAGTACCACATGGCGGTGGTGTTGTCTGTGAACACCTGCACTACTCTCCCCTTGAGGGAAGGAATGCTTTCAGTGCAAGTTGGATCGCCCGGAGCTCCAGAAGGTTGATATGGAGCCTGGACTCCGCCGGAGACCAGAGGCCTCTGATCTCCACCTCTCCCATGTGGCCGCCCCATCCCAGGAGGGACGCGTCCGTCACTACTGTGTGCTACGGTTGGGGAAGGGAGAGGGATCTGCCGCTGACCCAATGCTGGTTCGTGAGCCACCACTGCAATTGTCTGGCAGTGCCCTCCGAGATCTGGACGTAGTCGGACAGGTTCCCCTGATGCTGCGCCCACTGGAACTTCAGGTCCCACTGCAGAGCCCGCATATGCCATCTGGCATGATTGATCAGCAGGATGCTGGAGGCCAAGAGGCCTAGCAGCCTCAGGGTCATACTGACCGAAACCCAGGATAAGGGCTGAAAGATTGGAATCATAGCCCGAATATCCCGGACACGCTGTTCGGGAGGATAGACCCGAAACTGCGCCGTGTCCAGAACTGCTCCGATGAAGAGGAGCTTCTGAGAGGGAATCAGGTGCGACTTCGGCACGTTGATGGAGAACCCCAGCAAATGCAGGAGGTCGGCCGTAGTCTGGAGGTGGGAGACAACTGCTTGGGGCGAGCCCTCCTTCAAGAACCAGTTGTCGAGATAGGGGTAGACTGAAACCCCTGATTTGCGCAGATGAGCTGCGACCACCGCCATCACTTTCGTGAACACCCGAGGGGCGCTGGTAAGGCCAAACGGGAGCACAGTGAACTGAAAGTGCTCGTGGCCTACCGTGAACCGCAGGTAACGCCGGTGGGCCGGCAGGATGGGGATATGAAAGTAAGCATCCTGCAAGTCCAACGCTACCATCCAGTCTTGCGGGTCTAGGGCAGACGAGACCTGAGCAAGTGTGAGCATCTTGAACTTCTCCTTCCGGAGGAAGAGATTGACGTTCCGAAGGTCCAAGATAGGACGCAGGCCTTTGTCCTTCTTTGGAATCAGAAAGTAGTGGGAATAACAACCACAACCTACTTCTGGCGTTGGAACGTGCTCTATGGCCCCCTTGGCCAAGAGGGCCACAACTTCCTGCTGGAGAAGTGCCAAGTGATCCCCCGACATGCGGTGGCACTGAGGTGGCATGGCTGGAGGGGTAGTCTCGAAGGGGAGGGAGTAGCCCCTTCGGACTATCTGTAAAACCCACCTGTCCGAAGTGATGGCGCGCTAGTGGGGGAGGTGATGGCGAAGCCTGCCACCCACTGGCGTTTGATGGGCCTGAAAGGTCGGACTAGGAAGGTTTGGAGGCAGTGGGGGCTGGGGTGGAGGTGGACTGACCCTGCCGCTGGCCCCCTGAACCGCCGCGGCGGTTTCCACGTCCGCGGCCGCGCGTGGACTGTTGCGCCGGCCTGTGGCCCTGTTGCGAACGTGGTGGGTTGCCCCTTCCGCAAGCACGAAAGGAGCGAAAGGCAGAAGGCTGAGGAGGCCGTGTGGCCGAAAGGCCCAAGGACTTGGCCGTAGCCCGCGAGTCCTTAAATCTCTCCAAAGCACTGTCGGCCTTGTTGCCAAAGAGGCGAATGCCATCAAAGTGCATGTCCATCAAAGTGTTTTGGACATCCCCCGAAAAGCCAGTTGTCCTCAGCCAGGCGTGGCGCCACTGTCGTGGAAATCGCCCTGCCCAGCGAGTCGGCGGTGTCAAGGCCACAACGGATCGTGAACTTGGCTGCATATCTCCCCTCAGCAATAGCCTGGGAGAGTAGTGTCCGGGCCTCCTCCGGACACTGAGGCAGCACCTGCGCCACCGTATCCCACAGAGAGTGAGAATAACGGCCCAAGAGGCATGCGGTGTTCACAGACCGCAGCCCTAGACTGGCGGAAGAAAAAACCTTCTTCCCAAACTGTTCCAGTCTCTTGGATTCCCTGTCCGGGGGTGCGGAAGGGAATGCGCTTGGGGAAGCGGAGGCTTGGACAACCAAGCTCTCAGGGGTGGGGTGTTGGGAGAGGAAAATGGGGTCGCCCGGGCCCGGGCGATGGCGTCGTGCCACGTTCCTGTCCACAGGAGCACCTGTGTTGGGCCTGGACCAGGAGCCCAAAAGAACGTCCGAAAGTGCGTCATTAAAGGGTAGCAGTGGTTCCGCAGAGGTAACTGCTGGCTGAAGCACTTCTGTCAGGAGGTTAGTCCTGACGGCCACAGTAGGTAGCTCGAGGTGGAGTGCCTCGGCTGCCCTACGCAACACCACAGAAAAAGAAGCACCCTCCTCCGTAGCCACGGTAGGAGGAGACAGCATGCCAAGGTCTGGAGAGGCGTCCAGACCACTGGCGTCCCCCAACTCCTCTGCCCAGTCCGGGTCATACTCGCATTGAGCAGCGAGAGGGTCCTCAGACCCCTCCCAGTCCTCCCCTTCCTCCTCATGCTGTTGTACAGGCCTAAAAGGAGGAGGATGGACATAGGGAAACAGATTCCCAAACGGCGTCGGAATCGGCGTCGGTCGACACCCTCCCGGCACCGTCTCCACTTCGGGGCTGAAACCGGGGCCGACGTCGTCCGGCGCGCCGGGCGACGTGAAATGTGGTGCCAGTGGGGTCGACGTCGGTGGAGGTGTCACGAGGTCAACCGGCGTCGACCGGGATCCACGAAGGGATCCACGGGAGTCCTGTGGCGCCAAGGCCGGAGCTGACGGTGACGCCGGGGACTCTCCACCGGCATCAAAGTGCGAGGACTCCCAGTCGGGCCCGGGGGCCCGAAGGCGCACCGGAGGGGCCCGACGGCCCAAATAGGCGAGCCATAGCGGACAGGAATTCCTGTACCTGGGCCGGAGTCGCCGACGAACCCGGGAAAGGCGGGTAGGTCGCCGGCGACTGCGTAGGCTCCGCCGGAACCGCGGAGGTGGCACCACCCGCACCCTCAGCCGAGTTGCACGACTGGCGAGGGGAAGTCAGAACGATGACGTTTCTTCGACTTCTTTTGGCGCTTCGCCTTACCTGACCCCGAGTGCGAAGACTTAATTCGGACGATTTCCGATGGTGGTGGCTCCGCGACCGGTCCCTCAACCTCCCTCGGGACCGGGACCTTTCACGGCGCGGAGCCGACTGCCGGGCTTCAAGCAGCTTTCGGGACCGCTCCCGCAAAGACTTCGGTGCCATGGACCGGCAGTCGGGGCACGACTTGGGGTCGTGGTCGCGCCCCAGGCAGAAGAGACACACGCGGTGCGGGTCCGTCACCGACCCTAACTGCACCAGGAGTCGATCGACTCGAAAAGCTGAGACAAAAAATCTCCAAAAACGCAGTCAAAAAATGACTGGGGGTACCGCTCTCTCCGGATCTGCGCTTGCTGGCGCGGAAAAAGAAAGAACTGACGTCAGCATGCGAGGGCGGCGTCTAAGTAGCTGCCGCAACGTCATCCCGGCGATCACGACGCCTACAACGAACGCGGAGCCGCACGACGCCACCTTCCGACGCGCAGGGGTACTGCTGACGAAAACTTTCCGGATCCAGACTGACACCTGGGGATATTCTAAGGTAAGGAATCTATCACTAACGTGTCTCTTTCAGATACACTTTACAACATCATACAAATCAGAAGGCCCTCACAACATATCAAATCGTCAAAACATATTGAAGTTATAAAATTCTTTTGACGACCTAAAAGATCTTGATTCACAATCGTTAGCAACCATCTGCTTTAATGCTGTCACAAAAAAAACTCAGATTTAGAAATCACCTGAACTACATGGTGCATGCAAACCACAGCCAAAGGGTATGAGCACTGAGAGAGACCCTAACGGACTGGGTAATCATGGTCTCTCAACCCAAAAAGCTAAATATCCACATGTGCTCAGGAAATCACATAGGCATGTTGTGTCCCATAATATCTCACTGACAATCATCCTGCATTACAAAGGCCCAGATACAACTATGACATTTGAAAACTTACAAATTATAACAAAAGGAACCACACCTAATATGCGATCAATTTTATGGCTAGAGAACTTCCGACCAATAAATCAATCGCCACTCCCAACAAACAATCAGTATACCTAATGCACTGAGAACACAGGAATCATTTTACAAATAATTTTCTATTATATCTTGGAATATCGCAGGATACCACAGGCAACTGAATCACTCGGGCGGGGGTGGGGGGGCAATTGGCAAACTTCATTCAAGATCATTGTGCATTATGTTTTCAAGAAATGTGGCAGCCATCTACCTAAACAATCTCAAATTATACTACTCACGAAATCAAAGCAAAAAAATACAACCTTGGGAGACTGAGTGGTGGGTTGGCAACATTGATCAATAAACTCTGCATGAAAAGTATACAATTAAAATCATCTTCGGAATATATTTTAGCAGGCTTACTTATAAGCCAATCTGCTGCAAGGTTCCTGACCATAAATATTTACTTTCCGCCTCATCCCGTAAAAAATAAACATAAGTATTATGACATTTTAGAAGAGCTGGAGTAATTAATGAAAACGTATGGCCAGCTATTTGTAATTATTACTGGGAACTTCAGCCACAATTTATTCCCTCCAGCGATTCACTCCCCATCTACAGAGGACCCAGACTCAAGTTATAATACCCCTCACCCAAAAATCATATGGCAGGAAAAAACAAAAGGGTCCCAAAGCCCAAACCAGATTTACTTAAAACCTCCTCACAGATTCTGGATATAGAGCACTTAATGGGAGATTTGCTGTTGACCAGCCCGCCAAACCTACATCCGGGGTCCAATGGCATCTACCATCATCGATTACACCTTTGCCCCTTATACAAACTATCACCTTTGCAAAAGCAATGCTATTATTCTTAGACCTGAGAGTGACAATGACACTCAAAAGGCAGTTGTTAATGTAAAACTAGATCAGCTATAAACTTGGACAACAGCAAACAGTAACCATATGATCGCCGTCAATGGCAAGAAGTTCAAATGGAACAGCATTCTGAAAAATAAAGCTTCTAATTTGTTTGGAGCACTGCAGCCACTAAGCTCATCTTTTAAAAATGAACATCCCAATCTTGGGGTTAGTGATGTCTGGATGAACACCTGGCAATATACATTAGATTCCATACTGTCTGACCTGATGACAAAGTTACCGACTGTACGGCGAAATATTCCTCATTCAACCAGTGTTCAGCAGCTAAGCGAGGCAAAAAAATAGTCTATCATGAGATACTGCAACACACTTTAAAATGACCTCCTTCTAATGATAGTGATGAAAGAATTGAAAAATACTCAAATAAAACAGGACGGCCAAGAAAACGCTTGGGCCAAATTGTTGTAAGCCACCTTGTCTCGAAATGAAAGAGCCTTTTGGACTTTGGTCGGTCAAGGATCAGGATCGTATCAGCGGCCAGACGACCTGTTAATATCAAATGAAAAGTGGAAAACACACATGAAGTCCCTATATACAACAGCTATCAATGGCTCATTAGAATTTCCAAGAAACTTTGCAACATATCCTGACATCGTGAAGGAGAAAATATCAAAATTAATAAGAAGCTCTGCTTTTCAAAGCGGCCGGTCCAACTGGCATACCGATAGAACTTGTCAAATTAGATGTGTCCTTCTGGAGTACACTTTTGGAACAGTTATTGGCAGGTTTACTTATAAGCCAATCTGCCGCAAGGTTCCTGATCATAAATATCTACTTTCTGCCTCATTCCATAAAAACCAAACATAGTATTATGAAATTTTAGAAGAGCTGGAGTTATTAATGAAAACATATGGGCAACTATTTGTAATTATTACTGGGAACTTCAACCAAAACATGTTCCCTCCAGTGAGTCGCTTCCCATCTACAGAGGACCCAGACTCAAGTTATAATATCCCTCACCCAAAAATCATACAGCAGGGAAAACAAAAGGGTCCCAACGCCCAAACCAGATTTACTTACAACCTCCTGACAGATTCTGGATATAGAGCACTTAATGGGAGATTTGCTGAGGACCAGCCCGCCAAACATACATCCGAGGGTCCAATGGCGTCTACCATCATCGATTACACCTTTGCCCATTATACAAACTATCACCTTTGCAATAGCTATGCTATTATTCTGAGACCTGAGAGAGACCATGACTCTCAAAAGACAGTTGTTAATGTCAAACTAGATCAGCTAGAAACTCGGATAGTGGCAAACAGTAACCATATGATCGCAGTCAATGGCAAGAAGCTCAAATGGAACAGCATTCTGAAAAATAAGGCTTCTAATTTGTTTGGAGCACTGCAGCCACTGTGCTCATCTTTTAAAATTGAACATCCCAATCTTGGGATTAGTGACGACTGGATGAACACCTGGCAATATACATTAGATTCCATACTGTCTGTCCTGATGACAAAGTTACCAACTGCATGGCGAAATATTCCTCATTCATCCAGTGTTCAGCAGCTAAGTGAGGCAAAAAGGGTCTATCGTAAGATACTGCGACACACTTTAAAATGACCTCCTTCTAATGATCGTGATGCAAGAATTAAAAATCTGAAGATTGCATTCAAGAAGAAAAATACTCAAATAAAACAGGATGGTCAAGGAAACGCTTGGGCGATTTTGAACGCCACCTCGACTAGAAATGAAAGAGGCTTTTGGACTTTGGTTGGTCACGGATCTGGATCGTACCAGCGGCCAGATGACCTGTATATATCAAATGAAAAGTAGGAAACACATATGAAATCTCTATATAAATCATCTATTAATGACTCATTCGAATTTCCAAGAGACTTTGTAATATATCCTGACATCACTAAGGAGGAAATATCAAAATTAATAAGAAGCTCTCGCTCTTCTAAAGTGGCTGGTCCAAACAGCATACTGATAGATCTGGTCAAATTAGATGTGTCCTCTGGAGTACACTTCTGGAACAGTTATTTTTTAATGGAACCCAGTCTGGGCAAGTTCCATCCTCTTGGGAAGGTGCAGTAGCTCATCCATTTTATAAGAGGGGCCCTAAGCAAGATCCAACAAGCTACAGATTAATAGCACTTCTAGACTTTGAAGAGAAGCTATTTGCCAACCACCTAATAAATAAACTGAAGAATTGGGCCGAGGAACAACTTCTAAAACTATTAGCACAAACCGGTTTCCACACTGGTTGTTCATCTGTTGACAAGATTATGGCACTCACTCTACTTGCAAAAAATCAACAACAAACAAAACAACGTTATATGCCTGTTTTGTGAATTACTCCACTGCATTTGCCAAAGTGAATCTGCAAAGGTTATGGGCTAATCTCAAAGTGGAAAATCAATCCTTGTTTGTTGCATTTTCTTGTCGAACTACATACTGAGACATCACTCCAGGTAAAGTTATCCACCGACAATACCTTGACATCTAAATTCTGCACAGAGAATGGCCTCAAACAAGGTTGTATTCTGCCCCCCTTATTATTTTCCTTGTACATCGACAAGTTAACTGAGTCGTTGGAGTCAGATCAGGGCATTCCACCTAAGTTGGGAGGTCCAAAATTTCATAGCTGTCCTATGCGGACGATTTGGTGATACTGTCACAAACGCCATAAGGCCTACAACATCAATTAAATTCCCTGAACAAATTCAACTTGGAGAACAAATTAATTGCTAATTCCATCAAAAACTAAAATCACAACTTTTGGAAAGAAATCCAGGCTTGCAGGTTGAGTCCTAGGAGATGCTACGATTGAAATGGTCAAACAATAAGATTATCTTGGGGTGATATTTGACAGCAAGATATCATGGTCTAACCATCTACCCATCAGAAAACTCAAGTATCACTAAATCGGTCATAAGATTTGCAAACTTGTTTGATGGCAAAGCAATCAAGTCAAAATTGAAAGCATTAAATAGATACTTATACCATACCTGCTATATGCATCTCCTGTGCAAAAATCACAAGACCATTGCCAGTCTTGATAAAATGTTTACGCAATGTGTACGGAATCTGCTTCATCTCCTCACAGCTACTCCTCATTGTATCATCAGGCTAGAATTAAGTCTAAAAACTTTAGTATCACTTCATTACAGGAGCACCCTGAACTACTTCTGTGACTGTGCAAAAGCGGATCCATCATTAAAATTCTCAATCCATTAGGAAGTAAGAAGAAAATTACATATAAGGACTTACAGTTGTAGGTTTAACCCTCAAACGTAGAAACTTACAAACTACCCGACCTAGAGTCACTGGCACAGCAAAATCGACCGGCCCAGAAAAATCTACTCTGTGGAACTTTTACTCTTAGACAGAGGGACTCTGACTTGGCTGAGGTTAAACAATGCAATCACATGGACTTAGTCTTTGATACCTTTTCCTTACAGAGCCAAGAGTATCTAGGGTCAAACTTGCCTGGGTACGTTAAAATTAAGTTTTTAAGGTTCAGACTGTTTTATATCCTGATCTATGAATTTGATGGAAAATGGAACCCAGTATTCAAAGATAAAACTGCTTGTCGACTTTGTGGGCTCACAACCGTATCTCTTCTGCACGTTTCATGTATTTGCCCCAATCTCTTGTATTTAAGAAAAAAGTATTCACAACCTATTTTTAATAAGGCAAAATTAAGATCAACTGTGGAGGCAGTTAGATACTGTTTTAGTGTTAGGGAAGATAGTGCAATAATAATGCTAATGACATTTCTAGACCAGGATTATAAAGCATTAACCTCATGATTTCAGCACTCATTTCTATACCCTGACATGATTCCATTTGTATCTAGATTAAAGCAAGTTGTTTTTATACATTGAACTTAAATCATTTGTTTCTGCATATTTTGTGCATTTGCAGTAAAGTATTGCGTTGAGAAAAATGATCTCCCAAAGAGTCTCAAAAAGCCAAATAAGATCTACTGTAGAGGCTGCTCGAGACTGTGATCATGTCAGGGACAATAGTGCAATAATAATGCTAATGATAATATTAGACTAGGTTTACAAAGCATTAATTCTGTAATTGAAGTAAATTGTTTTTTATATTCTGAATTGACTTCATTTGTATCTAGACTTAAGCAAATTGGCTTTATACATTAATTTCAAACCATATGTCTCTGCACAGCCCCAAAATCTTGCATTTAAGAAAAAGTCAGTGATTCTCAAAGTCAAAATAAGATCGACTGTATCGGCTGCTTGATACTGAGATAATGTCAGAGAAAACAGTGTAGTAATAATGCCAAAGAAATTCTTAGGCAAGGCTCATAAAGCATCAACTTTGTGATTTAAATATATTGCCTTATACTATGATTTGAACACACATGAGTTCAATTCATAGTATAAGGCAATATATTTAAATATATATATAAAGCCAACTGTTTTTATACTTTGATTTTAAAGTACTATGATCTTTACCGATCACCTGATACTTCTGCTGATTGGGATGTTTTATACTTCTTATTGTAATATTTTGATTAATATAATAAACTTATATTACTATTCCTACTACCAATAGGGATAACACATCCACTCTGAGCGATAAATGAAGAAGGGCTGATACACTGAGGTCCCATAGGTCTGTGTACTACACCCTTCTTGGCCAGTCCGGAGCAATGAGAATAATTTGGGCCCAGTCATAGCGAATCGTCCTCAGAGCTCGAAGAATCAAGTGTATGGGAGGAAATGCATAGTGAAGCCGAAACTTCCACATCAACTGATATGTGCCCGCAAGGCTTACCACAACAGATACTGGAGGGAGGAGATTTTCAAGCAATGAGTATTGTTCTGAGTGGTGAATAGGTCCACCTGAGATATGCCGCAAAGGTCAAAGAGATCCTGGACTATCTCCATGTGCATGAGTCACTTGTGGTTGGCAAGATGATGTTGGCTCAGGCTGAGTCTAGTGTTCAAGGATCTTCCAAAGTGATTGGCCACCAGCCATAGACCATGTTGATTCATCCAGGTCCAGAGCCTCAGGGCTTCTTGAAAGAGAACCTGAGAACCTACTCCTCCCTGTTTTTTAGGTACCACATCCCAATCATGTTGTCCGTTAAGATCTGGACTGACTGACCTTGAAGGATAGGGAAGAAAGCCTTGAGCACCAACCAGATAGCCCTCAATTCCAGTAGACTGATGTGCAGTTTCAGCTCTTCTGTAGACCAGAGGCCTCTGATCTCAAGATCCTCCAGATGCACATCGTTTGAAAGCGGAAGCATCTGTCACTACCATGGGGACTGCTGAAGGGAGACAGAAGTGTCTTCCTCAAATC
Source organism: Calotriton arnoldi (assembly GCA_963921515.1). Lineage (NCBI taxonomy): Eukaryota > Metazoa > Chordata > Amphibia > Caudata > Salamandridae > Calotriton > Calotriton arnoldi. The sequence goes on along the minus strand of CAWUFW010000074.1, from coordinate 4,902,150 downwards.
AGGTTGCCCTCTTTTCCTCCATCAGCTCAGCTCTGCTGCAGCATCCCTGGGGACCATAGTGAATTCTGTCAAGTCTCTGTGATGTTGGAAACACCGCCTGTGAAAGCACCACTGAAGAGCCTTCATGGGTTAAGGTACATATTATGTAATGTGAATTTGTAGAGCACAGCTAATCACACATGAATGAGGGTATCCGAGCGCCAAATAGGGCAGGCCTGAGTGGGGAGGATTAGATGATGCCTGTTTCGTCTGGAAGAGCCATGCCTTGAGGTCCATGAGGGAGGGGGAAGTTCTGGGGTCTATCGGGATATCGTTCCAGGCCTTGGCTGAGGTAAGAGAATGAGTGTCCATCACTTCTGGTCTTCTTGATGCAAGGGTGGTGAGCTCTTCCCTGTGACCAGATCAAAAGTGTCTGGAGGGTTGGTACAAGTTGAGGCGGTGGCTAAGGTAAGCTGGACCGGGGTTGTGGAGAGCTTTGTACGAGTGGGTGAGTAGCCTAAACCTACATTTTTCCTGGACTGGGAGCCTGTGGCGATTGTTAAGATGTGGAGAGATGTGGTTATTTCGCTGGATGTTCAGGATGAGTCTGTAGGCGGCGTGTGTGACCAGTTTGATGCAAGAAGCCAACAGATCAAGCAATTACAGGACCTTCAGGACCAGTTCAAATGCTCCCGCCTGAAACACTGGAACCATGTCTTGCATGTCCCAGATCCTCAGTCGAAAAGATACGGCCTGAAGCTTTTTATAGTATCCAGTACTGTTCCAATGAACAAGAGGTGCTGGGAGGGCTTTAGGTGATATTTGGGCGACTGATCAATTCGAACAATCAGTGAAGCTGTTGAGAGGAGATAACCTTGATCAGCCTGTGTAGGAAAGTGCCCCCTTTTGCATGGTTACCCCCCACTTTTTGCCTGATATCTGATGTACTTTGACTGAATGTACACTGGGTCCCTGCTAATTGGGTTCCCAGTGCCTGTGTTCTTTCCCAAAACTGTACATTTGTTTCCACAATCGGCACACCTCTGGCCCACATATAAGTCCCTTGAAAAAGGTACCACTGGTACTAAGAGCCTTGTGACTAGAGAGGATCTTTAAGGGCTGCAGCATGTATTGTGCCACCTTCAGAGACCCCGCACCTAACACATGTACACTGTCATTGCAGGCTGTGTGTTTTGGTGAAGATAAAACTTACGAGTCGACATGGCACACATCCCTGTGTACTATGCCCACAACCAGTGCCTGTGGCATAGGTAAGTCACCCCTCTAGCAGGCCTCACAGCCCTAAGGCAGGGTGCACTATGCCACAAGTAAGGGCATAGTTACATGAGCAATATGCCCCTACAGCGTCTAAGTCAATTCTTAGACATTGTAAGTGCGGTGAAGCCATATTGAGTACATTGGCTGGGAGTTTGTCAATACGAACTCCACAGCTCCATAATGACTTTACTGAATGCTAAGAAGTTTGGTATCAAACATCTCAGCACAATAAACCCACACTGATGCCAGTGTTGGATTTATTTAAAAATGCACTCAGGGGGCATCTTAGAGATGCCCCCTGAAAAAAGACCAACTCCCTAGTGAACAGCTGACTGGTCTGCACCAGCCTGCCACACACAGACATGTTTCTGACCCCCTGAGGTGGGAGCCCTTGTGCTCTCGTGGGTCACAAACAAAGCCTGCTTGGGGTGGAGGTGCTTCTCACCTACCCCAAGCAGGAACAGCATTCAGAGGGGTGAAGGCTTCCTGCCCTTTGTTATGCTGACCAGGGCCTCTCAAGCTAGTGGAGATGCCCGCCCCTCGGACAAACCCCACTTTTGGTGGCAAGGTTGGCGGGAAACTTAGTAGTCAGGAGAGGTGTGTCCCCTCTCAGCCAGGACCACCCCTAAGGTGTCCCAAGCTGAAGTGACCCCCCCTCCTTAGAAAATCTTAGCCAATAGGGTTAGCCAATAGGGTTACATGATGCCCCCTCCCCAAAGGGAGGGGACATACCAAGGGTGTAGTCACCCTAAGGGTAGGTAGCCAATTGGCTACTACCTGCCAGTACCAGTAAAGCCCCTAATTGCAGTATTTAGGGGCACTTATGAACTTTAATCCTCAGATTTCTGCAACCTACGAAGAAGGACGAAGAAGATGCTGTGCAGCAAAGCCTGAAGATGACTACTGCATGGCCCCAGCCCTACCAGCCTGTCTCTAACTTAAAGACCCTGTGAAGAAGACTACACCTGTCCTGTGGCCAGTGACTTCCAGAAACCAGAGGAAGACTGCCCACTCTTCAACAAAGACCAGATCTCCTGAGGACAATGGTCATGTCCAAAAGAATCCAACTACAAGGACTCCGGACCCAGCTGGAACCGCAACTCCTGTCCACACTGCACCCAACGCCCACGGCCTGAGTATGAGTAACTCACCTGTCCAATGAAGTCTCTCCAGCGATCCTTACCTCGACTCCATCAGTGGCTGACCTCTCCTGGACTCCATGAAGACGCCTGCAGCCTCTTCATGATGGGTCCCCCTGAACGCGGCCGGCTCCGGATAAGAAAATCCGACACTAAAAGGCACCACTGCATCCACAGTCCCCCTACTTTGGGGAGCCCAGCCGACATTGCCCAGGCGTCTATCGACACCTCAATTTACCTGCCCAGTTGTTGGTCACCTTCGTCCAGCCTCCTGGTATGAGCTTCCAGCCTCTTTGTGCAACTGAGATTCCTCCTTTACTTGCACTGGGCGCCAGATGCTAATTTGCACCCTGCACCTGGCCGCCCGTGCCGCTGGTGGTGTTTGGTTGCTGTTGCCCTGTGCCCCCCCCTGTGCTTGCCTTAACCCCCGGGGCCTGTGCCCTGAAAGGATTAGTTACTTACCTGTAATCCTAGTTCTCTTCCAGGGGTATACTCATCAAAGTCATAAGCACTGAATTATCCCCGCCCATCTGCGGGATCCCGGAGCATATAGAAATATACATATATATATGAGTATGTTGGGGGATCACAAGTGCATAGCACTTCCGCGACATACATATATACATGTATATAAATACATAAATATGCAGCCTAACAAATTCCAATAAGGCAAAATGCCAAAATTACAAAGGTTTTCCCTGTACAGACAATCTCCTATATACACTCTGTAATAGAGAACATACACTGTAATAGTGTTATGCAAGAAAAACCTTTATTTTCAGAGAAGAAAACATGTAATAGCAGGCAGTTGGCCCGTAGGCTGCATAGCTGAATAAATATCACCGTACAGTAAAACACTGGCACCTTGCCTTTAAGGCTTCCAAGAACTTGGACACTTTGCCTTTAAGGCCTCCAGGAGACCCTCTGCTCCCATCATGCACCACAGGTGACAGTTAGGTCAGTTCTTTTTGCACGGTGTACTAACTTGTAACAATTACTAAAAAATGCTCGTCCGGGGAGGCGGGAGGGTTGCTTATGACTTTGATGAGTATACCCCTGGAAGAGAACTAGGATTACAGGTAAGTAACTAATCCTTCTCTTCCAGGGGATACTCATCAATAGTCATAAGCACTGAATAGAGTAGCAAGCCCATACCCACTACCTCGCGGACCGAGCAAATAGTATTAAAAAACAGATCATCTTAACATGACATTAAGCAAATAAATTCCTCAGTGAGGCTTGTCCCACTGGGGCATCCTCCTGAGCATCTGAATCTAAACAGTAATGGCGAGAGAAAGTATGAACAGACCGCCATGTAGCTGCTTTGCAGATTTCTGCTATAGGGACGTTCCTGAGGAGGGCCGTAGTAGAGGCCTTTCCTCTGGTTGAATGCGCTTTAGGCCTTCCCTGAAGAGACTTATTAGCTAATTGATAGGCTAGAGATATGCAGGAGACTATCCATCTTGAAATAGACCTTTTAGAGGATGCCAATCCTGTATTAATGGGGCCGTAGTTGACAAACAAGCGGTCCGTCTTTCTTATTACCTTGGTCTTATCCAGATAAAACTTCAACACCCTCTTAAGGTCTAACGAGTGTAAGGCCCTTTCAGGAGGTGTAGAAGGATTAGAGAAGAAGGTAGGCAAAGTGATAACCTGATTAATGTGGAAATCTGAAACCACTTTTGGCAGAAAACTTGGATGAGTTCTGAGAACTACCCTATTTGAGTGAAAAACAGTGTAGGGTTCCTTACAACATAATGCTTGTATCTCGCTGACTCTACGAGCCGACGTGATAGCAACCAAAAAGCCACTTTCCAAGACAAGTGCTGCAAGGAGGACTTGTGTATTGGTTCAAAAGGTGCGCCCATCAGTTTGGTAAGGACCACATTGAGCTCCCAAGGAGGAGAAGGGGCTCGTACTGGTGGGTATACCTTTTTAACCCTTCAAGAAAATCTTTCACCACTGGCATTTTGAAAAAGAAACCTGTGAAGGTGATTTTCTATATGCCGTTATTGCTGCTAAGTGTACCTTGATAGATGTAAACTGCAGGCCCGACTTAGCCAGATGTAAGAGATACGGCAAAATGACCTGTTCCTGCCCTCTAACTGGGTCATGACCATTATTCAAACACCATAAGTAAAAACGTTTCCACTTGAAAGCGCAGGAAACCCTGGTAGAAGGTCTTTTCGCTTCCTTAAGTATGTTCATACAGTCCGCTGGCAAGTCTAAGTGACCATACTGCAAGACTTCAGGAGCCATGCTGTCAGCCTGAGGGAAGGAAGGTTGGGGTGAAACACTCTCCCCTGGCTCTTGGATAGTAGGTCCGGAAGACAAGGCAATCTCTGTGGCGGAACTTCGGAAAGTTGTAGAAGATCCGGATACCACCACTGGCGTGGCCACTCCGGAGCGATCAGAATCATCCTGGAGTTGGACTTGTAGAACTTCGTGATCACTGCTGGAATGAGAGGCAGTGGAGGAAAAGCGTAGAGTAAGCTCTGAGACCATTTTATCAACAGAGCATTCCCGCTTGAACCTGGTTGGTGATACCTGGACGCGTAGACGGGGCATTTGGCGTTTGTTGCATCTGCGAACAAGTCTATGTCCGGCACACCCCATCTTTGAAAGATATCCTGAGCCACTTCGGTGTTTAGCACCCAGTCGTGCGCTTCTACGAACTCTCTGCTTAGGAAGTCCGCCTGTACATTTAGGACGCCCGGCACATGGACAGCCGTGATGGTGAGATGCCGTGCCAGAAGCCACTTCCAAATGGCTTGTGCCTCCTGAGACAGAATTCTGGACCTGGTGCCTCCCTGCTTGTTCAGATAAAACATCGTCGTGGTGTTGTCTGTCTGAATCAAGAGGGAGTTGGACTGAAGAGAAGGAAAGAAGGATTTTAGGGCTAGTTGGACAGCCCTCAACTCCAGAAAATTGATATGGTATCCCTTTTCTTTGTCCGACCATAGCCCTTGCACTTGAAGGTCATTCATATGAGAGCCCCAACCTTGCAGGGAGGCGTCTGTCACTATAGTTTGAGTCGGAGTCTCTTGATGGAAGGGAACACCTTTCATTAGATGTGATCGCCTTGTCCACCACACGATGGAGTCCCTGGCAGACTGGGGCAGAGTGATCCGATCCTCCCAGCTGCCCGATGCTTGCACCCACTGGTCCTCCAGAGCTTGCTGCAGGGGACGCATGTGCAATCTGGCATTGGGAACTATGAAGATGCAGGAAGCCATCGAACCCAGGAGAGAGGACACTTGTCGGACTGTTGGGTGGCGAATCCGCAGGAGTTCTCTGCATTTGATCCTGATTGATAAAAACCTCTCCGCCGAAGGACACACGCTTGCTTCCGCGGTGTCCAGCGACGACCCTAGGTAGTGAATGTTCTGGGTCGGATTGAGAATCGATTTTTGAAATTGACTCGTAGACCCAACTTGTTCATTAACTGGAGACTGTAGGAGAGATGAGACTGAAGCAGGGAAGGAGTTGCACTCTTCAGAAGCCAGTCGTCCAGATACGGGTAAACAAATATTTTGTGTCTGCGGAGAAAAGCTGCCACCACTGCCATGCACTTTGAAAAAGTCCGTGGGGCTGACTTCAGTCCGAAAGGTAGGACTCTGAATTGAAAGTGACGTAGAGCAACCTGAAAACTGAGAAATTTTCGATGTTTTCTGGACACTGGAATGTGGAAATAAGCGTCCTGCAGATCTATGGAGCACATCCAGTCTCCTTGATGTAGATGGGGAAAGATCTGGTGAAGGGCAAGCATTCGAAATTTCTCTTTGCGGATGTATTTGTTCAAGATGCGCAAGTCCAGAATTGGTCTGAATTCTACTGTCGGACCTTTTTTTCTGACCAGGAAATATCGAGAGTATATTCCCTGGCGCCTCTGATGAACAGGGACGTATTCTATGGCTTTTTTCTGTAGAAGACCGTTTACCTCCTCGTGTAAAATGTGATGACACAAGCGGACTCGTCCTTCTGGAGGAACCGAAGGAGGTGGGATCTTGAACCGTAGCAAGTATCCATCTTGAACAATGTTCAACACCCATTTGTCGATGGTTATGTTTCTCCACTCCTCCAGATGTAATGCGATACTTCCTCCTACCGGAGTGGCACACGTGTTTAGAGGAAGCACTCCTCATTGCTTTGATGGTTGCTTTGAGGTAGAGGCCTGCTGTCTATTGGTCCCTCTTCCTCTTCCTGGTCTCCGTTGGTGGAAGTGAGACCTCTGCTGCTGCTGACCCTGAGCCGACCATTGAGGGGTTTGAACCCTCTGTTGGAACGGGCGTTTATCATAGGGACGGGAGCGCCTACGGAATTCCTTCCGTTTTTCGAGACCCACAGCTTTCACCGTGTCCAGATCTGCTTTCATCTTCGCCATTTCTTCGTCCGCATGCGGCCCGAAGAGAGAAGAACCGTTGAAAGGCAGGTTGGTTATCTTCCGCTGGACGTCGGGTTTGAGACCAGTCAAGCGTAACCAAGCAGAACGCCTCGAACAGATACCATGGGAGTATCCGTGGGCAGCCAGATCAGATGAGTCAGCGGAAGCACTAATCACCTGGTTAGCCACTAGACCTCCCTCTTGTAGAATTTCTCTAAAGTCTTGCTGGTCCTCTTTTGGGAGTTTGTCTGCAAAACGTCCCAGTGAATCCCACAAGGATCTATCATACCTCCCCAGCAGAGCGGAGGAACTGGAGACCTTCATGATAGAAGCTGAAGTGTTGCACATCCTTCTACCTAAAGAATCCATCAGTTTACTATCCTTATCCGGAGGCGCTGAGGAGGAAGACATAGCTGAGTGTGTCTTTCTAGCCGCCGCCACAATGATGGAATCCGGAGGAGGATCCGATCGAAGGAACAACGGATCTTGGTCCGGAGCCTTGTACTTTTTGGCTATTCGGGAAGGAACAGCTCCCACCGTTGCCGGTGTCAAAAAAGTTTGCATAGCAGGTTCGAGAAGGCCTGGGACAAGAGGAAGCAAAGGCCGAGTCGAGGAGCGATGATGAAGAGTCTCAAAAATCACTGAGGAGGTAACAGTCGGGACATACATAGAAATGTTCAGTTTATTCGCTCCTCTACAGAGAACTTCACTAAAAGTGCTGAGGTCATCGATTGGAGAAACTCTTGACGGAGGTGTAGCTGTCAAAGTTGGAGAATAGTCTCTGATAGAGGACCTGGTGGAAGAAGACCGGGTGGGAGACCTATGCCGCCTTCTCTTCGGAGAAGAATGATAAGAGCGAGATCTGTCCCTTGATCTAGCATGGAGAGCATGTGAAGATCGTGATCTGCTTGGAGTCCTCCTTCTGGAAGAAACCACAGTCGGTGATCTTGATCTTCTAGGCGTTTTAGGGGATGGAGAATCCCTGGACAAGCGTGAAGGAGAATAGGTACGGGAAAATCAGACCCCGGGCTACTGAGGGCCCTAGGCTTCCTGCGCCGTGCATCTTCACCAACCACCGGAGAGCCTTCCGGGGAGATCTGGACAATATGCAGTCCTGGAGAAGATCCAGATTTTGACGATAGAGATGCAGCTCTAACCTCATCCGAGGCAACAGCAAGCTCTTTAGCTCTCGACGTCGAGCGCCTCGACGTCGACCTTTGTTTTTCCCTCGACGTCGACTTCTCCCTTGACGTGGGATGATGGCTAGGAGGAGTTAAGGACTTCGCTGCCCTCGACGGCGACCTCACCTCCCTCAAAGGTGTCCTCGACGTCGACCGTCTACTCAGGGACTTCGACGTCGAACGCTCTCGCCTCCTCGACGTCACTAGCCTCGACGTCTTAGACGCCGACTGGTCTCGCGGCACCCTTGCCGTCGGCAAACTTCTCGACGTCGAACTACGGGGAGGTATCGGAGAGTTCCTTGACGTCGACGGATGTCTCGACGTCGATGGATGTTTTGACGTCGATCGGTCTTTGCCATGACTATACCTCGAGCCCGAGGTAGCATGCTTCGACGTCAATACCTTTCTCGACGACGGAGACTCACGCCGTCTCGACATCGGAGATTGTGTCGGTCGCTTCTTCGACGGCGGCAACGACGTCGACGGCGAACAGTCCGGAATCTGCCGTTTCCTAGATGTTGAAGAGGCAGAATGATGCTGGCGTCGATGTTCTTGAAGAGAGGAGGGCTCTTGACACGCAAGGCCACTTCCCAGCCGGGTTTTACCTCTCTCGATCACAGCCTGAAGGCGAATCCTCTCCCTGTTGCGAAGAGTCCTCGTAGAAAACTTACTACAATGGTAACAAGTGTCAGGCTTGTGACTGGAAGGAAGACAGGCGATACACACGGAGTGTGGATCAGAGATGGCCATCTTCTTTCCACAGGATGGACATTTGCGAAAAAGAGCTGGCATTCTGACAGAAAAAGTTTGAAATTTTGTCAGAGAATGATAATAAAACACTGCCAGCACAGGAAAATCGCAAAAAACCAAAGAAGAAAACAATTCCTGACAGAAAAGTCAGAAAAACTGTCGAGCTCAAGCTCCAGGATCCTCATAGAAGGAGCCGGAAAAAAGAACTGACCTAACTGTCACCTGTGGTGCATGATGGGAGCAGAGGGTCTCCTGGAGGCCTTAAAGGCAAAGTGTCCAAGTTCTTGGAAGCCTTAAAGGCAAGGTGCCAGTGTTTTACTGTACGGTGATATTTATTCAGCTATGCAGCCTATGGGCCAACTGCCTGCTATTACATGTTTTCTTCTCTGAAAATAAAGGTTTTTCTTGCATAACACTATTACAGTGTATGTTCTCTATTACAGAGTGTATATAGGAGATTGTCTGTACAGGGAAAACCTTTGTAATTTTGGCATTTTGCCTTATTGGAATTTGTTAGGCTGCATATTTATGTATTTATATACATGTATATATGTATGTCGCGGAAGTGCTATGCACTTGTGATCCCCCAACATACTCATATATATATGTATATTTCTATATGCTCCGGGATCCCGCAGATGGGCGGGGATAATTCAGTGCTTATGACTATTGATGAGTATCCCCTGGAAGAGAACCGAAAGGTACTTACCTGCAACCAGCACCCCTCGTGGGTGCCCCCAGTGACCTCTGCACCCACCCGCCCCAGTGTCACTGGTGGTGTAGTACCTACCTTGATCTGACCCTTGCCCGGTGTTAGCCTAAACCCCGAAGACTAGATGTGTAAGTCATGTACTTACCGGTAAATGTACATAAAGGTTTTCCTTCCATAGGATTGCATAGCATTTCTGCCTATAGCACTAAATATCTCTCTTTTACATTTGCTAAGTTGCTACTGTTTGATTGACATTATCAAAGTTTTTTTTTTTTTTGGGTGAATTTGTTTTTATTGATTTTCCACAGAAATACATCTCAACGTACGAGTTACTTACCTTCGGTAACGATGTATCTGGTAGAGACGTTGTCTAGCCGCAGATTCCTTAACTTAGAATATCCCCAGGCGTCAGACTGGATCCGGTAAAATTTTCTGCGCAGCAGTACCTCTGCGCGCCGGGGGGGGGCGCGTCGCCTGGCCCCGCCCTGACGTCGTACCCGGACATGACGTCAGTGGAGCTACATAGGACCCCCCCCGACGACAGAAAGTCTGCACTAGATGAAGGGAATGAAAAGCAACCCCACAAAAGCGAGAGAATGCCCTCTCCTGAGGCAAAAGAGGTAATGAAAGGGAGACTCTGTCCCCTATGATAGAACCATTGGACTGAGGAAGAGGCCAGAAGACCTCAAAACTAATGGACTGTAGGAGTGGAACGGAGAAGGTGGGTGGGAGGGTAGAGAACACCAGTAGGCCCCATACTGGAGGAAACTGATGTGAAAAAACGCAGAAGGACACCTGAACCTATCGCCCAAGCATGAGATTGGGAGAAGCAGAACAAGTAAATCCAAAGAATAAGCCTGACGGGGAGGGTGGCGACAGACACCGCCTGTAGAAGGACAAGCCACTCCAAGGGAGGCGAACGCAGAAACCCCACCTGAACAGGTCCTCGCAGATCGGGGAGGATGGGTGGGCATTAAGGAATCTGCGGCTAGACAACGTCTCTACCAGATACATTGTTACAGAAGGTAAGTAACTCGTACATCTGATAGAGACATCTAGCCGCAGATTCCTTAACTTAGAATAGATACCAAAGCCGTACCCCATAGGAGGCGGGTCTGCGAGAGAACCCCACTAAGTTCTTTGGGGAACAGAAGTGTTAACCAGCCAGCTAAACACAGTGGGGGCAGAACTGCCAGATTGGCCAACACCGGACTAGGATACTCCATAGGGAGTGGCCAATAATGAGAGGCAAAGGCATTAAAGCTGCCGAGGCGGCAGGAAATCCCTGTTGGTGAAACAGAGGAGAAAGTGAGCACAGAACCAGAAGGGCAGTGCGGAATAAAAGTGGATACCTTCCGAAAAAGGGGAGGAACCATTTGTATAATATGAGGGCTCCACAGGAGCTGATGGACCTTCAAAAGAGAAAGGTCTAGCTAGGGTACAAGAATGGACCGAGTCCGAGCAGGCAGGACGGACATGGAGAAGCACCGTGGAAGTGAGAACAGCAGCGGAAGGATGCTGATGACTCCCAGGATGAGGCAATGTTAAAGGAAACACAAGACCTGCTAATGCACTATGGTCCATGCACCGGACATGTGAAAGGGCGGGCAACAAAAGGCAGAAGGGCAGAGAAGAATGGCAACAACTAGTGCCACGAACGTGGGGAACAGAAGTACACAAGAGAAACCGTATGTACCGCCAGAACCACACTATGGAAAGGAGAAGGCCCCATAAAGCCACGAGCAAAAGCTGAGACACGAGAGAGGCACCAATAGGTGTATCGTGTGAAAGAGAGGCGGCAAAAGTAACACACATAGAAGACTTGCGCTCACGAAAGTGAGGAACAAGACCACAGCCACCGCAAGGAAGAGTACGCCTGCGGGAGGTCTGGGTGTGTGTAGTACGCCGGACAGGACTAAAGAAGACAGGGCCCAGCCCGGTGGATGAGTTGAGAAAGAAAAAACACCATAGTACCAACAGCTACGTAGCAGAGGTACCGGCCCAGAGCCAGACACAACAGCCACAGGCGGAAGGAAAGATCCACTGGCTACAGTTGAGACAGACAGGGAGGCCGAGCAGTACTGGAAGGAGACAGTACGAAACGTTGCGGAGGAACAAGAGCGGATACACGCACAATACTCCACCAGAGAAAACACTGCTCGGAGGAGAACACTCCTGCTGAGAGCAGCAACCGCAGCTGGAAGGAAAAACAGGACAACACATGCGCGGAATGCAGCAGGGAAATGGAAAGCCCTGGCAGGGGAAGTGGCCAAAATCAAGGCACAAGACAATGACAGCATCAACGTCTGGGGCCAGAATGCCACCACGGAGAGCGAAGTCCAACCATGAAAGGACTACGCAGCACGGGCATAGGAGAGTAGAACTATGCAACGGGAAGGTGCCGGAAAACGCACCGGCCTGTGAGAGCGAGCATACTAGGGAGTAGTCACTGTACGTAATAGAACACAGCGACAGGGCCCTGTGAGAGACAGCCCACAGATGGAACGGCCGCAGCAAAAGAACCAAGACGAGACGTTAGGGACCCGAAAGCCCTTCCGGCCTCAAGAAATGGATTAGTGAGATGCAGGGGAGCACCACAGACCAGCAGCAGCCACCAGGAGAGAGCCCAAGAATGGACCGCAAGAAGGCCCCGGGAGGGCCTGCAGCAGCAGTAAAAGGGTACAGGCACAGCCGCAGGACAACCTAGTAAAAATGGCCCCACAGAAGCGGACAAGACTGCTGTGGGAAGAAGGCAGCTATACAATAGCTAACAAATACCCCACATAGGGTAAGCATCAACCCGAACAAGGGGCACCTCTTGAGCGTGAGCTCATAGACAGAGGGCGTGAATTGGGAACACAGAAACCACAGGTTTCTAACACATAACCCTTGGGGTAAAGGCGTGCAATCTGAACCACTAGGCCATAGTGACTCAGAAAAATAAGCAGCTGACCTGCTGCATGAAAGAAAGCAAATACGGCGAGAAGCCGCTTAGGCCGTTCAGGTATTCCAGCATGAACCCAGGGCCAACATGAAGCAAGACACACTACGGAAGAGTAGAGAGAAGGCGGTGAACCGCAGAGTCCGCATGTGCGTCAAACAGTGACACACCATCAAATGGTAAGTCCCGGAGACTGTCACGGACATTTTCGGGGAAACCTCCGTCGCGCAGCCAAGCATGGCGGCACAAAGCAACGGACCTCGCCATCGCCCGACTCACCGAATCGGTAGCGTCAACGGCGGACCGCACAGTAAAGCGCGCCATCTCTTGGCCTTCGTGAAGGAGACGAGCTAAGTCAGTGCGAGTACACTCAGGGAGGGCAGGCAAAAGACACTCCACCGAGTCCCAAAGGGCACAAGCAGCCCGGGCAAAGACGCAAGCCGTGTTCAGAGCACGTAAGGCTGAACTAGAGGACGCAAAAACGCTGCGTCCACATGCCTCCAACCAACGAGACTCCGTAGTAGGAAGCTGCAACAGAGGTGGAGAGGAAGGTTGCGTGGCCAAAGACACCTGCACTACGAGGCCGTAAGCCCCAGGCTGAAGGGACAAACAGGCTGGGCTCTCAGGGGCCGGACGGTGTCGGTGCGCCACAGCCCTATCGACAGCATCTCCTGAAGAGGGCCGTGCCCATGTCCCGAGAAGGGCATTGAACAATAAGCCGCTAAAAGGCAGCAAGGGCTCAATATCTACCGCACCCTGGTGGAGTAGATCCAATAAGGGGTCGGAGGACAAGGAGACAGAAAAAGGGTGCAAATGTAAAACAGCTGCAGCCCTACGAACACCCCTCAAAAACAAAGCACCAGCTTCAGTGGGCGTGGTGGGGGGGACAATAGGCCATCTGTAGGGGACGGTTGCAAGCGGACACGTCCCACAGGAGGAGGAACAAGGGCCCACCGCCCCCATGGCATTGGAGTCAACTGGCGTGGAGCCAAGTCCGGGCATACCCGGCCTGTGTCCTCCGGAAGCGGAGAACGGACAGGTGCCGGCGACCGCTCCGGCGTCGAACGACGCCGCAAAGGCGTCGAACCCACCATGGAGAGGCGTGGAGACAGCGCCTGAGGACCAGGTGGCGACAGGCACGGCACCGCTAATGCCGATGTCAACGCAGGGAGCCGCCAGGGGCTATGCGGAGACAAGGCAGAATGGCTCGGCGGGGGGCTGGAACACCCATCGGGGTTAGGACCCGAAGCCGGCACGACTCCGGAGTCGAGGCACTCGGCCGCCGGCGCCGATGATGCCGATGTCGACGCAGGGAGCCGCCAGGGGCTATGTGGAGACAGGGCAGAATGGCACGGCGCGGGACTAAAGCGCCCATCGGCGTTGGCATCCGACGCCGGCACGGAGCCGGAGCCGAGGCACTCGGTCGGCGCCGAGGGCCAACCCGCCGACGGAGATCCGACCTGAATGCCTACCTCCACTGTGGGACCCGAAGGCGCGCCAGGGAGAGGAGGTGACCCGAAGATGGAGTGCAGAGCCTTGTAGTAGGCTTCCATCTGGGGCCGAGTCGCGCCAGTACCCGGAAAGGGCGGGTAAAGGGAGGCTGACTCCGGGGCGCACAGCTCCGTGTGGGAACGGGAACCATGGCCCCCACCGTCACATGGAGGCGAGGACCTCGACTTCCGTGACTTTTTCTTCAACTTGCCTAAGAGCGACGTTCGCGGGATCGACTCCGGGAGCAGACGCGGAGAGAAGACCCAACCGGAGAACGTCAGGGAGACGCCACGCGGGTAATCCGGGCGGCTAAGAGCTTCATCCGACCCTCCCGTAGGGACTTTGGGTGCATCTGCCGCAGGCGTCTCACTCCACGGAGTCATGGTGCGACCCAAGACACCACATACAAATGGCGTGCGGGTCCGTCGCCGACATCTGACGCAAACACGTTTCGCACAATTTAAAGCTTGAAGGCATTGCACACTGTTCCCCGACGCCAAAGGACGTCGAAAAAGGGCCTGAGTAAAAACAGGCCAGAGGAACAGCTGAATCCCGGATCCGCGTTGGAATGCGGAAAAGAAGGAAACTGACGTCAGCGCGCCGAGGGGGTCCTATGTAGCTCCACTGACGTCATGTCCGGGGACGACATCAGGGCGGGGCCAGGCGACGTACCCCCCTCCCCCTCGGCGCGCAGAGGTACTGCTGCGCAGAAAATTTTGCCGGATCCAGTCTGACGCCTGGGGATATTCTAAGTTAAGGAATCTGCGGCTAGATGTCTCTATCAGATGACTACATACTTGTGTATTGTTGGGCATTTCAGGCTTTTACAATTCACACCTCATGCAGGTTCTTACATAATGACAATACATGTCACAGATCAGTTTAAGCAACCTAACAAGACAAATGACAAAATGTGCAGTTCCAAAGCGTGCCCAATGCAGAGGTAAGGGGGATGGGGGAGAGGGGACGGGAGAAGGGGGTTGCATGGGCATATTAGTCCATACGTATAACGAAGTCTTAAGTGTCCATTGGAGCGTGAATCTTGGTGGTTGCTGGCCCGGGCTTACGTGTGTACGCGTCGCCCTATAGAGTCCTTGATTGCATCGGTGTGCATGTACCATTGGTTGTTGATAAAAGATTCACAAATAATCAGGTAGCAAACGTGAATAACAGAACATATCAAACATGTATAAAAACCCCCGTAAACCCTCCATTGCTGCGTGGACAGTGATTCGTATAGTCTGGACAATGTACAGCTCCGAGCTGCCCCCCCCCCCACTTCCAGGCTGTATATACATGTGCTATGTGAACCAGTGTGTGCTTGCCTTGGAGAGCATGACGTGGTGCATATGCTGCGACTAACGATACATGCCCTAACGGTCTGTAGCTGGAGCCTCGGAGAGGTCGACAGGTGTCGTGTCTGCGGCATGCTGCAGCTCAGCATATATGACATCCCAGTACGTGGCGATAGGGATCTTACGGAGCCCCAGAGGTTCCTCCCTTTTAATTGCAAAACTCTCCGCTTTGGCCCATGCAAGCATAGAGTTGCGCCAGGCACGTGTGTGGGGATGGTCAGACGCCTTCCACTTCTTACTAATCAGCCTCTTGGCCACTATCAATCCCAGATCTAGGAACTGGGACGTGACTTTCGTGGCGGGTGTCCTGCGGAAATTATGTAATAGGTATGCAGGCCATTCAAACGGCATCTCCCGACCAGTGCAGATGTGTAATAATGTGGCCACCTCCCTCCAGTACGCACCCAAGCTATGGCAGCTCCAGAACATGTGCAGTAAGTCGGCCCCCAGTTCCCCGCATCTTGGGCATTTAGCATCTTCGCGGTTAAAGTAGCGGTTGATTTTCGCAGGCGTGAGGTATGCCCTATATTATCAAAGTATTTTTAATACTCCTGTAAGATACTTCTGGGCCTTTACAACACAATTCCTACTGTATTTGAAAAGTATTGCTATTTTTGAAACTGTTAATTACCTGCAATCGAGTTCCTCTTGGTTCTAAAATAAAATAATGTAATAACTTTCTATTCAAAACAATTGGTCTTGCAATCATTTTTTGCCTGAGTGTGTACCACAAATGCTTAATACAGCCCTCTGATAAGCCTAACTGCTTGACCACACTACCACAAATAGAGCTTTTGGTATTATCTACTTAAGCCTCTGTAATCCTCTGTAGCTCCACTGGACTCTGTGCACGCTATACCTTACTTTGGTATAGTATATACAGAGCCAGCTTCCTGCAGCCTGTCATCCAGATACAGGAACACTGCAATCCTCACTAGTCTGAGATGGTCTGCTATCACTTTTGTGAAGACTCAAGGTGCCAAGGACAATCCAAAAGGAAGTGCAATAAACGGGTAATGGGTAGAGCCCACCACAAACCACAAGTACTTCCTGAGGGTCGGTAGGATCAGAATATGAAAGTACGCCTCCTCCGGGTCTATTGACATCATCCAGTCCAGTGCCAGTAAAACCTGAGCCAGGGACAGCATCCTGAACTTGTCTTTTCATATAAACCAATTCAGGAACCTGAGTTCAAGATCGGACAAAGACCGCCATCCTTCTTGGCAACCAAGAAGCAGAGAGTAGTTTTCCTAACCAATTTCCTGCTCTGACAAAACTTATAAAGTAGGACCCTGAAGGAGTAATTTTGAAAGAATTGTAAGTTATGATGATAGGTTTATAGTTAAATCCCATCCGAATAAACTTAATTTCTAAAAAGAAAAAATTAGTATAGTTTTTGTAAGATGTATGCTGTTTCAGGTGCATATCATGTAACAGTTTATTTTTTATCAGTTCTTTAATTCTAAATCTTAATTCATGTTTTTTTCAATACATAGAGGGTCAGTGTATAACACACCAAAAAGGATACATCATAAGATCAGTCCATTAGCCGACAAAGAGGCTTTTTGAAAGTGTTTTTCAACCATTCAGTCCAAAATTGAAGTCATTGTATAAACTGTATATGGATCAACAAATATTGGTTTGTTGGACTGAAATAGGATAATTGTCGATGTTTCGGTCTCTAATGGCAAGAATGACCACCCTCAGGATGCAGTGACCATACTCATTAAAGGCAGACCCCTTGAAATCAACCATAGATCTGTACATCTACATTAGTATATATATAAAATACACAGTTGCTGTATAAAGTACACCGGAGAACGCCCAAAGTGTGTGAAAGCACAGCAATAAATGATGAAAGAAACATCCAACATCAGTCCAGCAAACCAACATTTGATGATCCATATAGAACTTATGCAGGTACCTGAACATTTGACTGATTGGTTGAGGCCTATTTATGGACTAATGGTATGATCTTATGATGTGGCCTTTTTTGGGGTATGCTATATACTGACATTCTATGAACTGAAAAAACATGAACTGAGATGCCTTTAGTACAGAAAAAACTGTGATAAAAATAAACTGTTTTATGTTTTACACCAGACATAAAATAGAAAAAACATGAATTGAGATGTCATTTAGTACTGAAAAAACTGTGACAACAATACACTGTTTTACATCAGACACAGAGTATGCCTTATAAAAATCGAACTAAATTCTTTTTCTAGAAGAAAAAGTTACTTCCCTTTGGTAACACCCTTTCCGGTAGAGACTATCTAGCTGCAGATTCCTCACCTTTTTCCACAAGCATCAGACTGGATCCGGAAACTGTTCAGTGGTGCCCCCGTCTGTCGATAGGTGGTGCCATGCGGCTCCCCACTGACGCTGTTCCGCTTATAACATGCGTGGCCTATTTAGGTGTCACACCCGTGTGCCGACAACAGTTACATTCAAGAGTGTTGCGCCCTCAGACGCAGAGCCCCAAAACCAAAATTGATATGACCGGTGTACAAATTTCTAGATTTGGGATCTTATTAATAGATAGAATCCAACCACAGAAAGAGGAGTATGGTAGGATCGGTAAGGAATTGAACGCCTTTCTGGTTGCAGCGGTGTGGGATGGGGATTTTGGGGGGTGCGGGGCACTACAACTCCCAGTATGCATCTGAAGCCCAGGAGGAGGGGCCTGAACATCTGGTGAGCACTAATTAGCGTATTTTGAACCCGCAGGACGCCTTTCTGGTTGCAGAGGGGTGGGAGGGGGGACTAAAACTGCCAGTATACATCAGAAGCCCAGGAGGAGGGGCCTGAATATCGGGCGAGCGCTTATTGTATTGTGAACCCGTGGGTGCGGGACGCGCACAGGAGTGTGCCGGGGTGAAGACCGTGCAAACAGCGGACCCGTCTTTGCCCGCCATCGACTGACAGAAGCTGGGCTGGGCCACCTCTCTTGGTCCTCCTTCGTGTTCAGCAGCAGGTACTCTCTTTCTTTGTTCGTTAGAGTTTTGCTTCTTCGCTTGCTTGAAGTATGGGGAAACGAAGAGCCGCATCCAGCCACCCTTCACCCCCTCCTACTCCCACGAGAACCTCAACCATTGATGTGTTCTTGGTTTGTGCAGAGGGAGTTATTTCTAAAGAAATGTAACTTGTGGAACGCTGCCTTACCTTGACAGAAAAAACTTTATCTCTGCCCTTGACCACTAGCCCACTCCAGCATAATTCTTTATTTCGATCTCCGCAAAACGGAACCAAGACAGCTATTATGGCCCCTCCTCACCAGAATGCATGCCAGCTGTAGGAAAGTAGGATCTTTCTGACATGGTTGCCCCCACTTTTGCCTGGTGCCAGTGTGTTTAGACTGTAGTACACTGGGATCCTGCTAACCAGGACCCCAGTGTTGGCGCTCTCTCCTCTAAGTTGACTTGTTAAGTACTTTGTACCCCCCACAATTGGCACACTGGTGTACCCCTGTAAGTCTCTAGCAGATGGTACTATGGTACAGAGGGCATTTGTCACCAGGGGTATTCCATGGACTGCAGATTGTATTATGCCCATGCAAACTGTAACTACAGGCCTGTCATTGTAGCCTGTGTGAAATGGCGCATGCACCTTTCACCGCACATATAAGGTTTACGTTATATCCCGCTTACTACACTTGGACCCTATAAGTCACACCTTAGGTAGGCCCTTCAGCCCAAGGGTAGGGTGCATGGTGCTAAGTGTGAGGGAGCCCCCTGCACGAGCAGAGGCACCCCTACAAATCCTGGACTCCATTCTCTCGGCTTTGTAAGTGCGGGGAAGCCATTTGAAGGTATGTATTGGACACTGGTCAGCACGAGATGTCCAACTACATAATGGCTTCACCGAACCTAGTCATGTTTGGTATCAAACATTTTAGAATCCTGCAACTACACTAATTCCAGTGTTAGTTGCCTGATACAAGTTAGTTGCCTGATACTGTACTGGGGGGGGGCTCCTTAGAGGACTCCCCCATATCTACCTGTGTAGCCTTGCATGGTCTGCATGCAAGCCAGTGCTGCCGCTGACCCCAGACATTGTTCTACCCTCCTGCTGCTGAGTCTAGCTCGGACAGGGGAAGGCGGAACAAAGGATTTCCTGTAGAGGAGAAGCGTTACCACCTCTACTAGAATTAGGTGTCTCTGGGCTAGGGTGGGGGTGCTTCAAGCGCCACCAGAATGCTTTCAAGGACACATTTGGTGCCCTCCTTGCATAAACCGGTTTACTCCAGTGCAGGAGCCCTCAGCTCCCGCTCTGGTGCGAAAACCACACAAAGGACAGGGGAGTGACCACCCCCCTATCCAGCTCCTCCCTAGAGTTCTACCAGGTGACCACTTGATTCTGCCATCTTGAAAATAAGATAAGCAGAGGCACCTGGGAGCATCTGACTGGCCAGTCCACCAGAGTAGCGTCCTTAACCCCCCGATAGGTGGGTCACTGCAGAATCTGTCCAACCCCCTTCCTGGGTTACTTAAGGGTTCCCTTGAGGGTGGGACCCTAGATTCGTCTGGACCAAGATTCCTCTGCAAGATTCATCTGCAAGACTCTTCCACAAGATTCTTCTGCTGCTGGACTCTGGACTCTGCTGTTTGGCTGGCAACCAAGACAAGACTGCATCTGGTAGAAGGGCTCCCACTGCGACTTTGTCCCCGTTCTCTGCAAAGATCCCGCAACCTCCGTGGCCATGTATCCTCCAGAGTCACAAGGACTCGGTGTGCATCAAGGACAGCTAGAAGGAATATCCCTTGGAGTGAAGGAGTCACTGGCCAGTGGATCCTGCTGTCCCATGGACTCTCCAAGGTTCTGCAACACAGGTGGTGGTTTTGTGGCACCCATGAGGTCTGGCCTGTCTTCTGTGCAACTTGGAAGACTGCAATCCCTCATTGGAGCTGCTGGAACCGAGCCCCTGTGCACTGCGTCTGTATGCTTTTGCCAAGACTTGTTGGCTCTACAGCTCGGAGGTCTTCGAGCTCCAAGAAGTCCCAGCCTTAAGCATCACCCAGCTGTAAAAGCGACGTCCTCACAGCATCTCCTGCGATGTGGGCCTCCATCTTCTGAGTGCTGCTGAAATTGCCCAACGACTTCCTGTGCCTGCTGCCAGAGGGTCCCTCCTGGGTCTTCATCGATTCCTGCTGGCTCCCCTGCTTGCTGGGGGCCGGCCCTAACATACCTGTAGTGGGTGAGTTCCTTGGACCTTACCGGTCCCCATTTCTGCACTTGATCCTACAACCCGTCTGTTGAGTTTGCCAAGGCTTGTGGGTGGTCCTTCTGGCCACTGACCCTCCTTCCATCCGTCGACAGGTGTGGGACAGCTCGTGGGCGGCTCCTGAGTTCCTACAGCATAGCCTGGACTCCACAGCTACATCTTCAAGGTCTCCGTCCTACAGTGAAGTACCCCGAGAAGGGCTGGCATTGTGCCCCTGCACCTCCTTGACAACTCCAGGAGGCTAGGACTCTGTCTCCTCTCTCCCTAGGTACTCCTTGTCCGGAATTCATGCCTGGGTTCCACTGACCTGGTCCATGGGTCACTGCAGCAGCTGTACAGCTGAGGTCCCCCATTGACTCCAATGGGCGGCTTCGACGCCAATTCACACGTATGCACCCGGGCTCCGTGGTGTAGGTATCCTGCTTCTCTGGGTATCCACGGGTGGGGATGCTCGCTAACCTCCCTTGTTCCAACAGGTTTCCTCAGGGTCTACATGGTAGTTTTACTACATGGTCTCCTGATAACATCTTAATAGTCCGTAGAGTGAGGTAGGTGGGCTCACAACCTAAACGCTTTATTGTAAATTTTAACCGGCCTAAGGTTGTGGGTAGCCTGCTCTACCACTCAGGCTTCATCAAGTCAAAAGTGATTAAGCTTTTGCTCCTATCCATCTTAATTATGTTAATAAATGAATTCTGTGTTGGTTAGACACACTGCTCCAACAAGCCTGCCACAATGTATGGAGATTCCCACTTCGAATCGTTTTACGTTACTGTCAAACTTGGCCGAGGTGGATTGACTTGTGGACTCTGCACCTAGCAACGGTAAGATAGATGCCACATGTTTTAACTTGAATAATCCCCTGCTCTCTGATGGGCCCTTCATTGATATTCCAGCTTGTGCAACTAACCTATGACCACTAGGGGAACGCTCAATGGTATCAATTCTATAGATAAAAAGATAATTCCCTGGTAATTAAACACACCTTCAAGGTTCTTAACTGGAATATTGCTGGGGAAAAGACTAAAATGGGGTCTCAGGAGTGTCTGGACTTCATTAAGCGGCATGCTATTGTCCTGCTACAGGGGACTTGGGCCACAGAGGATGTACCCTGTGAAGGTTTTGTGAGCTTTGCGCAACATGCCCTGCCGTCATCTTCTGGGCGGGCAAGAGCTGGTCTTTTAGCATGGTTTAAGGTCACACTAGATTGTACAATTACACACATTGACACGGGTAGTAGACTATATCAAACTGTTTTACCTAAAATGGTCATCAAATTTTGGGCTGTTCATAGCTAATTTTTATAATGATGATTTCTCTGTAAACAACAACATGAATTATAGTATTCTTTTCTCCTTTATTGATTCTTTGTATAGCAGTCCTCTGCACAAGGGGGATTGTTTTAACTTGATATTAGCAGGTGATTTCAATGCAAAGCTGGGTGACACCAAGTTTATCCAGGTTGAAGCCCTTAGAAGTTACCTGCAACTCACACCCATGCCAGAGTCGCTATGGCAGAGGTTCTATCCTTTTCTCTTTATTAGTTAATCATGATTTATGTAACGCCCTAGAGCCTTTTGACCATGATACTACAAAGGTAGCTACCTTTGCTGGAAGAGGTCAATGCTCCACATTAGATTATGTTTTTGTCACAAGAAATGTGTCTATTAGGACATTAGAGAAGGGGTTATCTTCTGTATATTTAATGATCATAATACCCTGTTTCTCGGGGGGCAATTGCGGATAATTTCCTGTTAGTAGTTTTTTTTTTTACTTGGTTATATTGCAATTTTCCACAAAAGAACAAGAGCCATAATGCGCACACTGCAAGTGATATATCCGTAAGTTGACATGCAAAAGAGCATTACAGATAACACTGACAAATATGGCATGAAAATAATAATATAGAAAAAACAGAATAACCAAAAAACATCATAGTGCAGATACATATAATAGTAGATCTTGATAACTCAGTTCATCACAACTGGCCAACCGTCATTGTAAATATTTGGATAGTGGGAGACACATCAGTAGGTGAGTTCGGGATGGAGCAGCAAGTAGGAGCGAAGTGGCTGCCAGATATTTTTGGGTCAGGAGGTGGGAGGTAGCAAGGACACAAATATCGCTGGTGGTATCACAATACATCAAATCCTTCAGCCAGGCTTTCACCAATGGCGGTGAAACTCCACCCCAATGCAAAGAGACCTGCCTATTGGCCAACAGTAATGCAATTGCAGTAAAGCGCCTGATGCCAACCCGTAGAGGGAGAACATACCCCAGCAGCGCCAGTAATGTTGAGGGCGTAAGGTTGGTCTCGACCATTAGTCCAAGATGTTCAAAAACCACTTCCCAGAAATCCTGTTAGTAGTTAAGGATAACATGAGAAGGCTGGTCTGGAGATATGTTGACATTCCACCAGTTTTTAATAGGCTTATGGCAAGTAACCTGAGCAGTATTTTAAACTGCCTCACTCTAGAGGTTGGCAGTGAGACCGTAGTCGATTCTTTTGTGTCGTTGGGTTATGCTATGAAAACTATTCTTATGAAAAAAGCTCAGCCTGCCGATTTGAGGGCTGCTCCTTGGTTCAATAAAACATGTAGGCTGACCAACAGGAAGCAACACCTTGCTCTGAGTAAATCCCCAAAGGACAGGGAGGAAATTGTAAACTGTAGAAAAGAACATAAACAGGCCCTTACAGAGAGGAAAGCTGAGGTGAGGAGCGAGAACTGGGATCAGCTGGCCCTAGCCTGTGTGCTCACAGACTTCAGATCTTTTTGGAACCTGGTTAATAAATATTCTTTGCCGGATGCACCCAAGCAGAAGCTTGATTGTAATTACGACCAGGAGGCATAGGGTGAACCATTTTCGTCATATATATGACCTGAAGGATAGTGAGTTAGAGTGTCCGAATCTATTCAACCTCGGTTACTGATTAATATATCCTTTTCTCTGGGAGAGGTAACAACTGCCATCTTGCAAAGTCCAGCTAATAAAGCACCAGGCCCCAACGGTGTCCCAATGGGCCTGTATAACGGTAACATCGAATTTTGGGCACCGCTCCTTACGGATCTATTTAACTCTTCTTGTGAGGCAGGGTTTCTCAAGTCCTGGAAAACTATGATTATAATGCCGGTATTCAAAAAGGAAAGGCAGGACCTGGCCTATTAATACCCCACGATTGAAAAATTTCTTAATTTGTAACTAATCATTAGTAAGTATAAACTGGTCAAGCACAGTGCTATCCATCTCGCCTTTATGGATCTCTCTAGCGCATTTGATAGTGTGAACAGATCTAAGCTTTGGGACCTGTTGTCCTCCATGGGAGTTGAGAAGGGGTTGTTGCAGTTTCTGCAGGTATTGCATTTTATTCTCTCTGCTTCAGTGAGATATGGGAACAATGGTGAATGTATGGAATCCTTCAGTCTTACACGAGGAGCTCGTAAGAAGTGTGTTTTGACTCCTATTGTCTTACTATTATATACCAACAAGCTAGAGACTGCCCTTCAGGAAGTTGGAATACACGTGACGGTAATTAAGAACAGATTACTGATGGCGCTTTTCTACACCAATGGCACAGTCTTGTTAGCCAGGACTCCCAATGGACTCAAGGCCCTCGTTGAAGGCTTTGTGTCTTTCATGGAGAATCTTAATTCAGAAACCAACAGGTGTAAAGAACAAGTTACTTCCCTTCGGTAACGCCTTATGTGGTAGAGACTCTTTCTAGTCACAGATTACTTACCTTAGAATTATCCTCAGACTGGGTCCAGAAATTGTGAGCAGTACCTCTGCACACTGGTAGGTGATGTTGTTCGGCTACAAGTGATGTCATCCGCGCTGAAAGAGATATACGAGGTGCCTATACAGACACCACCCAGGCGGGCTGACGTCAGTTACTTTTCATGACTTTCGACACCAGAAGCACAGAGTAACGAAGTACACAGACCACTGGTGTGCAAAACTAGGCACCCTGGAAGGGGAAAAACCCCATTCCTAGAAATCTATTTGCAGAGCGGGGAGGATCGGTGGGTCAGTAAGGAATCTGCGGCTAGACAGAGTCCCTACCAGATACGGCGTTACCGAAGGGAAGTAACTTGCTCATCTGATAGAGACTTCTAACCGCAGATTCCTTACCTTGGAATAGATACCCAAGCAATACTTTCCTGGAGGTGGGTATGCGGCCTAATTTCACACAAGGAAGTCCTGCAGGACCGAACTGGCAAAATGCCCATCCATACAGCCTGACTGTCCAGGCAGTAGTGTTTGGTAAACATGTGCAGGGAAGCCCTTGTTGTCACATGGCAGATTTCCGGGACTGGAACTCGATGTGCTAAAGCAGTGGTTGCAGCCTTAGCTTAGGTGGAATGAGCATGCAAACCCTCAGGGGGTTGCTTTTTAGCTAACGCGTAGCAGATTTTGATACAGAGGACGGTCCATTGTGAGACACTCTTCTTCCTTGGAGGGATGAGGTGGAGCGTAAAAAGTAGGTAGATTGATGGTTTTATGTAAAATGGAGTGACCACTTTCGGAAGAAAGGAAGCTTTCGTACGAAGCACCGATTTTTAGGTCGAGCCTAGAGGCAGGTGTAGTTATTTGTGGAGTTTGAACACATCCATCACACGCCCACCACTTTTCATTGGTTGCTTGGCCTGCTTTTACAAATTCCATAGTTTTCCTTGGTGAATAAAGTACTGTTGTCCCACCTTCTGGCTGTTTAATTTCCGCCGTGGCGACTGGCCCTGGTACATGGAGCCTTCCCTTAAGGGCCATATGACTTGGTACAGCGCACTACTTATTCTTTGGTTTCCGCTTGTTTTCTAACTTTCGTGTTTCAATTTGCTCCCGCCCCCCTCCTGTTGTCCTACTCACTTCACTCCTACCCCTCTCCCCGTTGTCTGTGTTGTCTTAGTACCACTCCCTCGGTTCTTTCTGCTGCCTATTTCTTCCCGCCCGCCCCCCTCCCGTCCCCACCGGTGCCCGCCCAGCCGTAACTGCCTGGGGAAGAGGTGCAGCATCTGTTTTAACCGTCGCTATACGTTTCCTATTGCAAGAGGAGGAGCAGGACGAGAGACTGCTGTTGCCATTCATTCTCAGTGAAGTAAAAGTGAAAGTGGTTTTCCTCCTACATTCACCGCGGATCTGGGTCCCTGCTCACTCAGGCACAGCTGAGGTAAAAGAGCTCCAGACCTCAGCTCGGACATGGAGCAGGCGCATCTCAAGAGGCAGCTCGAGCATCTTAGGGACCTGCAGGAGCGGCAGCCCATAAACACCTAAATCCAGATACAGGACGACCTGCTCGTCTTCACATACACTGAGACCGGTAAGCTTCTCTTTTCCACACCAACCCAGACTTTCTGCACATACGTTTTTAGGTCGAACCTGTGTCAGCACGCATGCGCTGCTCTGCGAGACTTGCTGTAGTAGAGTATGGTAGAGAAGCCCCACCCACTCTCCGCCCATATTTTTCATTGGCTTCTGCCTTTGTCCTTCGTAAATGCTGCCTTTCTGATTCAGTAATCAGCTTGTTAGTCCCTCCTTAGTACGGCCTTGTCTTCATTTGTATCCTCCCATAGCGACTGGCACCTTTACTTCGGTTGTTACACGGTACGTCTTCTTTAGTCTGTCAGCACTATTTTCTTTATTGAGTTTCTCATCGTAGACGTTCAGTGAGAAGCACTGGGAGAGAAGGCAGCATGCGCGGCAATGGGCGACGCGGAGGAGATCCGATAGACTCAGTGAGCGGGGTAGACAGAGACTTGAGTGTTTTTGTGAGCAGCACAGTGAGAGAAGGCATGCTGCAGTGTGTGCCTCAGTGAGGCGAGTGTCTCTCACCACCGCTGCGGTGCCGGTATTTCACTGAGCTGGACTTGACCCCGGCCCCACCGCCGGCGGCGGCTGACTCGCAGTCGTGAGCCGGACCCACCTGGATCAGGCAGATGGCGTTGGTTACACCGCCGGATCCAAGTCGTTGCAGCCCGGCCATGCAGGGGGCCCGCCTGTCGCCACGACGCGGCTCGCCTGAGAGCTTCAACCAAAGAAGTAAGTGCCTGAAAGAGAGTGACACTGTACATTAATCTTAAGTAAACACTTGTGCTGTCACCCAGCAAATAAAGCACAAAAGTAGCAGTTTGCTTTTGAATTTCACAAAAATGTGCAATGTTTGTTTCCTGGCTCCGCTTGAAAGAGCAACAAGCTGAGACACTCTCCGTGAGGATAGCCGCCCGAAACATGGTGCGGTGTAGTGTGGAAATAGAGGGCTCTATTCCTTCTGCCCAGCAAGTGCTCCATTGCTGGAGCGTGTTTTCATTGACATCGCTTGAAAGCGCGGGCTCCATTGTGTGTTTGAGATTAAATAACCCTTCTGCCAAGCGAGCGCGGCGTCTAATTGCAGCCCCTCACACCGTCTGACCAAGGGGAACCTTTCTTGGTTGTTCCCCAAGCACCGGTGAAGCTAGCGCTCCACTTTTTCTGCATGCCCACAGGGGAGAGCTAACACCCTGCCCCATCCTTCCAGTCCTGCCAAGTATCACGCATCAGGCGTTAGAATAACGCATTTTGGTGTGGTGGTCCGCATCACCGCACCAAAATGCGAAGTCACGCATTTATAGCGCCTCCTGAAGTTGATGACAAATGGAGACAGGAGCGCTAATGCACTTTGTTTTGCAGACTGAACTACACTGTGCAGTGCAACTACTGCACTGCTCTAGTGTTTAATTATAATGTACATCGATCTTCATCTGCCAGGAGGTGGTTCCCGTCGCTCTGACTGGCCAGGCTGGCTCAGCTGTGCTCTCACTGGGGCATTTGCAACATTGTTCATTTTCCACCCGAGACAGAAAATTAAGTCATTAACTGGGCGGTGCGAGCGGGCGGAAGTTATGTTTGAAAGTTTCGTTTTTGAAGCCGCCACTGCTCGCACCGCCGCTAGCGCCTCTCATCATGGTGCCCTGCTGTGACTGACCGGACCAGGCTGCTTGGAGGCTCCTCATCGCAGCCCTTGGTCTTGCAGTCACTCTGGAGACCGATGTCCAGCTGCCCGTGGAGCCGCTGCAGCTGCTACTATCTTAAAATGACGGTTTCGAGGACTCTCATGCACATCGCTGGTGAAATACGAAGGCCAGCAACCACGCTGCCACACAGTCAGCCACCCTTCAAAGGGGTGTGCTCAGGGAAGGATGCCAGCCACATTCATGTGGAATAGCTGGCACAGGAACAAAGCCTGGCCCGGAAGACTCAGGCCATCGAGGTCAGGTGAGACTCAATAATCTTAGATTTAATGGCATTATTTTATCTATAGTGTGAACGAATGAGCCAAGCAGTTCACACCTCCTGTGCTGGTTTGTATCATAGTGCCAGAGGGCTGTACTAGCTAATATGTCTCAGTTACCACTTATTTCATGGCAATGGCAATGTCATTTTTGTTTAAGCCTCATGTTAGTTAGGCACAATTACGTATCTTGCCAATTGACGGGCAGGGAATAATCACGTAGTGTGCAGAGAATCCACTTGACTAGGAAATAGTCTGTGCTTTAGAATAGCGATATCGAAATGGAGCATCATTTTTTTCTGCACCAATAATAACAGCCGATTCTGAGGGATGCGTAATTGTATAGGCCACATATCTGCAAATGTGATTCGGACTAACTTAGCCGTCTTTTGGGTGCACGGAACTAAGTCTACATTCGGTGCGCTGTTTCACATGCGCTCACGAGGTGGCACACAATTAAAAGAGGGGAGGAGAGGTTTTCTTGATAAGGAAGATTTTATAGTGTTGGCTTTTGGCTGCTCCATTTTTTTTTGGTGTGCCTGCTGCAAGTGCAGTGCTTTCCCAAAGTATGCATGTCGCTGTCACATGTCCTTATATGCGCTGACTTTCTTTGACTGTTTCAGGGCCTATTAGGTCTGCTGTGCCGCGTCAGGTTTTAGTGTTTATCTCCCTCATATAATTACCAAACCTTGCCATCAGCTTAAATGAGGGAGTCTATCTTGGAAATTAGTGGAGTTGGTGGACAGCAGCTTTCTTTTTCCTTGAGATACCATCTGCCAGGCCCCGAAGGATAGATCATATGACCAGTCAGTGTGTGGGCTGATTTCATTTGGCTGTTTGTGGGCTAGTGCACCAGGTAATACTGTTGATTGCCCTCGTAATGTAACAATGATTACTTGCAGCAAGCATAGATGCATGCAGTCTTCTATACATTGCAAAAAACTAGAGCGTGTCTTGACAAGTTCAAAACTGCTTTGATTTGCTAATGTGGGCCAATTTTAATTTTCTAGTTTGCTAAATGGGGGACACTTTTTTGTCTGCTGTCCGGGTTTATTTTCTGTCCCAGTCCCATCCTAGAGTGGGGGGTGTTTCTTTTCCAGTCTGACTGACACAAGTGAGCTCTCTGATAGCTCAGGACTGGACTATCTGCAGCTCTTCAGCCTATATTACCCTACTACGCCACTATTCCATTTTTTAGCCAGATTGTACTGAGAGCCGGAGGCATGCTTTTCTTAATCGCAGTATATTTTCAGACGCACTGGCCCCCAAAACTTACTTGGTGCCTGCTACATAGTGTTGATCCACTATTGATGTCTTGTCAGGCTAAGCAAGTGTCTCACAGCCCCCTGCAAACTTCCTTCTAATGTGCCTTCATTGCCATGAAAGACTTTGCCGCAATTGTTTTACAGTATGGTCATCTTATAAAGGGGTTATAGGTTAGTGAGTTTTCATTTCAGGAGTTTTCTATTAGTTTCAAGATATCTTTTAGAACTTCTCGTTCTTCAAAATATTGTAATTTCTGATATTTAGCTCTTTCAATGCATTTCATTCCATGGTTTTAATGGAGAGAAAGTGTCACACATTTGGCAGCTGAATGTGACTCATAAGTACATTGAAACCATTGAAATGTTACACATAAGCAATCGCAAAACTTGGCAGCTATGACAGACTGTGCGCATAAGAAATGAAGAGGCTAAACATTGTGCAAGGCCTCAGAAAGGAATGTGTGCTGTTGTATAAATAAGAACCACGAACGTCAAGAAAACTATGTTGTGCACTGGTGCTTTGCAGCAGTTTTAAGATTTTAGAGTTTCTCGCTGCTCAAATGGGTGTAATTGCTGATACTTATATGTTTCCCTCATTTTAATTGCCTGATTTTGCTCGCGAGACAGTGTCGCATAGTCATTGAATGTCACTCATTATTTCACTAAAATTATGAAAATGTCACACATAAGCAATCTGAAACCTTGGCAGCTATGCCCTTCAGAGTCCGGGAGCGACACCGACAACGCAATCCTCAAGGTACCGGGAGTGGTGGGGACCCAAAGGGAGATCGTACTACTCGCCTTACCGCTAAAGTGCTAAAGTGCTTTGTTTACTGAAATCCGACCCGAGTGGCCTTGAAGGTAGACCCGAGTAGTCTTTGCATTATTGTGAAGTGCCTTATGCAGCCGATTGCATGTCCCGTGTTTTGTTTACTTGGATTGGACCTTTTTTAATAGTAGTTACTTGCCTGTTTCCTTCATAGATGCCCCTGACAGCCTTGCTTTTAACAAGGAATAGTTTGCAAAAGCGCACACACATTGTTCTTCATCAGTACAACGAGCTGCAGAATTACAGATTTTCCCAGTTGTAGAATTGGAGCGGCAGCTATTGCAATATCGAATTTTAACTCTGTTCACCTATGTTGAGCCTTCACTGAAATATTCTGAAAGTTGCATCTTCATGTTCAGTGTTTTTTCAAGTCATTTCTGATTCCTGGTCGGAAAACAGTGGGATCTTCTTTCCTTCATTCTGCAGGCCGATCTCAGTCCTTTCTCATTTCGTGTGAGATTCTTTCTTTATATCTCCGTGTCTCACGTGTCCACCCACGGTGGTAGTGTGAGCTTTCACCACCAACAAAACAGCCGCTGGTTACTGTGCAGCATTTACATGTTAAGGAACCGGATGATGGAAATAAGGGACAGTTGCTTTTGCAGCTTCACTTCTGCAGGTCAGCAACATCTGTACCACCATATTATCAGAGACATTGTTAGAGCGAGAGGCCCTTCTGTCCCCCTCACCTCCCAGTCTGTCTTTCCAGGTAAGCTTCCCACATTACGGTTTAGAGGCGATCGCTTTTCAGCCCCTGCTAGCAAAACTGTAAAGCCACCCCCCCCTCCTCCCCCCCACACTTGTCTTCACAGGGAGTCTACACAAACCAGGCAATCTGAGGGATCAGTGTGATTGTTTGACTGCACCCGCTGGGGAGAGACTCCCTGTCTGGGCTCTCATCACCCACCGTTCACTCTGCGTTGGCTCCGTTTTATATTTAGCACTGTTCAAATGACATGAATGCGTTTGCCACGTTCTCTGAAGATTGCTAATTTACCAAAGAATGTAAGAAACACGCATTTGTGATTTAATGTGCCAGTGACACACCACTGAATGCAAATAATAAGCACCAGCTAAAACAGAGAAAACGAGCGGAGGGTTCCACCGAGAGAACTTCACTGCAAATGCAAACATTTTACATGGCGGGGCGCGCCTCTCATTTGGGGCTGGCCAAAATCAACTTTTAAACATCGTTTTTTTCCCCAACATCAGCAAATTGCCGTGCTTTAATAATGGCGCCCGTGTCCACTGTCAGCAGCTTCTAAATACTTTTAAGGTCCTAAAGGCATTTCAGAATTCGGAAGAATGCTTTTATGTAGGCGCGCTTTTTATATAAATATAGTGCTTCTAGAGTTCCCAACTTGGGCAGTAAACCATATATTCACCTTGTTTTATGTCTCTATTCCCTTAATGTACACATTATCAATAGCCTCCGCCGCTTCAAATGTGGTATTTTATTATCGTATTTATATACTACCCTTATGAGGCACTGAAGCAGTTTAAAAATGTGTTGCTTCAGTACATTGCTTGCGAGTTTCAAATAGTGTTTCACGTACAGGGCATTGTGTAAGGCTAAATGAGAACAGTAGATATAACACCCAGGATAATGTGCTGCATGGCTAAATACTTTTAAGGTCCTAAAGGCGAGACCGATTGCATTGCAAATGCTTGTTTCAATTTGCTTCGGGTGATGCGCAACTCATTCTGCCAGATCTTGCTTTTTTGGAAGTTTAACATAGCGCAATCTCGGCCCAAAAGCATTGCAGCGCTTTACATGCGCTCCGGTTTATAAATAGTGACTTGTGTTCTCCTATGCTAAAGTGTTTACACACTTGGTGGTGTCATGTTCAACGTGGGCACGTGACACCTTTCATAACTGGGTTTGCGCTGCCCACAACACCAGTTTCACTTTAACTTTTTGTTTGCGGTCAGCTCCTGAACTTTTCAAAGGAAAAAATGTCATGCTCCATTGCTGCTGGTTCTGCATTCTTGCTGGAGTCCCTCAGGTACGTGTGCCCCTCTTCTGTGTGCTTGTTACATTGGAACCCGATGCCCCGTTCAACGACCAGCCACTTAAAGCTGCTGTCGTGGAAGTAATAAGCTCCAGGACGCAAACTGGGAGAGGGTTAGCGTTTATTGTCTTGTCAAGGTTGAGTCATTTAATTGCAGCAATTGTGTTTTTTAGAGAATCCAGAATTGTTTTGTTCTGTCTTTAGCATGACTCAGGCATGTCAAGCATCCCCCTGGCATACACATACTGGTACAATGTAAACAAGACCCTTTGCCTGGAAAGTATCTTTGCTGGGAAATGCCTACTGCTGACACATTCATCATATATCAGTAAAAGCAAAATAACCCTTGCACTCAACCAGGGTCGGATTGGTAAGGCGGGCATTCGGGCAATGGCCGAGGGGCCGGTATCCGAGTTCCAGCTGTGGGCTGCTTTTTTATGCAGCCTGGGGGGCCGATTTGGGCAGTGTCTGTGTTGTTCGGATGCCGCCAGTGGGTGCCTGAGTGGCCTTTCTGGAGGCAGATGCAAGTCCATTACCTCCCTTTTATCAACGGACAGAGGTGTCATTCCCTTTCTCTCGCTGGGCGGGCACATTAATGTATGCATATTGAGAAGGGACAGGGGGCCTGAGCATAAGTGGCCTCACTTGATTTCAGGTGTGTTTCACCAGTGTGAACTAATCCGTGCATTTTTTTTTAATCTAGGTAGTGTTAAGAAAACATGCCTCTGTCAGAACCCCCCCCCCTTCTTTTTATAAAACTTTGCTGAAGCAGTGTTTTGCAGAAAGGCAATATGCAAATGTGGGACACTTTTTTTTTAGCGTGCCCGGGGAACCGATTTTTAATCCCAATCCAACCCTGGGCATAGCTGTCAATATCGTGACCATTTGCTGTAGCGTAATGTGATGGACAGATTTTTTTAGTGGTGTATACTTCTGATCGGACTGTTCTTGTTTTTATGAAACAGTTATAGTTTATTGCATTCTTTTGGAGATAGGGTGCTTAATTATAATAATTGCATGTTTATCCATGGAAAAGCCACAGCTTGACACTTGCATGGATGCTTTTATAACCGACTATACACTGTAGTGATGCTACAGTGGGTGGCTTCTCCAGGCACCCCACGATCTGAACACTTGTGCCATGTGTATCATGCCTGCACCTCATGCACACACCAATTTTCTTCTGGGTTCCCAGACAATCCGTGATCTGTACATGAACTGCCTTCCTCTTCATCAGGCTGCATACTTCTTTGGCTGCTGGGCTGTTTCTTATTTTACTTATACACACTTTGAAATAGTATACGAGGCTATGCTACTTTCACTTAAAGAGTTCCTGCTGCAGGCCGAGATTATGAAAATTATGGCGTTCCTGATTCAAGGTTATGTTAAATACGTATGTTTTTGAAGGGTCACGATTAACTAATAAGTGTGCCATTTACCTATCTGTTTCTAGTGGACACAGTAATTGCTGTAAAACAATACCCTTTTTCACAACTATATTTTCTTTTGCCCTTTATTGAAAAACGGGCTACTGCTTTTTTTGACTACCCACTGGGTTTGTGACGTTATTAGAAGTTGCAGGGTAATTTTCAATCCTTTAGCCTTTATGTTTTACTGCACATTCGACTTTAGTTTGTGGTAGAATTATTCCATGCAGGTCAAATTTATAACTGAGATGCCATTTAGTTGCACTTTTAGCACTACCGCCGCACCATCTCGCACCACCGCCGCACCACCACCTCAGCGCACAACACCTTAGCAACAGCGCACACCACCTCAGCACCAGCGCAGCACCACCTTAGCACCAGCGCAACACCACCACAAGCACAGCCCCACCTCAGCAGCAATTCAGCACTAACGCAGCAGCACTTCAGCATCAGCACAGCACCAACTCAGCATTAGTCAGTACCACCTGAGCACCAGTGCAGCACCACCGCCTCAGCATGACTCGGCACCACAGCATCACTCAGCTCCACCCAAGTATCATGAAGCATCACCTCCGCATCAGCATAATTACCACCTCAGCATCAGCACACCACCACCTCAGCATCACCCTTGCATCAGCACACCACCACTCAGCACCACCTCAGTCTGCCAATGGTATCTGGAATCTTTTGATTCTCCCCTAAAATCTGTCCGCTGCTCGTGTGGTAATTCAGGTACTATTTCCCAACTTCCACCATCCCGTTGTCTATATCCTTCCTCCCCACCCACCCCATAACAAAAAAAACCAATAACAATCAAGCTTTACAACAGGCAGGAAGAAGTTGCCAGCATGACCAAGAAAAAAACTGAGAAGAATTTTTTTATGTTATTTCTTTTGCAATAGGGTCGTTCAGTTGTACATTTTGTCTTCTTCGTTATATATTTATCAGGTAACAAATGTTTAAACACTTTTTTATTATAACTTTTCAACATGCTACACAGCAGCCACAATGCTCTAAAACATAGCTTAAAGACATTGGCAAAGGCAACTGCTCTGGCTAAACACTTATAAGATCCCAAAGGCGAGACCTATTGGCTATGCCAATGCTTGTTCTGGGTAGATGTTAAGATAAGGAGGCTTGAATGACAAGGCCTGAAGCTCACTGACCCCCCAGGCAGATATTATTGCCACCAGGAAGGCTATCTTGATGATAAGGAGCCTGAGAGGACAGTTATGCAAGGGCTCAAAAGCAGCGCACAGTAGGAACGCCAGGACCAGATTCAGGTCCCACTGAGGCATAACAAAAGGAGTGAGAAGAAATATATGTTGCAAACCTTTCAAAAACCTATGTACAATACGGGATTGGAAAAGTGAAAATGGGTCAGGCAACGGAAGAAAAGCAGAGACTGCAGAAAGATTTTACTAAACAGAGCCAAGAGCAGAGTACTGCTGGGCACAGGAAAGAACGAACAGGAGAACCTAAGAAAGGGTGGCAGAAAGGGGATCAATGTGTCTTTCTGTACAACATGCCACAAATCTTGCCCAACGGCAGGCGTAAACCTTCTTGGTAGAGGGACACCTGGCTGCAAAGATAACATTACAGACTTCAGGAGGAAGTGTTGCTGCTCAATCTCCACGGAAGAAGGCGGAGCATTGACAGGTTCAGATGGAGAACCCTTCCCTGCTGCTGCAACAGAAGATCCTCCCGAAGTAGCCACCTGATCGGAGGACCGATGGCCATGCTCAACAGCTCGGGATACCAGACTCTCCATGCCCAATCTGGAGCCACAAGGATGACTTCGGCCCAGTCGTTCCTGATGGTATGGGTGGAAAGGCGTACAGGAGGGATGAGCTTAACTCGAGACGAAAAGTGTCTCCGAGTGACAGCTGCCTTGGAAACTTCAGTGTGCAGAACTGCTGACATTGCGCATTCTCATCCGTGGTGAACAGATCTAACCAAGACTCTACCCACTGCTGAAGGAGACCTTGTACCACCTCCGGATGGAGACACTATTCGTGATCCGCTAGGCTCTCCGGCTGAGTTTGTCCGCTCTGGCATTCAGAGAACCTGCCAGATGTTGAAGCACCAGGGATATGCTCTGCTGTTTCAGCCATATTCAACAGCCAGTAAGTAGATGAGATAGGGGAAGACTGGCACCCCTGATCTCCGCAGATGAACTGCAACCACTGTCATCACCTTGGTGAAGATCCGAGGGGTCCTGGTGAGACCAAAAGGAAGAACAGCGAACTGAAAATGCTTGTGGCCCACCGTGAACCACAGATAACGCCTGTGGGCGGGCAGGACGGGAATGCGGAAGTATGCATCCTGCAAGTCCAACGCCAACATCCAGTCTCCAGGGTAGACAGGACCTGAGCAAGAGTGAGCATCTTGAATTTCTCCTTCTTGAGGAAGAAATTGAGAGAGCACAGGTCAGGTACAGGTCGAAGGCCTCTGTCGTTCTTGGGCACCAAAAAGTAGTGAGATTAGCAACCACGACCTACTTCTGGTGGTGGCACTCTCCCTATGGCTCCTTTGGCCAAAAGAGTTGTCACTTCCTGGCGGAGAAGAGATAGGAGATCCTCCATCAGCCTGTCATAAGTAGGTGCCATGGAGGGAGTAGCCCCTCCGGACAATCTGCAAACCCCAACTGTCTGATGTTCTGGACTGCCAGCGGGGCAGGTGATGAATCTTGTGTCCCACTGGGTGCCCAGTAGAGTAGGAGGGGGTTTGGATGCTGAGGCTGCTGGGGGGTTGGAGGACTGACCCGACCGCTGGCTACCCAACCCATGGGACTGGTAGGTACCGAGTCCACGGCCTCGCAGACGCTGGAAAGCTTGCGCCCTGTGGTGGGTAGGCAGGCAAGGAGGAGGCTGTATGCCCTTTCCATGGCTACGAAAGGAGTGAAAGGCGGATTGAGGGTGACGAGGGGCCATAGAAAGGTTCAAGGACCTGGCCGTAGACTTGCTGTTCTTAAAGCGCTCCAGAGCCGAATCCACCTTGTCTCCGAAGAGATGGGCACCATCAAAGGGCATGTTCATGAGTGAGGACTGGACAGCCCCAGAAAAGCCAAAAAGGCATGCAGTGATCACAGACCGCAGTGCCAAGCTGGCCGAATAAAAAGGAAAATGTTACTTACCCAGTAAGCACCTGTTCTTGGCATGTAGAGCTGTAGATTCACATACTTTGCTTACTCCTGCCATCTAGTGTTGGGTCTGGATATTTGCAAGTTGTTTTTGTTCAAAGAAGTCTTTCCAGTCACGAGTTAGGTGACTCTTCCTTTCAGTGATTGTGCGCATGGGCATCGACTCCATTGTTAGATTGTTTTCCCGCAGAGGATGAGAAATGGAGTTAGGAAGTGTAGAATAGAGATGTCCATGCATATTAATGTAAATTAAGAACTACAACCACTACAGGAGACCGGGGAGGTGGGTGGGCGATGTGAATCTACAGCTCTACATGCCAAGAACAGATGCTTACTGGGTAAGTAACATTTTCCATTCAAGGCATGTGAGCTGTAGATCACATGCTTTGCATAGACTATATAGCAGTAATCTCCCAAAGCGGTGGCTAACCTGTAGTGGCTGTAGTTGTTTGAAATAGTGTTTTAAGTACTTCTTGGCCTACATTTGCTTGTTGTCTTGAGGACACATCTACACAATAGTGTTTGGTGAATGTGTTTGGTGTAGACCATGTTGCTGCCTTACAAATGTCAGCTATGGGGATATTTCCCAAGAAGGCCATAGTAGCCCCTATTTTGCAAGTGGAATGCGCCCTAGGGGGTACTAACAAAGTTCTCTTTGCTTTAGAATAACATATTTGGATACATTTTACAATCCTTCTTGCAATACCTGACTTAGAGATAGGATTGCCCTTGTGAGGGGGAGAAAAAGCAACAAATAGTTGTTTTGTTTTCCTGAAGTATTTGGTTCATTATATGTAGTAAAGAATAGCTCGCCTAACATCAAGTGTTTGTAGAGCTCGTTCTGCTACAGAATCAGGTTGAGGAAAGAAAACAGGTAACTCAACTGATTGATTGTTATGAAAAGCAGAAACTACTTTAGGGAGGAATTTAGGATTAGTACGAAGATCCACTCTATCTTTGTGAAGTTGAAAGAAAGGCTCTTGTATGGTTAATGCCTGAAGTTCACCAACTCTCCTTAGTGAGGTTATTGCTATGAGGAAAGCGACTTTCCATGATAGGAATTGTAGTTGACATTTGTGCAATGGTTCAAAAGTTGGACCCATTAGCCTTGTAAGTACTATGTTTAAATTCCACTCTGGAGCAGGTGGAATCCTTGGAGGAAATACTCTTTTTAATCCCTCCATGAATGCCTTAATCACTGGTACTCTGAATAGAGACAGATGTTGTCTGTTTTGTAAGTATGCAGCTACAGCTGCTAGATGTAAGCGAATGGATGCGTAAGCTAATCCACATTGTTGTAAATGCAACAAATAACAAGCAATGTTTTGCACAGAAGCATCAAGTGGATTGATATGATTGTTGTTACAATAGACAACAAAGCGTTTCCACTTTGCTGCATAACATGCTCTAGTAGTAGGCTTACTGGCCTCTTTGAGAATATTCATACAGTCTGGTGGTAGTTGTAAATAACCAAACTCTATGACTTCAGGAGCCAAATCGCTAGGTTGAGTTCTTTGGGATTTGGATGTCTGATTTCTCCATGGCTCCGAGTGAGGAGAGAGGGTGTGAGATGTAATTTTTGATGTGGAACCACCGAGAGTTCTAATAGGGTGGTGTACCAAGGTTGACGAGCCCAAGTAGGTGCTACTAGTATCAATGTGAGGGACGTTTGCCTGAGCTTCCGAACCAGAAACGGAATTAGTGGGAGAGGCGGGAAAGCGTAAGCAAATATCCCTGACCAATTCATCCATAGAGCATTGCCCTTGGATGCTTGGTGTGGGAACCTGGATGCGAAGTTTGGGCATTTCGCGTTGTACGCTGTGGCGAACAGATCTATTTGTGGAAATACCCATTCTTGGAAGTAGGGGAGCAGAACTTGAGGGTGAAGTTCCCACTCGTGGACTTGCTGCCTGTGTCTGCTGAGCAGGTCTGCAATCTGATTGTCTACTCCTGGAAGGTGCTCTGCTAGGAGATACATTTTGTTCCGATAGTTGGAGAGAGTGTGTCCCTCCGTGTTTCTGTAAGTAGTACATTGCTGTCATGTTGTCTGTGCGGACTAAGACAGTCTTGTGTACGACTTGGGTGAGAAAAGCTTTCAGTGCTAGAAACACTGCTAGCAGTTCTAGATAGTTGATGTGAAGGCGTTTGTGATTGTCCGACCATAGCCCTTGTACTGTGTGATGTTGAAGATGGGCACCCCAACTGGTTAGAGATGCGTCTGCAGTCAATACAACTGTGGAATCGGGTCTATGAAGGGCTGCCCTTTTCCTAAGTTTTGAGGGTTCCACCATTGCAGAGATCGATGGGTGCGGCTCTCTACCAACACTAGATCGGTTAATAGACCCTGTGATTGATTCCACGGACGAGCTAGACATTCTTGCAGAGGTCGCATGTGGAGTCTTGCATGAGGAACAATTGCTATGGATGAAGCCATCATTCCCAGGAGTTGCATGAAGACTCTGGCTGGTAATGATTGATTGGGTTGGAACAGTAATATTGTGGCTTGAATATTGTGAATCCTAGCTACATTGGGAGATGCCAGAGCTTTGAGAGTGTTGAGGGAAGCTCCTAGATAAGATTGCACCTGTGCCGGACACAGGTGAGATTTTTGTGCATTTATTGTGAACCCCATCTGATGAAGTAGATGTACTGTGGTCTGAGTGTGTAGTATACAGTTCTGGTAAGTGCTTGCTTTGATAAGCCAGTCGTCCAGGTAAGGGAAGACATGTATACATTGTCTTCTGAGATAAGCGGCTACTAAAGCGAGACTTTTGGTGAACACTCTGGGGGCCGTGGTGATGCCAAATGGAAGTACCTTGAATTGGTAATGTTTGCCTGCTATCACAAATCTGAGGTATTTGCGATGAGCGGGATGAATTGGAATATGAAAGTAAGCGTCTTTTAGATCTAGCGTAGACATGAAGTCGTTCTGCTGCAACAGGGGAAGTACTTGTTGAAAAGGGACCACGTGAAAGTTTTCTGACAATATGTATTTGTTTAACTCCCTGAGATCTAGAATAGGTCTCAGAGAACCGTCCTTTTTGGGGATCAGAAAGTAAAGGGAATAAACCCCTGACCCTTGGTACTGTAGTGGGACTGGTTCTGTAGCCCCTTTTTGTAATAAAAAAAGCACCTCTTGCTGAAGGAGATGTAGATGGTCTGGTGACATTTTGTGGGATCGAGGAGGAATGTTTGGAGGATTGTTAGTAAGCTCCAGGCAGTAGCCATGTTGGATAATTCCAAGCACCCATTTGTCGGATGTTCTTGAGTTCCACATGGGGAGAAAGTTTTGAAGTCTTCCGCCGACAGGTGTGGAATAGTCGGCGGGAAGCGTTGGGAAGTCACTGCTTATTTGAGGAAGGGGAAGTGTGGGGTGTGGTGTTTTTACCTCTGCCCCTAGGACTATCTCCTCTATAACCACCTCTGTAAAATCCTTATGTGAAGGAGAATTGAGAATTGCCTTTGAAGGAGTAAGTGCTCTGGTCGGTACCAATAGACTTGGACCCTCCTCTATAAAAAGAGCGCCGAAAGGAACCTCTGTTTGAGGGAGATTGAAGTGCTCCCATTGATTTTGCCACATCAGTATCCTTTTTCATTTTATCGAATGATAAATCAACATCAGGGCCAAAAAGATGTTTTTGATCAAATGGTATATTTAAGATGGATTATTGGACTTCAGGATTGAATCCTGAAATCCGTAACCAAGCATGGCGTCTTAACAAGATGCTAGTGCTTATTTCTTGAGCTGCGGTGTCAACTGCATCTAGAGCGCATCTGATAGAAGCATTGGAAATTAACTTCCCTTCTTGGACTAAGTCCTGAGCTTTTGCCTTATGCTCGTCTGGGGGAAACTGAAGCAATTTCTCCATTTCATCCCAATGGGCTCTATCATACCTTGCTAGTAGGCCCTGCGTATTAGAAATACGCCAGTGATTAGCTGCTTGTGCTGCTACACGTTTGCCCGAAGCATCGATAAGTTTTAATTCTTTATCTGGGGGAGGGGCATCCCCAGATGCTTGAGAATTAGCTCTTTTCCTGGCATTTGATACTACTAGAGAGTCAAGTGGTAACTGACCCTTGATAAATAGGATCTGTGGGGGAAGGTTTATATTTTTTGTCCACTCTGGGAGTAAGAATTCTCGCATGGACAGGATCTTTAAAAATATCGTCCGTATGCCTCAACATACCCAAGTGTCAAATAGAAAATCTTCTTCTAGAGACTCTTTATGTAGCTCTACCCCGTGGTTTTCTGCTGCCCTGGCAATAAGTAGTTGGTATGACATATTGTCATCAGGTGGAGATGACCTAGCAGGATAAAGATCAGGGTCTGTATTCTGTGGAGGATCAGTAGTGTAATCCGTCCAAGGATCTAGTACTTGTATATCATCATCGTCAGTATCAAGTTGAGGAGAGTGGCTAGGTGTAATATTTAGTAGATCAAGCTGTGGTGAAAAGGGAGGAGATGGAGGAGTAGGGAAAGGGAGAGTGCCTACACTTTTCCTTTTCAAAGGAATTTTGTATGGGCTGTCCTCATAAGAAAGCTTGTGCTTGGATGGTGTTTTGGCATGAATGTGTCCTGTATCTGGATGGATGTACAGTTTTTTCTGTTTTGGATCCAATGCAGGCGGTACAGTCTCTTTATTTGGATCCGGTTGTGTTGCCGGCAAGTCTTTGGATTTCGGCACCGAAGCTTTCGGAGGTTAGCTGGAAAGTCCTTTTGGTGCTGAGGATTTTAACTCCAAAGGTTTTTTAGGTTTCGAAGATTTCGGTTCTGAAGATTTTGGTGTGGAACCAATCTTGGATTTGGAGACCGAAGGTTTCGGCTAGGAAGTTGGCTTTGGCCGGCTCGGTCCCGAGCCGGAAGACTTTTCGGAGTGTTTCGATGCCGAGCCATGAGGCGGGGCGTGAGAAACCTCTTCTCAGTGCCGACCTTGGCCTTGAGGGGGAGGGGGTGCCGAAGCCTTAGATTTTTTAGGGACAGAGGGAGGGGGGGAGAAGGTGTCTTCAGTACTCACGTCCCCTTGTCCCTGCGGCATATCGTCATCTTCGAGGTCGATCTGTAGGTTGGACCCGGAGTCAGATGGAGCCAAAGCCATCTCTTCTTCTGCCGCCGATACCTCTTCCTGCTCAGATTCTTCTCCGAAGAGGTCGGGTGTGACATCCAACCACTGCATCTCTCAACGTCGAGCCCGACGATCTGAAAGAGCGTAACGCTTTGCAGTCTTGTTCCTTGTGCTCGGGGGAGAAGCACAAATTATATTCCTGATGAGAGTCTGTGCGTGGATATTTCGTGTGGCACAGGGGGCAGAATTTAAATGGAGTCCATTCCATCGACGAGGAGCCGAACGGACACGGAAGCGCTGGGAAGGCCGTCCGCAGATGTTTCGATTGAAATGTCAAATATTAGAGGTTTGATTCGAACCGCGAAGATAGAAACACGATCGAGACCAATACTGTTGAGGTAGAGAGAGATACGCACCGAGGGGGAACCCGAGGATAGATTCCGAAGCGGAGCACAGCAATACCCGTCCGAACCCGATGGCGGAAAAAAATAATCTAACAATGGAGTCGATGCCAATGCGCACTATCACCGAAAGGAGGAGTCACCTACCTTGTGACTGGAAAGACTTCTTCGAACAAAAACAACTTGCAAACATCCGGACCGAACACTAGATGGCAGGAGTATGCAAAGCATGCGATCTACAGCTCACATGCCTCGATCATCTTCTTTCCTCAAATTGTCCAGCCTCTTGGATTTCCTGTCTGGGGATGCGATAGGGAATGCACCAGATTTACATGGGACTTTGAGGCTTGGACCACCAAGCTCTCTGGGGTAGGGTGCTGGGTGAGGAAGTTTGAGTCCTCTGGAGTGGGGCGGTGGCAGCAGAAAATTGTCCTATTCACGGGAGCCCCTGTGCTGGGCTTAGAACAGGTCCCAAGTAGGACATACGTGAGGGCTTCTTGAACAGGAGTAGGGGTTCTGAGAGGGACACTCCCGGTTGCAGCAATTCTGTCAAGAAATTCGTCTTGATTGCCACTGAGGGTAGACTAAGGTCAAGGACATCAGCCACCCTCCGCACCACCATAGCGAAGGACACTCCCTCCTCCATGGTAGGGGGAGAAAGCATGCCAGTATCTGGAGAAGTGTCCAGTCCACTGGCTTCACCCAGATCCTCACACCAGTCCATATTTCCTTCCTCATAAGGCTGGTATTCCTCAGGGTCCAGTGACCCCTCCCATTCCTCCTCAAGTCCTAGCCAGTAAGAATAGGGCTCAGGCTCCGGCCTGGATGGCATAGCTCCAGTCGGCGCTGGACCTGGCATCGGACGACGCCGGACCCGGCATCAGGTGATGCCCCTTCGGCTCCGTGTCAGGTATGACAATGGGGATGGTGCCGCCTGTGGGTGCCAGAAGCACTGGTGGTGGAGAAGCTTAGGATGGTACGACCGGTGCCGGTCCAAATCAGACTGTGGATCCCTGGGGCCCAACTGGCGCCGGAGCCGCCGGCCTCAATCTAGAAGGGGCCCCTCCTAAACACACATGGGCCCAAAGGCATGCTGGTGGAAACAGGCCACCCAAATATGAGGTGTATGGCCTCATAAAAATCTCGGGGAGGCAGGGAGCTGGCTCAGGCGCTGGCTCAACTGCAGAGCCAGGCCTCGAGTGGCGATGCTCCCTCGTCTTGTTGGCCGACGGACGGGGTGAAGTTGAAGCACGCTTTGACTTTGTCTTCTTGTGGGACTTTGCCTTACAAGAATGATGACCTCTGGCTCCGTGACCGCTCTCTTCCTCCCGACCGGGAACTAGATTGTAGCGGCGCTGTAAGTCAAGCCACCAGAAGCTTGAGGGATCACTCCCTCATGGCCTTCGGATGCATGGCGGGCCGTTGAGACAGGCCTTCGGGTCATGGTCCCGCTCGAGACACCAGAGACAAGCAAGATGAGGATCCGTCACTGACATCTGTGGTGACAGGCGCCGCAGGGCTTGAAGCTCGCCTTTTTAGATGACATTTCTGCCACACCAAGATCTAAGACCTCAAAAAGATTACGACAAAACTGTGAAAAAGCCTAGTCAAAAAATATCTAAGGTGTAGCTCTTACTGGACCTGCACTGGCTGGTGTGGAAAGGAAAGAACCGACGTCAGCACGTCTGGGTGGTGTCTATATAGGTACCACGAAGGTCACTTCAGGTGCCAACTACACCACGCGGATCCAAACAATGCCAGCTATTGGTGCGCAGGGGTGCTGCTCATGAAAAATGTACGGATCCAGTCTGACACCTGGGGATAATTCTAAGGTAAGGAATCTGCGGCTAGAAGTCTCTATCAGATACCTTTGTCATGGCTTGTGGCCCAAAGAATATGAAAAACCTGAACTCTTACCATCAAGGGGGAGTGTTTAGAGAGAGTGCGTTCTTTCCCTTATTTGGGCATCACCTTTGAGCAAAATAATACCTGGACTACCTACTTAGTGAACAGGAATGCCAGCTTCTCACGAGCAACTAGCGCCATTTTTAATGTCTCTGCTGGTATAGGCAACAAGCCCATCCTCCCGCTTGTTGAGATTTACAAACATAGGTGCTTCCCCAT
The DNA here is from genome assembly GCA_963921515.1 of Calotriton arnoldi. Lineage (NCBI taxonomy): Eukaryota > Metazoa > Chordata > Amphibia > Caudata > Salamandridae > Calotriton > Calotriton arnoldi. Next base: position 4,858,189 of record CAWUFW010000074.1, on the reverse strand, counting down.
CCTAACATATGGAGCAGGGGTATGGGACCACTGTAATACTAGAAATCTACAGCTTGAAGAAAATAGGGTGCTCAGAAGAATTCTGGGGACCCACCCAGTACCCATAATATTATGGTGCACGAAGAACTGGGACTGCATTACGTCTAGGTCCATATAAAATTGGCACCTGCTACTCGGGTGCTCTATTTGGTGTAATGCTCAGGCCACTCTCAACAGATATATAACAGAGGATTGTTTGCTATACGCCTCTGGATCCACGATACCCTGGATCAATTTTATCCAGTCAAATTTCTCAAACCTGGGGAGACCAAATCTTTTTTCTAACCCAACCTCCATCAAAAAGGCTATGGGTAAAAGGAAACTATCCGATGAATAGGGCAAGGAATCGGGATTTGGCACTGTCCGCTTTGGACACTATCAAGGGCTATGCGATGATCAAACGTGTCCCAGGATAGAACCATATATGGAATGGGTTAGCCATCCCTGGGAAAGATTGCTACTCACCAGATTATGCTTGGACTCAGTTAGATGGAAACTATGTTTCCCTCCTGGTCAATATGATGCTTCCAGTGTCAGCTGTTGCCCATTTCAACATTTTTCAAATCAAACCTTATTGCATTTTGTATTCTTTTGTACATTTTAAAATTATCTGGCAAAGGGCATACTGATCCCAGTTATTCAGAAGGCACAGATTAAAAAATGTAGAGCCGCTTTGATTTATCTGCAGTTCCTGTGTACACTAGAGATGCAGTAGGGTGGGCCAATTTTTAAAATCTGCAATTAGACTCCGCAACTCTATGTTTTTTTTTTTTTTAATACATTTTATTAGGTTATTTTGTATTATGAGGGGCACAAGCCCTACAATGATCTGTATAAAGGTCAGGATTACAGTTGCATCAATAACCATTTTTTTTTTTTTTTTTAGCATAAACATGACCTGTCTTACGTGCAGGCAAAGCAACAACACAAACATCGTGCAGACGGTTCCCAATCTCCATTGTATAACATATGGTACACCAGATTCCAAGTACACATCATATCTGAACGGTAATGTTACATAATGATACAACGCAGGGTAATACACATCGGGGACCAGAGGGTGCCACTCATGGATCCATCTCGGGTAGGGGGGGCAGGTCTATACCTCGATACGTCGCCCACCGTGTCCAGATCCTACGATGTTTCAGGGGGCAGCCTCGGGCCTCAAAGACAGCTATCTCAGCCCCCATACATTTATCTAATTCATTCTTCCACTTGCCTATGGTTGGGGGAGACGTCGCCTTCCACCCTTGCGCAATATCCCTCTTGGCGATGGTAAGGGCCAGGAACAGCAAATGCTGTTTATATCGATTCCCCCCAATATCGTCGGTGGAATGGAGGAGGAAAAGCCGCGGGTCCATTGGGATTACCCAAGCCAGCACCTCATTCAAACATGATCGAACCCTATTCCAAAAGGGCTGCAAAGCTGTGCAGCTCCACACTGTGTGTAGGAATGAACTCTATGTTTTTTAACTTTAAATTATTGTGCAGCTTTTTGAGAACTGAGCTTTTAACGCACATCCTTCTTGTCTTGTGGGGGTTTGATGCATTATTGCCCTTCTGACATTATTCTGAATCTTTTAATTGTGAACGGTCGGTTTTTAACAAATTGTCTTGCACAACGGCACTTTTAATGCTATTTTGTTTCCGATTGTATTTTACTTGTGCTTTTATGGTCTATTTAGATCGAATTAAGATTTGAAAAGAAAAAAAAGAATCTGCACATAGATAGCATCTCTACCAGAAAGAGGGTTCTTGAAGGTAAGTAACTTGTTCTTCTGATAGTGAAGTCTAGCCGCAGATTCATCACCTTTTGAATACATACAAAAGCAGTACCTTTTTGGAGGTGGGTCTGTGTATTGAGTCAAACCAGAAAGTATGCAGGACCGAGCGGGCAAAATGCCCCTCTCGGCGAACCGGACTGTCCAGAAAGTAGTGCTTCATGAATGTAGGGAGGGACACCCAGGTGACTGTCTCAGGACAGAGACTCTGCATGCCAATGCAGTGACAGCAGCTTTGGCCCAGGTAGGATGCCAGTCCTTCTGGAGGCTGCTTTTTAGCCAGTGCATAGCAGATCTTAATGCAAAGCATGATCCAGTGGAAGATGGTTCTCTTCTGCACAGCCTTGCGTTTTGTTTGCTCCAGAGAACTCCACAAAGAGTGGATCGTCCACCCAGTATTCTTTGATATGATCTATATAGAAATTCTGTGCTCTCTTGGTGTCCAAGCGATGGAGTCTCTTTTCCTCCTTAGATGGATGCAGGGGACCATATAAAGCCAGCAAGGTAATGTTCTGGCCAACGTGCAACGGCGTCACAACTTTAGACGGGAAGGATGCTCTTGCCTGCAAAGCCAGCTTGTCTGGGAAGAAGGTAGTTTACAGACGCTGGACACCAAGAGCTTGAAGCTCACTCACACGCTGAGCAATGTTAAGGTGATGAGGAACACCATCTAGAATGTGAGAAGTCGCAAGGGACAGCTGTGAAGTGGCTCAAAGGGCGTACCCATTAGATATGTGAGGGCCAAATTAAGGCCCCATTGAGGCATGACAAAGGGAGAGGGAGGAAACAAATGTTGTAACCCTTTAAAAAAATCCGATAGGTGATTTAAACAAAGGAAGCTGGTCCAGCAGTCATAAAAAGGTTGAAAGATATCCTATAACTGTGCCCGGAACAAAGCCTTGCCAAGCTAGAGACAAACAAAAAAAAAAAATGTCAGATAACGCTCCGTGAAGTGGGTCGATGTGTTGTGCACTGGGCCAGGTCACAAATATGTCCCAATGGCAGGCATATACAGTCTTAGTTAAAAGATGTCTGGCTGCCAACCACCTCCGGAGAATGTCAAAGGTGTTCTGCTGTCACCGTTCAATATCCCCCTGTTGCTGAGACTTCAGATCCTCCCAGAGGGGCAAACTGATTGGAGGACAGATGCTCAAGCCCAGGAGGACTGGATACCATACTATCCATGCCCAATCTGTAGCCACCAGGATGACTTTGGCATGGTCGGTCCTGATCTTCTTGAGAACTCAGGGCAGGAGTGGTATTGATGAAAAAGCGCAAAGGAATGTAAAGTTCCACTCGAGGTCTCCTAGCAAAAGATACCTTGGAAACTCCAACACGCAGAAGCACTGAGATTGCACATTCTTGGTAGTGGCAAAAAGATTAACTCAAGGTTCTCCCAATTCGCATGAGAGACCTTGCACCACCTCCGGCGGCAGCGGTCACTCATGATCTGCTAGTCATCAACAGCTAAGTGTGTCCAAACTGGCATTGAACAATCCTGCCAGGTGGTTTGCCACCAGGAATGTTCCTTGGCAGTCCAGCCATTTCCAAAGGTGCAGGGCCTCTCGGCACAGGGTCCATGACTCCACCCTGTTTGTGGCAGAAGGAAGGCCTTCAACGCCAAGAAGATGATCCTGATATCCAGATTGATATGGAGCAAGGACTCCACTGGAGACCAGAAGCCTTTAAGCTCCACCTCTCCCAGATGGATGCCCCAACCCAGAAGTGATACCTTGATCACCACTGTCAGCTTTGGGTTGGGTAGAGAGAGGGGTCTGCCACTGACCCAGTCACAGTCCAGCAACCACCACTGCAGATCCATTGCATTCTACTCCGAAATCTGAAGATGATCGGAGAGGTCAGCTTGATGTTGGGCCCGCTGAGACTTCAGCTCCCACTGCAGGGCCCACACATGACCCCTGGGGTACTTGACCAGCAGGATGCAGAAGGCCATTAGCCCAGCAGCTTCAGAGTTGACCTCACTGAAATCCAAGACTGAGGCTGAAAGACTGGGATCACAGCCTGAATGCCCTCTACACACTTTTTTGGAGTAAATGCACAAATCCAATATGAGTCCAGAATGGCTCCAATGAAGAGGAGAGTTTGAGAAGGCGTCAGGTGTGACTTCAGCACATTGCTAGTGAATTCCAAAGATGACAGCAGTTTCCCTGTATTCTGTGGCTGACGACTGCCTGGGGTGAGCTCACTTTCAAGAGGCAGTCACCAAGGTAGGGAAAAACTGGGAGCCCAGACTTTCGAAGGTGTACTGCCATCGCTGCCATCACATTTGCAAACACCTAAGGGGCACTGATGAGACCAAAGGGGAGCACAACGAACTGGAAATGCTCATGTTCCAATTCAAACCAAAGGTAACGGCAGTGAGCCTGCAGGATGGGTATAAAGAAATAGGTGTCCTGCAGGCCCAACACCACCATCCAGTCTCCGTGGGCGTGCGCTGACAAGACCTTGGCCAGTGCAAGCATTTTGAATTTGTCCTGGTGGTGGAAGAAGTTGAGAGAAGGCAGGTCTAAATTAGGACGAAGTCCTCCATCCTTCTTGGGCACCAGAAAGTAGCGGGAATAGCAACCACGTCCTACTTCTGGTGCAGGCAGACTCTCAATAGCCCCTTTGGCAAAAAGGGCTTGAACTTCCTGCTGCAAAAGGGATGTATGGTCCTCTGTCAGTCGTTGTTGGGATGGTGAAAGGTGCAGCAGAGAAGGATAGGGCATACCGCCTGTCAATGATCTGCAGAACCTACCTTCCTGAAGTTATGGCTTGCCAATCCTGTAAGAATCGTTGAATCCTTCCTCTCACCAGAAAAAAATGCATTTTTTATCTCTACTGATGAAGGATAATATCCAGAAACACGTGTCTAGAGATTCACAGCACTAACCTGCACCAACTTTGGAGAAACACTTCAGCAAAAACTCAAGTAAGCGTTTAAAGTGAACTGCATTTACCATAATGCTAAGGTGTGAACTGTGCTGGGAGGTGAAGCAGTGTGCTCCCATCCCCCTTCTGCTTGAAGGTAAAGCTCTCGACCACATCGAAAGGTGTGGGGGGAAAAAAGGAACCAGAGTCAGAGAGCAGGTCCTTTTGCTACATGGCCCCGTTAACAAAACCACGATTCCACGTCTGACATCAAAACAGAGTCAATGGCAACGCAGAGCTAAAGTAGCAGTTTTCCACATTCAGTCTTGAACCAGGGATATTCAAATGTGGAGAATCTGCAAGTAGAAGTAACCATCAGAAATGCTTGAACTATTCTTAGCCACTAGTAATTACTCGGGCCACATACTAGTTCATTGTTTTTTTTGCCCACCATGGCAACTCAGACAGGAACCACCCATATGCAATTCAGCCTTGGTCGTGCACCAATACAAACAGTCCTGCCTGAACTGCTAAAACAGATTCCCTGTGAGCAGGAAAACAAGCAACTGCAGACCGGTTTTGCCCTTATTAGGTTTTTCAGTAGTCCTATGGCACAGTAAGCATCATACGGACGTCTAGGGATACATATCACACGGAATTGCACTGAGGAAAACAGAAAAGTGATGGATGAAATGCTTGAATTTACTTTAGAAAACTGGCAATTACTTGAGGGTGTATCTCAGTCCATATTTTTTTTTGTTTACCCTGCCACCTCAGACAGGAGCTAGCAATATGCTACCAGTCTTGGTCGTGCTCAAATAAGACAGTTCAGCCAGAACTGCTAGACTAGATACACTCTGATTGGAAACACAAGCAACCCCAGATAGATTTTGGCACATATGGGCTGCATCCTTTTCAGTAGGGTGCAGCTTGGGTCTTATGACATGCAGTGAAGCAAAAAACATCTCATCAACAATGTGACAGAAAGCCAAACCACACCACCTCCTCTGCTATCACAGAATGATGGATACCAAACAAAATATGAATCAAACATTTCACATCATATGACTAACAAATTCTCTATCTAAACCAGCGTATAAATGTGTGGAGGACTGTCAACTACGAAATACCCATAATGTTATGGCACTAAAGGAAGAACACAACTGTAGACAGTTTGTGTCCTGGTATAGCAGCAACTGACATTACCGGGAGGAAAACAGTAGAATTCTCCATGGCCTCCTCCACCGAGTAGAAATGATTAACATCATGTGATTATAGACTGATTTTGTACTACTGGGATCGCAGGAGGATTATATTCCCCCATTGCTTGAAGAAAAGATGGATGATGAGAATTGTAGGGAACTCATTGAGTAGATCATTTGGTCAAGTAGCACCAAGATATTCCTTAAGAGCCCATTACTGTGAGAGTTTTAAACTTTCTGTACAGGGAGTGAAAACAACTCAACCAGTAGAAGCCCCCACATTAACAGGATACTATTTACATGTTCTAGGCTAGATAAAAAAAAAGTGAGCCTCTCCCACTATGTTGCTCTCTCTATTTGGGATAAATGTTCCAAACTCAAGGTGTTGCATTCCTCCATAAATTGGTCAATCCATTCCCTTCATGGCTGTTATTATAATACATCTAGGTGGGATTGTTTGTTAGGACTAGGACCGTTTTATTTTGAATCCAGGGCAGAAATGCTGTCAAATTTAGTCAAATTGAGGACCAACAGATTTAAACTGCTAGATACTTCCTAACAAAGGGTCTTCTTGTAAGTTTTCACTTTTGAAACCCCAGTCTGAAAGAAACATTTAGAGAATATCTTTTAGCCACTAATGAAATGAAACCCATTTGGAATACCATTAACATGTTCACCATATTGCTTTTTCAACTGGTTGTGGAACAGTAAAATGCATGATGCCAGACATTCTCATAAATGAAGAAAAATAACAACATATACCAGACATTCTGGATAGGAAAGAGACAATGTACCTTTCATGCTGTAGGCGCATTGCAAAGGTGGCAAAAATGGTCCTGATTACCATGTTGATTACTATCACACATCCATTATGAAGCTGTAGAAAATACTTTGATAAACTGACTGAAAACACAAATCTGCCTAGAGGAAATCATGTTCACAGCTTTTCTGAGTACATTAGGCATAGTAATAGTGTACCTTCACAATCTCATAAGAGCCACTACCATTATAAGTACCTTTGTCGAACAAGCCAGGGGCCAACAACAGGCCAAACATCAACACTCTGATCTCAAAAGGATGACCAGTGACCAAAAATTAAACATTCAAATTTGACTCCTGTAAGGCCCTCAAATCTATTGGAACATTATCAACTTCCTTCTTAACATAACAAAAGAGAAGTATAAATCTACTTCTTGCAAATGTTTGTGCAGGATTTTGTGAATTGAGCATCGAGAATCTGCTGAAATAGCCACAAAAACCTTTCTTTATTTTAAGCTTAAGAGATGTGTCAGTTCTATAAAATGTTCACATGTACGTCAATCACAAAAATGAATGAAACCTTACCTTCAGATGCTGATGTGCTATCTAATGCCTTTTGTTGAATGCCCTGAAATTCTTCAAGCTCATTCTTATGATCATGAATAGGAGATGACCTGTAAGGCATCATAATATTATTAAGATCCCCTAGTTTGGAAAACATTCTGTAAATAACAAGGACTGCAAATGTCAAGAAATATTTTTAAGCTATCTTTTCAGTAAAAGAAATATAAGAGATGATGCCTTAAACAACTAGTGCTAGTTTAGACATATACCTTTTAGCTAATTTGTTATTCTTGAGTGCCTCCTAAAGAACAAATTTCATACCTTCTGTAATGATATTCCTGGTGGATACATAATCTTCTGCAAGTCTCTTAAAACAGAGTCCAGCACTACACATGGCCAACCACTGGTGCTGCAAAACCCTCCCATAGAAAAAAAAGGAACTAAGGGCTTACTACAAAAGTGTCATTTACCCCAGATGTGTAAGCTACTACTAAGTGCAGTTTGTGAATTATGCCCAATGCTTTTGTGTACCACAGGATCTTATTAATCACAGCACTATCTCAATGGAGAGGATGGAGGGTGGTAAGTAATCTACAAAAATATTATGCATTTATCAGGAACATCATTACCGAAGGTAAGTAACTTTCCGTTCTGATGGGTACATCTGATATCTAGCTGCAGCCCTGCGCCCCAGGGACGCTCTGCGGAGAGGTCTCACACACCTTCCAGAGGCTTCTCTGACACAGATAACCTTAATGTGATATTTCTGGCACTGAATGTGGCTAATTTTGGGGTAGGTTTTTTTTGTTTTACTTTATCCTACTTGAAAAATAGTGTATGATCTGGTCTGCTATTTCGGAAATGCATTTGGGATATTCATGTTGTACGATCATCTTTATGACAAGGACATTAGACAATTCAGCTATTTCTGTCCTTGGAACCTGTGACCTGAGGGTAAAATCATTTGCCAGTAGTAGGCACACTGGCCTATGCTACTTTTAAATTTTTGTTTACAAGAACCCTTACCCAGAGGGTTAAACACGCATCTCAGTAGTAGGCACTCCAACTCATTGTGCTATCTTCCTTTGATTTGGACTTGTGGCCCAAGTTACACACCCATCTGGTAGGTAAGCACTCTAATAAATTTAGGTTGCGGTGACCATACGGTTACACAGCCCCACAGTAGGCACATTGACCTGCTGAGCTATCTTAATGGGTAAAAGGACAGAGCTCCAGAATGGACGTACTCGACATTCGAACCCATAATGCTCAAAAGTCTTGTAGTTGGAGCATCAAATCCTCATGCCCTATGCCCTTAAATGACAACTTTTCAATTGTGACCTTTTGAGGGTATTTCAGCATAAAGGTAAAGACTGGACCAGCATGTTTATATTATGGGAACATCTCAACATGGATCTGGGACCAGACAACTCAAATGTGGATGCATCTCAAATGGGGTGATTTGTGGTAATCCTTCGATCTTCTTATGTCTAAATCTTTAATGTGACAAAACTGTAAATATTAAATGTAACTGTTTAATTAAAATGGGAAAGTTCTCAGTTGATGAACACGATTTTGCATGCTTTCTGCCAACACGCTACCAACTCAATGTACAGTGCTCTTTTCCTCCTAAGCTAATCTCACTTCATAGAAGTACAGGCGCTTGCATTTATCATGTTACATTCAGACAATGAGCACTGAGTTCTAATCGCGGCATTCCTTGCTTGAACAAAACATGCAATTCTAGAAATTACCCAGTTCTATCTAGGGGTGGGTGATAAATGGAGTTTGCCCACTCCACATTACAAGGAGTCACGGCAAAACTCTGCCAACCGCCGCGTGGCAGAGTTTTTTCTCGCACACGGTTCGCCAATGGTAAGTTGGAGAGCAAGAATTGGCATCCCCTAATGCAATTTTCGGGCACTAGGTTGGCATGTGGCGCAATTTTCACACCGCAGGAGGTGACGGCCATTCGCGGTGAGAAAGCTGCCGTTGGAATAGAAATCTACTCGAGCGGCAGCAAAAAAGCAGTGCCCTCTGGCACGCTGCATGGTGCCGTTTGCGCTGATTTTGCAGCATGGAACAAGCTACCAGCCCTCAAAATCAGCGCGACATGGCGATTCTGCCAGCTCGCAGAACTCTGCAGAATCTTACAGAGTAATTATGTAACTCCGCGAGTTCCGCCCAACCCTAGTTCTATCTTTTGGCAAGCGATGTGAGACTGGACAACAGCACTAAGTGCAAGTTAATAGGGATTAATACATAATTGCTTATGCTCACCTGCACAGAGCGAACAGTGAATGAAAAAAACACTTCAGTTTCGTTGCCCCTGTGAGCACGGTGCTGCACTGCATCGGTTCCACCGTGCATTGTATTGTAGTATAGCAATTCTTTACTGCCTCATACCCAGTTATGGGGTTCCAGGGCGCATTTTCTCTTGTGTAGCACCTATATTGTGCAGGAGTGCCTGGTTAGGGAAGATTTGCATTTGTTGTTAGCCTCAGTCAGAACTGTTTTATCATCATGCTTGAGGGCCCAGAGAAGTGTTTTTATCGTGTCTTGGGGAACGCCTAAAGCTGTGATGGATGAGGATGTGATAGGCGCGCAATTAAAGAGTGCAATTCATTGTTGGTTTTAATTTACTATGCAGATACCATGTTATGTTTCATGGTTTCTATTATGCTAAAGGCAGGCAATAAGTACCCCCTCACCCTGTAGCCCAGTGAAACCAGTGCCTTTTTTAAATGCTAAGCCACTTCCGTACAAGGCAAGTCAGCTCACAAGGTGCACTTCTAGGCTGAATAGAAAGGTTTGCATTATTACTGTCATTAGTTATATAACACTCGCATCAGTCAATTCCCAAGGGCTCCTGAATGCTTGCTTGCAGCAGAGTGATTGGAGGAGGCATAGAGGCCCAACGTTTTGCCCATGATCACATGCAGGTCGGTAAGACTGGAAACTGGATACTCTACAAGCTGTGCAGAGTGACTCTTCTCACAGCAGGGTAGTCTCCAGCCTTGAGTACCCAGAATTCTGGACACAAAGAGGTGTGAACTTTCTGCATTGGGATATAATTGGCCTCACCTAAAGGAACCCCTCTCAAGGATACTGCCGAACCACCCTTCGGTATCACCATCTACCAACTGGCTGAGCAACAGGAAGATTAATCAGCAGCTGCCTCAACAAAAGGATCAAACTGAATTTCTCCAGGAGCACGGTTTCTTCTGTCCACACTTCACTGTCTAGGTATCCTCCCTCCTGCTTCAGGAATGCCGGCAATACACGTCACTACCTGGGGAAACAACCTCACCCCCATCTTGTACACAGGAACAGATAGGAGAAGGGGGTTGCTTGCACAATGGAAACCGTAGGCCTTCATTACTCTGCTTCAGCTATACATACAATGCATGTACCACACTGGTCACATACACAAACACGCAGACCATATACTTGGGATGTTAACGCTTTGTACCTTTCGTATCTACGGCTGCTCTGCTGTGCCACAGAAATAACCTAGAGTGGGATTAGGTAACAAAACAAGGTATAAATCTGACTGCTAACTGGCTAAATGCTCTCAGCCAGTACCAAAAAACTAATTTTCAGTGAGCGAGTGAAACAACCTTTAATGCAAAATAGTGATGGAAGATCACTAAATGAGACTTTTACTAAAGAAGGTGCATGTGCCAACTACCCTTGTGCAGTGTACAGAACCTGTACCACGCTCAGGATGCTCCGGCTCCGTTTAAAAGGGATGCCCTAGGCTTGGCACACAACTGGATGCCCCAGGCTTGGCGCACACAACTGTCTCCCGTTCTTAACGTTTAAATGATCCATACACTGATTTGCATGTTTAAGCTGTCTATCCTGAACATGAAGCACTATAAACAATACAGCTTACATCCTCAGTTTCTTTGCCATGTCAGAAAGCCTTCCCCCACTATACTTATTAAATCCTTCATGAAAACCGATCTTGACGTACTTCAGCTTATTTCCTCTCCTTTCTTTCTTCAGTGACTCTCTCCTTACCTTCCATCCTCTGTATGCCTTCTATTTCTGACTATATCCGACTCTCAGTCTCACACCTGTCTGTATTAATCTTACTGTAATTCTGAAAAGGGTTCACAACTCATTTTATAGATCACAACCTTTCCTTAAAATACCTATCTTTGCAACCTAGCAATACCTAATCCCCGCCAGCCGATCTATTTGTATCAGCAACTATTTGACTGAAACCACATAGCCCCACTAATGATCACACTTTACTGGTATTTAAATTTGTTTTGGGGATAACAGAACAAATGGCCCTGCACTCTCAACCTACTTTGGCAGTTTACCCTCTGGCTGACAACTTTATATATACACACAGTGAGTGGGCTTGGGGAGTATCAATTAAAGAAAATGTTACACAGCTAATAGCACCATGAGTAATATAATTGTTTATTAGTTGATCAGTCACATCTAATAGCACCATGAGTAACATTTTAGTTCATTAGTTGATCAGTCAGATCTAACAGAACCATGAGTAACATGTTTGTTTTTAGTTGATCAGTCAGATCTGACTGGGAAACTTATAAACAAACATATTACGGATATGTAACATATTCTGTAATTGCTACTCCCTACATCCATTCATTGTGTATATCGAACTGGTATTAATTACAATCTTTCTTCATAATCCTCACTTTATGAATGAGTCCCATTGCAATACCTACCTCGGAGGTGGGACAGAGTAGTGCCAGTTAATCAAGAAAATCATGCAACACGACTTGGGCATAGTATCCAGCACTTAATGCCTGAAAGGGTGGAAGTAGTGCTGGGCATAAGGATGCAAGAATGACCACATAGCCACCCATCAGCCGTCTGCAACTGTGATTCCTCAGGAGAGAACTGTGGAGGTGGCCATAGCCCTAGTTAAGTGGATATGAACACCCTTCAAAGAGTCCTTCTTGGTCAGATGTAGCTGTTCTTGATACAGAGGATGATGAAATGTGAAATGGTGTGTTTGGTCACCACCTTGCCCTTCTTAACTCTGGCTAATTCCAAAAGAGCCGATCATCAACTCTGTCATGTTGCATACGGTTAATGTAATATGTTTTGCACATCCGGGGCACATTATATGCTGCCACTCCTTCTCGTTAGTTCGATGTGAAAGATGGAAATACAATGGAAAGGTAATAGACTGAATGAAATGTAGGTACCACCTTGTGTAATAAAAACAGGCTGGTGCGGAGAACTAAATGGAAATGGCAGAGACCTGAACTGAAAGTGTCCCCCAGGGAACTATTTGCAGGTAAGTGTATGGCACAAAACTGTGGCAAAAAGATGCACAAATAGAAAACCAACTTTGGAGAAGATCGCCTCTGTCACTTTGGGGTGCAGCTCCAGGAAGATTCTCCATCGCTGCCTTAACTTCTACAGGTGAATTGCCTCCCAACATAGGGTCCACGACCCTATACCACCCTGTCTGCTGGTATAATGCATGATAGTGGTATTTGGATGTTGTTCTCTGGTATAAAAGGGGGGAAAACTTTCATTGCAAGGTAGACTGCATGCATGTAACTCAAGCACGTTTCAATGCAGGTTCTGGTTTGATGCAGGTCAAAGGCCTCATGCCGACATATTGCCCATATGACTGCTACAGCGCAGCAATGAGGCACCCATGACCATGGTAGCCTGTGTCTGCAGATACTGAATAGGCAGCCCATAAAAAGGTTGGAGGGAGTCCATCCAGCATAGCAGATCCACCTGCTCTGACTGGAAAATCTGCATCTGAGCTAAGGGGCTCCCTTGATGTTGGCACCAATGGAAAGTACCAACAGAATGCACATGCCATTGGAGTAGCAGGTAAAATACCTGCAACACTAGGATCAGAGCTTGAGTCCAAAACCATTTTCCCAGTATCATCAGTTCACACATTCAAGGTCAAGACAACTTGATTTAGGGACATCATCTTGAATCTGTCCTGCTGAATAAACAAGTTAAGACGATAAAAAAAATTCAGAAAGGGCCTCAGAGGCACACCCTCTATGGCTCTGTTGTTCAGCAAGACAAGGACTTTCACCTCTAGAATCGATGCATGTGCCAGCGAGCACACCCTGCAGAAAGGTGGATGGTCTGGAGGGAAGACAGGAAAGGATGACCCAGTGGTCTATAGTGGCTCCATCCCAACTGGTGTAAAATTGAGAGGACCCCCACCCTAAGCAGGTTATGTTGCAAAGGACTGGAGTCCAAGAGATCTGGAAGTGGCAGATCCTGCAGAGGACTGTACTGCTGTGAATGGTGATGGCACCATCTATGGAACCAAAGGAACGGTAAAGTTGCTGAAATTTTTGAAAGGGCTGAGAAGGCTGCCTTTGCCAAGACTGTACTTCTCTGGGGAAGCCATGAAACCTTCCATATTGTAGGTGAACCCCGCAATGCTGCACAGACTAGGAGTATGAACAGTAGTTTTACTATTCTTGCAGCATTCCGGGGAGGAGTTGGCTTGCTCTTCAAACACCAAATGGCATAGTCGTAAGTGTAGCTTGGGCATCTCCAGAGAAGCCAGTGAAGCGCAACCAAACATGCCAGCATAGAGTAATAGCCATTCTCATAGAAGGAGCAACAGTGTTTGCAGACTATTAAACATTTTTATGCAGTGCATAGCACCAACAGGTAAGACAGCGCTATATGTGAAACAATAAGGAGCAGATTACAGAGATCATTGGAGAATCGCAAGAAAAAAACGAAGTGCTAAAACAATATGAAAATATATTGCAGTATTATTGCACAATCTAATCATTATACAACTCTTGATGAAGAAGGAGAAGGTGATTATATATTATATACATATATCTCAGAAATATAAAGAGGGTCCGCACACTATTAAAATAGGGGAGAGAATGTGATAGGTAAGAGTAGGTGAGTAGTTAGATCAGTGGAAATGTCGATTAGGGATTGCATAATTGTGAGAACTAGTCTATGCAGTGAGTTAAGGTGGAGGTGACAGGGTAACTAGACTGGTAGTTATAGATTGAAGAGATCAGAGCAAGTGAGATGGGCATGAATGCGTTTCCTTTTTAAGGAGTAAAATTAGACTGATGAGGATAGACCAGAGAGATGGGCTTTCAGATGTTTCACGAAAGGGTGGGTTTCATTCTTAAGCCCGTTGCGCGAGAGAGTTACAGAAAAAGACAGTGATGAGCCCCCCGAGCAAACCTATGGCATCTGGTAATCGGTCTATGGATCACTAGGGGGAAAGGATTTGCTCCCACGCAGCCATGAAATTAGGTAATGTATCTGTGTGAGGAAATGCTGTTTGTTATGGGGTGTGGTCGGTAACCTCAACGTGTAATAAACTCACAAACCTGTCTAGTCAGGCTAATTTGTAAAACCTTAATTCAACTCTGGGTAGCTCTGGCTTCGAGCAGTCAGACTTTAACAAAGGAACACATGCAAAGCATTTAGAAGCACCAAAACAATTGTATGAAAAAGAAACAGGACACAAATGTTTGGGGGTAATCATGCAAAAAGAAAGTCATTTCCTTACAGTCTGCAGATGAAGAGGACGGCAGAATCTCTGTCAATACATTAGACGTTACTTCCGCAGAGGACAAAATCAACCTTAAGGCCTTCGACATTTTAAGAACTACAGGCAAAAAAGAAGAAACCTCCTCTGAAGCAGGACCAGAGGGATAGAAAATGCCACATTTAAGCAAGGTACCTAGTTTACTTGCATTTTGAAAGTTCATACATATTGCGGCAATTGTAGTATAGTGTGTTAGAAGTGGCTAGCCTCTGAATGATTATCCTGTGTGTGGCCATGGTTTTTGTCCTCCATAAGAAAATAAGTTACTTACCTGTAGCACAAGTTACTTACCTTCGGTAACGATATATCTGTAAGAAACATTAGTTAGTGATAGATTCTTTACCTTAGAATTACCCCCAGGCGTCAGACTGGATCCGGAAAGTTTTTGTCAGCAGTACCCCTGCGCGTCGGAAGGTGGCGTTGTGCAGCTCCGCGTCCGTCGTTGGCGTCGTGGTCGCCGAGATGACGTCGCGGCAGCTACTTAGACGCCGCCCTCGCGCGCTGACGTCAGTTCTGTACACGACTTTCCGCGCCAGGAACGCAGAGCCGTGCAAGATACTGACCACTGGTGCATTGAAACTAGGGCCCTGAAAGGGATGACGTTAACCCTAGAAATCAGTTCGCAGAACGGGGAGGATGAGTGGGGCGGTAAGGAATCTATCACTAACTAATGTTTCTTACAGATATATCGTTACCAAAGGTAAGTAACTTGTGCATCTGAAAGAAACACGTTAGTGATAGATTCCTTACCTTAGAATAGATACCCCAGCAATACCAACCCCGGTGGTGGGTCTGCGAACCAAGTTCACACCAGGAAGTCCCGGAGAACAGAACGGCCAAAGAAGCTGTCTCTCCGGACTTGGCTGTCCAGGCAATAGTGCTTAGTAAAAGTGTGCAGCGAGGCCCACGTAGCTGCCTGACAGATGTCTTGTAAGGGGACACCACGACCCAACGCCGTAGTGGCAGCCGTCGCCCTGGTAGAATGGGCGCGCAGCCCCAACGGAGGCTCCTTCTTTGCCAGAGAATAACAGGCTTTAATACACAAGACGACCCATCTGGAGATAGTCCGCTTGTGTACGGCCCGACATTTCTTGGCACCAACGTAGCCAACAAAGAGCTGGTCATCCACCCGGAACTGTTGTGTGCGACTCAGGTAAAAAGAAAGCGCACGTTTTGGGTCCAGACGGTGGAGCCTCTCTTCCTCTCTGGAAGGATGCGGAGGCAGAAAGAAGGTGGGCAAAGTGATGGTCTGCCCGATGTGAAAGGCAGTAACAACCTTCAGCAGAAAGGATGGACGTGTCCTGAGCACAACCTTGTCCGGATGGACAGACAGAAAAGGAGGTTTGCAAGAAAGAGCCTGGAGCTTACTCACTCTCCTAGCAGAGGTGATGGCAACCAGGAAAGCAGTCTTCAGAGTCAGCAGACGAAGAGGACAGTTGTGAAGAGGCTCAAAGGGAGCGCACATTAAGTATGTGAGAACCAGGTTCAAGTACCACTGTGGCATTACGAAGGGGATAGGAGGAAAAAGGTGAGTAATGCCTTTGAGGAATCTGTTAACAACAGGGGATTTGAAAAGAGAGGGCTGATCAGGGAGCCTGAAAAAGGCCGAAATAGCAGAAAGGTAGCCCTTGATAGTGCCCAGAGCAGAGCCCTGCTGGGCCAAAGAAAGAAGGAACAGTAGGACCTCAGAAAGAGGGGCAGAAAGGGGATCCACAGCCTTTGCTGTGCACCATGCCACAAACTTGTTCCACCTGCAGGCGTATACCAACTTAGTGGAGGGACGCCTGGCTGCCAGAATGACATCACAGACTTCAGGAGGCAAGTCGAAAGGAATCAACTGCCGCCGCTCAATCTCCACGCAAAGAGGTGGAGACTGGACAGGTTCAGGTGGAGGACCGTCCCCCGCTGCTGCGACTGAAGATCCTCCCGAAGAGGCAGTTGGATCGGGGGATCGATGGTCATACTGAGTAGCTCGGGATACCAAACTCTTCGAGCCCAGTCCGGAGCCACAAGAATGACTTGGGCCCGGTCGCGCCTGATCTTCTTCAGCAGTCTGGGCAGAAGTGGTATAGGCGGAAAGGCGTACAACAGACCGCAACTCCACTCGCGACGAAAAGCGTCGCCGAGCGAGTGCCGCCTGGGAAATTCCAACGCGCAGAACTGCTGACATTGCGCGTTCTCTTCGGTGGCGAATAGATCTAACCAAGGCTCTCCCCACTGTTGAAAGAGACCTTGCGCCACGTCCGAGTGAAGACGCCATTCGTGATCCATCATGCACCTGCGGCTGAGTTCGTCCGCCCTGGCGTTCAGTGAACCTGCCAGGTGTTGAACCACCAGGGAAATGCCCTGATGTTCCGGCCATGTCCAGAGGCGCAGAGCCTCCGGACATAGTGTCCACGACCCCACCCCGCCCTGTTTGTTGCAGTACCACATGGCGGTGGTGTTGTCTAGGAACACCTGCACTACTCTCCCCTTGACAGAGGGAAGGAATGCCTTCAGTGCAAGTCGGATCGCCCAAAGCTCCAGAAGGTTGATATGGAGCCTAGACTCCGCCGGAGACTAGAGGCCTCTGATCTCCGCCTCTCCCATGCGGCCGCCCCTTCCCAGGAGGGACGCATCCGTCACCACTGTGTGCTCCGGTTGGGGAAGGGAGAGGGATCTGCCATTGACCCAATGCCGGTTCGTGAGCCACCACTGCAGCTGTTGTGCAGTGCCCTCTGAGATCTGGACGTAATCGCACAGGTTCCCCTGATGCTGCGCCCACTGGAATTTCAGGTCCCACTGCAGAGCCCGCATATGCCATCTGGCATGAGTGACCAACAGGATGCAGGAGGCCATGAGGCCCAGCAGCCTCAGGGTCATCCTGACCGAAACCCAGGATAGAGGCTGAAAGATCGGAATCAGAGCCTGAATATCCTGGACTCGCCGTTCGGGAGGATAGACCCGAAAGTGCGTCGTATCCAGAACCGCTCCGATGAAGAGGAGCTTCTGAGATTGAATCAGGTGCGACTTCGGCACATTGATGGAGAACCCCAGCAAATGCAGGAGGTCGGCCGTAGTCTGGAGGTGGGAGACGACTGCCCGGGGCGAGCCCACCTTCAACAGCCAGTCGTCGAGATAGGGGAAGACTGGAACCCCTGATCTGCGCAGATGAGCTGTGACCACCGCCATCACTTTCGTGAACATCCGAGGGGCGATGGTAAGGCCAAAGGGGAGCACGGTAAACTGAAAGTGCTCGTGGCCTACCGTAAACCGCAGGTAACGCCGGTGGGCCGGCAGGACGGGAATGTGGAAATATGCGTGCTGCAGGTCCAACGCTACCATCCAGTCTCCAGGGTCGAGGGCAGACAAGACCTGAGCCAGAGTTAACATCTTGAACTTCTCCTTCCGGAGGAAGCGATTGACGTCCCTGAGGTCCAAGATAGGACGCAGGCCCTTGTCCTTCTTGGGCACCAGAAAGTAGTGGGAACAACAACCACGTCCTACTTCTGGCGCAGGAACGCGCTCGATGGCACCCTTGGTCAAGAGGGCCGCGACTTCCTGTTGAAGAAGTGCCAAGTGATCCCCCGACATGCGGTGGTACTGGGGTGGCATGGCTGGAGGGGTAGTCTCGAAGGGGAGGGAGTAGCCCCTTCGGACTATTTGTAAAACCCACCTGTCCGAAGTGATGGTGCGCCAGTGGGGGAGGTGATGGCGAATCCTGCCGCCCACTGGCGTTTGATGGGCCTGAAAGACCGGACTAGGAAGGTTTGGAGGCAGTGGTGGCCGGGGTGGAGGTGGACTGACCCGCCCGCTGGCCCCCTGACCCGCCTCGGCGGGTCCCACGTCCAAGGCTGCGCTGAGACTGTTGCTGCGCAGGCCTGTGGCTCTGAAGCGAACGTGTCGGGGCGCCCCTTCCGTGGCCACGAAAGGAGCGAAAAGCAGAAGGCGGAGGAGGGCGCGTGGCGGAAAGGCCGAGGGACTTGGCCGTAGCCCGCGAGTCCTTAAAGCGCTCCAACGCACTATCTGCTTTGTTGTCAAAAAGGCGAATGCCATCAAAGGGCATGTCCATCAGGGTGTTCTGAACATCCCCAGAGAAACCAGTAGTCCTCAGCCAGGCGTGGCGACGGAGCGCCACTGTCATGGAAATCGCCCTGCCCAGCGAGTCGGCGGTGTCAAGGCCACATCGAATCGTGAACTTTGCTCATCTCTCCCTTCAGCAATAGCCTGAGAGAGCACAGTCCGGGCCTCCTCCGGACGCTGAGGCAGCACTTGCACCTCCGTATCCCACACAGAGTGGGAATAACGGCCCAAGAGGCATGCGGTGTTCACAGACCGCAGCCCTGAACTGGCGGAAGAAAAAATCTTCTTACCAAATTGCTCCAGTTTCTTGGATTCCCTGTCCGGAGGTGCGGTAGGGAATGCGGCCGGGGACGCAGAGGCTTGGTCAACCAAGCTCTCAGGGGTGGGGTGTTGGGAGAGGAAAAGGGGGTCGCCCGGGGCCGGGTGATGGCATCGGGCCACGTTCCTATCCACAGGAGCACCTGTGGTGGGCCTGGACCAGGTGCCCAAAAGAACGTCTCAAAGTGCATAATTAAAAGGCAGCAGTGGCTCCGCAGAGGTAGCTGCCGGCTGAAGCACTTCTGTCAGGAGGTTAGTCCTGACGGCCACAGTAGGGAGCTCGAGGTGGAGGGCCTCGGCCGCCCTACGCAACACCACTGCGTAACTTGCACCCTCCTCCGTAGCCACGGTAGGAGGAGTGAGCATGCCAAGGTCAGGAGAGGTATCAAGACCACTGGCATCCCCCAGCTCCTCTGCCCAGCCCGGGTCAAACTCACATTGTGCTGTGAGAGGGTCCTCAGACCCCTCCCAGTCCTCCCCTTCCTCCGAAGGCTGATGAACAGGCCGAAAATAAGGAGGATGGACATAGGGATAGAAAGGTCCCATTGGCGTCGGAATCGGCGTCGAGCGAAGCCTTTCCGGCGCCGTGTCCACTTCGGGGCTGAAACCGGGGGCGACGTCGTCCGGTGGGACGGGCGACGTCGGAATGGGTGCCGGAGGAGTCGACGTCGGTGGAGGTGTCACAAGGTCAACCGGCGTCGACCGGGATCCAGGACTGGATCCATGGGGGCCCTGCGGTGCCGGGGCCGGAGCCGACAGCGATGCAGGAGCCGCCGGCAGTAAAGGGCAAGGACCCCCAGTCAGACCCGCGGGGCCCGAAGGCGCACCGGCGGGGCCCGACGGCCCAAAGAGGCGAGCCATGGCTGACAGAAATTCCTGCAGCTGGGCCGGATTCGCCGACGGACCCGGGAAGGGCGGGAAGGGCGGGTAGGCCGGCGGCGACTGCATAGGCTCCGCTGGAGCCGCGGGAGAGGCACCACCCGCACCCTCAGCCGCGTCGCGCGACGGGCGAGGGGAAGTCGGAGAGCGATGGCGCTTCTTCAACTTCTTGGAACGCTTCATCTTACCTGACCGTGAGTGCGAAGACTTCGATCCCGTTGAACGATGGTGGTGGCTCCGCGACCGGTCCCTCGACCTCCCACGGGACCGGGACCTTGAGCGGCGCGGAGCTGACTGCCGAACTTCAAGCAACTTTTGGGACCGCTCCAGCAAAGTCTTCGGCGCCATGGCCCGGCAGTCGGGGCACGACTTGGGGTCACCAGGAGTCGATCGACTGGAAAAATAGAGACAAAAAAGCCTCGAAAGTAGTCTAAGTAGCTGCCGCAACGTCATCTCGGCGACCACGAAGCCAACGACGGACACGGAGCGGCACAACGCCACCTTCCGACGCGCAGGGGTACTGCTGACGAAAACTTTCCGGATCCAGTCTGACGCCTGGGGGTAATTCTAAGGTAAGGAATCTATCACTAACGTGTTTCTTTCAGATACTACGGTTATCCAGTATTGGTATCTTTCATAGATTCACATGCCTGAATCATTCCCCGTTGTCGAGATGGGAATCCCAGGGTATAATATTCAAGCAGTATTCAAATAATGCCATAGGCTATAATGGCCCTGAGCCATGTTCTATATAGCCTATTAAAAAAAGGACTAAATGTTGAATGCAGCCAATCAGCTGCTAGCACCCTCTAGAACCTTCCCAGCAGAGGCAGTTTCCCTCTGATTTTCCCAGCACAAGTGAGAAGTGAGTGTCTTAATGTATTAAGGTAACAGCTTCTACGAGGAGGAGGGTGGGTGCATGTGAATCTATGAAAGATACCAATACTGGATAACCGTAGTTACAGGTAAGTAACTTATTTTCTTATCCAGTATTGGGGTATCGTTCATAGATTCACATGCCTGAATCAGAATAGCAAGCAGTCACATCCAATTTTTCAGTTTGTCTGTTGCGGATAGTGGCAGACTTTTGAACACATAGTGAACCCAAAAAATATTAGGTAACAAGAACAAAGCCCCTGAGGGCTATACCTGTGTGTATTGTATGTGAATGGATGCACAGAATATACTCTTAAAAGTATGGTAAAACATCACTTATGTAACAACATCTCCACATACAGGGTATGAGCGAGAGGGAAAGAATAAAAGCGTAACCAATAGTACACTTTACTTAGATATGCTCTATATTTTTTTTTTACATATATATTCTAGTATTTGCAACCACCATAAAAACAAAAGACTCTTTCCAAGGGCTAGAAAGAGGCTTATCTTAATGGAAAAGATGGCGAAGTACTGCCTGGTCCACCGCTGCATCTGCATCTTGTGCAGATTCCAGGCAGTAGTGCTGCGTGAAGGTATGAGTGGTACTCCAGGTTGCAGCACGACAGATCTTTTCCAAAGTCACTCCTGCGAAGAGGGCCGCTGAAGTAGCAACCGCTCTGGTAGAGTGAGCCTTTGTTGGCTTTGACATGACAGAATTGAATCGCAGCCGATATCCATCTTGCGATAGTGGCTTTTGTTATTGCAGTCCCTTCTGTGCCTTGGCCATAGGCAACAAGTAATTGATCAGTCTTTCGAATGTCCTTCGTTCTCTGAAGATAGAACTTGAGGCAACGTTTGACATCCTGTGTATGTAGCGCCTGCTCTGCAGGCGTTGATGGTTGCGGAAAAAATGACCGGAGTATAACCGGCTCATTGAGGTGGAATTGAGAAGGCACTTTAGGGATAAATGTGGGATTAGTCCCAAGAATCACAGCGTTCTCCTTAAATATTAAAAAGGGTTTCCTAATGGTGAATGCCTGGATTCCGCTTACCCTCCTGGCTGAGGTGAGGGCCAGTAGAAGGGCGACTTTCCATGTGAGGTATTTCAATTCAGCTTTATGAATGGGTTCAAATGGTCTTTTCATGAGTTGTGCAAGAACCACGTTTAGGTTCCATTCCGGTGGAGGTGCTCGCACCAGAAGGAAAGTACGCAACAGCCCCTTCATGAATTGTTTGATAAGGCTTGAGGCACAAAGAGAAGTGGCAGTGGAAGCTCTTCTATAGCGAGAGTTGGAAGCCAGATGCAACTTAACCAAAGAGAAGGCTAAACCTGATTTTGCCGAAGAGAGAAGATTTGGTAAAATCTGTTGTGGGGATACTTAAAATGGATCCAGGTCATTTTGTTGGCACCAGACACAGAACCTTTTCCAATTTAGTTTGTACGTCTTGTTGGTGCTCTCCGCTCTAGATTTTGAGAGAATATCTTTACACTCTTCAGAAATGTTCATGTCTCTAAACTCCAAGAATTCAGGAGCCAAGCGTGTAAGTGCAGCGACTCCGGATTCGGATGGTGCACTTGACCGTTGTCCCTGGACAAAAGAGGAGGAAACAGCTGAAGACGAATGGGTCTCGTTTCTGAGAGGTGAAGAAGTTCCGGGAACCAATGTTGCCTGGGCCACCTGGGCGAGATGGGAATCAGGTGACATCCTTCCAGCTTCATTTTGGTCAGTATCCTGGGAATCATTGGGATGGGGGGAAAAGCGTAGGCATATATCCCTGACCATCGCATCAAAAGGGCATTGCCCTGAGACCCCGGGAGGGAGTACCTGCTGGCAAAGGACCGGCATTTGGTGTTGGTGCTGAGAGCATCTGCCAGCGTGTTGTGTAAACCTTAAACATGCTCTGCTCTGAGAGAAATCCCGTGCTCTGTTGCCCAGCTCCACAGTTCTTGCGCTTCTAGAGAAAGCGTGAGAGATTTGGTTCCTCCATGTTTGTTTATGTAGAACATACTGGTCGTGTTGTCTGTATGGACCAGTACAGAGGCACCAGTTATCCTCGGCAGGAAGGCCTACAAAGAGAGGAATATGGCTTTCAACTCCAAGCTGGTGATATGACTTTGTTTTTGAAACTTGGACTAATTGCCTTGAATTTGAAAGTCCTGCAAATGACCTCCCCAGCCATTCATGGAGGCATCCGTTGTCAGGATGTAATCTGGTATGTTTTGCAAGAAAGTCAGTCCTATTGAAAGGTTCGGGGTGTGGTACCACCATTTCATTGCTATCTTTATGGCCAGAGTAATCCGAATTAGGTCTTCGAAAGATTCCGATGTTTTAAGCCATTGTTTTTGCAATTCTTCTTGGAGAGGTCTCATTTTGAGTCTGGCCAAGGGAACCAAGTCGATCGCTGAAGAGCACATCCCTAGCAGTGACTTTTTTCTTGAGATGGCCATAGCCAGATGACATAGTCGGGTTTGATGTTCTTCCGACAAGAATGCTTTGCATTGGATTGTGTCCAATCTGGCTCCCAGGAATGGTGCGATTTGATTGGGAATAAACGAGGACTTTGTAACGTTGACTGTCAACCCCAGCTTGCTGAACAGCCGCAAACAAGCGTTGGTGGTCCTGGTAGCTTGCTTTGTCGTAGAAGCCTAACAGCCAGTCGTCCAAGTAGGGGAATACTTGATGGCCTTGAGAACGTAGGGCTACCGCCACAGGCGCCAGGCATTTTGTGAATATCCCGGGTGCTGATTTGAGGCCGAATGCGAGAACCTTGAATTGGTAGTAGGTACCAGCCACCACGAATCTGAGGAATTTTCGATGCTTCCGATGAATGGGGATGTGGAAATATGTGTCTTCCAAATCGAGGGAGGTCATGAAATCTCTTTTGTTGAGACGTTGTAAGATCTGGGTCAGAGTTACCATCCTGAAAGTTTGCTTCCTCAGGAACTTGTTTAACTTTCTGAGATCCAAAATTGGTCTCCATTCCCCTGACTTCTTCATAATTAAGAAGAAACGGGAGTAGAAACCTTGCCCTCTTTGCAGAGTTGGA
This sequence comes from Calotriton arnoldi, assembly GCA_963921515.1. Lineage (NCBI taxonomy): Eukaryota > Metazoa > Chordata > Amphibia > Caudata > Salamandridae > Calotriton > Calotriton arnoldi. Next base: position 4,834,220 of record CAWUFW010000074.1, on the reverse strand, counting down.
ACTTTCTCGATGGCTGCTTTTGCAAGCATAACTTTTGCTTCTTTCCGCAATAAGTGAAGATGAGGGGGAGGGGCTACCCTAGGTGGCGTAGTTGGAGGTTTTTGTACGAACTCCAGCGTGTGACCGAAGGCAATCAAATCCAGCACCCAACGGTCCAATGTTATACTCTCCCATTGCTGGAGGAAACTGGATATCTTTGCACCCACGGGAGGGGAAAAAGTGGGGGAAGCTGGTACCCTGGTGAAATCATTGTTTTCTTCCATTGTCCCTGCCTTGGGTCGATGTTCTCTTTCGACCCCACTTAGAGAGAGAAACCAGCTGTGGCCGGTTGACGGTAGGCAGCGGGTTGGTAGGATTGCCTATATTGTGGCTGGTAGGGCTGGTATTGTTGTGCCCTTTGGAAGTTTCCTCTGTAAGTGGAAAAACCACATCCTTTTGCACCTCTGAACGGTACTTTCCTGTATTGGAGAGAACCTAAGGATTTAGCTGTATCTGTGTCCTTTTTGATGGATAGAAGCACCTCATCTATATGTTTGCCAAATAAAGTGTCCCCATCAAACACCATATCCAGAACTTTTGACTGAACCTCTGGTCTAAATGTGGTTGCTTTTAACCACCCTTGGCGCTTTAAGACTGCCGCACCTGCCAGTTGGCGGAACCCCGTGTTGGCTATGTCCATAGCGCAATCGATTGTCTCCGAGGCCGCCCGCTCTAATTCTATGAGGATCTTTCTGGCTTCCTGCTTTCTGTCCTCAGGAATAAGGTCTAGTAAAGAGGCCATATCCAACCACATTTGTCTATCGTAGCGTCCGATGATAGCCAAAGCGTTGGCCGCCTTGATGGTAGTTGCAGCCACGGTGGAGAAACGCTTCCCCATAATGTCTAGCTTACACCCTTCTTTTTCCGGAGGAGTGGAGATCGGGGTGGCTGGGTTCTTAGATCTCTTTGAGCCGCCTGCAAAATAACAGAATCCGGCTTCGGATGGCCTGTCAGACAAGAGGCGAATTTTCTGGGGCTCTGTACTTTTTCTCTATGCGAGAGAGCACTGGTGGTATTGTGGCCGGGGTCATCATTATCTTTATACCCTCTTGCAATATGTAGTCTATAATTGGAATTGTGCGCATTGACTTTCTGGCTTCCTCTTTAAAGTCATACAGGAAGCAGTCTGTATGTTTGACATCCATGGGGAGATGGAATCTATTAGAAGCCCTCTCCATTAAGTTGTGGAAACCCCCTATGTCTTCTCGCGGGGAATCCGCTGGATGGTGTGACGGACGGGAGGGAGTAGGAATGATGTAGTCCTCCCAAGGGTCAGCAGTTGGGTCTGGGATTTCGCCTTCTTCTCGCTCATCGTTTGAGGAGGAAGGGTCGACCGGATCCGGCTCTTGCACAAAGGTTCGTGGCACCGTAGACGTTGCTGGTGAACTGGGTTTCTCATGGGCTTGCGCTTGCACCAGTGGTTCCTTGGGAACATCTTGAGATGGAAATGTTTGTCTGTAATCTGCCAGCATAGCTTGAAGGTCTTGAATCAAAGTTGGCAGCGGGTGAGCCATCTATCTAGGGTGATGTTCTTGGTATTCGTAGCGTTGATAATGACATGGCGGTGCCAGATATGGCTGGTAATATTGCTGGTCCTCATAATCTTCATCAAGATCCTGGCAATTCACGTGCAAGTTCGAACAAATGTGTGCTACTCTGTATATTCCATCATCTTCCTTATCATCTTTGTCCGACTCCTGAAGATCCAAAAGATGCGAAGGAGGCATAGGGGAGATTTTATTGTAAGCTGACATTTCAGGATGAAAATATTTCTTCGTCACCCTAATAATCGTCGAAGGTGGCGTCGACGGACTTCTGGCCACCGACGTTGGAAATCCGGTCGACGACGGTGTTGTCGTTGACTGAATCATCGTCAACGGTATCGTCGCCAATGGTGACGTCGCTAATGGTGTCGAAGTCGCCGACGGAGTCTCAACCGCCGATGGTCCCATCGACGATGTCGTAGACAAACCTGTTGTCGACTGTGTTGGCGTCGACGCCATAGGCATCGACGGTATCTTCGTCAGCTTCGTCACTGTAACCTTCGCCGGCTGCACAGATGGGGCAGACGTTGACGCCATCATCATCAACGTCGACGGTATGGGCCCAGAGATGGCTGTAGTCGTCATCGTATCTGACGTCGACGGGGCCGACGACTTAATCGTGTAACTTGTCGTCGTCGATGACCCAGAGACTGTCGTCGACGGTGGTGTGGTCGATGGGGATTTTTCAATTCTGCTCTTTCCCGGATCCGATGAAGAGGCTCTATGGTGCTTCTTTTCTTTCCTCAGAGGGGTAGAGGAAACAGAAGACGAAGGCTCAGAGGAGACCTTAGAATGTTTCTACTTTTTTGAGCACTTGCTTTCTGGAGAGGGTTTGAGGTGTTTCCTGCCCTCTCCAAAGTCTTTCTCTTGAGATCTTGCTCTCTTAGGAGGTCTAGGTGAGCCATCACTCTCCTCCTCCGATGACTTGTGGTGCTTAGTGGACTGTAACCACAAAAGCAGCCGCCCCTCTCTATCTCTTAAAGTCTTAGAAGAGAAAGTGCAACAGATTTTGCACTGTTTTACCTCATGGGCTGGGTGGAGGCAGTAAATGCAGTCCTTGTGAGGATCATCAACATGAACTCTCTTCTTGCCACAGGTCTTGCAGGGCCAAAAGAGTACTTTCTTATCAGACATGATAAGTAGAAATTTTTGAAGAAAAAACCTGTAAGGAAGAAGAAAAACTGAGTAGAACTCAGGGCGATTCCCTTCACACACGACGTGCAGTGAAAATCTGAGGGAAACTGCCTCTGCTGGGAAAGTTCTAGAGGGTGCTAGCAGCCAATTGGCTGCATTCAACATTTAGTCCTTTTTTAAAAAGGACATAGATAGGCTATATAGAACATGGCTCAGGGCCATTATAATGTCACTGTAAGTACCCCACTTATATCACAAAAATGGTAGGGAAAAGAAGCTCACCGGGTGTCAGCCACTCAAATGTGGGAAAGGAAGCAATTCCTTTTTGTTAAATAACCCTCACACACTCTAGTAGGGTCATGCTTCATCATAAGGTTCACCCTGACTCCTAAAGGTCAGGGTGGGCTCAACCATATTTCAGGGAGCACTTAGAAGAATATGGCCAGGGGGTTTAAAGATTACAATTCCTCCTGCGGTTCCTGGCATCCCTTTATTAGCGGAACCGTAGGGATATTAAAACTAGAAAAAGTATATGTGGGTCGTCAGGAGGTGATGGTCCTATGACCCTAGTGCCAACATGTTTCAGTCCATTAAAAATGGCTCATCCGGGTCCTGGACTTTCTTCAAGGCAAAAATAATAATGTCCTCCCTGGTTAAATTAGTTTCAGGAATGTCCTATGTTTTAAGTTTGTAGAGGGCAGAAAGCTGCACCTATAAGAGAAAAAGGGGAACAGATTACCTATCTCTTCTCCTGTTGCGTACTGTTTCACTCCATCTGTAAGAGAAACATGTCAAGGAGTTTGTATCTGCGCTTCATTTTCCCAACTGTGCCTCGGTTTTCTCACCCATACTTGCCATTCGGGATGGGTGTGTAAGTGCGATTGGATTCCGAAGTTGTCGTGCATGTAACCGTGACTCACGGCACTTATTCAATAAAACATACACTCGTATGTGGTGGCGATGTCAATCGCATACTGCCACTCAACCCAAAAATGTGGTGTGATTACACACCACCGTGTCAAAACCACCACACGCCTCACTCACCAAACCGCTACTTCCATACTACCCGATATTCTCAATGTCTCACTTTCATTCATGCCACAATGACCATCTTACCCCGATTTGGAGGTGTAAACTCGTCTCAAGAGACTGCGGTGTTCTGGGGGGTAGCCTTGTAGTCAGACTCTAAAAGTCGAGTCCAAAGTAGAGGGGGAGAGATAAAGGAAAAGGAAAACACACTCACAGTATTATAAGTGGTGCATCATTGTTTTTTGCTCACGTACTGTGTAAGTAGTATTACTCATTTCCAAGCTTACTCCAGCCTCACACTCACTACATGAAAGGTCCTGCCCCGCTGCCACACCTACTTGGTCCGCGTCTCCAGGCATTTGCAAAGTCGAATGCCGGAGACCAGCTTTTATCATGCATCTTGAAAGAATTTCCGGGCGGTCAGTGAGCGTGACTCCGCCCCCGCGCGCACCGTAATGACGTCATTCAAGATTGTCACAAGGTGGACAACACACAGCCACCTGTATCATGGGGATTGTGGTTTTTTCCTCATCTGTGACGGTGTGTGTCCGCCCCATTGGCGGGGGCGGTCTCATGCCTATTTGTGCATATCGTAGTATTATAAAATTACAAAATTAGGTTAGGACATGTCATTGCCAGAATAGTTCGTAAAGCCCAAATTACGGGTACGTAAGGAGCCCATACCCCACTAGAAGGAAAGTGTGGGGATGTGCGGGCAGAGATCACCTATGTTGCACCATGGGGATTATGGTCTCATGCCCCAAGGTGTCTCACTACACATTCCACATTTTTAGAAATGTTAATTGGGAAAGCAATTTTCTCATACGTTCCATTAAGGGTCACCACCGCGTGTCCTATAGTTGGATCCCTTTTATGGACACCGGTGTGCCCTATAAGGGTCAAAAGGATGCCAATAGCGTCCTAACTCTCTCCATATTACCCTAGTGCACCTCCATTGGTGTCCTTAGGTATTGCGAACTCAGAATGTGTACTGATCGTTTATCTGTAGTTCAGTTGATTCCATGGAATGGAATCGTTCAATCCACTCACATGAGTCTGCATTCTATAGACCCAGCGTTGTTCCCCTTCCAGTAGTCTCCTTGCCACATTTATACCGCCTTTGAACCGTTCAATGATGGTCCACTCCAGGTCTTTGTCTGTATGTCCTTTCTCAAGATAGTGGGCTGTCAGTTTAGAGGCTGAGATAGCGCGTCTGATTGTGCTCCTGTGCTCACTCATTCGCACTTTTGCTTTCCTGGTAGTCATGCCTACGTACTTGAGTTTGCATGGGCATGTAATCATATATACTATGTTATCTGTGTTACAGTTCGTACGGTCCCGTTGTTACAATGGATATTAAAGGCCTAGATCTATTTGTGAAGTGTGAGTGGTAAACTGATATACTACACAAGTACCACATGGGTAATGGCCTTTAACCAGGGGTTGGTTCCATAGTGTCAACTGTTTGTTTGGTTTGGGTTTGTAAGCGTCTGTGTGGACCAAATTATTTCGGAGGCTCTTGTTACGTTTAAAGGAGAACATCGGCTTCTCAAATGTAAGTTGATTTGAGGTCAAAATTTGCCATTTGTTCTTGATAATCTTTTTTATGGCATTGGAAGAGGAGTTATATGTTGTAACACATATCAGTGCCCTTGTTTCTGCTTTTGTGTTTGTTTCTAGTAGGGCGGATCTCGGTGTGTAGCGGGATCTCTTACGTGTTTGGTCTATTACCTTCTTGGGATAGGCTTTCTCTTGCAACTTCTTTGTTAATTTGTCTGCCTCCTTGTTGTAGCTGTCGAGGTCAGAACAGTTCCTCCGAATCCTTAGGAATTGGCCGATAGGCAAGTTCTCCTTCAGTGACCGTGGGTGGGCACTCTCGAAGTGCAGCCGACTGTTGCGGTCAGTAGGTTTGGTACACAAAGTGCTTTCCAACCTACCACCTCTTGCCACAATGTCGACATCTAGGAACCAAACCACTTCATTGTGTGCGGACATCGTGAATAGTAGGAAGGGGTTCAATTGGTTCATCCAAGTTCTAAACTCCATTGTACTGCCCTCATCTCCTTTCCAGATAATCAGAATGTCATCAATGTATCTGAACCATCTGAATATCTTGCCGGAGTATGGATTGTTGGACCAGATATGTTCGTCTTCCAAGTTGCTCATGTACAAGCATGCTATACTAAGAGCAAACGTACTGCCCATGGAAGTCCCATGGACCTGTAAGAAGAGTTGGTCCTCATACTTGAAGAAGTTTTCAGTGAGGGCCAAATGCATCAGGGTCATGATCCATCTGATTGGTGCTTCCCACGGCCAGTCTTGAGTCCGTAGTATGTTCTCAATCACGCGGAGGCTTTCTCTTGTGGGATGCTGGTGTATAGAGCCTCCACATCCAGACATATCATGATGTTTTCTTCGGGATTGTATTCCAGTTCGGCTAGGAGATTCAACAGATGTTTAGTGTCCCTGACGTATGATTTTATCGTAGTGACTAGAGGTCTCAGGAACCAATCCGTGTATTTTGACAGCGGTTCTAAAACCGACCCGATGCCGGACACAATTGGTCTGCCCGGGGGTGGAATCCTGCCCTCGTGGATCTTGGGTATAGTGTAAAATAAGGGGTCCTCGGTTCTTCTGCGGTCAGGAAGTCTCTTTCATTCTTGGTAATCCAGTTGTTTTCCAAGGCCTCCAAAGTCAATGTCGAGATGGTCTTTTGAAGCCGTGCAGTAGGGTCCCTCTGTATTTTCTTGTAGTGTCTCTCGTCCGAGACGAGAGTTAGGCAGGCCCCTCTGTAGGTTTCCGTATCTTGTATCACGGTTGGCCCTCCATTGTCAGCAGGCTTAATTACTATGTTGTTCCTGGCGCTCAAAGATTTGAGTGCTTCTTGTTCTTTCTTGCTCAGATTGTTATACACATTTCTCCTGGGTTGTAGCAGTTCTACCTCTTTTGTAACTGCTTCTTCAAATGCCATAACCTCTGAGGGCATCATGGATGTGGGTGGACAAAAGGTGGATTTTAGGCGAAGTGGTGTGTGGCCGGTGTCTTTCAGTTGTTCCCCTTTGCCTTCAAAGAATGTCTTCACCCGGATCTTTCTGAAGAACACACCGAGATCCGCCCTACTAGAAACAAACACAAAAGCAGAAACAAGGGCACTGATATGTGTTACCACATATAACTCCTCTTCCAATGCCATAAAAAGATCAATAACAAATGGCAAATTTTGACTTCAAATCAACTTACATTTGAGAAGCCGATGTTCTCCTTTAAACGTAACAAGAGCCTCAGAAATAATTTGGTCCACACAGACACTTACAAACCCTAACCAAACAAACAGTTGACACTATGGAACCAACCCCTGGTTAAAGGCCATTACCCATGTGGTACTTGTGTAGTATGTCAGTTTACCACTCACACTTCACATATAGATCTAGGCCTTAACTACCCATGGGAACAACGGGACCATATGAACTGTAACACAGATAACATAGTATATATGATTACATGCCCATGCAAACTCAAGTACGTAGGCATGACTACCAGGAAAGCAAAAGTGCGAATGAGTGAGCACAGGAGCACAATCAGACGAGCTATCTCAGCCACTAAACAGACAGCCCACTATCTTGAGAAAGGACATACAGACAAAGACCTGGAGTGGACAATAATTGAACGGGTCAAAGGCGGGATAAATGTGGCAAGGAGACGACTGGAAAGGGAACAAAGCTGGGTCTATAGAATGCAGACTCATGTGAGTGGATTGAACGATTCCATTCCATGGAATCAACTGAACTACAGATAAACGATCAGTACACATTCTGAGCTCGCAATACCTAAAGACACCAATGGCTGTGCACTAGGGTAATATGGAGAGAGTTAGGACTCTATAGGCATCCTTTTGACCCTTACAGGGCACACCGGTGTCCATGAAAGGGATCCAACTATAGGACACGCGGTGGTGACCCTTAATGGAACGTATGAGAAAATTGCTTTCCCAATTAACATTTCTAAAAATGTGGAATATGTAGTGAGACACCTTGGGGCTTGAGACTATAATCCCCATGGTGCAACATAAGTGATCTCTGCCCGCACATCCCCACACTTTCCTTCGAGTGGGGTATGGGCTCCTTACGTACCCCTAATGTGGCCTTTACGAAATATTCTGGCAATGACATGTCCTAACCTAATTTGGTAATTTTATAATACTACGATATGCACAACTAGGCATGCGACCGCCCCCGCCAATAGGGCGGACACACACCGTCAAAGATGAGGAAAAAGACACAATCCCCATGATACAGGCGGCTGTGTGTAGTCCACCTTGTGACAATCTTAAATGACGTCATCACGGTGCGCGCGGAGTCACGCTCACTGACCGCCCGGAAACGCTTTCAAGATGCATGATAAAAGCTGGTCTCCGGCATTCGACTTTGCAAATGCCTGGAGATGCGGACCAAGTAGGTGTGGCAGCGGGGCAGGACCTTTGATGTAGTGAGTATGAGGCTGGAGTAAGCTTGGAAATGAGTAATACTACTGACACGGGTACGTGAGCAAAAAACAATGATGCACCACTTCTAATGCTGTGAGTGTGTTTTCCTTTTCTTTTATCTCTCCCCCTCTACTTTGGACTCGACTTTTAGAGTCGGACTACAAGGCTTCCCCCCCAGAACACTGCAGTCTCTTGAGACGAGTTTACACCTCCAAATCGGGGTAAGATGGTCATTCTGGCATGAATGAAAGTGAGACATTGAGAATATCGGGTAGTATGGAAGTAGCGGTTTGGTGAGTGAGGCGTGTGGTGGTTTTGACACGGTGGGGTGTAATCACACCACATTTTTGGGTTGAGTGGCAGTATGCGATTGACATCGCCACCACACACAAGTGTATGTTTTACTGAATAAGTGCCGTGAGTCACGGTTACATGCACGACAACTTCGGAATCCAATCGCACTTACACACTCATCCCGAATGGCAAGTATGGTTGAGAAAAGCGCAGCGCAGTTGGGAAAATGAAGCGCAGATACAAATTCCTTGACATGTTTCTCTTACAGATGGAGTGAAACAGTACGCAACAGGAGAAGAGATAGGTAATCTGTTCCCCTTTTTCTCGTATAGGTGCAGCTTTCTGCCCTCTACAAACTTAAAACATAGGACATTCCTGAAACTAATTTAACCAGGGAGGACATTATTATTTTTGCGCTGAAAAAAGTCCAGGACCCGGATGGGCCATTTTTAACGGGTTGAAACATGTTGGCACTAGGGTCAAAGGACCATCACCCCCTGACGACCCACATATACTTTTTCTCGTTTTAATATCCCCTACTGTTCCGCTAATAAAGGGATACCAGGAACCGCAAGAGGAATTTTAATCTTTAAACCCCATGGCCATATTCTTCTAAGTGCTCCCTGAAATATGGTTGAGCCCACCCTGACCTTTAGGAGTCAGGGTGAACCAGATGATGAAGCATGACACTACTAGAGTGTGTGAGGGTTATTTAACAAAAAGGAATTTCTTCCTTTCCCACATTTGAGTGGCTGACACCCGGTGAGCTTCTTTACCCTACCATTTTTGTGATATAAGTGGGGTACTTACAGTGACATTGAGTCGACTTGGGAGGAAGTATCCCCACCAGGAAGCCCTCTCCGCCCTTCCGGTGCTGGAGAAGTTTTCTGCTCCCAGTAGCTATAGTTTACAAGTCAGGGCCATTATAGCCTATGGCATTATTTGAATACTGCTTGATTATTATACCGTGGGACTCCCATCTCGACGACGGGGAATGATTCAGGCATGTGAATCTATGAAAGATACCCCAATATTGGATAACCAAGGTGTCTGAATCGGAGATTAAAATTTCCTCCATTCAGACGGGGAGCACAACATCAAAGGCAAAGTGGTAGCCAAGCGCATTATCTCATGTTGGATTACCCATCATCAAAGTTTGCCTAAACCACTTCTCTTGCAACCTTGATGCATCAGCATCAAGGTTGGCTTTGCAGGAGGTGTAGCGCTGAAGTAAACTCTGAAAGAACAAAAGATGGCACCTTAGCTGGCTTCAACTTCTTCTTAGGTGCTGGTCTGGAGCCTGCGGAGGCCCTGCATTAGGAGGCCTCTGCGTTTTCAAGCCCGCAGGGATGAGTACTCCCTTAGGGGATGGCCCAGAAGGTAGTGAGATATCCTCAAAATATCCAGCATAGTTAGCCAGAAGACCTCGACCAGGATTCTTGCCTGGCGATGAGGAAGAGACTGTTGTTAGGAACCATGCAGAGACTCCATACAGTCTTGGGAGTGGAACCATTTCCTTGAGGAAGAAGACTTCTCCTTCCTAAGTCTTGGAAAGTGTTGGAAACATCTAGCAGGAAAACATTCCCTGAAAGGTGACTTACCTTTAGGCGGGTTGGAGCAATATGCTTGGGGAGCTCTTTGGCATCTTCCTGCAGGCTTTAGCGGAAAACAACTTGGCCCCCACCGCTTCCTACTTTCCTGCTAAGATCTGCATCCCTTTTGGCTTTGACCGCATGCCTGGGACTGATACATATTCTCCTGGACCAGCTCAAATCAGTCCAGCAGAAACTAAGTTGATCACGACCCTTGCACATCTCGATCACACAGTGATCATGCCCCTTGGACATTGTAGGAGCCTACACAATTGAAAGGCTGTAGATGAGGAGCATATTGGTGAGAACTGTCCATACAAACATTTTTTTTTTTTTTTTTTTAAACATTTTATTGATTTTCCATTCTTTTTCAAATTTATAAAAACATGGATATGCATAGCAAACTTTGCAGTACATTGTAGGTAACATCTTATATGGTACACAATCCAGTCTGTGTATTACAAGCCTCAGTTGATCTCACATTACGTGGTACAGGAGATATGACATGTGCCTTCGCACCGTGACATGTTGTTAATGAGGTCGCATATGAGTGGAGGTAGAAGAACGAATCTACCTAACATCTAGACTACCCCCAACCCCCCTCCCCTATTGTCTGGCTCTACCCCAGTTAGAACTCTTTTTGATGTATCCTACCCTGGTGGTCACCCTGTGCCCATAGTGACGGGTATATAAATTGGGGTTGACAGAACCCTACTTGTCGTGTGTCTACACACTGGAGTCAACAGTGATGTGGAAATGGACAGCGGGCAATACTTTCCGTGCTACTCATCGGTTATTCTAAGGAGAGGCGCAGGTTCTAGGGCCTTAAATGCCTCCATTAGTATGTCCCATTCCGTTGAGATTAGGGTCTTACGTAAGCCTCGGGCCTCCTCATGCCTAATGGCAGCACTCTCCGCACCACCCCATCGTACCACCTCTCCATGCAAAACATAGACCGATGGGGCCTTCGCCGACTTCCACCGCATGGTGAGAGCGCGCTTAGCAAGCAGTACCGCCAGGTCAATGAAGCGGGTTTGTACCTTCTGCGATTTAGGGCGACGGCGCGCGCCACGTACACAGCTACCCATTGTCTGCTCTATAGAAATGCCCGTGGCGGTTCTTAAGCTCTGGACCACCCCCTCCCAGAAATAAGCTAATATGGGACATGACCATAGCATATGTATAAGGTCAGCGTTTTCTAGCCTACATCTGTGACACCGGTGCTCTGTATCCGGGAATATACGCTGTAAATGGTGTGGAGTGAGGTATGCCCTATGTAATACCATAGACTGTATGAATTTAAATTTGACATTGCGAGATACCTTCCTGGGGTACTCCAGCAGCGAGGCCCACTCCTTGTCGGTGAATTCTTTCTCAAGATCCTCAGATCACCTGACCAGCAGGGCTTCGAGAGATATCCCGGCTTGTGCCCTGATGGCCTGGTAGAGCCATCTCGTGAGGCGACTCCCCCTTCCCATAAGATGAAGCGCTTGCGTTAAATCATGTGTTTGGGGTTCTTCTCTATTCGGGGCCCTGTGCTTTTTAACATATGCAAGGATGGTAGCGTGTGTCATGTATAGGTTGCCAGAGACCCCATTTTCCCTAGCAAAGTTCTCGTGGTCCATGAGGATACCGTCTTTGAATAACGCTCCCACCGTGGTAACTCCCTCCTCAGCCCAGCAGCGGGTGGACCGGGTAGTAATCAGTCCGGTGGGTGTAGGGATTCCCAACAGAGGCACGTTATTGGCATACGGGAGATTCCGGCGCGTGTATTGGACCGCCCTGTGCCAATAGAGAAGTGCTGTACGTAGTAGTGTTGGTGCTCTTTGCAGGATTTTCAAGCGGGGCAGCACCAAGGTGTGTAGATCTCCCCGGTTGATGTCACGGATGGTATAGCCTACTTCATGTAGATTACGGCCTGCCAACCAGTATGACAGCCATTGTAGTTGGCTTGCATAGCAGTATGCACGGAAATCAGGTGCCCCCAGTCCGCCCCTGTCTGTCGCTAGTTGTAGTTTAGCTAGGCCCACCCTTCGACGGCCTGTCCCTCAGATTAGATCAGAGAGTAAGGTGTCCAACAGTTTAAATATGGGAGTAGGGATTACTACCGGTAGATTCGTGAAGTAATACAGTAGTCGTGGGAGGATGACCATCTTTGAGATAGCCACCCGACCCATCACGGACAGCGGCAGTGAAGTCCAAAAAATCATTTGGGAGCGGAGCGTTCTGATAGCCCTGTTAAGGTTACCCTCTATTAGGTCAACTGTCCATACATACTTAACCCCTTGGTCAACAAAGGGCTCCATGTTTTTCAACATCCAAGAAGGAGCTATATACCAGTGTAAATCAGAAGGACTATCATTAACAGATGGAACATGCTTGATTAAGGTCTACAGACTGTCTGCGGAGAAGACACATCTTTCAGGAAAAATGCCCACCTGCCAGTGAAGTACAGAGCCCAGCTGACTGAGAGGACATATGGGTGGAGTTGTCTCATGATATCTGTTCCAGGACATGAGGTCATCCCAACCAGTTTTTCAGGAGTCATTACCATTTGCTGCTGTATATAGCCATTGGGGCCATGGGGATTGTTCTGTTCTTGTTATATTATATATTTTGATAAAGAATTGCATTGCATAACTACCACAATTTAAAGTCACTGGAATGAAGGCTGATGTGAAGACCTATTTTGGAATGGGATTAATCGATCTACATTTTATTTTATGTGACACATACATTTAATAACTTGATGTTTATTGATGATTATGGTACAATGTACAAAATATATTTTACCCTAAGCATTACTTCAAGTTGGTGTACCCTGAGCACAGACATTGGACTGAAACATCACACCATATCCTATCATTACAAAGACTTACTCAGAATCACTTTCACAAGTATCTTCATGAAGATTTTCTTCCAGGGCATCTATTGGTGTTCCTGTTGACCCACGATAACCAGTATCCACACTTGACTCCCTCTGTATGTTTTGCTGTTCCACAGGCTGAAGGACTGGGGCTATTGTACATTCTGCATCTGGAATCTAAATATTAATCAATGTCATATTTTTATATATTATGACAATAATGAATTGGAAAGTAAAATTGAGTATGATTATGTTTAATATCATACATTTAAGAAAAATTATAGCATGAGAAAATATGGATACAGTCCGAAAGTTCAGAAAGGATGTCCCTGAAAGTTGGAAAATAAGGCAAGGAGGGTATCAAGTGTCATCAGCCCCGTGAAGCAGGTGGAACTGGAGAGTTTTCCTGCCAATTCTAGTGCCACAAGGACAATGTCAGCCTCTAATGTGGTAAACTAGGACTATAGAAAAATAAAAACAACTACAACAACCAGAGCCAGACTGAGGGCTCCTAAGTTATTTATTGGATAAGCACTGGTCTCTTGCTTTTCCTCTCCTCGTATAAACATTTTAAGGAAGTCTACAGCACCAAAGAAAGAGTCCTGAAGGAATAGTATTTACTTGGAACCTCAGTGGTGTGAGTGTATTAAGAGTGACGAGCATACTGTCATTATGGTCATCTTAGCTGGATATGCAGATAGCAAAACCACTGCCACTTTGTGTACTGTCGTTGTGCATTCCTTTTCAATTCCAACCTGACTGCTGTAAGTTAAAGACTACAGCGAAGCCACACTAGGAGATATCATTCCTGAGCACTGACAAAGCTAGAAGGTGTCAATCACTGATCACACTTCTGCATCCTGTAGATGTAGGCGGCTACTTCTAGTGACAACACAGTGAAGAGGCACACTCCTGGCACCCACAGTGTGGTATGTCAAGGTCAAAGAAATACATGGTTATCTGTAGGATAAACGTATCCAGCAGAAACATGCAAAAACTAAGAACAATTTTATGCTCTACTATGTCTACAGTGACATGTTATTCACATGATTTTGATTTTAGTTGGCAATTGGCCAAGAGACATTTTATAACTTTTGCATTTCAATCAGCATAGTCTGCAGATATACAGCCCTCCTACCAGTGGCTCCCACAGCTACCACTCCCAATAGCTTCAACCTGCCCCGAAGCACACCATGTAGCCTCTGAGCGTTTTTATATATTATATTTTACTTTACTGGGTTTTAAGAATGCCTGCAAGCATTTCGCTCTCTTACATTGTTACAAAATGTTTACTCTGTATAAGGTTCATAAAATAATCTGTGCATTTCATTTTATGGCATAAGAGTTGATGCACTGCTCTTATTTTATGACCTTTGGTCGAATAAATTGAAGATATTGAGGAATATGTTAACATTCAATTTTAGTAACAGCAAAATATTTCTTCACTGTGAAGACAATATTTCTGGCCATAACAAAGCATGCGACGCAAAATATATTAACTGATAAACATTGCCAATCATCTAAGACCAAGCCAATAATGAGCTGGAACTACACATAAAAACAAGATCTTTCGGAAAACCTCTCCTTTGTAAAATTTGATCTTATTTTTTTTTTTAAACTGATTACCCTGAAGTTGGTATTTTTGTCTCGATATTCAGCGCAGTGTCGCTCTTCCAAGAGCCAGAGAGCGCTAAGGATGGCAGGTGCAGATGTCTTGACCCGGATTATCGTACTGTATTTACGTATCAACTCTTCCTTGATGGAGCCACACAGCAGTTGCTTGTCTGACCACCTGATCATCCATTCCAACAATCTTGAAATACTCCCAAATTTAGTTTTCAAGTCCGACAGGAGCTCTTCACTTGGCAATACAGATTCAAAGTGAATTCTTTTGAAAGAGTTCATAAATACAGAAGTTTCTATACTGTGATGGGGCTCCTTTAAGCAAGCTGATGAAACTTCTTGGTGGTCCTCTTGAAGAGCAGTTCGCAGATTTAACCCAAACAAACCTTTTTTCCCCATCTTTCCTTTATTATCTTCATACAAATAGTTAATTCGAGAGGGCTTTGAAGCTGGTAGAAATATTAACGAGGTGGGATTAGATGGCAGACTATGTAAACCATTTCCCTTTTCGTCACATGGAGGGTCTGAGTTCACTGGTTGTTCATCAGCCTCTGGAGAGAAAGTGTAGCTGTAACCGGCTCGAAAAACACTGCAACTTTTTCTTCTCCCTTGGCGGCGTTTCAGCGTTGTGTGTACATCAAAAAGCAGAGAGTTCAGCTCGAATTCACGGAGGTTTTCTGAAAAACTTGTCAAGAAAGGAATGCAGGGATCGGTGTAATTAATCAAATCTCTTTCTAGCAGGTAACTCAGAAAGAGGTCTAGAAAAGCAATGTACTCATCATCATCTCGTTCGAACTCCCACGTGCCCACAGAAGGCAGTACATTTTGGCAGGATGCATTCTCTTTTGGTTCTTTCTGATCATTCTTGGTTTTGGCAGAAATATCTTTTTCCTATATAAAGTGTCATTGTTGTAATGTACATCCTCCGGAACTGGCATTTCTATCCTGAAAGTAAAATAAAAGGCAAGAGTTTAGGTCTATCCACCCTCTTTTATTTGAGCAAAAATACTTTGGAGTACATGACAAATAAGCTGGAAATATCAGCACCATAGTTCTTTACTTTACAAGTACAAACAAATGCTTGTGTGGTATTGATAGAGATGTATACAAACATGGTAATAAAAAAACTTTATGTAGGGCTACAATTGTTCATGCATTTCCAACAGGTGGACGGAAGAAACTCCCTTATGCATGTATCGTGCTGGCGTCTAGCTCTGAAGCCAACTTCTCTATATCACTATACCATTGTATGTTGAATGCTCTCAAGTATTTCAAGAATATTACTGAAACTTTGCTTAAGTCACACCTACATTTCCTGCCCAACAACCATCAATAATGAATGCATGAGGAGGCCACAAAATTCCTCCGTAACAAAACACAGCATTAGTACTCTGGGCACTAGATTACAACTTTGCAAGGCAAGGACTTCTACTGTGGAGATTGCTCCTCTAAATCAACCACCTCACTTAAAAAAAAAATAATCAAAAAACAATCACACCTTTTCTGATAGACGCGCTACAGTCAACAAGGCGATTCAGTTTGCATTGTGGCCTTAAATGTTCTAATGAACTTCTTTATCCTGTACCTCCCCTCTTTAAACTCGAGGGTGGCTCAAATATAAGGCAATTTAGGTAGTCATTGAAATGGCTACAAGTATATAAGGGCTCCTTGTAAAAAAAAAAAACCCATAGAAAAAAGAATATCACCGAAATCTCTGGTAATACATTGACTTTCAATTAGTAATGGTTGATGTTTAATGAACTCATATACCCATTTTTACCTCCAAACGTTATTTTGCCAACTGCCTCTTCCCTTTCCATTACTTTCACACTGTTCCTTCTTATACAAAGGATTTGGTGAACCCCCCCATCTTCCAATCAATAATGATTCCAAGTATTACCAGTATTCAATAATATCTTGATGAATCCAGTTATTTGATATTCTTAAGCATGTAAGTCTAGATTTAGGTGAAAAGGGCCAACCCAATACTTGCATTAGTGTTACTACCGATGTCCCTGCGGTAAACTCTATATTGTGTTTATGAAATCCCTTCTTTTCTTAAAACATCTCAGACAGTTCATGGCATCAACCTTGAATAATCTTAGGTACATAAACTCGATGAGATGAAGTTCAGTCCTAAGGTTTAGTCAGTCACTTTTCTCTACAGGGCCTTAGCTTGTACAATTGTTCATCTCAACCGCCTTATAAAGAACTTGAGCTGCATGACTTGCTTATTGATCTTGCTCATTAAAGTTTATAAACCAGAAACTTAGTTTCATGACGCTTCTGTTTCAGATATTACTCAAGCAACACCAAACAGCTGTAACAACTCCAGAATTGTGCTGGAAGAGAAGTAGCTATTATTAGCAAATCATCTTTTTACCATCTCCCCAATACCTGCTTCTTGCTTACACAGTCCAAAATGCTATTAACACAGGCTAGCAAATTTTTTAACAATCAGTCACTTTCTGCCTGATTTAGCGACCTCCTGGGCCAGACTTCAACTTTCACTCTTCTGGACTAAAGTTATTGCTCCTTATGTACTTAAACTCTCGTATTTAATCCTTCTGTGGTATTTTAACATTTGGGAGGATATGATGGACATTCCTGAAGTAGCCAATGTCTTAGAGGCTTGTTTACTTGTTAATCTGACCTAATTGGTATTTGGCCGCATCCATGTTGTAGGGCAGACAACTGATCATATGAATATATACACCTGATCCTGAGGTTATCATCAGTGCTATTCCTACCGTACCTAGGTCTGATCATTTCACTATTCCCTTCAGTCTTCCTTTGAACAGTATTTCCATCCCCAAGTTTCGTCTGGAACCAATGTAACTACACATTAATCTAAGGTTACTGTAGAACCGCCATTCCCTCTGAACTAACTAAAAACTCCAATATAGAATCTAACCAGCTCTCTACCTGGATCACATTGGCTCTTTATAACATTGCTCCTCTTCAAATATATTTCAGGGAGAGGAAACATTCTTCTGCAGCCTGGATCAATAATAGCCTTCAGGAATTGAAGCTGAACTGCAAGCAAGCAGAAGGTTCCTGGGGTAAGGTCTAGTGGCCCTGTTGCCAAATCGTGGCATATTGAAGCTCATAGTATCTATAAAAAGGACATTTGTAAAACTCAGTCAATTTTCTTTTCTATTAGGATCGTGATAGCTAAAATCTTTTCAAAGGGTCCATTAAAATTGTCTCTGAAATTTTGAAGCCAACTAGCCTTAACGAACAAGTTACTTACCTTCGGTAACAATATATCTGTAAGAAACATAGGTTAGTTATAGATTCCTTACCTTAGAATTACCCCCAGGCGTCAGACTGGATCCGGAAAGTTTTTCATCAGCAGTACTCCTGCGCGTCGGAAGGTGGCGTCGGTCGACTCCGCGTTCGTCGTCGGCATCGTGGTCGCCGGGATGACGTTGCGTAGCTACATAGATGGTGCCCTCGCGCGCTGACATCAGTTCTGTACACAAATTTCCACGACAGAAGCGCAGAGCCATGCAAGACACTGACCACTGGTGCACAAAACTAGGGCCCTGAAAGGATCTCCTTAACCCTAGAAGTCAGTTCGCAGAACGGGGAGGATGGGTGGGGCGGTAAGGAATCTATAACTAACCTATGTTTCTTACAGACATATCGTTACCGAAGGTAAGTTACTTGTTCATCTGAAAGAAACAGTGAGGTATAGATTCCTTACCTTAGAATAGCTACCCCAGCAATACCAACCCCGGAGGTGGGTCTGCGAACCAAGTTCACACCAGAAAGTCCTGGAGAACAGAACGGCCAAAGAGCCCGCCCCTCCGGACTGGTCTGTCCAGGCAGTAGTGTTTCGTAAACATGTGCAGCGATGCCCACGTAGCTGCCTGACAGATGTCATTTAGGGGGACTCCTCGTCCCAAAGCAGTAGTAGCTGCCGTCGCCCTGGTGGAATGGGCGCGCAGCCCCACTGGAGGCTCCTTCTTAGCAAAAGAATAGCAGGCTTTAATGCACAGAACGAGCCACCTGGAGATGGTCCGTTTGTGCACGGCCCGACCTTTCTTAGCGCCCACGTAACCAACAAAGAGCTGGTCGTCCACCCGGAATTGTTTGGTGCGATCCAAGTAGAAAGAAAGCGCACGTTTTGGATCCAGACAGTGGAGCCTCTCTTCCTCTTTCGAAGGATGCGGAGGCGGAAAGAAAGTGGGCAAAGTGATGGTTTGGCCAATGTGGAAAGAAGTAACCAACTTGGGAGGAAAGGAAGGTCTAGTTCTTAGGACGACCTTGTCTGGATGGACAGCCAGAAAGGGAGGCTTAGAAGACAGAGCTTGCAGCTCACTCACCCTACGTGCAGAGGTGATGGCCACCAGAAAGGCAGTTTTCAAAGTGAGAACTCAGAGGACAGTTATGCAGTCGCTCAAAGGGAGCGCACATAAGGTATGTCAGAACCAAGTTCAAGTCCCACTGGGGCATTACAAAGGGAACAGGAGGAAAAAGATGAGTAATGCCCTTAAGAAATCAATTTACAACAGGGGACTTGAAAAGAGAAGGCTGATCAGGTAGCCTGAGAAAGGCTGAAATAGTCGAGAGGTAGCCCTTAAGAGTGCCCAGAGCAGAGCCCTGCTGGGTCAAAGAAAGGAGGAACAGGAGAACCTCAGAAAGAGGGGCAGAAAGGGGATCCACAGCCTTTGCTGGACACCATGCCACAAATGTATTCCATCGGCAGGCGTATACCGTCTTAGTGGAGGGACGCTTGGCTGCCAAGATTACATCACAGACTTCGGGAGGCAGGTCAAACAACGTCAACTGCCGCCGCTCAATCTCCACGCAAGGAGGTGGAGGCTGGACAGGTTCGGGTGGAGGACCGTCCCCTGCTGCTGCGACAGAAGATCCTCCCGAAGAGGCAGTCTGATCGGAGGATTGATGGCCATGTTGAGCAGCTCGGGATACCAGACTCTTCGTGCCCAATCCGGAGCCACAAAAATGACTTCGGCCCGGTCGCGCTTGATCTTCTTCAGCACTCTGGGCAGAAGTGGTATAGGCGGAAAGGCGTATAGAAGACCGCAACTCCACCCGCGACGAAAAGCGTCGCCTACCGAGTGCCGCCTTGGAAATTCCAACGTGCGGAATTGCTGACATTGCGCGTTCTCTTCGGTAGCGAATAGATCTAACCAAGGCTCTCCCCACTGCCGAAAGAGACCTTGCACCACCTCCGAGTGAAGACGCCATTCGTGATCCATCATGCACCTGCGGCTGAGTTCGTCCGCCCTGGCGTTCAGAGAACCTGCCAGGTGTTGAACAACCAGGGACATGCCCTGATGTTCCAGCCATGTCCAGAGGCGGAGGGCCTCCTGACATAGGGTCCAAGGGTCCACGACCCCACCCCGCCTTGTTTGTTGCAGTACCACATGGCGGTGGTGTTGTCCGTGAACACCTGCACTACTCTTCCCCGGACAGAGGGAAGAAATGCTTTGAGTGCAAGACGGATCGCCAGAAGCTCCAGAAGGTTGATGTGGAGCCCGGACTCCGCCGGAGACCAGAGGCCTCTGATCTCCGCCTCTCCCATGTGGCCGCCCCATCCCAGAAGGCATGCGTCTGTCACCACCGTGTGTTCTGGTTGGGGAAGGGAGAGGGATCTGCCGTTGACCCAATCCTGGTTCATGAGCCACCACTGCAGTTGTCGTGCAGTGCCCTCCGAGATCTGGACGCAATCGGACAGATTCCCCTGATGCTGCGCCCACTGGAACTTCAGGTCCCACTGCAGAGCCCGCATATGCCACCTGGCAGGATGCAGAAGGCCATGAGGTCCAGCAGCCTCAGGGTCATCCTGACTGAAACCCGGGATAGGGGCTGAAAGATCGGAATCATAGCCCGAATATCCCGGACTCGCTGTTCGGGAGGATAAACCCCAAACTGTGCCGTGTCCAGAACCGCTCCGATGAAGAGGAGCTTCTGAGAGGGGGTCAGGTGTGACTTCGGCACGTTGATGAAGTACCCCAGCGAATGCAGGTCGGCCGTAGTCTGGAGGTGGGAGACGACAGCCTGGGGCGAGCCCGCCTTCAACAGCCAGTCGTCGAAACCCCTGATCTGCGCAGATGAGCTGCGACCACCGCCATCACTTTCGTGAACACCCGAGGGGCGCTGGTAAGGCCAAAGGGGAGCACGGTAAACTGAAAATGCTCGTGGCCTACCGTGAACCGCAGGTAACGCCGGTGGGCCGGCAGGACGGGGATGTGAAAGTAAGCGTCCTGCAAGTCCAATGCTACCATCCAGTCTCCATGGTCTGGGGCAGACAAGACCTGAGCGAGCGCCAACATCTTGAACTTCTCCTTCCGGAGGAAGCGGTTGACGTTCCTGAGGTCCAAGATAGGACGCAGGCCCTTGTCCTTCTTGGGTACCAGAAAGTAGTGGGAGTAGCAACCACGACCTACTATGGGGCAGGAACGCGCTCGATGGCTCCCTTGGCCAAGAGTGCCGTGACTTCCTGTTGGAGAAGGCCCAGATGATCCTCCTGCGATGGTACTGAGGTGGCATGGCTGGGGGGGTAGCCTCGAAGGGGAGGGAGTAGCCCCATCGGACTATCTGCAAAACCCACCTGTCCGACGTGATGGTGCACCAGTGGGGGAGGTGATGGCGAATCCTGCCGCCCACTGGCGATTGATGGGCCTGAAATGTCGGACTAGGAAGGTTTGGAGGCGGAAGCAGAGGGGGGGGGGGGTGGTGGACTGGCCCGCCCGCTGGCCCCCAGAACCACGGCGGTGGTTCCCACGTCCCCGGCCGCGCGAAGGTTGGGGAACTTGCGTTGGCCTGTGGCTCTGGGCGGGGCGTAGTGGGGCAACCCCTTCCGTTGCCACGAAAGGGGTGAAAAGCAGACTGCGCAGGGTGGTTGGAGAGGCCCAAGGACTTGGCCGTAGCCCGTGAGTCCTTGAAACGCTCTAGAGCGTTGTCTGCTTTGTCGCCAAAAAAGCGACAGCCATCAAAAGGCATGTCCTTAAGGGTGTTCTGGACATCCCCAGAAAAGGCAGTGGATCTCATCCAGGCATAGCGTCGAAGGGCTACCGACGTGGAAATCGTCCTGCCCAGAGAGTCAGCGTTATCCAGCCCACAACGGATGGTAAACTTTGCTTCATCCCTCCCAGCGGCAACAGCCTGGGAGAGTACGGTCCGGGCCTCCTCCGGACACTGAGGCAGCACTTGCGCAACCGTGTCCCACACAGAGTGGGAATAATGGCCCAATAGACATGCGGTGTTTACCGACCGCAGTCCCAAGCTGGCGGAAGAAAAAATCTATTTTCCAAGTTGATCCAGCTTCTTGGATTCCCTATCTGGTGGAGCGTTGGGGAATGCGATCTTGGAGGTAGAGGCTTGGACCACCAAGCTCTCAGGGGTGGGGTGTTGGGAGAGGAAAGTGGGGTCGCACGGGGCCGGGCGGTGGCTTCGGGCAATCATCCTATCCACGGGAGCCCCCGTGTTGGGTCTGGACCAGGTGCCCAAAAGGATGTCAGTGAGGGCCTCATTAAACGGGGCTCCGAAGAGCTCGCTTGCGGTTGAAGCACCTCTGTCAGGAGGTTAGTCCTGACCGCCACTGTAGGGAGCTCGAGGTGGAGAGCCTCGGCCGCCCTACGCAACACCACTGCATAGGAAGCTCCCTCCTCCGTAGCCACGGTAGGAGGAGACAACATGCCAAGGTCTGGGGAGGTATCGAGACCACTGGCATCCCCCAGGTCCTCTCTCCAGTCCGGATCATAATCCAACTGGTCGGTCAGAGGGTCACCTGACCCCTCCCAGTCCTCCTCCTCCTCCTCTGGGTGCCAACCTGGCCTGAAAGGGACCCCAGGAGTGAACAGGGGCACAAAAACCCCACTCGGCGGCGGCTCCGTGTCCACATCACGATGGAGGCCCGGGTCGACGCTGGCTGGGGGCACAACCGGCGTCGAATGCGGTTGCGGTGCCGAGAAAAGCGGCGCCGGTGGAGGTGTAATGAGGTCAACCGGTGCCGTTCCGGATCCAGGCCAGGATCCATGGGGGCCCTGCGGCGCCGGAGCCGCCAGCAGGGAAGGCCTAGGACCCCCAACCGAGTCCGCGGGGCCCGAAGGCGCGCCAACGGAGTTGGGCTGCCCAAAGATGGCATGCATCACCTAGTAAAACTGACGAAGCTGGGCAGGGGTCGCTCCGGGTCCCGGGAAGGAAGGGAAACTCTGAGTCGACCCATCAGGCTCCGCACGCTGAGCCGCGGGAGGGACACCGCCCGCATCCCTCGTCGCGTCAGCCGACCGACGGGGAGAAGTCGAAGAGCGACAATGCTTCTTTGACTTCTTCTTGTGCTTCAACTTACCTGACCCCGAGTGCGAAGACTTGGATGATGAGTGGTGATGGCTCCGTGACCGGTCCCTCGACCTCCCTCGCGACCGGGGCCTCGAGCGGCGCGGAGCCGACTGCCGGCGCTCAAGAAGCTTTTGGGACAGCTCCAGCAAAGAGTTCGGATTCATGGTCCGGCAGTCGGAGCACGACTTGGGGTCGTGGTCGCGTTCCAGGCAAAAGAGGCACACGTGGTGCTGATCCGTCACCAACATCAGTCGGGTACAGGAACCGCAAGCCTCGTTACGCCTGCCCCGGCACCGATTCCACCGGCACCACGCCTGCCACCGGCGTCAGCTGTGTCCCCATCAAAGGGCATGTCCCCATCAAAGGGCATGTCCATAAGTGTGGATTGGACATCCCCTGAGAAACCAGTCGAACGCAACCAGACGTAGCGCCGAAGGGCTACTGACGTGGCAATCGTTCTGCCCAGTGCGTCGGCGGTATCCAGCCCACAGCGGATGGTAAACTTTGCTGCGCCTCTCCCTTCAGCAACCGCTCGAGAGAGCACGGCCCGGGCCTCCTCCGGGCACTGAGGCAGCACCTGCGCAACCGTGTCCCACACGCAGTGGGTGTAACGGCCCAATAGACATGCAGTGTTTACCGATCTCAGTCCCAAGCTGGAGGAAGAAAACATTTTCTTCCCAAGATGATCCAGCTTTTTGGATTCCCATTCCGGGTGTGCGGTAGGGAATGCGCCCTTGGACGCAGAGGCTTGGACTACCAAGCTCTCAGGGGTGGGGTGTTGGGAAAGGAAAGTGGGGTCGCCCAGGGCCGGGCGGTGGCGTCGGGCAATCATCCTGTCCACAGGAGCCCCTGTGTTGGGCCTGGACCAAGTGCCCAAAAGGATGTCCGTCAGGGCTCCGAAGAGCTCGCTGCCGGTTGAAGCACCTTTGTTAGGAGGTTAGTCCTGACTGCCACCGTCGGTAGCTCGAGGTGGAGATCCTCGGCCGCCCTACGCAAAACCACTGCGTATTACGCTCCCTCCTCCGTAGCCACGGTAGGAGGAGACAACATGCCAAGGTCTGGTGAGGTATCCAAACCACTGGCATCCCCCAGTTTCTCTCTCCAGTCCTGCTCATACTCCATCTGGTCTGTCAAAGGGTCTCCAGACCCTTCCCATTCCTCCTCACCCTCTTCTGGCTGCCAATGTGGTCTCAAAGAGCCAGGGTAGAACAGGGGCACAAAAGTACCCGTCGGCGCCGGATCCGGCATCGGTCGACGCCGGTCCGACTCCGTGTATATCTCGAGGGGGAGGCCGGGCTCGACATCTGCTAGTGACACAGCCGACGCCGGTGGTGGACGTGGTGCCGGTGGAATCGGCGCCGGGGTAGGCGTAACGAGGTCGACCGGCGCCGATCCGGATCCAGGCCTGGATCCAAGGGGACCCTGCGGCGCCGAGGCTGAAGCCGCCGACGCCGAAGGCCCAGGGCCCCAGCCGAGTCCGCGGGGCCCAAAGGCGCGCCAGCAGGCTGCCCAAAGATGGCATGCATTGCTTCGTAGAAACTCCGAAGCTGGGTAGGGGTCGCACTGGGTCCCGGGAAGGGAGAGAAACCCGGAGTCGACCCAGCGGGCTCCGCACACGGAGCCCCGGGAGGGGCACCACCCGCATCCCTCGTCGCGTCGGCCGACGGATGGGGAGAAGTCGAAGAGCGTCGATGCTTCTTTGACTTCTTTTTGTGCTTCGACTTACCTGATTCCGAGTGCGAAGACTTCGACGAAGAGTGGTGGTGGCTCCGCGACCGGTCCCTCGACCACCTCCGCGACCGGGACCTTGAGCGGCACGGAGCCGACTGCCGGGCCTCGAGTAGCTTTCTGGACCACTACCGCAAAGACTTCGGGGCCATGGTCCGGCAGTCGGAGAACGATTTGGGGTCGTGGTCGCGCTCCAGGCAGTAGAGGCACACGCGGTGTGGATCCATCACCGACATGAGTCGGGTACAGGAACCGCAAGCCTTAAAGCCGGGCATCCCTCATGCACCAGGAGTTGAAGGACTCTAACTACAACGAAGTCGACAAAAGTCGAGAAAAAAGTTCAGTCAAAAATTGACTGGGGGTACCGCTCTCTCCGGATCTGCGCTTGCTGGCGCGGAAAAAGAAGGAACTGACGTCAGCGCGCGAGGGCGGCGTCTATGTAGCTACCGCGACGTCATTCCGGCGACCATGAGGCCGACGAACGCGGAGTCGACCGACGCCACCTTCCGACGCGCAGGGGTACTGCTAACTAAAAACTTTCCGGATCCAGTCTGACGCCTGGGGGTAATTCTAAGGTAAGGAATCTATAACTAACTGTTTCTTTCAGATTCTTCTATTCCTGCTTCTCATGTTTTATGCGAAAATCTATCATTATTTTCATAGCAAAAAATGAACTCCAATGCTTCCTTCATGGAAGATCTATTAGGTTCTGAATCTTCTCAATTATAAACCACGTTTTTAAGACTGACTGAAGATTTTGTTTGTACTAATTTATTGTCTATTTCATTGGGATCTCCTTTTAACTCGTGCCCTCCTAGGTTTTTAAGACTTGCTTTAGACATTGTTGATCTCTTATTTACAGAGCTATGTAATCATTCTCTTTTTACTGTCTCTGTCCCAGCTGATTGCAAAAGGGTGGTATCAGTTTTACTGAAAAAGATTATAGCAGATCCAACAAATCATACAAACTATATACCTACCGCTTGGCCACCACTGATCCAAAAAATATTGAATAGGGTGTCCATACTTAACTTTCACGTTTCCGAAAAATGTTAGCAGGTTTTCATTACTGCCATGGATTCTGTTCTGGTGTGGCGGTAGATGATATGAGCCTCACTTTGGATTAAGGTGCCCAGTGGCTTTTGTCCTATTGAATCTACCAGCCACATCTGATAGTCTCACACCACAAATGTTTCTCTCTTTTAAGAGAGATAGGGATGAGAGACACTTCTTGCTATGGCACAAATCCTTCCTCAGAACAGGCTGTGTACCTGCCCCATTTTCGCTCTTTTTTTCAAGGCATTTCATGTGGTATGCCACAGGGTTCATTCATCAACCCTACTATTTTTAAAGTTTACTTATTTCTTCTTGCAACATTAATCAGATCACACAGTTTTGCTGTTTGGTGTATGATTTATTTATTTATAAAGTTTTATATAGCGCGAACATGATCCCGAGGGATATCAGAGCTCTTTACAATAACGGATGGTCAAGGTTAGGCAGGCGTCAAATACATTCCAAAGGAAACAGTTACAAAGGGTGCAACACATCATCACAGTAGTTGAAAACAAAAAAAAAAAAATATCGGGACTAGGAGGGGAAGAAAAGATTAGGTAAGTGGTCGAGCATTTTTAGAATGTCATCGAAAATATGAATGAGAGCCGATTCAGTGCTGTGTCCGATCCGAAAGCCAGATTGGTGATGGTCTAGGAGATGGAAATTTTCAATGTGAGCACAAAGTTGAGATTGGACACATTTTTCAAGGAGTTTGGCCAGAGTAGTGATGTTGGAGATAGGGCGGAAGTTGTTAAGATCTGCACTATCAGCATTAGGTTTTTTTAAGATAGGGGAAACCTGAGCTGCTTTTAGGCAGTCAGGGATTGTACCTTGAGACAGAGAGGCATTGACAATCTTTGTCCAGAGGGGGGTGAGGACTTCCTTGATTTCTTTGAAGACGGAGGGTAGTAGCGGGTCATTAAAGTGATTGGATGGGTTGATATTCTGAGGAATTTTGTTGATGTCTCTTTCGCTAAAAGGGGTGAAAGTGTCCCAAGAGGCATTGTTTTTGGTGCTCAGACTAACTGGATCGGGCAGTTCAGCGGGGGATGGGGGCGCAAGGCAATAGGATGGTAAAGAGGCCTTTTTAGATTTCAGTTCGATATTGATGAGTCTCGATTTCTCAGAGAAAAACGTAGCCAAAGCGTCGCAAGAGGGTGGGCTGTGTCCTGGGTCAGACTGAGTGGGTGCGTCACACGATTGTTGTTTAACAATTTCAAAAAGTTTCCTGGGACGATTAGAGGCTTAGTTAAGTTGAGATCTGAGGTAGTCGGCCTTGGTGCTCTTGATTTGTTTGTTATAGGAGCTCCTTACCGTTCTGAGGACTTTTAGCTGATCCGAGGAAGGGTTGGATTTCCAAGATCATTCAGTTGCTCTTAGGCTGCGTCGTTCGGAGTTTAAGTTGTCGCAAGGGGAGATGTTATCCAGAGATCTGGTGTTTCCTTTGGAGATGATGAGATACCCAACTTATTTTGGGTATCCACCAAGAAGACACTATTTACAGGAATATTTTTTTTCAAAAAACCTTTTTGACATCCCTTCCTGGATGTCCAATGATCATCTTAAGGTAGGTAACGAAAAGACAGAGCTTCTTGTGTTTGGAGGTCCTTCATTTATATGGTCTAACACCCATGTACCTTCTTCTATGGGTACTACTCTAGTTCCTTAAGGCAGAAATTGCAACTTCTTGATCTGCACCATACTGTTGTTTAAACGTATATAGCTAAGCTGATGTTTATATGCTCTCCAGAGTTAAGAATTTCAAAAAATATTTCATGAATGTCTAGTTCCTGCAGAAAACAAGCTTTAGTTCCTTACAGATTTGATTATGGAAGCGCTCTCTACCTGGGTCTGCATAAGTGTCTGTTACAATTGATGCAGATAGACCAATCAATTTATCAATCATTTGTAAAGCACAACACTGTCGCCCCTAAGGATATCAAAAAGCCAGGTCTTCGTTACTAGTAGTACCACTACTTTGGAAGCCCTCCAGGAGACATGGCAAGGAGATATTGGGGATTTGGACGACGACGATTGGGCAGAGGTCCTGCAGTCCCCTCGTGGTGCAGTGATATCCTCACGCCTGCGCCTTATCCAATTTAAATATTTGAATTGCATCTACTTTAGGAGATACCGACTGTGGCGCATGGGTCACATAGAATCCCCCAAGTGCCTATGATGTGAATCCGAAGATGGGACCTTTCTACACACTGTTTGGGATTGTAGGGCGCTGGAGTGATTTTGGGAGGGGGTAGTGGGTTGACTAGCTGAGGTCCTTGGGTGGGATGTTCCTCTGTCCCCAAAGCTCATCCTGTTGCACAGTACCAAGGGGATTGGTGGCAATAGATATAAGCTAGATCCGTTATTTCTCGGTTTCACCATCGCCAAACGAGACATTGCCTGCCAATGGAAGAATGCCAGCCCGCCTCTATTGGGCATCTAGAAGAAGGGCATGTATTTCTGCATGGGCCTTGAGATTGCTGTGTTTCAGGCAAGGGGTGCCCCCAAAAACATCCCAAGATTTGGCGGAGGTGAGCAGAGTACAGGGGGCTGATGCTCGACCCTAAACACACTATAGACATGTACATAGATGAATAAACCAGTCAATAGGCCAGGACTCCCGAATGGTCCATACTGTTCGATGACATGTATCTGCTATACCATGTGGGTGGTGGTGTGGGGGAGGGCACAAGAGTCTCATGCGTTTTTTTTTTCATTCCTCTTATTGTTACCTTTTATCAATCCCTGGAAGATCCGAAGGTTTACAGCCGTACTATTTCTCCGGCGATTGATTCTATCCATGTCTGGCCCTCCGGGCCACTATTTGACTAAAAACTCAATAAAATCTGTTGTGAAAAAAAAGCCAGGTCTTGAGTTTCTTTCTGAACTCCGCTAGGGTGGGTGCTGTTCTGAGGTGGAGAAGCAAGTCGTTCCAGGTCTTGGCGGCGATGTAGGAGAAGGAGTGGCCCCGGCTGAGGTGGATGCAGGAGGTGTGCACAAGGGCGAGTGAGGCAGAGTGCAGGTGTCTTGAGGGCAGCTGCAAGTTTAGCCGGTGGTTGATGTAGGATGGTTCTTGGTCGTGAAGAGCATTGTAGGCGTGTGTGAGGATATTGAACTGTCATCTTTTCTGGATTGGGAGCCAGTGGAGATTTCTGAGGTGAGGAGTGATGTGGGTCCCTTTGGGGAGGTCCAGGATGAGTCTGGCTGCAGCGTTCTGTATGGTATGGAGTCTTCTGAGGAGTTGGGTGGAGATTCTGGCATAGAGAGTGCTGCTGTAGACAAGGCGGCTAGTGATGAGGGTCTGAGAGACGGTTTTTCTTGTGTTGATTGGGAGCCATATGAAGATTCTGCTGAGCATTCCAAGGGTGTGGAAGCAGGAGGAGGCGACTGCATTAACTTGTCTTTTCATGGTCAGTTGGCTGTCGAGGATGAAGCAGAGGTTGCATGGATGGTCAGTCGGAGTGGGTCTGAGTTCTGCTGGCTGCCAGCTGTGGTACTGTGCGGAAGTGTTCTTCCTGAAAATCAGCACTTCTGTTTTGTCGGAGTTGAGTTTGAGGCAACTGTCTCTCATCCATTTAGCTACTTTGTTCATGGCATTGCGGAAGTTGGTTTTGGCGTTGGAGGGGTCCTCGGTGAGCGAGAGGATTAGTTGAGTGTCATCTGCGTAGGAGAGTATGTTGACTCCATGGGATCTGATGACGTATTCGAGGGGGGTCATGTAGAAGTTGAACAGGGGGGGGATGATCAATGTGATACGCCGCATATGATCTCCTTGGGTGGAGAGGTGAAGGGAGGCTGACGGATGCTCTGCTTCCTGCAGATCAATCAAAATCTGAGTTATGGGCCTTCCAAACATGGAACACATTTTGGAAAACGGGCTGGTCTACATTAGCAGCCCATGCATAAATGCATTGTGTTTAAATGTATGTCCATATATTGTAAAGGTAGACAGGGGAAAGGTTTGAATTCCTCAGTTCTCATTTGATGCAGTATGTCCGATCACAATGAACAAATTACTTACCTCTGGTGACGCATTATCCGGCAGAGACTCTATCTAGCTGCAGATTCCTTAACTTTGACTTTCATAGGCGTAAGGCTGGATCCAGAAACTTTTGCTGAGCAATTCCCCTTGCGCATGGCGTCGGGTGGCTCGATTCGGCTCAACGTGACGTTGTCGGTTAGGACGTTGCGGTGCCTATATAGGGGCCACCCAGGGGCACGGACGCAGAAGCGCAGAGCCACGAAGTAACTGACGTAGTCGTGTGGCAAACTAGGGCCCTGAAAAGGGAGTAACCCTAGCCCTACAATATTAGTCCGCAAAGCTGAGAGGCATGGGTGGGGCTGAAAGGAATATGCAGCTAGATAGATAATGCGTTACCGATGGTAAGTAACTTGTTCATCTGATAGAGACTTCTAGCTGCAGATTCCTTACCTTTGAATTAGATACCTAAGCCATACTATCCCGGCAGTGGATGCGGACCAATACCTTAAACTAGAAAGTCCTGTAGGAACGAGTGGGCAAAAGTACCCATCTCTACGGACCTGACCATCCAGGCAGTAGTGTTCTGCAAAAGTGTGCAATGAAGCCCACGTTGCCGCTTGACAGATGTCTTGAGCTGGGACACCCCGAACCAAGGCCATAGTTGCAGCCTTTCCCCTGGTGGAATAGGCCCTTAATCCCACAGGGAGCTGCTTCTTACTCAGGGTATAGCAGATCTTGATGCAGAGAACAACCCAGCGAAAGATGGTCCTTTTCTGCACTGCCCTTCCCTTCTTTGCTCCCACGTACCCCACAAAGAGTTGGTCATCCACCCAGAACTCCTTTGTGCGGTCAAGGTAGAACAACGCTCCTCTTCCTTAGATGGATGCGGGGGAGCAAAGAAGGTGGGCAACGTGATGGGCTGACCCAGATGAAAAGGGGTCACAACCTTTGGTAAAAATGATGCACCACCTTGTCCGGAAAGGACATAAGATAAGGAGACGTGCAAGAAATTGCCTGCAACTCACTCACACTCTGGGCCAATGTAATCACCACCTACAAGGCTGTTTTGATGGTCAACAGCAGGAGGGGACAATTGTGTAAAGGCTCAAAGGATGTGCACATCAAATAGGTGAGGACCAAATTATGGTCCCACTGCGGCATAACAAAGGATGTAGGTGGAAACAGATGAGCCAGCCCTTTTAGAAATCTATGCACAATGGGAGATTTGAAGAGAGAAGGCTGGTCTGGCAGCCACAAAAAAGCAGACAGAGCAAAAAGGTAACCCCTGAGAGTTCTCAAGGCAGAGCCCTGCTGGGCAAGGTTCAAAATGAACAAAAGGACAGTAGAAAGAGAAGCATAAAGAGGGTCAATAGACCTTTCTGTACAGTATAAAACAAATTTCTGCCAACGGCAGGCAAATACCGTCTTAGTAGAGGGCCGCCTGCCGCCAGAATAACATTACATACTTCCTGGGGGAAGGTCAAAAGCCACAACTGCCGCCGCTCAATCTCCATGCAAGGAGGCACAGAGTTGACAGGCTCGAGTGGAGAACCCTCCCCTGCTGCTGCGACAGAAGATCCTCCCGAAGGGGCAGCCTAATCGGAGGATCGATGCTCATTTTTAGAAGCTCTGGATACCAGACTCTCCTCGCCTAGTCCAGAGCCACAAGAATGACTTGGGCCCGGTCGCTCTTGATTTTCAGAACCCTGGGCAGGGGTGGTATGGGCGGAAAGGCGTACAGCAGGCCTGAGCTCTACTCGTGACGAAAAGCGTAGCCGAGTGATAGTCGCCCTGGAAACTCGCAGTATTGCTGACACTGCGCGTTCTCTTCGGAGGCGAACAAATCTAACCAAGGTTCTCCCCACTGCTGTTAGAGACCTTGCGCCACCTCCGACTGGAGACGCCATTCATGATCTGCTTGGCATCGACAGCTGAGTTCGTCCGCCCTGGCGTTCAGAGAACCTGCCAGGGGTTGAACCACCAGGGTTATTCCCTGCTGTTCCAGCCATCTCCAGAGACGCAGGGCCTCTCGACAAAGGGTCCACAAACCCACCCCGCCCTGCTCGTTGCAGTACCACATGGCGGTGGCGTTGTCCGTGAACACTTGAACCAGTTTCCCCTTGAGATAGGGAAGAAATGCCTTCAATGCCAAACGAATTGCCCGGAGCTCCAACAAATTTATGTGGAGTCCCGTCTCCGCATGAGACCAGTGTCCCCTGATCTCCACCTCTCCCAGATGGCTGCCCCATCCCAGAAGTGACGCATCTGTCAAAACTGTGAGATCTGGTTGAGGAAGGGAGAAGGGTCTGCCACTAACCCAATCGCGGTTCGTCGACCACCACTGCAGATCTTTCGTAGTTCCTTCGGAGATCTGGATCAAGTCAGTGAGATTCCTTCGATGCTGTACCCATTGGAACTTCAGGTCCCACTGCAGAGCCTGCATACGCCACTTGGCATGTTTTACCAACAGGATGCAGGAGGCCATGAGGCTCAACAGCCGCAGAGTCAGTCTCACCGAAATCCAGGATAGAGACTGAAACATCGGAATCATAACCTGAATATCCTGGACTCGCTGCTCGGAGGATAGGCCCGAAACTGCACTGTATCCAGAACAGCTCCAATGAAGGGAGCGTCTGAGAAGGAGTCAGGTGTGATTTCGCACGTTTATAGAAAACCCCAGTGAATGCAGGAGGTCCGCCGTAGTCTGAAGGAGGGAGACGACTGTCTGGGGCGAGGACGCCTTCAACAGCAAGTCGTCAAGGTAGGGGAAGACGGACTCTACTAACTTGCGCAGATGAGCTGTGACCACCACCACCACCTTGGTGAACACCCGAGGGGCACATGTAAGGCCGAAGGGGCCAACGGTAAACTTCAAGTGCTCACGGCTTACCTTGAACCGCAGGTAACACCTGTGGCCCGACAGGATGGGAATGTGAAAATACATGTCCTGCAGGTCCAACGCTACCATCCAGTCTTCTAGGTCGAGGGCAGACAAGACATGAGACAGAGTGAGCATCTTGAACTTCTCCTTCTTAAAGAAGAGATTGACGGTCCGAAGATCAAAAATGGGCCCCAGCCCTTTGTTCTTCTTTGGAATCAGAAAGTAGATGGAATAACAACCACTGTCTACTTCCGAAACAGGAACCCTTTCTATAGCTCCCTTGGCCAAGAGAGCTGTAACTTCCTCTTGGAATAACTTTAAATGATCCTCCGTCAGCAGTTCCTAATATGGCAGAATGAGAGGAGAAAAAGAGGAAAGGCAGAGAATAGCCCTCCTGGACGATCTGCAAGACCCACTTGTCCGATGTTATGGATCTCCAGTGGGGGAGATGACGAATTCTCCAACCAACTGGAGTAGTGTGGTCCTGAGGAGTCAGCCTAGGAGTGCTTGGAGGCTGCGGCTGCCGGGGGCAGTGTGGCTAATGACTTCTGGCATCCATTCCTGGATCGGAATGCATGGCGTCCACGTCCTCGCACGGCTTGGTTGGGCAGCCTGTGCAGGACGGTGGCTAGGATAAGGCTGACGCGGCTGGAAACCCCTTCCCTTTCACACGAAAAGGAAGGCTGGCCACGAGGAGTGGAGGAGAGGCCCAAGGCTCTGGCCGTAGCTAGAGAGTCCTTGAACCTCACCAGGGCCGAATCTGCCTTTTCCCCAATAAGACGGGTTTCATCAAAGGTCATATCCATCAGATTGGACAGGACTTCGCCCAAGAAAGCACAAGTTACTAACTTGAGTAACGATATATCTGTAAGAGACAGTAGTTAGTGACAGATTCCTTACCTTAGAATATCCCCAGGCGTCAGGCTGGATCCGGAAAGTTTTTGCGTAGCAGTACCCTTGCGCTGCCGGTAGGCGGCGTCGTGCGGCTCCGCGTCCGTCGCCGGCGTCGTGATCGCCGGGATGACGTCGCGGGCAGTACTTAGACGCCGCCCTGCGCGCTGACGTCAGTTCTGTACACGACTTTCCGCGCCAGGAACGCAGAGCCATGCAAGAAGCTGACATAGGTGTCTGAAAAATACTAGGGCCCTGAAAGGGATGTCCTTAACCCTAGAAATCAGTTCGCAGAACGGAGAGGATGGTGGGCGGTGAGGAATCTGTCACTAACTACTGTCTCTTACAGATATATCGTTACTACAAGTTAGTAACTTGTGCATCTGAAAGAGACACGTTAGTGACAGATTCCTTACCTTAGAATAGATACCCCAGCAATACCAACCCCGGTGGTGGGTCTGCGAACAAAGATCAGACAAGGAAGTCCCGGAGGACAGAATAGCCAAAGAAGCCGTCCCTCCGGACCTGACTGTCAAGGCAGTAATGCTTGGTAAACGTGTGCAGCGAGGCCCACGTAGCTGCCTGACAGATATCCTGCAGCGGAACACCGCGGCCTAAGGCCGTGGTAGCAGCCGTTGCACTGGTGGAATGGGCACGCAGCCCAACAGGAGGCTCCTTCTTAGCCAAAGAATAGCAGGCTTTGATACACAAGGTTACCCAGCGGGAGATGGTTCTCTTGTGCACCGCCCGACCTTTTTTGGCGCCCACGTAGCCAACAAATAGCTGGTCATCCACCCGGAAGTGTTGTGTGCGGTTGATATAAAAAGAAAGCGCACGTTTTGGGTCCAGACAGTGGAGCCTCGCTTCCTCTCTGGAAGGATGCGGAGGCGGAAAGAAGGTGGGCAAAGTGATGGTCTGCCCAATGTGGAAGGCAGTAACCACCTTTGGCAAGAAGGACGGACGCGTCCTAAGAACAACCTTGTCTGGATGGACAGACAGAAAAGGAGGTTTACATGATAGAGCCTGGAGCTCACTCACCCGCCGAGCGGAGGTGATGGCCACCAGAAAGGCTGTCTTTAGAGTCAGAAGACGAAGAGGACAGTTATGTAGAGGCTCAAAGGGAGCGCACATAAGAAAGGTAAGAACCAAGTTCAAGTCCCACTGAGGCATCACAAACGGAACAGGAGGGAAGAGGTGTGTAATGCCTTTTAGAAACCTGTTAACAACAGGGGACTTGAAAAGGGAGGGCTGATCAGGAAGCCTGAGGAAGGCCGAGATGGCACAAAGATAGTCCTTGATGGTACCCAGGGCAGAACCCTGTTGGGCCAGGGAAAGAAGCAACAGAAGAACCTCAGAAAGAGGGGCAGAAAGGGGATTCACAGCCTTTGCTGTGCACCATGCCACAAACTTGTTCCACCTGCAGGTGTATACCACCTTAGTGGAGGGACGCCTGGCTGCCAGAATCACATCACAAACTTCAGGAGGCAAGTCGAAAGGAATCAACTGCCGCCGCTCAATCTCCACGCAAGCAGGTGGAGGCTGGACAGGTTCGGGTGGAGGACCGTCTCCTGCTGCTGCGACAGAAGATCCTCCCGAAGAGGCAGACGGATCAGGGGATCTACGCTCATACTGAGTAGCTCGGGATACCAAACTCTTCGAGCCCAGTCCGGAGCCACAAGAATGACTTGGGCCCGGTCGTGCCGAATCTTCTTCAACACTCTGGGTAGAAGTGGTATAGGCGGAAAGGCGGACAACAGACCGCAACTCCACTCGCGACGAAAAGCGTCGCCGAGCGAGTGCCGCCTTGGAAATTCCAACGCGCAGAACTGATGACATTGCGCGTTCTCTTCGGTGGCGAATAGATCTAACCAAGGCTCTCCCCACTGTAGAAAGAGTCCTTGCGCCACTTCCGAGTGAAGACGCCATTCGTGATCCATCATGCACCTGCGGCTGAGTTCGTCCGCCCTGGCGTTCAGGGAACCTGCCAGGTGTTGAACCATCAGGAACATGCCCTGATGTTCCAGCCATGTCCAGAGGCGCAGAGCCTCCTGACAAAGGGTCCACGACCCCACCCCGCCTTGTTTGTTGCAATACCACATGGCGGTGGTGTTGTCTGTGAACACCTGCACTACCTTCCCTTTGACAGAGGGAAGGAATGCCTTGAGTGCAAGTCGGATCGCCCGGAGCTCCAGAAGGTTGATATGGAGCCGGGACTCCGCCGGAGACCAGAGGCCTCTGATCTCTGCCTCTCCCATGTGACCGCCCCATCCCAGAAGGGACGCGTCCGTCACAACTGTGTGCTCTGGCTGGGGAAGGGGGAGGGATCTGCCCATGACCCATTGCCGGTTCGAGAGCCACCACTGCAACTGTTTTGCAGTCCCCTCCGAGATCTGGACGTGATCGGACAGGTTGCCCTGGTGCTGCGCCCACTGGAACTTCAGGTCCCACTGCAGAGCCCGCATATGCCATCTGGCATGATCGACCAGGAGGATGCAGGAGGCCATGAGGCCCAGCAGCCTCAGGGTCACCCGTACCAAAACCCAGGATAAAGGCTGAAAGATCGGAAATATAGCCTGAATATCCCGGACTCGCCGTTCGGGAGGATAGGCCCGAAACTGCGTCGTGTCCAGAACTGCTCCGATGAAAAGGAGCTGTGGAGAAGGAATCAGATGCGACTTCGGCACATTGATGGAGAACCCCAGCGAGTGCAGGAGTTCGGCCGTAGTCTGGAGGTGGGAGACGACTGCCTGGGACGAGCTCCGCCTTCAGCAGCCAATCGTCGAGGTAGGGGAAGACTGGAACCCCTGCCCGGCGCAGATGAGCTGCGACCACCGCCATCACTTTGGTGAACACCCGAGGGGCACTTGTAAGGCCAAAGGGGAGCACAGTGAACTGAAAATGCTCGAGGCCTACCGTGAACCGCAGGTAACGCCGGTGGGCCGGCAGGACGGGGATGTGAAAATAAGCGTCCTGCAAGTCCAACGCTACCAACCAGTCTCCAGGGTCGAGGGCAGTCAAGACCTGAACTAGGGTGAGCATCTTGAACTTCTCCTTCCGGAGGAAGCGATTGACGTTCCGGAAGTCCAAGATAGGACGCATGTCCTCCTTGTCCTTTTTGGGCACCAGGAAGTAGTGGGAGTAGCAACCACGTCCTACTTCTGGGGTCGGAACATGCTCGATGGCCCTCTTGGCCAAGAGGGCCGTGACTTCCTTCTGCAGAAGTACCAAGTGATCCCCTGACATGCAGTGGAATTGAGGTGGCATGGCTGGGGGTGGTCTCGAAGGGGAGGGAGTAGCCCCTTCGGACAATGTCCAAGACCCACCTGTCCGAGGTGATGGGACGCCAGTGGTGAAGGTGATGGCGGACCCTGCCCCTACTGGCGTGCTGTGCACCGGAAAGGAGGGACTAGGAGGGCTTGGAGGCCGCGGACGGGTTGCAGATGGTGGCCTGACCCGCACGCTGGTTGCCCGAACCGCCACGGCGGTATCCACGTCCTCGGCCACGCGAAGACGCTTGCTGCGCGGGCCGGTGGCTGGGCAGCTGACGTGATTGGGCGCCCTTCCGTGGCCACGAAAGGGGCGAAAAGCAGAGGTGAGCGGAGGGCGTACAACAGAAAGGCCCAGGGACTTGGCAGTAGCCCGTGAGTCCTTAAACCGCTCCAGCGCATGGTCTGCCTTTGAACCAAAAAGACCGACTCCATCAAAGGGCATGTCCATGAGTGTATTCTGGACATCACCCGAGAAACCAGTTGTCCTCAGCCAGGCGTGGCGACGCAGCGCCACCGTCGTTGCAAGCGATCTGCCCAGCGAGTCGGCAGTATCAAGGCCACAACGGATGGTGTATTTAGCCGCATCTCGCCCTTCCGCAATGGCGCGGGTAAGCAGTGTCTGGACCTCCTCAGAACACTGCGGCAAAACAGCCGCCACCGAATCCCACAGGGAGTGGGTATATCGGCCCAAAAGGCAAGCGGTGTTGACGGACCGCAAGCCAGCACTGGAGGA
The DNA here is from genome assembly GCA_963921515.1 of Calotriton arnoldi. NCBI lineage: Eukaryota > Metazoa > Chordata > Amphibia > Caudata > Salamandridae > Calotriton > Calotriton arnoldi. The sequence continues at coordinate 4,796,763 of CAWUFW010000074.1, read as the reverse complement.
AGAAAAAGCCTTCTTCCCAAATTGGTCCAGGCGTTTGGATTCCCTATCCGGAGGGGCGGTTAGGAAGGCGGTTTGGGAGGCAGAGGCTTGGACAACCAAGCTCTCGGGGGTGGGATGTTGGGAGAGAAACAAGGGGTCGCCCGGAGCAGGGCGATGGCGTCGGGCCACGCTCCTATCCACAGGAGCCCCTGTGGTGGGTTTGGACCAGGCACCCAAAAGAACGTCAGTGAGTGCATCATTAAAGGGCAGCACAGTCTCCGAGGAGGAAGCCGCCGGCTGAAGCACTTCTGTCAGGAGGTTAGTCCTGACGGCCACAGTAGGCAACTGGAGATGTAAGGCTCCAGCTGCTCTTCGCAACACCGTTGCAAAATTAGCTCCCTCTTCCGTAGCCACGGGAGGAGACAGCATGCCAGTGTCAGGGGAGGTGTCTAGACCACTGGCATCCCCAAGTTCCTCAGCCCAGTCCGGATCATACTCACACTGTTGTGTGAGAGGGTCCTCAGACCCTCCCAGCTCTCCTGGTCCTCCTCTTGTTCAAAATATGGAGGAGGAGGGACATTTGGGACCCAAGGTCTCATCGGGCGCCGGAGCCGGCGCCGAGCGACGCCGGTCCGGCTCCATGTCCGGAGCCGGAGAGAGCCGGGGACCGACGCCGTCCGGAGCCCCGGATGGCGTCAGGAACGGCACCGGGGACATCGGGCGTCGGCGGAGGCGTGGTTAGGTCAACCGGCGTCTATGGGGGTTGCGGTACCACCGGAGCCGGGATCGAGGCCGGGGCCGGAGCCGAGGCCGGGATGAGGGCTGGTGGGACAGGCGACGCCGGGACCGGAGTCGACGGCGGCGCCGGGCAACCCCATCAGGGCCCGCGGGGCCCGAAGGCGCACCGGAGGGGCCTGAAGGCCCGAAGAGGCGGGGCCATGGCCGACAGGAATTCCTAGAGCCAAGCCGGAGTCGCCTCGAACCCGGAAAGAACGGGTAATGCGGGGGCGGCTCTACAGGCATGTCCGGGGCCGCGGGACGGTGCCGACTGGGGCCTCAGCCGAGTCGCGAGACCGGCGAGGCGAAGTCTTAGAGCGATGATGCTTCTTAGACTTTTTGTGCTTCGACTTACCCGAGGAGTGCGAAGACTTGGATTCCGACGACTGGCGGGGACTCCGCGACCGGCCCTCGACCTCTCCCGGGACCGGGCTTGGTGCGGCGCGGAGCCGACTGCCGGACCTCGAGCAGCTTTCGAGACCGCTCTCGCAAAGCCTTCGGATGAAGTTTCCGGCAGTCAGGGCACGACTTCGTGTCGTGGTCTCGGCCGAGACAGAAGAGACACTCGAGATGCGGGTCCGTGATCGACATCATGCGACCACAGGCCTCGCAGGGCTTAAAGCCGGGCATCCCTATGACACCTAGGAGTCGTGAAGACTCGATGAAGAAACAGTGAAAAAATTCACAAAAAAAAAGTTAGTCAAAAATTGACTAGGGCACTGCTCTTAACGGATCTGCGCTTACTGGCGCGGAAAAGAAGAACTGACGCCAGCGCGCAGGGGCGGCGCTCTGAGTACTGCCCGCGACGTCATCCCGGCGATCACGACGCTGGACGACGGACGCGGAGCCGCACGACGCCACCTACCGACGCGCAAGGGTACTGCTACGCAAAAACTTTCCGGATCCAGCCTGACGCCTGGGGATATTCTAAAGTAAGGAATCTGTCACTAACGTGTCTCTTTCAGATCCAGATGTTCTAAGCCAATGTCGTTGAAATCGACCTGCCCAGCGAATCCGTCGTGTCTAGGACACACCGTATGGTGAATTTTGCTGCATCTCTCCCATCCTGGACTGCTTGGGAGAGCACAGCCCTAGGCCTCCTTCGGGACCTGTGGCAGCACTTGCACAACCGTCTCCCAAAGGGAATTGGAGAAACGGGCCAATAAGCATGCAGTATTCACCGATCGTAATGGCAGGCTGGAGGAAGAGAACAACTTCTTCCCAAATGAGTCCAGCCTTTTGGATTCCCTATCTGGAGGGGCGGAAGGGAACACGCCTGCACCACTAAACTTTCTGAGGTGGGGTGTTGTAGGAAAGTAGGATCTGCTTATATGGTCACCTCCACTTTTTGCTGGTGTCATTATGTTTTCTGACTAGTCTGAATATGATCCTGCTAATCAGGACCCCAGTCTCTGTGCTTCTTTCCTAAATTGGACACCTTCCAGATTGGCTACTGGTGTACCCTTATAAGTCCCTGGTATATGGTACTAAGGTACCCAGGGCATAGGGACATCAGGGGTCTCCCATGGGCTGCAGCATGTATTATGCCACCCATGAGAGATCACTCAAATTGTGACTACAGGCCTGCCATTGCAGCCTCTGTAAGCTGGTGCTAGCACCACTTACGACAGATATAGGTTTCCCTATATCTGAGGTCACTACACTTAAAACCTATAAGTCACCCCTAAGGCAGGCCTTTCAATCCTGAAGGCAGGGTGCTGGGTCCTAAGTGTGAGGGTACCCCTGCATGAGCAGGGCACCACTACAACCTTCGGAGTCCATTATCCCAGGTTGTAAGTGCATCAGCCGTTACGACATATAGAGTGACCATGCGTCAGTACGCGATGACCATCTCTAAACTGGCTGTAACGAACCCCGTCATGTTTGGTATAAAACATGTTGGAATCATAACCTCACACCGTAAAAGGTGTGGGAGGTATGATTCCATGCACTGTAAAGCTCCTCCAGGAGGTCCTCAGTGCTCCAAGTACCAGTCTTCCACAACCGGACAGCAAGCTAGGGCACGTTTCTGCTCTTCTGCTGCTGAGCCAAGCTCGAGCAGGGGAAGGCAGAACAATAGGTATCCTGTCACAAGGAGGTGTGACCACCTCCCAGACAGGATTTAGTGTATTGGAACAAGGTGAGGGCACTTGCCAGCGCCACTGAGACTGCTTGAAGGGCACATTTGGTGCCCTCCTTGCATACTCCAGTTTAAACCAGTTCAGGGAGCCGTTGGCTCCCACTCTGGCGCGAAACTGGACAAAGGGCCTGGGAGTATCCTCCCCACTGTCCAGCCCCTCCTCTGGGAGGGACCCCTGAATCGTCCAAAACCTTTCCTAAGGGTACTTAAGGGCTTACCTGTGGGTGGGTCTCTAGATTCGTCGTGGGACAAGATTCAGATCACATACCATTTTAACTTCGACCATCTGGACACTCTGGACTTCACTGGACTTCGCTTTGGGAACCAAGACTGCACCGGGGAAGATTCCTGCTGCTCCTGGTCTCGTCTTCCTGCTGGTCTTCTGCAACGTCAGTGTCCGTGCTCCATACAGGCTCCTCACACGGCCTGTGGACATCCAAGACACCCGAAGGAATCTCCCTTGGAGTGAAGGAGTCACTCCCCTGCATCTGCAGGCACCGCAACGTAACTGACCGGTTTACTGATCCTAGGCTCCTATGGACTCCAACAGGCTCAGTAACAAAGACGGCGGCTCTACAACTCCCTCGAGGCCTGCACTGTCTTCAGACCGAGTCTGTGGCCAGTATCCCTCGTCAGCACCGCTGGAACCGAGCCCCTGTGCACCGCATCGGCTGGCCGTTGCTCAGGCTGGGCGACTCTTGTCTCCAGAGATCCTTTCAAGGGACTTCTTTGATTCCAGTGGACTCCCTTGCTTGTTTGGGCCTGCTCTGACATACCTAGGCGTGGTGAGTCACTTGGACCCTGCTGGTCCTGACACAGCACCTTCTTCGATTTCTACGCCTGTTGCCACTGCCAAGGTTTGTTGGTGCCTCAGCCGGACACTGACGCCCGGGCTCTCAACATTCGACATGGGACAGCTCGTGAACGGCTCACTGTCTTCCACAGCGTCGCCTGGTCCGCACAGCTTCAACTTCAATGGCACAGTCAACCATCCTGCATCTATCGACATCGGTGGGCATTCATATTCCGTGCCTCCTGGTCACTCCTGAGTGGCATAGACTCTGTCCCCTCTGCTTGCAGGTTCTTCTCCTCCTGAATCCACCTTTGGGTTCCACCGGACTCCTTCATCTTCTTTTCTAGCGGCATCTTTCCTGAAGTCCTCCATTGTGGTCTACGGTGGTTTCCGACATCACTTGACACCTATGCACACGGCTTCCCTGGTGTATGTATCCTGGTACCTGGGGTATCCACAGGTGGGGTGACTCTCCAACCTTCCATTGGATTTCTTCGGGGTCCTCTGAGAAGGGTTCTTTTCCTTTAAAACTGCAACTGCGACTTACCCCATGACCTGTTTTGATCACGCGGTCGTGTTCACACTCTATACACGGCCTCCGTGGGGGTCCTGGGTACTTACATTGGGTGGTTCCTTGGGTCCCCAACACTTCTACGTCTTCTGGGTCCAGTCTTGACATGAGTCATGGTTCGCATACTACTATCTTAGTATATGGTTTGGTCTCCCCCTGGGGACCACTGTGTATTTGTACTACTTTTTTAAAACTTTTTTTAAAATTTTATTTTATAGATTTTACGAACATAAATACATACAATTTAAACAATAAAAGCAAAGGAAAAGCAAAACTACAGGTAGTCACAGCGTTCAAGAATATACATCCAAAGGTATTACTGGGAGAACATTGCAGAATACACTTAGTAAATGCCCAGAGAGATACATAAGTTCTTTATGAGTCCGCACTTCTCAGAGGCCTCCTACCATAGAGACCAGTTGGTATGGCCGATGGAACCTGTAAGGCAGATACGAATGCAGTCGGAGAAGAGAGAGGACATGGGAATTTAGGTGTGTACCTGTTGCATCATTCCCGACTTGACGTCTACATTATCTATAGTATCCACCCAAACCATCCAACCCACCCCTCTAATGAGAGCACGTTACCCAGTGGTTCATTTCTTGCCGTCTAAAAAACTCCTAAATAGGCTCCAAAAGAGGGGGCGTGGCCAAGCCGTGGACCAAAATGGCCGCGCGGCATTGAAGCTCCTCCGGCTTCACCAGCAGCATGACAGCTATCCCCCATTAAAATGCTCAAACTGCGGGGAATTCGGCGCCGCCGTACCGGGAAGCCCATCGCGATCCCGGCGATCCCGCTGATTTGACGATCGCGGCCTGAATTGCGGAGGTTCCGGACCCGGGAGGCCGCGAGCCCGGCTGCTGAAAATGGCGGCGGCGCAGACCGAGAGTTTCATGCTGCCGTAAATGGAGAGAAAGAGGGAGCGAGGCGTCCGGGAGATGCGAGCCTGATGCACCCGTAAAATTGCGATGGAAGATGTGTTTGGCGCCACTGGGATCCTCCCTGGGAAACACCATCCTCTCCGGGGCTGAGCAGAGGTGAGTGCACCGGGCGCGGGGCTAAATCCTTCCCCCCCCACCCCCAACCCAGGCCCGTGAAGATCCGCTGCTGGCTTGGGCGGCGGTCCGTTAGATCGCACGCCGGCCGGTTGCAGGGGCGCTCCTACGCGGTGCTGGTCTCACTCGGGCCCTACTGCGGGAGTTGCTTGCCGGGTTGGGCCTGCCGTGATTAACTGGGGTTGGCCTCTCCCGCGCCTGGTTGCCTCCCTACTGCCTGCTGCGGTCTCTTCGGCGGCATTGGTGATCCCTGGCCCTGGTGCTGCGCCGCTGCCGGGAACTCGCCTGCGTCCATTGCGGCTCTGGGGTGCACGCCGGATGGCCCTTACAGATCCTACCCTCCATTGACGACCGGGCCTTGGGCGATGCGACGCTGAACCACACTGCACTACGCAGCTCCTGCCTCTGGCCTGGCCTCTGTGTCGGCGCCCACTGAGCCTGCACCAGTACCCAGTTTGAATAGACTGCGACAACGTGCGTGGTGATTGTGTGTTGTTCCTGCCACTTGCAGTCACCGACCTCTCTCCCAAGCCGAGCCTACACTGCTCTCCCTCCGCAACGACTCCGTGCCTCTGGCTGGCCCATCTTGCGGACACCTCGACTGGTAAGGACCTGCTCACTAACCTTCGTCAACGATCCTCACTTGTTGCGCATCCTGGCCTTCTATCTCCCGAATCTTCTAGCGGCATGGGCCGCAAAGACCCGAAACAAAGGACCCTCCCGTTTGAGAAACTAACGGAAACGGCACCGGAGACGAGCCCCTTAATGGCGGAGGGCGGACAGGATGCGCTGCCTCCTGGAGGCTCCACGGGACAGGATGGATCACTGCTTCAAGAGATGAGGGCGGGATTCAAGGCCTTGGGTGGCAGGTTTGATGCCCTGGACAAGAACCTTGCTGACCTTGGTGTCCAGCTCCAGGCGCATGACCGGCGGCTTGACGTCACAGAGGCTCGCATATCTGATATCGAAGACGGCACAGCGCAATCACTCAAGAGATTGGAGAGAGTTGAACGCGTCCTGAAAGACGTAGCGCTGAAGAACGAGGATTTAGAGGCGCGCAGCAGACGGAATAATTTGCGCATTCTTGGGGTGCCTGAGTCCACTGCCACAGGTCGAATGGACACCTTTGTCGAGTCACTGCTGGCCGATATGTTCGGGAGGGCAGCCTTCACTCCCGGCTTTGTGGTGGAGCGCGCTCATCGCTCCCTGGGCCCCCGACCTAACCCCCGGCTGTCCTCCTCGGCCCATCATCGCCCGAATCATGAACTTTAGAGACCGTGACACTGCGCTACGCCTAGCCCGTGAACAAGGAGATGCCACCTGGCAGGGCTCCAGGCTGTCCCTCTATCCAGATTTCACCATCATGGTCCAGGAGGCCCGCCGCAAGTTCACTGGCGCAAAGGCGACACTGAGAAATCTTGGCCTACGATATGGCATGCTGTACCCGGCTAGACTGCGCGTGGAGATCAACGGTAAAGCCCGCATCTTTGACAGTCCCACGGAGGTCTTGGACTTTTGTCGCACGTACAAAAACAACACTAAGTCGGTCGCGGATGGCGCTGGGCGCTCCTTGTCGCAGAATGGATCGGAGGCCAGCATGGAACTGTTCACTGGGTCTGGGCATGGCTGACTGGCCCCGGGATCCGCCCTTTGCTATCCTGCCTATTGCACTAAGTGATTTTGGGATGTTTCTTTGTACCCGCATTGTTCCATATTGCTGGTGTGCCGATGGGGCGGTTGCCTCCCCCCGTTGGTGTATACCAGATATTCTCCTTTTCGTTATTTGAAGTGCCTTTGTTGGGTTATTCAGACCCTTGCTGTTCTTACGACTGGCACTCCTTGCCTATTTGCTAATGATAGTTTTGCCTTACAGGTTGGGTAGTAAGGTTGGGTGGGGGGCGGGGGCGATTGCTACTGATTAGATTTGCTTGGTTACTCACATGTTTGATCATTGTCTCGATTCCTATTGAAATGTTGCACACTGCTTTGTATGTCCTCACTTTTACTCCTCCATGGCCACCATAGGTAATGTTAGTGGGCCCTCAGACCTGTCATTACTGTCCTGGAATGTCCGTGGCCTCAATGACAATCGCAAGAAACGCCATGTCCTGCACTATATCCTGCGTCATAATATTGACATTGCCTTCCTGCAAGAAACCCATTTGCCCGCTTCGACCCCCTCACGTTTCGCAGCCAGTTGGGGTGCCCATAGATATTTTACCAACTACAGCAATTACGCCAGGGGCACAGCAGTCCTGATACACAAGAGGGTCCCCTTCAGCCCGCGCACGATTATACACGACAGACGGCAGGTACACCATCGTTGTCGGAGCATTACTGGGACAGACGGTGGGCTTGGTAAGCGTCTATGGCCCAAACACTGACTCCCCTGATTTTTACCATTCTCTACTGGCTCAGCTTTTGAAGCTGGGCCAGATGGCCATTATACTGGGGGGAGACTTCAACATTGTACCCGACCTATCCCTGGACAGCACATCCACTGCTGCGGACTCTAAGCCCCACGCACGGCGCACGCGCGCTGCAGTCCTTATGCGATCAGCTGTCCCTGCTAGATGTTTGGCGCTCGCGCAACCCAACCCTCCCAGCATACACTCATTACACAGGATACCACAACACCTCAACCAGAATTGATTATTGGCTAATATCCCCCAGCGTCATCGGCTGGTACCATGGGATTCGGACCCTCCCGCGTACATATTCAGATCATTCCCCGATAGTGCTAGCGCTTAAGGTGCCTCGCCCAGAAGGATTCGAGAGGCAATGGCGCTTCCCCGGCCGCGCGCTGGCGGATGACCTGTTTCAGCACGAGATTTGTGAGGCGATCGAAGACTATTTTATTATAAACACTGGCACGGTCGACACCAGGGCGGTTCTCTGGGAGGGGTTCAAGGCGTACATACGGGGGGTGTGTATCTCAAAGCAGGCTGGGGTGCTACGTGCTCTGCGGGCCACGTTGTCGGGATTGGAGCGCAGACTCGCTGATTTGGACACCAATTTGGCTCAGGCGAATAGCCCCGAAACTGAACGGGCACGGCTGGGCCTGCTTGCAGAATACAGGGAGGCTGCCGACCGTGAGATTCTATACATGGGCAAGTACCACACGGCAAAACAATACGGGGAGGGAGAGAGACCGGGAGGGTTTTGGCGCAACTGCTCAGACCCCCGTACAGTAAAGCCTATGTTACCGAGCTGCGAACGCCAACGGGCCGATCGCTCTCTGGCACTGCTGAGATCAGAGATGAATTCCTGACGTACTACAAAACGTTATACACTTCCAGACTTGGGACAGACCATACCGCCCTGGAATCCTACTTGTCCGAGATAGCGTTGGTATATCTTGAGAAAGATATGCAGGACTTCCTGGCTGAACCCATATCCGTGAACGACGTATTGGGGGCCATTGATTCCCTCCGAGCCTCTTCGGCCCCAGGGTTGGACGGGTTCTCGGGCGACTTCTACAAGGCATTCAAGGACTTGCTAGCCCCGCAGCTCATTGAAGTGTACGCAGAGGCCTTAGAAAGACAGGTATTACCGCCCACATTTCGAGAAGCCGTCATTATCCTCCTACCGAAGCCGGGTAAAGATCCCCTACTCTGTAGCTCATACAGGCCTTTATCTTTATTAAACTTAGATTACAAAATCCTTGCCAAAATCGTTGCTGGGCGTCTCTCTCAATTACTTGAATTTATCATATCCCCTGCACAATCCGGTTTTGTTCCTAACCGCTCAACTTCATTAAATCTCAGGACGCTTTTCTCAGTACTACACAGGATCAACCCGGATACGCCAGCTGCCGCGATTCTGCTTGACACGGAAAAGGCTTTTGATTCACTGGAGTGGCCCTTTTTCATGTCAATCATGCGTCGCATGGGCATGCCGATGGGCTTCATGGCCACCACGGCGCTTCTATACCGCCTCCCGACTGCTCACCTTCGATTGAATGGTATACTCTCTAACCCCTTCTCGCTGTCACAGGGCACTAGGCAAGGATGCCCACTATCACCTTTACTTTTCATCCTTGCCATGGATCCACTGATCAGGCATTTTCAAGAGAAACACCTACAGAGAGGTTTGCAATTTAATACAGGCCCCCTCCTAGTTTCATTATACGCCGACGATACTATTTTGTATGTCCGCGAGCCGCGTGTCAATTTAGACCCCCTCATACGCGAGATACTTCGCTTTGGCCAGTATTCTGGCCTATGCATCAATTGGCACAAGTCTGTCATATTCCCCCTGACTCGCAGCACTGCCCGTTGGGAGCTGGAGTTCCCGCTAGAGTGGTGTACAGACTCCGCTAAATACTTGGGCATACACAACCATTTGGATGCGGAGATGATAGTTCGCCTAAACTATGGACAAGCGATTACTGCCTTGGAAACACAAATAGACAAATGGCTAAAGTTACCACTATCAATAGGGGGAAGGGTGGCCATAATTAAGATGGTTGTTCTCCCTAAGTTCCTATACCTCTTCAACAATATCCCCATCCCTCTCCCCAACAGTTTCTTTGCGACTCTCCGCTCGCATTTGATACGCTTGGTGTGGGGTGATGCACGTGCCCGAGTTCGATGGCAGGTTCTTACCCTCCCCTATGACCGCGGTGGCTTCGGAGTACCTGATCTCCACATGTATTATTTAGCAGCCCAATGCAGCTACGCCTATGCCTGGTACCACCCCGACGCCAGGATCCCATACCTCCGCCCGGAGGCGGACCTCGTCCTACCTGGATGCCTGTCTACTGTCCTCCCCAAAGGCTTCCCCAGAGATCCCAACGACATCCAAACAGTCTCTACAACAAGCTGGGCTTGGGAAAAGCTTAGGCGAGTCACAGGCACTGCCTTTCTGTACTCTACGGCTCTTCCACTCCCCAATGCGCGTTGGCTACCACTAACGGGCGAGACTCTAGTGCAACGCACCTTAACCAAATTCGCACTGACGAAAGCTGGGGATCTGTTCCCGGATGGCCATGCATGTCTGGGGAATGATGACGCCCGCTTCCCCGACGCTACATTCATGGACCGATTTGTGATTAGACGTCTTATATCAGCGCTGCGTGCCACAATACCCAGTTTCCCCGTGGAGCCGGACTCCTTTGGCCCCCTCTCGCTAGTCATTGAAAGCACACAAGGGTCCCACCTCATTTCCAAACTGTACAAAGCATGCATGAAACTTGTCCCGATCAACGACGGAAAAATTTGCAGTGATTGGGAGGGAGACCTGGGAGGCCAGATCACAGACGACCAATGGGCCGCGTGCTGTGCTCTCACTAAAGACATCTCCCTAAACAGCAGGCACAAGTTGCTCCACTTTAAGTTTCTCTGCAGGGCCTTCGTCACCCCAGCCAACGTGCACAAGATAGATTCGTCCCCACAGCTGCCGCAAGTGTGGATATCCACATGCTGACTTTGCACATCTGTCGTGGACTTGCCCGCGGCTGCTGCCGTACTGGAAAGAGGTTCATAAAGAGTTAGGCGACATTATACACATACCACTTGATCCAGTCCCTAAGATTGCACTAATGGGATACATGGTAAAATTCCCCAAAAAAGTCCGGAAGTTCGCAGCTCTTAGTTTATTGCTGGCCAAGAGGGAGGTTGCAATCCATTGGGGCCGGAAGACAGCCCCTTCGGTGCAGGGATGGCTGAAAAGCATGGTCACCTGTAACACACACAGCGACCTCTACTCCGCGACTGTTCCCACATCCTCCAGACCCAGAGACATTTGGGGGCCGCTGAAAACTCACCTCGCATCACGACACGACAATGCAGCCTCACAACTCGAACAAGGCATAGTGCCAACTGGGGTGGGCTGAAGGTATACAATCCCTTGATACTGTCCAGCCAAGACTACTTGTTAGATATGCCAGATGACCGCCATATTTGAAACGCACATATACAATATGCCGAAATCTGACTGCTGTCTGTGTACAGCATACTGTTGCATTGTATCATTGGACCACCATGCACTGATGAATACTCCTCATGATGGCTGTTATATGCTAACCATTCTTAATGATAATTACACTTTGAATTAGCATATTAGTGTGACAAAGCAGGTAACGCAACTGTAATCTCTACTAGACGTTTGAGAATATGTACCATGATCATTGTGATGTACTAATGCAATAAAATGATAAATAAAGGTTTAAAAAAAAAAAAAAAATAGGCTCCAAAAGTTCTTGGGGCGGCTTTGAGGAGGAAGCAGTTCACTATATAATTCAGACTGTGTATTACAGAACAACATGTCTCTGGACCATTGTGTCAAAGTAGGGGGTGAACCTCGCGCCCAGTGCTTGGCTACAACCCGCTTCGCTATTAATAACCCCATGTCAACCAGACGCCTTATATTTTTACGTACCCTCTTAGAAAAGCCCAAAAGGGCGAGCAAAGGATCCGGCGCCAGGGGTTCTTCGGTTATGTCACTTATTTTTTGAAATATTAAAATCCAGAAATTCGGGGGGCACAGCCAAGCCAAATGTAAGAATCCCGCTGCCTCTGCGCCACACCTTTCACACTTATCCGTGTCCCTCGAGCCATATCTATGTAAGCGGACAGGGGTGTGGTAAACCCTATTGAGGTATTTAAACTGGATGAGATGGTGTCGACCGTTAAGGGAAATGCGTTGTGTGGCTTCGCAACAATAGCGCTAGGTATCATCATCTAAAGTGACTTCTAAGTCTGATTGCCAATCTAATCTGGCCTTGGTGTAGTGGTTCCTACGATAATCTTGCACTGTGCTGTAAATATGTGAGACAAGCCTGCGTGGGGATTCTGAGCGTATCATTAGGGAGAAAGGGACGACCTCCGGGGGTTCCAACAGCTCCTCGGCCAGCATCTCACGGAGCGCCTGGCTGGCTCTGTAGAAGTGGAACATCGTAAGCAGAGTAATATCCTGCTTGCCTGCTATTAGGTCTTCCCAGTCTTGTCCTGTCCCATCCGCAAATAAATCACCTATTACTAGGATATCCAAGCTTTTTAAGGCGCGCACCACCTCAGGTTCCATAATTGTCGGGAGCCACGCACACCATTCAATTGGTGCTAGTGGGGAGTACAAAATGGAGGCGGCTTGTCTTTTGATTAAATTGTGCCAGGCATGCGTGGTGGCATTAATCAAGTCTAAAGTGCCAGTGCGCCTCACCGCAGCGCAGAACAGAGCCGTGGCTAAGTGGGAAGGTGCTGCAGCTACCCTTTCTATATTTAGGTGGGGAGGGGAAGTTTGCTGATGAAGCCAGTAAAAAGCGTGCGAGCTCTGTGCAACTCGGTAATAGAGTTCCATATCCGGCGCACCAACCCCACCCATGGAGTATGGGAGAGTAAGGATATCCCATTTGACAAGTGGTTGCTTACCGGCCCAAGCTAACTTGACCTGTAGGGACATGATGTGTTTAAAGAAATGGGTGGGGTGGACCATAGGTATGTTTAAAAACAGGCGTGTATTTGTACTACTTACGTGTTCTATTTTCTAAGTATTGTGTGTATTGTGTTTTTATGTCCAGGTAGAATATAGTACAATTGTGTTAGTGAGTGTTTGTAATAAAATATCTATTTTTATAACTACACTGTGGGATTCTTTTTCACTTAACCTATACCATAAGATTACGTACTGGTAAAAGAAGCTGCTTTACACTCCTTCTGGACTAAGCCTGAAGGCTGCCCTCCACAGCTACCACTTGAAGAACTTTCTAAGGTTGTCTAAGACCACTAAAATCACCATAAGGGTTGTCTGGATTAGTGTAAAGTGCCCACTTAAATAAGTGTGCATCATATACTAAGCCAGCCTCTCACACTCACTAACGAACAAGTTACTTACCTTTGGTAACGGTATGTCTGTAAGAGACATATATTAGTTATGGATGCCTTACCTTAGAATTACCCCCAGGCGTCAGACTGGATTCGGAGAATTTTTTCTCAACAGTACCCCTGCGCGTCGGTAGGTGGCGTCGTCAACTCTGCGTTCATCGATGGCGTCGTGGTCGCTGACATCAATTCTTTACACGACATTCCACGCCAGAAGCGCAGAGCCATGCAAGACACTGACCACTGGTGCACAAAACTAGGGCCCTGCAAGGGAGTCCCTAGCACTAGAAGTCAGTTCACAGAACGGGGAGGATGGGTGGGGCGGTAAGGAATTCATAACTAATATATGTCTCTTACAGATATATCGTTACCGAAGGTAAGTAACTTGTTCATCTGAAAGAGACTATTAGTTATGGATTCCTTCCTTAGAATAGATACCCCAGCAATACCAACCCCGGAGGTGGTTCTGCAAACCAAGTTCACACCAGGAAATCCTGAAGAACAGAGCGGCCAAAGAAGCCGTCTCTTCGGACTTGGATGTCCAGGCAGTAGTGTTTAGTGAACGTGTGCAATAAAGCCCACGTGGTCGCCTGGCAGATATCATGAAGGGGGACTACACATCCCAAAGCAGTAGTGGCTGCCGTCGCCCTGGTGGAATGGCTGCGCAACCCTACTGGAGGTTCCTTTTTCGCTAAGGAATAGCAGATCTTTATGCAAAGAACGACCCATCGAGAGATGGTCCGCTTTTGCACGGCCCGACCTTTCTTGGCGCCCACATATCCAACAAAGAGCTGATCATCCACCCGGAATTGTCTTGTGCGATCCAAATAAAATGAAAGCGCACGTTTTGGATCCAGACGGTGGAGTCTTTCTTCCTCTTTAGAAGGAGCGGAGGCGGAAAGAAGGTGAACAAAGTGATGGTCTGTCCTATGTGGAAAGAGGTAACCACTTTGGGAAGAAAAGAAGATCGAGTTCTAAGGACAACCTTGTCCGGATGAACAGCAAGGAAAGGAGGCTTAGAAGAAAGAGCCTGGAGCTCACTCACCCTGCGAGCAGAGGTGATGGCAACCAGAAAGGTAGTCTTCAGAGTCAAGAGTCTGAGAGGGCAATTATGCAGCAGCTCAAAGGGCGCGCACATCAAATAAGTTCGAACAAGGTTCAAGTCACACTGGGGCATTACGAAAGGAATAGGAGGAAAAATATGAGTAATGCCCTTAAGGAAGCGATTTACAATAGGAGACTTGAAAAGAGAAGGTTGATCAGGAAGGTGAAGGAAGGCCGAAATGGCCGAAAGATAGCCTTTCAGAGTGCCCAGATCAGAGCCCTGCTGGGCTAAAGAAAGCAGGAAGAGGAGAACCTCTGAAAGAGGGGCAGAAAGGGGATCCACAGCCTTTGCTGCGCAGCATGCCACAAATTTGTTCCATCTACAGGCGTATACCGTTTTGGTGGAGGGACGCCTGGCTGCCAGAATAACGTTACAGACTTCAGGAGGCTGTCAACTGTCACCGCTCAATCTCCGCGCAAGGAGGCGGAGGCTGGACAGGTTCGGGTGGAGGACCGTACCCTGCTGCTGCGACAGAAGATCCTCCCGAAGAGGCAGTCTGATCGGAGAATTGATGGCCATGTTCAAGAGCTCGGGATACCGGACTCTTCGTGCCCAGTTCGCAGCCACAAGAATGACTTGGGCCTGGTCGCGCTTGACCTTCTTCAGCACTCTGGGCAGAAGTGGTATAGGCGGAAAGGCGTATAGAAGACCGCAACTCCACTCGTGACGAAAAGCGTTGCAAAGCGAGTGCCGCCTTGGAAATTCCAATGCGCAGAACTGCTGACATTGCACGTTCTCTTTGGTGGCGAATATATTTAACCAAGGCTCTCCCCACTGCTGAAAGACACCTTGCACAACCTCCGAGTGAAGATGCCATTCGTGATCCATCAAGCACCAGCGGCTGAGTTCATCCGCCCTGGCGTTCAGAGAACCTGCCAGGTGTTCAACCACCTGGGACATGCCCTGATGTTCCAGCCACTTCCAGAGGCGAAGAGCCTCCTGACATAGGGTTCACGACCCCACTCCGCCCTGTTTGTTGCAATACCACATAGCTGAAGTGTTGTCTGTGAACACCTGCACTAGTCTTCCCTTGACAGAGGGAAGGAATGCCTTCAGTGCCAGACGAATCGCCCGGAGCTCCAGAAGGTTGATGTGGAGCCCAGACTCCGCCGGGGACCAGAGGCCTCTGATCTCCGCCTCTCCCATGTGGCCACCCCATCCCAGAAGTAATGCATCTGTCACCACTGTAAACTCTGTTTGGGGAAGGGAGAGGGATCTGCCCTGGACCCAATCCTGGTTCGTAAGCCACCACTGCAACTGATGTGCAGTCCCTGCCGAGATCTGGACGACATCGGACAGATTCCCTTGATGCTGTGCCCACTGGAACTTCAGGTCCCACTGCAGAGCCCGCATATGCCATCTGATCCACCAGCAGGATGCAGGAGGCCATGAGGTCCAGCAGCCTCAGGGTCATCCGTACCGAAATCCGGGATAGAGGCTGGAACATCGGTATCATAGCTCTAATATCCCGGACTCGCTGTTCGGAAGGATATGCCCGAAACTGCGCTGTGTCCTGAATGGCTCCGATGAAATGAGCTTCTGGGAGGGGGTCAGGTGCGACTTCAGCACGTTGACTGTGAACCCCAGCGAATGCAAGAGGTCCGCCGTAGTCTGGAGGTGGGAGATGACAGCCTGGGGCGAGCCTGCCTTCAACAGCCAGTCGTCGAGATAGGGGGAAGACTGGAACCCCTGATCTGCGCAGATGAGCTGCGACCACTGCCATCACTTTCGTGAACACCCGAGGGGCCCTTGTAAGGCCAAAGGGAAGCACGGTAAACTGAAAATGCTCGTGGCCTACCGTGAACCGTAGGTAACGCCGGTGGGCAGGCAGGACGGGGATGTGAAAATAAGCGTCCTGAAAGTCCAATGCTACCATCCAGTCTCCAGGGTCGAGGAGAGACGGGACCAGAGCCATCTTGAACTTCTCCTTCCGGAGGAAGCGGTTGATGTCCCTGAGGTCTCAGATAGGACGCAGGCACCAGAAAGTAGTGGGAGTAGCAACCACAACCTACTTCTGGGGACAGGGGATGAGCTCGATAGCTCCCTTGGCCAAGAGAGCCGTAACTTCCTGACGGAGAAGGGCCAAGTGATCCTCCGACATGCGATGGAATGTAGGTGGCATGGATGGAGTGGTAGTCTCGAATGGGAGGGAGTAGCCCCTTCGGACTATTTGAAAACCCACCTGTCCGACGTGATGTTGTGCCAGTGGGGGAGGTGATGGCGGATCCTGCCGCTCACTGGCAACTGGTGGCCCTGAAAGGTCGGACTAGGAAGGTTTGGAGGCTGCTGGAGAGGGGGCACTGGAGGACTGGCCCGCCCGCTGGCCCCCAGAACCACGTCGCTGGGTCCCACGTCCCCGGCTGTGCAGAGGCAGGGTAGCTTGCGCCGGCCTGTGGCTCTGGGCGGAACGTGGCGGAGCACCCCTTCCGTAGCCACGAAAGGGGCGAAAGGCAGACTGCATGGGGCGCAAGGTGGTAGCGAGGCCCAAGGATCTGGCCGTAGCCCTAGAGTCCTTGAAATGCTCGAGTGCGTTGTCTGCCTTGTCGCCAAACAGGCGACGGGCATCAAAGGGCATGTGCAAAAGTGTTGATTGGACATCCCCCGAAAAGCCAGTGGACCTCAGCCAGGCGTAGCGACTCAGGGCTACGGACATTGAAATTGTACTGCCTAGCGAGTCGGCGGTGTCCAGCCCACAGCGGATGGCGAACTTTGCTGCGTCCCTCCCTTTGACAAGCGCACGGGAGAGTACAGTCCGGGCTCCTCCGGGCACTGTGGCAGCACTTGCACAACCGAATCCCACATGGAGTGGGAATAACGGCCCAAGAGCCATGCAGTGTTCACCGACCGCAGTCCTAAGCTGGCGGAAAAAAACATTTTTTTTCCCAAGATGGTCTAGCTTCTTGGATTACCTATCTGGGGGAGCAGTAGGGAACGTGCCTTTGGAAGTTGAGGCTTGGACCACCAAGCTCTTAGGGGTGGGGTGTTGGGAGAGGAAAAGTGGGTTGCCCGGAGCCAGGCGGTGGCGTCGGGCAATCATCCTATCCACAGGAGCCCATGTGCTGGGCTTGGACCAAGTGCCCAGTAGGATGTCTGTGAGGGCTTCATTAAAAGGCAGCAGGGGCTCCGAAGAGGCTGCCGCCGGCTGAAGCACCTCAGTCAGGAGGTTAGTCCTGACCGCCACCGTAGGAAGCTCAAGGCCTAAGGCCGTAGCCGCCCTATGCAACACCACAGCGTAGGAAGCTCCCTCCTCTGTAGCCACGGTAGGGGGAGAAAGCATACCAGGGTCTGGTGACGTGTCAAGACCACTGGCATCACCCAACTCCTCTCTCCAGTCCGGCTCTTGTAGCTCGTCTGTTAAAGGGTCCCCAGACCTCTCCCAGTCCTCCTCCTCGTCCTCTGGCCGACACTCAGGGCGAAAGGGAATGCCAGGATAGAAAATAGGCACACAATTGCCTGCCGGCTCCGTCCCTGAGTCGAGGGGAGCGTCGGGGACGCTGACGGCCGGGGGCGCAGCCGGCGTCGCCAATGGATTCGGTACCGGAGGAGGTGTCGTGAGGTCGACTGGCACCGACTTGGATCCAGGCCTGGATCCTCGGGGGCCCTGCGGCGCCGGGACCGAAGCCGCCGGCATCGAAGGCCTAGAGCCCCCAACCGAGTCCGTGGGGCCCGAAGGTGCACCGGCGGAGTCGGGCTGCCCAAAGATGGAGTGGAGGGCTTCGTAAAATTTACGAAGTTGGGCAGGGGTCGCTCCGGCTCCCGGAAAGGGGGGGAAACTCGGAGCCGACCCAGCAGGCTCCACGGGCGGAGCCGTGGGATGACTACCTTCGGCATCCCGCATTGCGTCGGCCGACGGACGGAGAGAAGGCAGGAGGGACGGTGCTTCTTCGACTTCTTCTTGTGCTTCGACTTACCCGAAGACGAAGAATTCGATGAGTGGTGGTGGTGGCTCCGCGACCGGTCTCGCCACCTCCCTCTCGACCGGGACCTCGAGTGGCGTGGAGCCGACTGCCGGGCCTCCAGAAGCTTTCGGGACCGCTTCCGCAAAGACTTCGGGGCCATGGCCCGACAGTCGGAGCACGACTTTGGGTCGTAGTCACGCTCCAGGCACCAGAGGCACACGAGGTGCGGATCCGTGACAGACATCAATTTGTAACAGGCGTCAAGGCTTGAGGCGGGACCGAGGACGGGACATCCCTACGTGCACCAGGTGTCGGAAGACTCGAAAAAAGATGTCGACAAAAGTCGAAAAAGATTTAGTCAAAAATTGACTAAGGGTACCGCTCTCTCCAGATCTGCGCTGGCTGGCGCGGAAAAAGAAAGAACTGACGTCAGCGAGCAGGGGCGGCGTCTAAGCAGATACCGCGACGCCATCGACGGCGACCACGACGCCATCGACGAATGTGGAGTCAACCGACACCACCTACCGACGCGCAGGGGTACTGCTGAGAAACAATTCTCCGGATCCAGTCTGACGCCTTGTGGTAATTCTAAGGTAAGGAATGCATAACTAATAGTCTCTTTCAGATACAATTGTACTATCTCCTACCCAGAGATAGAAACCCAATACACACAATATTTAGGAAATAGAGCACGTAAGTCAAATACACAGGGGTATCCAGGGGGAGACCAAACCATATGCTAAAATAGTGGAATGCGAACCACGATTCAAGTGAAGAATGGACCCAGAAGACAGAAGTGTTGGGGACCCAGGGAACCACCTGAATAAGTACCCAGGAATGCCACGGAGGCCGTGTGCAGAACGTGAACACGACCGCGTGATCAACACAAGTCAATGGGTGAGTCGCGTTTGCAGTTTTAAAGGAAAAGGACCCTCATTGCACCCCAGGCTCTGGCATCCACTGACTACATCCTACTGGAAGGGACCTCAACTTCCACAATGGCAACCCCAGTGACCAGAACACCGCCTCCACTCTGGAGAACCTTGACAACATCGGACTCAAGCAGCTAGTCACCGCACCGACCCACACTGCCCGACACACGCTCAATCCAGTCTTCTCCGCCAGCGGGAACATCAGCTACAGCCACACCACTGAACTCTCCTGGACCAACCATCACTGCGTGCATCTTGCCTTCGCCACGCCCACCGTACACCACCATCATCATCATCATCATTGTCCCCCCGTCACAGCTGGATCAAGGCCACAGAAGAACTTCTCGTCAACTCCCTCAGCACAACCAACGGAAGCCACCACCACAGCAAGCAACCTCCACCGATGGATCTCCAACTGCGCCGACATTCTGGCACCCCGCAAGAAAAGACCAGGCAAGCAAAACACTCAGCTGGTTCACTCCGCCCTCCACGAATCCAGATGCTCCTGCAGACGACTCGAGAAGAGATAGAGGAACAACAAAACCCCGGAAACTCATGCAACTTTCAAATCCGCCATCAACGCACATCACCTCCGCCTGAAAACCACAAAGAAAATGGCCTTCCAAGACAGAATCAACACCAACCCACACAACAGCAAGGAACTGTTCGCCATCGTCAAGGAGAGGGAGAGGTTGGAGCCTAACGGCTAGGTTGGCCGAGCTCAAATCTGGGGAAACAGGTTCGAGTCTCGGCAATGACACTCAACATCCTGTGTATCTGGGCAAATCACTTGATCTCCCCGTGCCTAACAAAAAAATGAATGTGTCCTTGTGTAACGCCACTGGTGCTCATGTAAAGCACTCTGATAACTGATACCTTCGGGTCAAGTTTGCGCTAAATAAAACTCTGGTAAAAAAAAAAAAAGGAGTTTGCCAGGCTCAACAGCGAGACCACTGACGTTCCCCCCCTCCCAAGACCTCTGCAACAAACTCAGCACTTTCTTCCACCACAAGATCAGGAATATCTAAGACAGCTTCGACACCCTAGACCCGGCCACTACGCTTGCGACCATTACACACAACCAAGCCGCACCCCAACAGACCGTGCTCTGCTGGATCCAGCTCACAACAGAGGACAAGCTCAAGACCATGAAGAGCATCCATACAGAAGCCCTGACGGATCCTTGCCCGTACCGCATCTTCCACAGAGCAGCTTCCGCAATCACCCCCCTCAGCTTCGTCGCACCATCAACTGCTCCATCGAAACCGCCACCTTCCCCAACGACTGGAAACACGCCCAGATCATCCCCCTGCTGAAGAAGCTGTCCTCGGACAAGAAGTTCAGATATATCTCCCTCCTTCCCTTCTCAGCCAACGTCATCGAGAAGGCCATCAACGCCCAACTGTCCGAGGTCATCAAAGTGAACCACGTCCTGGACACCTCCCAATCTGGCTTCTGAAGCAACCACAGCATGGAGACCGCACTCCTCACCGCCACCGACGACATCCGCTCCCTCCTCTACCGGGCTAGTCCGCAGCCCTCATCCTACTAGACCTCTTGGGCGCCTTCAACACTGTCTCCCACCACACCCTAATCACTCGACTCCACGATGCCGGCATCTGCGACAAGGCTCTGGACTGGATCCACTCCTTCCTCACCGGCCCGACCCAGCGAGTCAGACTACCACCGTTACTCTCAGAACCCACAGAGATCACCTGTGGAGTGCCCCAGGGCTCGTCCCTGAGCCCCACCCTCTTCAACGTCTACATGGCCCCCCTTGCAGCCATCGTCAGAAGTCAGGGACTCAACATCGTCTCAGACGCCGACGACACCCAGCTGATACTCTCCATCACCAACGAACCCAAAACCTCCAGAACCAACTTCCACAGTGGAATGAAGGCCGTTGCTACCTGGATGAAAGACAGCTCCCTCAAGCTCAACTCGGACAAGACCGAAGTACTCATACTGGACCTACCCCTTCAGCTTGGGATGACTCCTAGTGGCCAGCTGCTCTGGGACCTCCCTCCACCCCAACGGACCACACACGCGACCTCAGCATCATACTGGACTCATCGCTCACCATGAACCGCCAAATCAACACAGTTTCCTCACCCTGCTTCTACATGCTCCGCCTGCTTCGAAAGACATTCAGATGGATCCCCACAGAATCCAGAACGATGGTCACCCACGCACTCATCACCAGCAGACTCAACTACGGCAATGCACGACACGCCGGCCTCACCCAGAAACAGCTCAAGAAGCAACTGAACGTCCAAAACGCCACAGCCAAACTGGTACTCGACATTCCCCGCCGCGACCACATCAGGCAGCACCTCCGACAACTCCACTGGCTCCCAGTCAACAAGAGAATAAATTTCAAGCTCCTCACTCACGCCTACAAAGCTCTATACGATGAAGGACCAGCATACCTGAACCACCGCCTAACATTCCACGTAGCCGCCAGACAATTCCGATCCTCCCAACTCGCCCTTGCCACCGTCGCCAGGATCCAAAAGACCAGAACCGGAGGAAGGTCGTTCTCCTACCTCGCCGCCAAGACCTGGAACACCCTGCCCCTCCACCTCAGGCAATCTGCGTCGCTGACCCAATTCAGAAAAGACCTCAAGACCTGGCTCTTCGAAGGATCCTACACACAGTCCGAGCAGCAGCCCTCCTCCCCCAGCGCCTTGAGACCCTAACGGGTGAGTAGCCGCTCTATACAAAACCCTGATTGATTGATTAATTGATCCGTTCTGATTAATTCAAGACTTTCACCTCAATTTCCCATTGCTCCTTTTATTTTATCATAGTGTCAGATTTGTGAAGCATGAGAAAACTGTATAATTAAAGCACACACTTATTTTCCATCCACAAATTCCTGGGCCTCAGACAGACACTAACAACGTCGTTGATAATTACATGTTGTACTCGATCCTGACCAAATCAGACAACATGCTTCTTCATATGTATATTTAGGAGGCATGAACAATTTAACACATTGACATATGGACAAGTGAACAGATTAACACATCAACAGATAACATCTAGAAAAACCTCTTACGCTGGTTGAGACAAAGTCAACTGAGTTACAGCTGGGTTTGAGTATAACCCTAAAAAGGGATAGCTTATTCAGATGAGTTCTAAGATACTTATCAGGGTCAACTGATGCAGCTTCTGTGCGACATGTAAGTGACAGACAGGCTAAGGGCTCTCTTCCCGCCATTCTGTGCCAGACCAGAATAGAGGCCCTTTCAAAACAAGGCCATGACCCACCTGATTTCTCTTCTTATCTTCCCGACTGTAAGATAGTGAGAAAGGTCTCATCTACCCTCTTTTACAGATACTGCAAAGGATAGTAAATCCAGACCAAAGATAGTTAGTGCCTAGGCAATTTTAATTTTAATTATTTCCAGTGTTCAATATTCATTTCCTGCTGGCCTTAAAAAGATGTGCAGGAAGCTGTTTATGTTGTCCCAAAGTGCCAGGACATCCCCTGCGTTAACAGCGTGCTCCAGAGAATTATAAATAAATATATTTTTAAAAAGCACATGTTATGTACCTTCTGTAATGCTTTTTCTGGCGTAGACTTTATCTAACCACAAATCCCTCACCTTTAGAATATTCACCAGATATCAGACTGGGTACGTAAGTTTTCATAGCTGTGCTGCCGTAAGTCACTAGGTGGCGCTGTGCAGCTCTGTGTTGACTTTGTTCCACCCTGGAAGTGATGGAGCAGAGCTGCGTATAAGCATCATCTTTGCGCGCCGATGACAGTTTCTAGCCTGACTTTTTCCTTGACACTGAGCACTAAAAAAATGTTGGCACCATAGGCAGATCTCTAATTTGGGGCTTTACTGTGATAGCAGCCTTTGCTGAGGTGAGTAGGCTCTCAGACCTTCCGGAGGCTGCTCTTTGGTCAATGCATAGCAGATCTTAATGCAGAGGACCATCCACCTTGCCAGTTTTTTTTCAGCACAGAGTTACCTTTCTTCACCCCAGAGAACCCCACAAAAACTGTTCATTCACCTGATGGTCTGTGGTATGACTGATGCAAAAATGTAAAAGTCTTTTGGGGTGCTAAAACTAGAGACTCTCCTGCTCTTTCAAGGGGTGAAGCAGGGCAAAGAACGCTGAGATAGTAATGGATTGCCCAACATGGAAAGAAGTCATGACTTTAAGTTAGAAGGCTGCCCGAGTACTCTGCATCAATTTGTCTGGTAAAAAGTGGTGTACGGCGGTTGTACCGACAGAGTCTGGAGTTCACTCACAGGGCAAGCTGAAGTGATCACAATAAGGAAGACACTCTTTAAGATCAGAAGATGCAACAAGCAGCTTTGAATTGGCTCCAAGGGAGTACACATTAGGAATGTCAAAACCAAGTTAAGGTCCCACTGTGGCATCATAATCAGCTTGGTAGGGAATATTTGTGTCAAACATTTAATAACCCGCACCACAACAGGTGATTTAAACAAAGGTGGTGGTCCAGAAATGCAAAAGACTGACAAACAACCTTTAATAGTGCCATTACAAGACCTTGCTGGGCCAAAGACAAATCAACTATAAGATATCCAACAGTATGGTTTGCAGGGGCCTGTCTTGCAGACTATCCCTATATCCAAAGCCTGCTCACAAAGCGGTGACAGGCTATAAGAATAGCCAGGAACAGAACCCTACATTCCTGAGGGAGATACAGGAGTTATCATACGCAGATATACTTACATGGGTTTTTTGTGGTCTCTTTTCCTAAAGGGCGCTGGTGGCATCATCCCAGTAGACCGGAAGAAGGACCCTCTTGAAACTCCATAGGGGACAGACACCATTCTAATCAACACGTGGACTGAGGAAGTTTTCCCGTATACGTTTTTTTTGGTATTCTTTGTGTTTTTTTAATCTCAGCCATTAAAGCAAGACATCATTTGCAGATCTGAAAAGCCTCCAAAGCCATATTTCCATCTATCCTTCCACAGCGGCATGCTTCAGAACAGATTGTAACTGGTCAGCCATCATAACAGATTGTGGGCTGTCTACAAGACATGTATGGTGTCAGGAAGGTGGCCTTGATAAACAAATGACTTACCTTCGGTAACGCCTTATCCGGTAGAGACAATATCTAGCTGCAGATTCTTTACCTTTGAATTTCCCCAGGTGTCAGACTGGATCTGGAAGATTTTTCGTGAGCAGTACCCCTGCGCGTCAATTGGTGGCGTTGGTCAGCTCCACATGGCGTCGTCCGTGCCGTAAAGGACATCTTCGTCACCTATAGAGGCACCACCTCAGGACACTGATGTCAGTTACTTTTCACTTTCCACGCCAGAAGCACAGAGCCTTGAAGTGCACTGACACAGATTTGTCCAAACTAGGGCCCTGAAAGGGAGCAGCCCTGACCCTAGAAATCTGTCCACAGAGCAGGGAGGATGGGAGGGTCAGTAACGAATCTGTAGTTAGATTTGTCTCTACCAGATAAGGCATTACCAAAGGTAAGTAACTTGTTCATCTGATAGAGACATTCAGCAGCAGATTCCTTACCTTTGAATAGATACCCAAGCAATACCGCAATACCATCCCCGGAGGTGGGCCTGCAGACAAATTTAGACTAAGAAGTCCTGCAGAACCGAACGGGCAAAATGCCTGTCCAGGCAGTATATTTATGTTATGTTAAATAAATTTATATAGCGCTTTGTATACCAGAGGGTGTCTTGGCGCTAATCCCAAGCATAGTACAGGAGCATGATGTGAAGGGTAGTTTACAAGTTGAAAAGCCAGGCCTTGAGAAGCTTTCTAAAAGCCAGCACAGAGGGAGAAGATCTAATATGGAGTGGCAGGGTATTCCAAAGTCTGGTGGCTCCTGCATGGAAGCTACTGTCGCCCCATCTATGTTTCTTAAACTAGATGGTGTAACCTTATATGTACCCAGAGATCTAAGGTTCCTATTAGGAGTATTAGGGAAAGAAGGTTATGCTGTTCCTCAGTGAACGGTGTCTGGGCAAGGGAAATGACACCAACCTGACCGCTTTGGTTCAGAGTTGGGAGTCCATTTATTGGATTGTAATGCCCTCACACACCCAATCGGGTGTCATGCTTCATCATCTGGGCTGCTCCTCGTCGGGTCGGCGGTGCAATACCCAACGGGCTCCCTGTAGTAGGGGCACTTTGGCGGAGATCTTCTTCCAATAGCCGTATGGTGAAGTGCGGGTGAGGGGCCAGAACTGTGTAGATGTATGGTTTATGTGTGTGATTTAAAATAGGGCTCGGAGTACCTGTGAGGACAATTTTTAATCAATAAGTCTCCTACCCTAGCTAAAATAAACAGTGCGGCGCTTGGCTAAGTATAATGTCTTAGGTCAAAGCGTCTCTATTGGTGCAATGAGGTCAACATGTTTCTCGCTCAACGTAAAAGTCTACATGCGATTCGTCAGGACCTATATTGTGAAGACTATCTACACTCTTAAGTTGGCGACATGGTATCACACTCACATCAGCCAAACAAATACCTATTTGTGTACCTGTCAGACCTGGAACTACCCAATGTTGTAAGTTACCCAGGCGTCATCAGCACCCGGTAGGTCAAAACAAGAGGAGTTCCTCAAGTATTAGACACGTTTTTTGTGCTGTTGTCACGAGTCGAATCGACCTACCCACATCTACCGGGTCCGGGAGCAGACCATGAAATCGAGTTTCTCAAAAATTCTAGACCTGTGAAATGTAGGGCCTTAAAAGTAAGAAAGAGAGTTTTGAATTTGATGAGATTTCTAACCGTCAGCCAGTGTAGTTCTCTAATGGCCGAAGTAACAGACTGATGTTTTGGCAGGTTGAGCAGGACTCTGGCAGCCGGAGTCTGTAGAACCTGCAATTTATTTAAGTATTGTTTCTGAAGATTGGTGTATACGCCATTACAGTAGTCAATTTTTGATAAGATGAGAGAGGTGATAACGGTTTTCCTTGCACTAACTGGAATATAAGGCAGAATCTTTCTGACGATTCTTAACATATTATAGGAGGTGGATATAATAGAATTGACTTGTTTACTAAGATTAAGTTTGTCATCGAGAATCACTCCTAGGCTTTTAACCTTGTTAGATGGAGTGGGAAGTGGGCCCATCTCTGGTGGCCAGCAGGCAGGAGTCCAAAAACAAGGGTAATTTCCGAAGAACATCACTTCAGTCTTTTCTGAATTCAACTTGAGGCAATGCCTGCCCATCCAGGTGCAGATTTCTTTCATGCAGCTGTGAAGCTGAGCACTCGTATTATTGGCCTTATTTGCTGCGGAGACCACGATTTGTATGTCATCTGCGTAAGAGGTGAGTGAAAGACCGAAAGATTGATTCAGTGGAGCAAGCTCTGCCACATAAAGACTGAATAATGAGGGGCTGAGCGAGGACCCCTGCTCCACACGTATTTTAACTTATCTAGCGTCACAGTATTTTCCCTATTAGTTAGAAATGATCCAAATAGGTCTAAGGCTGCTCCTTTAATACCCATGGTCTCAAGGCGAAGACAAAGTGTCGAGTGATCCACCGTATCAAAGGCAGCTGATAGATCTAACAGGATCAGAGCTGCATTGCCTTCGTCATCAAGAGTATTTTTGAGTTCACCTGTAGCTTTGATCAGTGCTGTCTCAGTACTATGCTCTGATCTAAAGCCGAATTGAGTTGGATCTAGCACACTTTGTTCCTTCATGAATTGCGAGAGTTAGGAATTCATGATATTTTCAATGAGTTTAGCCAGGAAAAGGAGTCTAGAGATAGATCGCTAATTAGATGGAGTATCAGGGTCGAGGTTAGACTTTTTTAGGAACGGAAGAATGCACGCCTTCTTCCATTCTATGGGAAAGATTCCTGATTGGAACATGGAATTAAAGATGTTGACTAGGCACTTTGCTATAGGCTCATGAATTTATTTGAGCACTGAAGGGGGGCATGGATCGCTTGGGGATCCTGTTTTAGTAGTTAAGATAAGATGTTCTACTTGCGTTGTGGGAACTGGACTGAAACTGAACATGCCAGAAAGGGAAGTATTGTTTACTGGGCTTTGCTGCAACGTGGGGTAATGATTCCCTGATGCACTGAAAGTATTATAAATATGCTCTACCTTATTCCTAAAATAAAGGGCGACATCGGCGCAAAAGGTTTGACTGCTGGTACATCCTTTAGCTACGGAGACTTATGTTAGTTTATTAATCACTTTAAAGAGTTCCTTAGGTGAATTGTTGGACAGTTCTATTTGAGCTGTAAAATAGCTTGTTTTTTCCTTGACCAATAGATTTTTATATTTGGTCAGGGAACATTTGTATAATTCTTTTTCCTGAGTTTCATAATTAATCCTCCATCTTCTCTCCTGTTTTCTACATTTTTGTTTTTCTAGTCGGAGTACCTATGAGTACCAGAGCTCGGAGGGCTTGGTTCTCTTACATTTAGTGGGTCTCCAAGGGGAGAATTTTGTGAGGGTACGGTTAAGCCAGGTCAAATAGTCCTGGGTAGTCATTTCAGGATCAGGTAAAGGTGGGGGTAGATCCTCAGAGAGTTGGGTCTGAAGATGGCTAAAGTGTATGCTCTTCCATGCTCGGTAGAGGGTTGGACCATCTTGCGAGTTGGTAATTGGGATTACCTTGGCGTCTCTGAGCTCAAAGATAATGGCAGAGTGATCGGACCAGGGGAGAGGTAAAGCCTCTGGACTGGTGACCAAATCATGGTTGCTAAAAATGGCGCTTAGAGTGTGGCCAGCAATGTGAGTAGGAGTCTGTATCATCTTAGTAGGCCCAAAGTTATTCATAGTCTCCAAGAGGTCTCTAGAGTCTTTATCTTCCGTTTGGTCAAGGTGGAAATTTAGGTCTCCCAAAATGGTTAATTCTGAGTTACAAACCAATGCAGTAATGCTTGGTAAACGTGTGCAGGGATGCACATGTTGCTGCCGGACAGATGTCCAGGACTAAAACTCCACGGGCTAAGGCAAGTGGACACATGAAATGGATGGTGTTATCACTTTTGGCAGGACAGAGGCCCTAATGTGATGCACCAGTTGGTCAGGAAAACTGATGGGAAGGAAAGCTTGGATGATAAAGCCTGCAGCTCACTCACCCTCCTGGCCGATGTAATCGGCACAAGAAAGGCTGTTTTGATGGTGAGCACTGAGGCATAATGAAAGGGGAAGGTGGAGACATATGTACAAGACCTTTTAGAAATCTATTTACAATCGGAGATTGTGGTAACTGAGTCCAGACGTGTAGAGGATCTTAGGATGTTTATTAGTAGTAAGTCACAAGTCATCCAGTTAAGTCCAATACAAGACCCCACCAGGAGCAGCCAGGATGGTGCTCAGCCCTTCTCAACTGACATCTCTGGCTCCCAACATTCTGTAACGCATCATTGGATGAACATTCCACTGGCAGAGCAAGAGATTGCATGCATGACAACAAAGCCAGGATATAACATATCCCCTTTCCTTCCATTTTAAACATTGAAGAAAGAAAAGGGAACAAAAAGAAAGATAGCGGAAAGACAAAGAGTAAATCAGAAACACCGCAAACCAATGAGATAACAGAACAACCAAAAGAAGATGCGAAAATATAAGTGAGGAAAACAGAGAAGAAAGACAAAAGGTGAGAATGCCATAAGAAAGACAAAAGGTGAGAAAGCCATCCTCCCTTCTACCACAACGACAGAAACGAAAAGAGAAAACACCAATAACTACCTCAAGATACACTAGCTGGCCAGGCATGTATAAAAAGAGACCAGTCATACAGACACTGAAAAATAGTGGGAGAAGAAAACCTCCAATGAACGAAGGAACACAACAGTAAGAGAAAAACAGAGAAGAAAAGAAACCAGAATCCACAGATGACACCAATAAGAGATATCAAAAGTAAAACTGGACAGTAACAGGAAATAGTGAGCCAATAAAATAAATCACTCATACTTCCCATGAATAAAAATCTCAATATAATAAATGATGACGTTGAACACCAATTGAAAGCTGTAAACAAAACACATTAAACATGAGAAAATCAACAATTGGTATTCAGACCAAATACCTTGTATGAAGGTAATATTGACAAAAAAAACATGTGGTGAACGGGTGCACACTGTGCACTGAACTGAATGAGACCAAACCCAATAAACACACCACGTCAAAATATTGTGCACTGTTGTGAAGGGACTAAGAAACCCAAACGACACACCCTAAGAAGGGTAAAACATACAATAGTTGTGCACTGTAATGAAGGAAAAACGAGGTCATTTCTTGTGCACAGAACAGATGGGACTGTAACACTTGAGACACCCCGTGTGAAGGCAAAAATGTTGTGCACCGTAGAAGATGGGACTGTAACCCATGTGAGACATCTCTTGAGAGACAAAAAAAAATGTTGTGCACCGTAGAGGATGGGAATGTAACCCATGTGAGACACCTCAATTGGAGGTAAAACGTTGTGCACCGGTAGTGCACTGTAGCGACGGGATGGAACCCGTGCGACACACCTCGTATGGAGGTAAAGCATTGTGCACTGTAAGGATGAGAGAAAAGCCCTTAAGACACATCCTTTGTAGGGTACTAAAACGAGAGAGAACGACCTCATGTGAAAGTCTGCACTGTAGTGGGCAAGTGTACTGTGCATAAAATAACAGAACCCATAGACAGGTGAATAAGTGACACAAACCCTTTGGACAAACCTAGAAAGTTCAAGTAATGCACCTTCTAAATGTAAATCCACAAACTGAAAGAAAACTTTGCATGTGATCTCGCCGTGACTTCCTCTGGAGAAAATATCGTATTAAAAACAATGTTTAAGCACACAACAAGCGAAAATCTAAATCCCATGACGTACGCACTTGAAAAACGCACCAAACATTGTAATCTCAAACACTGTAGATAGGGAATTTGAGCTTCAGGCTTAGTAACACTATATGCACAAACACATGTTGAAGATCTTTACCACTGTAATTCAAAAGAGTGGAAAAAAAAAAAAACATGTCACAGCATCGATTAAAAAGTAGAGGAGGCAACCAACAGTCATGGATAACAGGGCAGTAATGTGACACTTAAGTTGCCCCAAACTTTACAGATGCACGATTCCGGCTAGAACGTAAAAGGAAGCATCAGTTCACGTCCACAACTGTCCCATCCTCGTCGCCAAAAACTTGTAGTGATTGAGTCCACGCAGGTTGGTGTGATTCAAGTAGTTTTATTCAAGATGGTACAATAGAGAGATCAAGTCCATATCAAGATCATATCAAGACCCCACCAGGAGCAGCCAGCATGCTGCTCAGCCCAGCCAACTGTGAAGGTTTGACTCCTAACATTCCATAAGATGACATCATAGCAAGGTTCTACAGGCAGTGCATGAATAGCATTGAACTCAGGATATAACATATCCCCCTTTCTCCCAAATGAACAAAAGAACACAATGAGAGAGAAAGAGAGAAGAAACCAGAAAGAGAAAACATAGAGGAAACAGAACCGCAAAACAATCTAAAGAAGAGCAACATCAGGTAACAGAGAAGAAAGGAAAACAGACATAGAAACCATCCTCCTTTCTTACACAACAGAAAAGAAGAAAAAACAACAACGTCAGATAAAAGAAAGCACAAAATACTGCCCCAAAGCACACCCACTGGCCAGAAAAGGAATGAATGGAGGCTGAAAAAGGAAAACTAACAGAACACAGGGCTATAGGCTGCGACGAACGCAGAGGAAGGAAACACGACAAAAAAGCAGAGGAAAGCCCAAAATCCACAAGAGAGACAAGAAGAAGACCTCAGATGGAAAACAGAAAAGAAGAAACAAGGAAGATGAAGAAAAATAAGGATGATTCTTCATCTAAACACCATTATCATTACACAATGACAAAAATGTAATGCAAAGATAACAGTGCAAATATAGCAATAAAAAAATACAATATAAACGTCGAATGCATGGGTGAGAACCCATGACTAATCTCTTGGGATAGAGATGCGTTGTGCACAAAACTGGTAATGTTCCCCATACACATCTAAGTGTAAGGACCAACTTTGTGTGGAAAAACCATACCGTGCACTGTAGTAATGTAACTGTGTTAATACAGCACATATGAGTGGTACTCATGACAAATTCCAAGCAAATGGGGACCCATATACTTAATGCAAAGGGGCTACACCCTTGCATAGCTCCCAGGAGGGAGGAAGACAGAGTTGTGCACACCCTATGTAGGGTAAACAAATAAGACGAGAGGTGTCCGTGTATGGACAAATAGTGTGAATATACTACACTGTGCACTGAAGCAACATAAATGTCAGCTTTTCGGGTAGGAACCCATGACTAAAATGTGGGTAGGAACCCGAACACATGGGTAGGGACCCATGACTAATCTCTTGAAAAAGAGATGCGTAAAAGAATTGAAATAAAACTGTGTACAAGAAAACAGTGAGCAGATGGGACTTAAACCCATTGCTGGCAAATGGGACTAAAAACCCATTGCAATCCCAGAGTAGGACAGTAAACAAATGGTAAAACATTTGTAACAGAAGTGAAATATAATGACATAGACCTGTGACACACGCCGGTGAGCGACTACTCACCCGAGTAACAACTGCCTTTAAAATACCTTCTGGAAAGGAACATAACATAAACGTGCCAAGAAAAGAAAGTGCAGGAATATGCTGTAAACAATAAACAAACCCCCTGACACTGAGTAATTTAAAAGAAAACAATGAAAACTGGCATTTCCCTTGTGAGTTTCGCATCGTAGCGAAAAAACAGGCAGACTTTAAAAAACTGAAGATCAGAGTTCCAGAACCAAAACGCACGCTGGACATAATGTGAAAACATCATATAGAGAAAAAAATGCGTATTTAGATGCCCAATAGTAAAATGGACTTACACCACCAAACAAAGAGTCAAATACGATGGGATCCAACAGGCGCCTCGCATGACAATGCGCAGAGGGTTGCAAAAGCGTCTGGAATCCGAAATGTTGGCACTCGTGGTGAGTACGTGGTTGGCAATGCGTGGTTGGCACATTTAAAAGAAACATAAAACCAATATGGTGGCACAAAATACAAAGTACCTGAGGTTTCTCTGTGCTGAGGCAAAAGAACAACCGTCAATGTGCTCCGACAACGAATACCTCGATGATCCCGGACGTGGCAAATACATCGATGTGCTCTAGATTAGCAGCTGGTCTCCCACACAAACGTGAAAGCGAACACACTGCGTAGTGTGTGTCAAGCACAGATTTCAACGTGGTTGGCATAACGAAAGTAAAGAACAAACATGCAGAGTGTGCCAACTCCAAGATGGCGGTACGTTGCAGACGTCCCGCCGGATGGCTCCCGGCACGTCTAAGCACCCAGGCATGAAGAAGCTGAAGACCACCTCGAACATTCAGGACGTCAAAGGGATCCATGGTGACTAGCAGAGACTCAACACGTCATGAAGATGACAGAAGGTAAGCGCGTTTTGAAAGTGACACGCGCCTCCTTTTTTTAAACATACACACAACGGTTGAAAAACGCTTGGTATCAACAGGTCTCAACAGCGCTCCCTAATAATAGACAAAAATGTCTCACCATAACCAGCGCGAAGCCGCTTTGCATGCATCTACCACCGATGTGTCCTTTTCTTCCTCAGAGAAAAATCGAGTTCCTTACACTCCAAAACACAGAAATGTAAAATAACTTCTTTGTACTTGTGCTCAAATGTAACAAACATTGCGCAGAAACCTTGATGACCACCACTGTCCCAACGCTTGAGAGTTGCGGTTTAAATGCAGGAAATTGGAGGAAACAGGGACATCGTCAATGTGCGCAGCTCACCTTCAAGGAAATAGTTATTGTTAGCACTTCTTCTCCAGACAGTGCAAACGTAGATATGTGGCAGGTGAACACACTAGATTAGGCTTTCCCTCACTGAAGGCACAGCAGAGGGGCATAGAGATGATGGGGAGTAGACACCCAAAACTGTAAGGATAGCTCTTGAAGTAGCACTTCCCCAGACACACAGGAACAACTGGCAGACTGCTGAGGGCGACCGATGGGAGGTCACTGGTGGGGTCAGGACGCTAGTTGACTTAGCATAACTTGAGTTGCAGTAGGTTCTGTGTTTTAAAAGTTGCTTGAGGTTCTTGAAGAGGTGACAGACGCAGGTTCACTTCAGGATCGTCGCCAAAAACTTGTGGTAACTGAGTCCAGACGTGTAGAGGATCTTAGGATGTTTATTAGTAGTAAGTCACAAGTCATCCAGTTAAGTCCAATACAAGACCCCACCAGGAGCAGCCAGGATGGTGCTCAGCCCTTCTCAACTGACATCTCTGGCTCCCAACATTCTGTAACGCATCATTGGATGAACATTCCACTGGCAGAGCAAGAGATTGCATGCATGACAACAAAGCCAGGATATAACAGAGATTTAAATAAGGAGGGTTATTAAGGCAGCCGCAAGAAGGGAGACAAGGCAGAAAGATACTCTTTCAGAGCACCCATAGCAGATCCCTGCTGGGCAAGGGTCAAAATAAAAAGTAAAATATAATAAAGGGAGGCAGAAAGAGGGTCAATAGCCTTTTCTGTACAATATGATACAAACTTTTCCATCAGCAGGGGGATACCGTCTTGGTGGAGGGACGCCAGGCTGCCAGAGTAAGACGACAGACTTTGGGAGGAACGTCGAAATCTATCAACTGCTGCCACTCAATCTTCAAGCAAGAAGGCGAAGAGTTGACAGGTTCGGGTGGAGGACCCTCCCCTGCTGCTGCGACAGGAGATCCACCCGAAGAGGCCGCCTGATTGGAGGATCGATGCTCATGTTCCGAAGCTCAGGATACCAGCCTCTCCATGCCCAGTCCAGAGCCACAAGGATGACTTAGGCCTGGTCGTTCCTGATCTTCTTGCAAACTCGAGGCAGGAGTGGTGTAGGTGGAAAGGCGTACAGGTGGCCTGAGCTCCACTCAAGACAAAAAGAGTCTCCAAGCGAGAACCGCCTTGGAAACTCCAGCGCGCAAAACTGCTGACATTGAGCGTTCTCGGTGGAGGCGAACAGATCTAACCAAGGCTCTCCCCCTTTGTTAAAAGAGAGCTGGCGCCACCTCCTGTTGGAGATGCAATTCGTGAGCCTCTAGGCATCGATGGCTGAATTTGTCCATTCCAGCCATTTCTAGAGATGCAGGGCCTCTTGACAATTGATCCACGACCCCACCCCGCCATGATTGTTGCAGTACCACATGGCGGAGGTGTTGTCTGTGAACACTTGCACTAGCCTTCCCTTGATGGAGGGTAGAAAGGCTTTCAATGCATATTGGAATGCTTGGAGCTCCAGCAGCTTGATGTGGAGTCTGGAGTCCGCAAGAGACCAGAGTCCTCTGATGGCATCCCAGCCCAAAAGTGACGCATCTGTCATTACTGTCAGATCTGGTTGGGGAAGGGAGAGGGGTATGCCTCTGACCCCATCGTGGTTCGTTAGCCACCACTGCAGGTTCTTTGCAGTTCCCTCAGCGATCTGGACCATGTCGGAGAGATTCCCCTGTTGCTGCACCCACTGGAACTTCAGGTCCCATTACAGAGCCCGCATATTCCATCTGGCATGTGTCACTAGCAGGATGCAGGAAGCCATGGGGCCCAGCAGACTCAGAGTCAGTCTCACCGAAATACAGGATAGAGGCTAGAAACATCAGTATCATAGCCTGAATATCCTGGACTCGCTGCTCGAGATAATAAGCCCAAAACTACACTGTGTCCAGAACTGTTAAGATGGAAGGGAGCGTCTGAGAAGGAGTCAGGTGTGACTTCGGCATGTTGATAATGAACTCCGGCGAATGCAGGAGATCCGACGTAGTCTGGAGGTGGGAGATAACAGTCTGGGACGAGACTGCCTTCAGCAGCCAGTTGTTGAGCTAGGGGAAGACTGGCACCCCTGATCTGTGCAGATGAGTTGCAACCACTGCCATCATCTTGGTGAACACCCAAGAGGCACTGGCAAGGCCAAAAGGGAGCACGGTGAACTGAAAATGCTTGTGGCCTACTGCAAACCGCAGATAACACCGATGGGCAGGCACGAAGGGGATGCAAAAATAGGCGTCCTGCAAGTCCAGTGCAGACAAAACCTGAGCCAATGGGAGAATCATGAATTTCTCCTTTCTGAAGAAGTAGTTGAGGGCTTGGAGACCTAGGATAGGACCAAGGCCCTTGTCCTTTTCAGGACTACAAAGTAGCAGGAATAGCAACCACAGCCTACTTCTGGCACCAGAACCCGCTCTACAGCTCCCTTGGCCAAGAGAGACATGTCTTCCTCTCAGAGCAGTGACAGATGATCATCCATCAGCCTGTTGTAAGATGGAGGAAGGGGATAGAGTAGCCCCTTCGACTTTCTGCAGAACCCACCTGTCCGATGTTATGGACTGCCAGTGGTGGAAGTGATGGTGGATCCTGCACCAACTGGATGCCCATGATCTAAAAGGGCAAGATCACGACGGTTTGGAGGTTGCAGCTGCTGAGGGGGGTGTTCACTGACCGCAATGCAAGGATGGCGGAAGAAAAATTTTCTTTCCAAGCTGTCTAGCCTCTTGGATTCCCTGTATGGGGGAGCGGCAGGGAGCGCACCATGGGAAGTAGAAGCTTGGGCCACCAAGCTCTCCGGTGTAGGGTGCTGGGTGAGGAAATTTGGGTCCCCTGGAGCAGGGCGGTGGCGGCAGGCAATTGTCCTATTCACAGGAGCCCGTGTGCTGGGTTTGGATAAGGTCCCCAGAAGGACGTCGATGAGGACTTTGTTGAACGGGAGTAGAGGTCAGAGGAGGAGACTCTGAGTTGCAGCACCTCCATCAAGATGTTAGTGAGGTGGGAAAAGGAGCGACCTCCGGTGAAGCAGCGGCGGATGTGTGGTATCTGTGCGAGGGTGAGATGAGCAGGGCGGAGGTTTCTGAGAGGACGGTGGAAATTCAGGTGGCGGTTCATGTAGGTCCTGGGTCACGGAGGGCTTTGTAGGCGTTAGTCATAAGCTTGAATTGGCATCTTTTCTGGATGTGGAGCCAGTGGAGGTCATTCAGGGGCTGGGTAATGTGGGTCCTCCTGGGCAGGTTGAGGATCAGTCTGGCTTCTGCGTTCTGGATTGTCTGAAGTCTTTTCATGAGTTCAGTGGTGGTGCCTGCATGGAGGGCGTAGTCGTAGTCCAACCAGCTGGTGACAAGGGCCTGTGTCACCGTTTTCCTGGTGCTGATGGGGAGCCACTTGAAGACTTTGCGGAGCATGCAAAGAGTGTGGAAGCAGGCTGAGGAGACGGCGTTGACCTGATGTTTCATGGCGAGTTCACTGTCTAGGATGATGCTGAGATTGCGGGGGTGGTTTCAGATTGGGGTGGGTCCGAGTTCAAATGTCCACCAGGAGTCGTTCCAGAGGCAGGTGTGTCTGTCGAAGACCAGAACTTAAGTTTTTTCCGTGTTGAGCTTCCAGCAGTTGTTCTTCATCCAGGCTGAGACGTTCTTCATAAAGTTGTGGAAGTTGGTCTTCATTGAGGTGGGGTCAGCTGACAGCTAGAGGACGAGCTGGGTATCTTCAGCGTAAGAAATGATGTTGATGTCGCAGGTTCTGATGATGTCTGCGAGTGGTGTTATGTAGATGTTGAAGATGGTTGGACTGAGGGAAGAGCCTTGAGGGACGCTGCAGATGGTGTGCTGGGGTTGTGAGGTGAAGGGAGGGAGACTGATTCTCTGGGTGTGCCCCATGAGAAAGGTTGCTATCCATCTGAGAGCGTCATCTGTGATTCCAATCTGGTGAGGTCGATCGATGAGTGTGTGGTGGAAGACAGTGTCGAAGGCTGCGGATAGGTCGAGCAGGATCAGGGTGGCTGATTCTCCTCTGTCGAGTAGGGTGCAGATGTCATCAGTTTCAGCGATCAGGGCTGCCTGGATGTTGTGACTGGCTCTGAAACCTGATTGGGAAGGGTCCAGCAGGTTGTTTCTCTCCAGGTGTTCGGTGAGTTGGCGGTTGATGGCCTTCTCCAGGACTTTGGCAGGAAACAGGAGCAGTAAGATGGGACAGTAGTTCTGGAGCTCACTTAGGTCTGCAGACGGTTTCTTGAGGAGGGGGTCTCACCTCTGCATGTTTCCAAGTGTCGGGAAAGGTGGCTGTGGTGACGGAGACATTGAGTCATCGAGTGCATGCTTACTCAGTTTCAGCACTGCTGCTGACTTGGGACATGTCTCTATTAACTACAACCTAAATGCACAATCTGAAATAGTGAGTCAATTCCCCTCTTTGTTTCATGGACTTTGGAAACTTAAGACAATGAAGGTGCAGCTTCACATCAATGAAGATATTCGCCCTGTTGCCCAGCGACACTGTCGGATTGATTTCGACTTACAGGAAGCCGTTGACAAGGAACTGGAAGCACTGTTAAAGCAGACATCATCGAACCCTCGACTGGTCCTACGCCATGGATCTCACCCATTGTAGTGGTGCCAAAAAAGGACAGAGGAAGTTCAGTGTGCATCTGTGTTGATATGTGCCAGGCTAACAAAGCAATCGAGAGAGAGACATCCAGGTCCATACATCACGGACATGATGGCACAACTGAATGGTGCCAAAGTCTTTTCCTGTCTTGATTCGAACAAAGGATACCATTCACTTGAGCTGGAAGAAAACGGTAGGTACATTACTACTTTTTTGACTCATGTTGGTTTGTTCAGATATAAACTATTCCGTTTTGGTGTGTTGTCAGCTGCAGAAATCTATCAGGATGTCATTCGTCGAGTGATTCAACCTGTCACACATGCTTTTAACTATTGTGACGATATCCTGGTGTTTGGGGCTACACAAAAGGAGCCTTACAAAACACTCACACAAGTGTGCCGTCTGCTTGCTGATGCAAGTCTCACTCTGAATGCAGAGAAGTGTGAGTTCCACAAAAACAGACTAAAATTATTTGGTCATGTCTTTTCTGAGAAAGGAATGACTCCTGTCCCTGAAAAAGTACGAGCATTATCATCCACTTGTCCCCAGAAGATGTGCCCATGCTGCGATCCTTCTTAGGTATGGACAAGTTACTGCTCCAGATACATTTGAGATATTGCCACCGTGGGCGCCCAGCTGAGAGATTTAACAAGGCGGAATGTTCCGTTTAAGTGGTCTTCTGCGTGTAACCAAAGCTCCAAGAAAATTAAACATGCAATTGAAAATGCGACAAATGGCATATTTTGATCCTAAACTACACACTGAGATTGTAGTAGATGCAAGCCCAGTGAGGTTGGGCATGATCCTTCCACAACACAATGGACAGCCAGATGCATAGCGACACATTGTGGCCTATGCTAGCAGGAGTCTATCTCGGACTGAACGTGCTTACTCTCAACCCAAAAGGGAGAGCTTAGCAGTAGTATGGGCTTCTGAACACTTCCACGTGTTTTGCATTTTACGCTTATCATGGACCACAGGCATTGCTCACTATTTTGGGAACCCGAAGGTCAAGATACCCCCTTGCACTGAGAGGTGGGGATTGCGACTGCAGGAATAAGACTAAACCATTGTGCATAAGCTGGGGAACGATCAAAACCCTGCAGACTACAATGTCACAGCACAACATCTAAGCAGCAGAAGCATATGTTAACTTCATAGTAAAGTATAGCATGCCTACAGATTTACCCATTGAACAAATCACTGCTGCCACCAATGCTGATCAAAACATGCTCACGTTCAAAGACATTATTGCAACACAGTCATGGAGAAAGCATACTCGACCTCTTACAGATGATGTTGAATATCAAAAGTTTAAGAATGTTCAGGAAGAGCATTCCATCACGTGAGATGGTATCGCACTGAGAGGATCAAGAATAGTCATATTTGAGAGCCTGAGGCAACAAGGAATTGAACTAGCATATGAAGGACACTGATATTGCTGCCTCCAAGAGCGCTCAAACGGATCGAGTGTGGTTTCCATGCCTTGATGAACAAGTTGAAAGTGAACTGAAAGCATGTCATCTGCGTAACTGCCTTTTGCCCAAGACGGCCCAGCACCCGCTAAATATATCTGGCCTGGGGCGTGGCTGCGACCACCACCAAGATGGGGGCATCTATGTGAGGCTCCGTCATCAGCGGCTCCAATCTGCTTGCAACCGCTGCAAAAACTGACTGCGGCGTGACACACGGGCCAGGATGCGGTAGGGAGGAGACTGGCGAAGTCGCGGTATCGAGAAAAAGAAAGAACTGTGGCCTGCGAGACACGTTTGTTGAGGAGGGAGCAAGGCGCATTCAACACAGTCTCGGAGGCCCCGCAGCGACAGGGTCCGCGGGTGAGCCTGAGGCAGGGATCACCCAATCCCATCGGAACGAGTGCCGACTCCCCTCTTCTCTCCCTGTTTCAATATCACCCCATATGCCACAAGATTAGAGCACCGACTGGAGGCCTCGGCCCCGGCATAGACAACAGCCAGATACGCGGGCCGGCTGGGGATGGCGAAAAGCAGCAGAGGCCGGCGTGGATTCCCGCGGGCCGTAGCGGACCAGGCCTCACTGAAACCAAACGCGGGACGCGCTGAGAACCTGTCCTGGAAAACCTCAGCCCGGGACCTCACTGGGCCCCCTGCGGCGGTGAACTACATATGAGGATGTGTGCGGTGCGGTAAGTTGAAAACCAACGCACCATCCCCCAACTGCCACGCTAATTAATTCCACTTCCGAGCAGCTCAAGGTGTCACACTGCACATGAAGGGACTAGTTTAGAGGACACCAAACATAACACACTGGCCATGAATCCGGCGCCATGAGGAGTAGGGGAGGGGGAAAAATATATCTGAGCGCCACCCTGACAACTGGCCATTAATGAGTGGGCCGCCGACACTACTCACCCCCATTCAGCCTTAACAAGCATACTGATATTGGAAGGGTGTGGTTCGGCACATCTCCAGCAAGGAATAAGCAGCATACAGACAAGACCCGGGTCTTTTATGAGCGATCCGACCTAACCCATCCGTCCACCATAAGTTAAGATAGCTACGACCGCGACACTGCTGCCCTCACAATACCGGCCCACGTCACCTCATCTACTGAAGGAAGAGACCTGATTAGGGCCAACCGGGTCACCACTGACCACCTCTCAGCCTTCCATGCTAAATGAAGAGTCAGAGAAACAGTGGAGAATATACACCAATAATCATTTATTGTATATGCTCAGAGCGGGGCCCCGTCTGCACAGTCTTGAGAGAGTGCTACAGAGGGAACTGAGGAACTATAAGCATAAAGATACATTATATGCATTGCATGGTCAACTAATAACATACCCTCAGTGGAATTTTCCCAACATATGTGGGCGAACAGCGTAAAGACAAAAAAAGGCTTCTACTCTTGTATCTTGCACAGCTCAGAACACTTTCAAGGCCGTTCCACCCTGGGCTGCGATCAAACTGGCAGACAGGTGGGAGAGGCCCTTTACCAAGGCAAAGCTATGCACTGGCACAGACAATTCTTCGTTGCAGAAACGAAACTTAGCAAGGAGCATTTCTCGGAATCAAACAGGATTAGTTTCGAACAGCAAAGAAAATGGCGCCAAAGAAAAAGAAAATGGCGTAGCGAATGCTTACTTATACATGACATTAAAGAGCATCAGCGAGCATAATCTAACAAACCCTCCTTTTAGCATGAGCTAAAGATATTTTCTATTTAGAAAGTAGATAAGACTGGTACATATTCAGGGGATAACTGTGACCTCAGCATTAGTTGATACAGCATCATAAGTAGACATGTGATCAAGGTGGAGCTGTGGGCACTGTTTCCAGTTGATGTCCAAAAGTGGGACAGCATGGAGGGAGGTGTCTTCAAATATCACCTCATCTATATTCATAAGATCATCGATATTATTCTGTAACATCATAGCGGCATTTGTAACAGAGGCAGACATTTTCTGCTTGGGTGTTAAAGCAGTAGCACAATAGGAACAACAAAGCGGGAGACATTGAATGAGAATTCAACAGAATATTAATACTGCTATGAAATAAACTTTTTCCTTTAGGATCCAACCCCAATTACCTAGGAAAGACCAACTCAAATTTCCACTTTCCATGCCTTTGATATTATCAATGATATCCCTAATGTGCTGTGTTATGTTCTTTTCCAAATTCTCTATACCCATAACCCACTGGTCACCAATTATTGCGCAAACACCACCGCTCTTCGCCAACATAAAATCCACCGCATATCTAGTATGTTCCGAATACATCTGCATGCTTGCTAACTGAGTAGTAATATCTATCAAGGATGCCACTGTAGAGTTGGATAGAATCTGCAATTTACATCCGAAATACTCTCTAGCTTTCTCACCCCTGGCTATAGCAGTGCCACCCAAGGTAAATATGGAGGACAGGATGTATCCAAATGTTATACCGTTGCTATAGCTATTCACTTCCAACTCTGTTACCCCTTCACAAAAATCTTTTGTTAGTATCCTTTTTACCCATCTTGTTTTAGGTCGGACGTTTTTACATGGTACACCTAAAGGCAGTACCATTCCAAGAGCCACATCATCAGTACCATTGTAGACATTTGAATAAGTCCCATTGGACATAAAGAAAAACCCTGGGTGGGAATATCGGCCCCTTATAATTCACTGCATGTCTGAATTAATTCCAGAAGTACTTGGATCTGATTTATTTACTAGGGAAAGGGTGTTTTTAAACAGTATTATACCTGAACAATTAATGTACAAAGAAGTATCTGTAAAGTTCACTATGGGGCAACAGGCAGCTTAATAACCAGCCTCTCGAGGCACTGTCAATTCTTCATAATGCCAACCCACGAGAGTTATATTCTGTTCTTCCATATAAAAATTATCACAAAATGTGTTATCACAGCCAGGGTAACCCTCACCCTGTGGCTTTCGGTGGTACAGACATGGTCCGGGGTAACCAAATCCGAACATTCCCTTTACCTCCACAAACTGTGGTGGCCGAGTGTATGTGTAGTTAACAAGTGACAATGGATGTGCAGTCCAAAGGCTAGTGACAGATCGGATAGGAGAGCAGGCGGTCCCCTTCTCAAAGAATCTCCTATGAGTATTCACAAACACATTATTCGTGGCTGCCCTACTGTTGCGTCTCATGGGAAGGTGTTCATTTATGTTAAGTGTGAGTACACTATGTGTATCTTCCAGGAACCATGATACCCCACATACTATTATTACCACAGTTACCAGAACAGTGACACACACAATCTTACTTTGTATAGACCAAATCACACTGCGTTGTCTAGGGGCGATTGGCTGATCCTCCTCATTAATTTGCCTACCAAAAGGATGCATAATGGAACAAAGGAAGAAGCGCAAAAATGATAAGAAATATAAGTGCTCCCAGTGTCCGTCAGATCCTCACTGGTACAGGCTCCTATCGTCCATCAGTTGGCGCTCTTGAGCACCGGTGGTGGAGCTTGCTCCGTCCTAAGCTCTTTCCTAATCTATCCCACGTCGATAAAGGTGGTATACTTTTCAAAGTATACTTTCCTGACTAATGTTCAAGCAACAAGAGCAAAGCAGATGCAGCCTTTTTTTTTTCCACTCCCTTGTTGGTACTGCTACTCAGTATTTTCCTACCTTGTGCAGTCCATCCCTAGTCTTTCTTTTTCTTCGACTCAGTGGTCCTCAGCCGAGGACATAAGTTGTACCTGGCAGCTCCAGGCACTGTGTGATCACTGAACAGAGGCTCCAGGATAGCTTGTATTTCTGGTGGGACAGCCTCGTTCAAAACATTGTCGTTCTCTTTGTCTGTTTGGGTCTAAACCAACTTTGCACCACTGAAAGGCACAAATCTGGGCACATGCTCACATTCAAAGTCTCCTATTCCCTCCTTGACCCACTGGTCGTAAGGCAACGGCAAAGGTATTCTTTTGCAGTGGGTCGCGTGGACCCAATTCTTTCGACCAGCAACCTTTACAGCCGTCTGTGTAGCCAGAAGGACTTGCTCAGGACCTTTCTATCTGGGCTCCAAATTTTTCTTCCTCTGAAAGTTGCGGATGAGAATGAAGTCCCCAGGCTGGATACTGTGGCCGGGACTCTCTGGCATAGGAGGTAAGGAGTCTTGCACCTGTTGGTGAATAGAAAGCAAACTTTCCGTCAATTGCCCAAGGTAATTAAGCAATACAGGATAATCAATATCGGATTTCTTTTTCAGCCTAGGGACCCCCCCAGACATTTGCTGGGCGGCCGAAGACAATCTTGTAAGGTGATAAGCCTATTCTAGAATGTGCTGTAGTCCTAGTGGACAAAAGGGCCAAAGGAAGAGCATCTGGCCATTGCAACCCTGTTGTCTCCTGAATTTTTGCCAGTTTCAATTTCAGTGTGCCATTATACTTCTCGACTAGGCCTGCTAACTGCGGGTGATTGGCAGCATGGAATTTTTGTTTAATATTCAAGCCTTCACATATTAACTTAATCACTTTCCCATTAAAATGAGAGCCATTGTCACTCCAAATAACTCTGGGCATTCCGAAACGCAGGAAAAACTCTTTAACAAGTACCTCTGCTGTTGTGATAGCCGTATTGTCTTTAGTAGGGTAAGCCTCCACCCATTTACTGAATGCACATATGACCACTAGAACATACTTGAGACTATTACAACGTTCTAGCTCAATGAAATCCATTTGAAGGACTTCAAAAGGGAATGTAGGTGGTGCAAAGTTACCGGATGGTGTGGAGGTACCTTTCCCAGGATTGTGCATCAAACAAATCATACACTTTTTCCACTAAGTGTGCAGCTGTTTTGGAAATATCATCATTACACCAAACTGGGGCCAATAATTTACAAATACCTTTTGGACTGATATGAGCTGGGCCATGAGTCATAGTAACCACAGGGAGTACGTATGCATCAAGTAACATCCATTTCTGCTTTCCTGACATATCAATCCAACATCCTTCTTCATCTAGATCTGCTGAACTCTCTTGCCACACAGCTAATTCTTCTATCGTGGCCTCGCTTTGTATCTCATTCACACTCTCAACTGTGTTTTCAACCATAGTGTTCTCGGGAACCCATCTAGCTGGACCTGCAACAAACATTCTCTTCATCTTACTCTGAGCCGTCTCTTTGGCTGTTTGATCAGCGAACGCATTCCCTCTACCTACATCATCTGTCATTTTCTTGTGGGCACTACACTTCACAATAGCCATTTTCTTAGCAAGTGCTAGTGCAGATAGTAATCGTAATATCAAATGTCCATGTTGTATCTTAGTACCATGCGAGGTAAGAAACCCTCTCTCTGCCCACAGTCGCCCGAAGTTGTGCGCAACCCCAAATGCATACTGGCTGTCCGTGTAAATATTGACAACTAACCCTTCGCTCAATTCACAAGCTCGTATAAGGGCAACAAGTTCTGCTGCCTGGACAGATTGATAGGGGACTCGTGATGTCTCTACGACTGTGCACAATGTAGTGATAGCATAAGCTGCAGTGGTAGTGCCATCTGATCATTTAAAACAAGAGCCATCGACATATAGTTCTCCTTGGGGATCAGATAAGGGAACATCAGTCAGGTCTACCCGTCCTTTCGTCTCTTCCTCTGTTCGGAAAATACCATCATGTTTGTCAACTGCATCATTCTTGGAAGGGAGAGGTACTAACGTGGCTGGATTCAGAGTGGCACATCTTTTGATCGTAATATGTTTGGCAAACAATGTCAATTCGTAGCCAGTAAGACGTGCACTGGTGAGGTGCTGTGTCCTTGTTTTATTCAAAAGTGTGTCCACAGCATGGGGCACCATAACTGTGAGGTCAGTATCGAGTAGGAGTCCAGCCGATTGTCTGATGGAAGTG
The DNA here is from genome assembly GCA_963921515.1 of Calotriton arnoldi. Lineage (NCBI taxonomy): Eukaryota > Metazoa > Chordata > Amphibia > Caudata > Salamandridae > Calotriton > Calotriton arnoldi. The sequence goes on along the minus strand of CAWUFW010000074.1, from coordinate 4,751,948 downwards.
GCCACGGCCGCACGCAGACAACACTGGAGGGCCCTTGCGACCGGATCAAGCAAAGCAAAGAAATGAGCGCAAGGACTCGGTCTCTCTCCAAATGTTTGAGTCAAGACCGAGAGAGCACAACCAGCCATCTCGTGGACGTATAACACAAAAGGCTTGTTATGGAGCAGAGCAAAGCACAGTTTTTAGTTCTTCAAAAGATTGCTGACAATCTGGCGTCCAAGGTAAAGGCTCATGGACGTCTTTTGTTGTTAATGCCAGCAGGGGTTTGATCAGTAAGGAATAGTTAGGGATCCACTGTCGACAGTAGGAAGTGATGCCTATAAAAGCACGCACGTCCTTTTGAGTTTGTGGACAGGGCATTTTATTAATGGTACTGTTGCGTTCTGGCGTTAACCTTCTACCCTCCTTCGACAGAAGGTGACCTAAGTAGGTGACCTCCTGTCGACAGTTCTGAAACTTTGAAAATGAAACTTCATGACCATGATGTGCCAGATGTAACAATAACTTCACCGTACTATCCTTGCAACCATGTTCAGTATCAGAAGCAATTAACAAATCATCAACATACTGTACCAATGCATTGCCTGGAGAAAGTGACAATGAATCCAACTGACATTTCAATGCTTGACTATAGATGCTAGGACTTTGAGGAGCTCTACAGAATCGGAAACGTTTGCCAGCCAGCGAAAATCCGAACAAATACCTGCTGTCTGGGTGTATGGGAATGCTAAAGAATGCATTTTTTAAATCAATGACAGAGAAAAACCTAGCGGTAGATGGAATCATTGTTAAAGGTGTAGTTATATCAGGGACCACTGGGAATTGCAGGACCACTATTTTATTGACCTTGCGCAAATAAATCACAAAACGATATACGTCACCAGCACTGTTGTGAGAGGTCAGAGTCGCCCTTTTTAGGACCGGAAGAATAGGACTATTGCATACGTTACCTGTGGTCTCCTCGACAACTCCCTTATGTATGAGGTCCTGAACAATATTAAGGCGAACTTGTTTTCCTGCCTTTGGTATTTTATACTGGGGAATGCGTGGCAGTATGGCGTTGTCCTTCACTCATATAGAAACTGGGGGTATGTGCAATAAGCCTACATCAGTGTCACCAGTGGCCCATAATGTGGGTGGTACTTGATCAAATTCAGGTGGAAGGGGAACATCTTTAGCTAGGCATTGTCTATTACCCACATCAGGACCCATGGTAATATAAACACCATCTGGCGAACAATATATGGTAGCGTGCAACTTCTTTAGTAAGTCCAGGCCCATTAGATTTTCACCACAATTAGATGTTAAAAGGAATGAGGAATCCACAGTAAAAGGGCCAACAGTAAGAGCAAGAGGGCGCGAGATGGGGCTTACAACCGGTACTCCTGAAAAACCCACCGAAACATTATTGTGGCCAGACAGGGCCGCCTCAGGGACCAGGTGTCGGGAAATAGAGGTCTTTGTGGCCCCTGTATCAACCAAAAATTCCTTAGTAGATCCTTGCAGATCCGCTTTGACATAAGGGCCACGCTGATCTACAGGTATGTGAACTGGTCCCTTACCCTGTGTCCCTTGCTGTCCAAGCTGAAAGACATCCCTGTCACGTCATCAACGTCATTGTAGTACTATCCTTCCCTGGTGTCGTTGAAATAATTGTCGGGGCGGCCTACAGAGGCAGTAGTGTGTTGTTGTCTATTGGTCCCACGGCCCCAGTTTCCAGGACCCCTTCCTCTAGTGGACGAAACATTTTGCAAAAGTACAGGGCACTGGCTGCGCCAGTGGCCTTCTTCCTTGCAGTAAGCACACTGATTCTGTCCCAAAGGTGTCATGGGTGGCTGTCTAGTGCGTGGAAGTTGTCGTTGGGGTCCCCGTCCTCTAGTGTTACCTCGATATGCCTGTTGCAATAATACCTTTGTCTTCAGATCCTTATTTCTTTTATCAGTCTTGTCTTTCTCTTCATTATCCCTAGGCTCATAATATTGGGCCATATTTAAAATCACAGGGGGGTGGGGGGGAGACGTGGACCAGGTGCTTTCAGATGCTTGAAGTCTAGACATTATTTCGGGAAGGAGATTAGTGACAAACCTATCAACAAATAAACTGACTCCCACTCTGTAGACATATCTTGCCCACTGTAATCCAAAAATATCTCTTCAAACCTGGTGAAAAAAATCAGAAACACTTTAGTCTTTCTTCTGCCGGCAGGCAGTCAGTCTGTCCCAACCAACTTTCTTGGGAGGTATGAGTGTTTGCATGTATGTTTTTATGCGACCGGGCAAGGCAAGTAACTCAGCACCTGGTTTGTCTCCTGGCTTTCTATCTCAGTCCCAACCCCTAATTGCGTCCCACGTTCCACCCAACTCAGCAATATGATCTTGGGTATGTACTCGTCGCCAAATATCAAGTGGGACTAGTAGACCAATAAACATTTTAATATCCACAAGAGTCATCACACTAGAAGAGGCAGCTTCAGTCAATTCTTTATAGTAAGCAGTAGGATTCTTTCTAGGATCGGGCAATGTAGCCTTCAGGGCCAGAGCTTCACTTCTTTTCCATGGAGGATAAACCCATTGTTCCTGAAAGCGAGCAGCTACAGCCGGTCTCATAATCTGGCCATGTTGATCCAACACTGCTGGAATTTCCGGTAGGTAAATGGGGTGAACTTCTCGCATTGGGAATGGAGTTATTTTAGTGGGACTCTTATCATGTAGTCTGCCTCTATAAGTAACTAGAGTGGAAATATTCTTGAACACTTGGGCCGGCTCCATGTTAGTCACATAAGCGCCTTCATTAATATCAAATAGTATTTGGAGCGCTTCCACTTCGATGTGTGTGCGCCAGAGGTCAATTAGTGTGGCGGACATATTTTTAAGGCCATGTTTTACATACATATAAAAATTAGGACCACCTTCAGGAGGTGCAGGCTCGGATTCTTCCAACCGTGCATCTTTAGAACAACAATAACAGCACAAACTCCAAATCTTACTGAAACCAGGCATTGCAAAGAAAAGAGAAACAAAATCCTTGTGGCGTAGCGAATGCTAACTTATACATGATATTAAAGAGCATCGGCGGGCATAATCTAACACTACTTGCGGGGTGGATACAGCATATCAAGCCTGCGCTATGGGCCGTACAGCTCCTAAACAGAGAAGGCTCAAGTTTGACCGCTCAAAGCCCACAGAAAGTCACGGCATGCACTCTGACATGGATGAACCTGCAGATGGCAGCCTAGACACCGCCACCTCTAACATGTCAACCATAATGGCTGAGCTTAAGGCAGGCTTTCGCGCAATGGACGCCTGCTTCGACACGCTGACGGGTTGCATTGACAGGCTGGGTGAGCGGCTGGATAGCCACGGGGTGCACCTTGAAGGTGTGGAGAAAAGGATATCGAACCTGGAGGGCACCTACAACACAATGCTGAAGCGAATGAAAAAAAATGGAGCGAGTGCTCAAACAGGTGGCTATAAAAAACGAAGATCACGAAGCCAGATCCCGCCAGAATAATATCGGCATTGCAGGTATCGAGTAGACCACCAACATGGGACACCCAGAGATCTATATGGAGCAACTACGAACATAGCTCTTCGAATGCTCCAGCTTCTCTACCACATTCGCGGTGGAAAGGGCGCACCGCTCACTGGGCCGCCGACCGCCGGAGGGCACTCCGCCACGCAACATAATAGCATGCCTGCCCACCTACAGGGACATAGACGCCGCTCTGTGGCTGGCGTGGGAAAAAGGCCCACTCAGACACCAGGGCACTACCATCTCACTGTTCCCCAGCTTTACTCCAATAGTACAAGAAGCCAGACGGAAATTTAACGATGTCAAGAATGCACTCCTTTCAGATGGGCCGTCGAGGTAGAAATGCCGCTACGCCCCCATGGTGATCACTGCTTGTTTTGTATTGAAAATGTTCTTGCTTATTTGTTTTAGTAGTTTGAATAGGATTCGCTGAATGATATTCAATCTAGTGTGGGTGGGGGAAGGGTATGAAGGGTTCGGTTAGTATATGTTAGAAATGTAATTGTCTTTTGTTGTAGCATGCTACATTATGCAATATCGCTTGCAAGCCGTCACACAACACTCCCCACCAGGCCATCTCCTACAATAGGACACCTATAGAACCCATATTGGCTAAAAGACTTAAAGTCTTTGCAACATCATGGAACATACGTGGCATCAACAACCCGCGAAAAGGCAAGCAGGTGCTCTCCTACCTGCAGAGACATGATATCAAAATTGCTTTCCTAAGGGAGACCCACTTATCCCCTCGAAGTGACCCTTCTTTTGCTAAGCAATGGGACTCCAATCGATACTTCTAATGTTACAGCTACTATTCCCGGGGCACCTGCATCCTGATCCACAAAAGCGTCCCATTCTTTCAACATGCATATCACGCAGACCCAAATGGCTGCTACCTACTTTGGCAAGGCACCATGGTAGTGTAGTTCCTATTTCCCTAATAGGCTCTGCGCATTGGAATAATATAACCCATAGGTTTGACATAGGACTAAGGTCGGTATGTCCCTATCGATTATATTAAACTTAATTACCTGTGCCAGCTAGCTCAGAGGCCACTAGAAACTCCTTGAGAACAAGAAGGGAGTAGTTTCTGGGAACCGAAAAACATGACAACTTTGTTTCCCTTTAGAAGCGGAACATATCTCAGAATCGTGGAAACAATAGATAACAGTTTCACTCATTCAATCGTGCATGCTTAGTTTCTGCAGAGTTACACAGAAAGGAAAGACGGGCGTTTCAATAAAAAGGGTTTTATTGAACATTCTTGTTTCTCGTGTAAGAGATATGTGCTGTTATGATCACAAGACAGTATGCAAGATAAATAATGTACAGCGTAAGCAGTAGAAATAAATAATACTGCTCTAGCATTATCTTTTAGCATATATTCACGTACATAAATAACATGAGCTAAAAATGCGAGTACTCATCCGATGCGTCTCTAAGCTAGTTCTACCCCAGTATACCTAACCTAGACTAGGTGTAGGGAAGAGTAGAAGTAGGTGGAGTATTCTCTAGTATGGTAGACTAAGAGTGTGTTGAGTCTAGTATGCCAAGAGTCCCTCTAGGATCTAGTCAGCTCCATACCTTGAGAATGAGAGAGGTGGGAATCTCCTGCCGGATCTTGGAACTCTAACACCCCGCGAAGGGAGTCAGAACACTGGAAGCTGGATTCGTCTGCGTGCAGGAATGACAGCGTCTTCTCAGTGCGTCAGGCCGGGATACGGGCTCCTCTGAAGTCGAGGTCTCCTCTAACTTCCTTGGGCAAGGGAAGGTATATTTATACCTGGTAGGTGTCGAGGAATGTTAGCATTGACATGAAGTCGGACATAGGAAGACGTCAGGAATGAACCCTTAAGGTATAACGGTTCATACATAATAGATGAGTTCTTGGAGAAATCAATAGTCCTGTGCTAGGGAACTCCCGAAGCTTAAGGGTCTGGTTTCTAAGAACTCGTTGTGACGCTAGGGTGGACGGATGTCGGTGACCATGCCTGTATTTGGAGTGCACGGTTAATGCCTAAATAAGGACAGGGATTCTATGCCTATATAAGGACAGGGCGAATTGTGCCTATATAAGGACATGATTCAGGAAAACCTATATACGGACCCCTAAAGCGGAATACAACACCCACTCCATCTTCTATTGAACGATAAGACGAAATGCTAAACATTTTGAAATGCTAAACATAAAATTGAGTACCACATATCGCTAAAAACATTTCTAAAAGCATTTTAAAAGAAGCTCAAAACTGTTGAAATGCTATAGGTACTGTACATTTAAAGCAATGATTCCATTCTAAGCATGTAACGGAAGTAAAAATGCAACAATGCAACGAGAATGAAACAGTAATATATACATTAGACGAAATGGTCGATAAGTTCTTAAAATCAAGCCATTGTATATCATGGAATTAAATGAAATGTTAGACAAGTAAGGTGACAATGTGTCCCTGGAAGTATTCAAACAAGTCCGTTTTATAAGACTAGTTCTACTGTAAGCAGATTGTTCATTTGCCATGTCTTTCAGAAATTTAAAAAAGAAAAAAGTTCAATTCTGGGAAAAGTTCCAAGTTTGAAAAATATGAAGGCCAAATTTCATTGTTGCCCTGGTACACTGTGAGCCGAATCAAAGTCAGTGTAGGGGTCTGGCGTAAACATTAGATCATCTATGTCCGTAGCCAAAATATCATCCACCGAAGTCGGTGACAGTTGGAACACCTCGTTCAGAATGTTAATTGCACAGAGATGAGAAACATCGCCTTCAGCAGAAGATGCAATGTTCACGTCCGTTGTTACCTGTGTGCCCGTTGATCCATCTCGTACCTCAGCAGCAGCCGGAAGCGTCTGTGAGATCTCAATGAATGCCGCCATCAGGATTGGAAGCCTCTGGGGACAACACACAGCATGGGCCGTTATCGGGTCCAGCAGAGTATCGATATCCGTTGGCATGACTGATGGGAGTGTTAGACAGATGTCTAGCACGCATTCTTCACCGCAAAACAGGCAGCGTAGAACAGGTAAGATGCAATCTTGCCAGATTGGTCTGAATGACAGGAACCACGTTATATTCAGTTCCCGTAGACGAGGCATGCCCAAAAGCTGTACTATTCGCTCACAGCATTTCCGTTCAAGGAGGGCTCTCTCCACATCGCTCGGAGTGATGTTGGCGAAGAGGCTTGCCATAGCGTATTAGGAGGAATAGAAACAGTATTCCTGCAACAAGTGCTAGAATTAACGGCACACCACCAAACACCGAATGTGCGAAGTTTGGGCTGATTCCGAGGACAGCCTGGAAAGGTGCTAATAGTCCGGAACAGATGGTCTTAAATACATGTACAATTCCGCTTGTATCTGACATGTTAAAGATACGTCCTATCATTTCTACGAAATGTATAGGGCAGTTTGTACGAATTAAAGCTTGTATCTCAGCCGAAGTCCTTGCAACTTGCAGATCATAGGTTTCTTTGGCCGAGGTTAAAGGCACTGATTGTTGTATAAGCATGGCTTTCATTCTGCTTAAAGTATCAAATCGAATAAAAGAGACATTCAGCGAAGGCCATAACGGCGACTCCCTGACTGTGTCTATTGGGGCAAACAATACTTGCATACAGCAAGTGACCCTGGAGTTGACCGTTACTAGATATGGGATGCCTGGCAACATGCCACAGCAACTCTGATCATTCAACATGAGGTAACTCCCATTAGAAAGTTGTCCAAACGTTGGATTAATCACAGCAGCTGGTGTACCCTGCTGGTGGCAGGACAAATTTGCCACAGAACCATTACAAGCCCCGTGTAAAGAAATGTCCTGACAAATCAGTGAACCGCTTAGTGCATTTTCACAGTGTGTACCGCTTAGAAACACTTCACGATCCCCACTCCAACATCTATAGGTGTAAGGTAAATTCCAGGATGTCTTAATGTATTCTTTACCCAACCTTTCATATTTGCCTGCTTGCATCTGTTTAAGGCAATACTGAAACTGGAAAGCAGTCACAGGTAGACTAATTTTGCCGTGAATAAGCCATTCCGTAGCTGGTTTTTCTGCCACTGTGAATGGTAACTTTTCAAGTTATTCAATGCTCAGTACTGTATACTTAGCTCCCCTTTGTGCCAGTTCGATCTGTTTATCGGTTAGATTGTATTCTGCAAACAGAGCCGTCGTGTTGATAAAACGCCAAGGCACATAGCCAGCACGCAAAGATTGCAGCGTCCAGCTTAATAACATAATAGATCGTAACTGAGACTGGCCTTGTTGTAACATGGCTAAATTTTGTTCCAGTATGTCGATAGCAGAGGATACAATACTGTCCAATTAATAAATTCTGGAGGACAAAGTTGTTAACCCATTGTCGACCACAGAGAGAGTTTTCTCTAAGTTAATACGATCAAGTTCACGTATTCGTTCTGCGGCCTCCATCTGTGACACCTTCCATGCTTCATTATAAGCAGCATAAATGCCGGCATATATGAAACGTTTTTGACGCGGTTTTCTTGGTCCAAGCAAGAATTCCCTACGGTCTGCGTCTTCTTTAAGTAAAGATAAGTGTTGTTTCACATCCTTAAGTGTAGATTTCTGCAGCCAATCGAGGCATAATTTTCCTACACTGTATGTTGTTACTACCCCCGGATGCTGTCTTTGGACGTATCGTGGGTCTGGCCTATGAATAGTAAACCCCTGTGTTTTATTCAGGAATCTCGCTTGACAGTTGTTTGTGTCTGTGGGCCAGATCAACCATTTTCTCCAATCAGGATTTGTTCTGTTGAGTTGTAGTATGGTGTCAACTGTAACCGCTGCCTGTGTATTGTTATCACTTGCAGGTGTTGGTACAGAAGGATTTTTCATGTCTTTAATCTTGGCTAACCCAAGGCAAGACGTTTGTTGGACCGTGTCATTCAAAAACATTATTTGCTGAGGGACGATACAGGCTCTAAACAAAGCTTCTATCCCCTGCACTTGCCAATCTTTAGTACCCCAGACAGATTTTGTGTCTATTGTGTCTTTCCATAAGTCGAAACCCTGTCTAGACAGTTGGTCAATAAATGTTGCAGAGTAAATCTGTTTTATATTAGTTAACATAATTTTCAGTCCTGTTTTGTTTACATTTTTATAGTAAAACGTTTCTGGATCAGATGTATTGTATCCTGAAAAATATGGAAACTTTTTAGCAAATGTTTTTGAACTACCTTTTGGTGGTGTAGGACAATGCTCCCATTGGTTATACACAAATACATTTCTAGGTGTTGCTGATTTATGCAAAAAATGATGACCATAGTGGTTATAGCAATACAGCTGTTCATAGTCTGATGAACCCTCTAAATATTCATTATTAGAAAATGCAGCAGATTTTTCTAGGTCAAACATCATATTATTCACAGTTTCAAAGTCCCAATCATCAGAAAAGGTACTGGATGAAACAAAATCACCTAGTGAAATTTTAAATAAATGTGGAATGTTCAAATGTTCCGTCGGGCCAAAGATATCAAAATCAGTTTTGTCCCACACTATACCATCCTGTATAGGAACGGCTGTGATGTTCACTGCAGACAAGTCTCTTGTTTCACGATGGGATGATTTGTGAGGTTTCAAAAGTAAGTTCACTTCTTTTCTTTCAATGTCCAAATGAATGTATCTCCCATTTATAAGCACGCTCATAGTCATAACCAAAGCTAGCCAAAGCAGGAAGAAAAATATTCCAGAAATAACCCAAAGTTCAATCCATGGTGAAACTAGATAAGTCTTTTTCAAAAAATGTAAAAAGTCTTGTACTTGCTGTTTAAAAGTTTTTGATGCTGGCGACGTCTCAGGCTCACTCGGATCCTCAGAAAACGTATCAAAGTTAATGAAGTAGCCAGAAGCAGTTCTGTCAATTGTTGGAATTGCATCAGGATTTGTAGAAATCGCTGGTACCAGTTGATCACGTGTTACATTGGTGTAGACAGGTGTATTTGGACGAACTGTTACTTGTGTTTCAAGAGGGATGAGTTCCATAGCATTGTTGCTCAGTCCTTCATCTGTTACTGCTGAATTCTCGATGGTTATCAGTCTTTCAGTCTGAACCTCTTGTATAGTAGCGAGAGGAGTGCATCTGCTACTAGGTCGGAGTCCACGAGGCCTACTATTTAGTATTGGCCACATACTGTGGTTTGATGAGGTCGATGGACACAAATCTTTTCTCCTTTTTTCCAGCAAGGGGCGGCAGAAGTACTGTTCTTGTTCCGTGTACGGCTAGGATAGGTACTGGTTGTCTGTATGAAGCTCCAAATTCCTTCTTGTCCGCAATCTTTTCTCTGACCAGATCCCCAACTTTTGGAATCCAGACAGGCCTTGCTGGGACCGCCGGTTTTTCCCCAGTGGTGGTTGGCTGCAGGACCACGTTGCTTTGTTGCGTTCTTAATTTGTTTAAGTCCTGTAAAACAGCCAAACGATCTTTGATATCAAAGGGTTTATTTTCCACCACTGTGCCACTGCATTCCAGATCAGGCACCCTCATTCTTGTCCCAAATAGGACCTCATATGGAGTGACCCCCCCTAGAGAACTTCTTGGCAAATTGTTTAATGAGCGTTGGACCCCATAAAGATGTTTGACCCACCCATCACCCGAACCTAATACCCTAGCTGTTATAGACTGCTTTATGTCCCGGTTTTTCCTTTCCACAACAGAATTTCCCTCAGGATGAGACTGAGAGGAGTACCGTAATGCAACGCCCAGACTAGCCATGGCGTCTTTGTAAGCTCGAGAGCTAAACGCAGGGCCCTGGTTAGAATGTAGCGTGCCTATTGCGTATGTGCCGATAAAGACTCGCAAATCTTTTATAACAGTTCGAGCGTCAGCCGAGCGCTGGGGCCATATCCATAGGAACCTTGACTTAGTATTTGTGGGATTGCACTTGTCCATGAGGACGCCTGTGCATAGATAGTCTAATGCTGTCTAACAATGGTGTCTGTACTGGGCAGCTACATTCGTAGCATGGTGTCTGGTGGCTTTCTCGCTGTAATTTACAGTCTATGCAGTTATTGATGAATATGTGTATTTCTGTATTCATCCCAGGCCACCAGTACATCTCTTTTAATGTCAATATTGTTTTAGAGATCCCTTGATGTGACAGACCCTCCCCCAGATGTGTTTCATAAATCAAAGCTGCTCTACGTTCCATGTTTGGAATTACTCTATCCCCCACTCCAGGGATTCGAGTAAAAGGAACGTTGTCCGCATCAATTACATAAGAGTACTTGAGTGGAAACTTTTTTGGTAACGCTGCACCACTGCCTTTGCTCGTAGCATTGACAGCCAACATTAACTCACTGTCTATTTTTGTTTTTGAACGAGTGATCGCAGCTACGGAAGCTGTCTGAACTGCCCCCTTTGCGGCTTCGTCAGCCAATGAATTCCCTGCAACGTGAACGCCATCACGTTGATGACTCAGTGTATGGATCACGTGAGCCTCTGGTAGTTCGCTTTTTAACTGAACTACTTGTTCCCAAAGTGTTTTATGCTTTATTGTGCCACCTTTACCATCTTTGAACCCGTTTTCAAGCCAAGTTTGTATATATTCATTATACGACTGCACACAGTAGAAAGAATCGCACACTATTAGTGTGGGGAATTCTCGATCTGTACTTTCAAGTGCCAGTTTGAATACTTGTAGTTCAGCTCGCTGAGCTGTGCAATCTCCTAGAGATTGGGTTTTTGTGACCATAGGTCTGAATTTGCCATCGCGCATGCGACCTTTAACGATTGCGCACGCTGCACTGTAAGCTTGCTTACTCCCTGTTGCGGGCTGTGCGGATCCGTCAGTGTAAATTATGAATTCGTACTGATCGAGAGGCAGAATCTCAGTGGGCAGAGGACATTCATGTTCATATTGCAGGAATGCTTGTGTTTTTAAATCGGGATCAAAAACATATTCAACATCTGTTGCAGCAAGAGAATTAACCCATTGTATCCATCTAGGATGTAATGCTTTAGCATTTGGAATGCTTGCTTTTGTTACCGCCTCTAAGGCCGGAACTGGGGTTACGACAATAATGCGTTTCCCTTGGGCTAGAGCTCTTTCTTTTGCTACAGCGGTTTGAACTGCTGTCAGTATCTTTTCTGTTGAAGTGAAGCGCATTTCTGCTTGTGTATACAAATGTGATTTGAATGCAATTGGTACTTTCTCACCCTCATTAAATGTTAAGTAGGTGAATCCGCATTGACCCGAAATTATTCGGATCACTAAATTGCGTTGACTTACGCGTGTTTGTAAGTGATTTGTTGCTAACATGTTAGCTTGGAGTGAACGCAAGATTTCTGTGTGTTCTTGTGTCCAATTTTTGATTGAAAAATCAGGTTTGATTAATGCGTAGAGAGGTTTAACCCTTTCTGCGTAATTTAGAATGTAAGTTCTTCCAAAATTGAGGAAACCCAGGATGAATTGTAAATTTTTCAGCGTCTTTGGAGGTTGGAGCAGCGCACACCTTTCTAAAAGGTTGGCTGCCAAGCTCTTGCCTTCACTTGAAAGCTCATATCCTAGAAACAGGACACTGAGATGGGCAATTCTGGATTTTCTAAAGTTGAATTTGTAGCCCTCAGAGGCGAAGCCCAGTATAATGGTGCTCACCCTGTTCAAGTGTTTATCCAGGTCATCGTCTGTCAGATAGATATCATCGACATAGGACAATGCCTCATTGTCATAAATTTGTAGTAACTCCATTACTCTCGCTGAGAATAACCCCGGGCTGTTTTTGAACCCTTGTGGGAGTCGACAAAATTGACGCTGGGTCCCCATTATTGAGAAAGCTGTCAAGTACCTGCTTTCAGGTGCTATGTTTTGACAAAAGAAACCATTTGAGATATCTAATGTGGTTTTATATTTTTTACGCACAATGTTATTCATTAATGCTGTACTATGTGCATTTTGTACTGCAAATGTTTTAGAACAAGTGTTTAAGTGTCTGTAATCCAAAACTAGACGATAGGTATTGTCTGGTTTGGAGACAGGAAACAAAGGATTGTTCATTGAAGAGGTGCATGTTTCAATCACCCCCTGGTATTCAAGTTGATCTAAGATCTCCCTGACCTGTTTTTTAGCTTCTTGCTTTATTGGGTACTGCCTTTGTGCAGTAGGCTCATTTTTCAGATGTATTTTATGGTGAGGTGAATCCTCATCCCATCCTACATGATTTTTGTATAATGCTGGGGCCTGGGCAACTGCCCATTTCCTGGCATAAGTATATTTTAGATGAATTGGAATATGGTTAGAGAAGGCTGGCATAATAATGTCCTCGCCATGTGGGCACTCCCTGACAAATTGTGGTGGCCAGTCTTTTTCCGCTAGAAGTATATCATAACCCTTTGAAAGTTTTTCCCAAAAGAGTGCTTTCACCTGTCTGGGTATGTCTCCCTCCATCCGGAGTGTTATTTCATATAACTTTTGTGGAGTACTAACCCTGGTGTCTACAGTCTCAACTGTAATGTACTCATTCAAGTCCACTATCTCCAGAAGTTCCTTCAGGTTCTGGCGAGCTATTGTGACTTCTGCAGCACTGTCCAGCATTGTCTGAGCCCATTCTCCGTTCTTGAGTTGTGTTCTCAGTATCCTCGGCATGTCTGACTTTCAGACCTGCTACCTTCTTCTTTGAGAATTGAGGTTTTGATTTGTTTTTCGGAACGTGTTTGTCGTCTTTCGATTTCACGCGTTCTTCTCTATGTTCTGACCGTCCTCTTCTTTCCGATGTCTGTGACGAGATCTGAAAGGTACGAGAGGAACGTGTATCAGTATCTTGATACCCGTCAGGCTTTTTCAAATTATCCCTATTCCTGAGGTTATACCTCTTTTCAGAGGGCTCCTTTTGAGGAGACCTACCTCGGGATTGAGAACGTTTCTCGCTTGAATTTTGTTTATTAGTTTCCCACTTCTTTTTAGAAGATGTAGGAGTTTGTTTATTAGAGTCCTTCTCAGGACTTTCAGATAGTTTTGGCTTCATTGGTCTTCCACCCAAACTATCTCTGCCTAATTCTGCATAAGATTGTTCTATTATTCTGGGTAGTTCTGTTTGATGTTCTGTAACATCGAATTCCCTTAATCGTTGGCGGATCGCCACTGCTGCTGCCTCCCCTTTAATATTAGATAATATTATTGTTGAGACCTGGTTGAAATTTTTCAGTAATTTCATACCTAAATTTAGAGCAGGTTCTGCCCCGTATTCGTTTTGAATTTGTTTCAGGACATCTGGTATTACCGCAATTGACGGAACACCATGTGTTTTAGTATAGATGGCAGCAAAGACTGAGCCCCAAGTGGTGCAGTCTTCCAGTTGTGGTGTGATCCCCATCGGTAAACAGATGGTTAGGATTCTGTGTTTCTCATACGGGCTAGTATTTGGAAATACTGCTTCGATTTGAGTAATTTTTTGAGCTATCCAGAATGGAATTTGCTCACGTTTTGTGGGCATTTTCCCCATGACTGCGTATAGAGTCTGTGGTGTAATTTTTAATGTATTCCCCTGTTGGGGAGGCTTGATTTGGAAGTGTCAATGGTGGTTGGACTGTGAAAGTCCGCATGACATATTGGACTAGTTGTCTGTAGATTTTTATTAACTCTGTAAGTTGAGTAAGTAGTTCCTCATCTGACATTATATCGATGTCAGGATGAGGAGTGTAGCCGGCTAGAATCGGCCATGTTGCTCCTGGTCTACCTAGTGGACCGAGCCTGGTAATGTTTCTGTGATGTTTTAGGGCGCCTTTAAACCAGAGCTGATGCTCCTGGTATGTTAGTGGAATTTCAATATCCTCGAAAGGAATATATTCCTCTGGTGGATCATCTTCTTTGTAGAAGTGAAACAGTTTTGTTACTGAATTTGATTCAGGAAATATGACCCATGAATAGAATACCTCTGTCTGAAAGGATTCGTGTGCCTCTATCACGAAAACTGCTCTACCTCCTCTTGGTGGTAGGCCATGTTTTATAAGTTTTAGAGTGATGGCTCTTCTTAAGTTTGGATGGATGTCTATAACACCCTCCTCGGTTTCATTTAAACCTGTAAAGTTAAAAGCTGGTACGACTGGGTCAGCCGCAGCTCCACCGTTTCCGGTGTTATTGTCCTCGTTGGTGGACATTTTTGTTTTTTGAAAAATGTAGAACAAGTTTCAAGGAAACAAAAGATAAGGTGCACAATATTTTGGAACACTGTATCCTTCAACGTTGAACAAACCAAACAACTAATATATAGGGTGCTTCCCTATTTAGTTATGTCGGATATTTAACCCTACCCACTCCGGACGTCTTATGGAGTATGTGAGTAGGGGTCTCTGAGAAAAGCACGAATGAGTTACTCAGTATCTAGCGTTAAATTACTGCCTTACCAAACCGTTGGGCGCCATGTAGTGTAGTTCCTATTTCCCTAATAGGCTCTGCGCATTGGAATAATATAACCTATAGGTTTGACATAGGACTAAGGTTGGTATGTCCCTATCGATTATATTACACTTAATTACCTGTGCCAGCTAGCTCAGAGGCCACTAGAAACTCCTTGAGAACAAGAAGGGAGTAGTTTCTGGCAACCGAAAAACATGACAACTTTGTTTCCCTTTAGAAGCGGAACATATCTCAGAATCGTGGAAACAATAGATAACAGTTTCACTCATTCAATCGTGCATGCTTAGTTTCTGCAGAGTTACACAGAAAGGAAAGACGGGCGTTTCAATAAAAAGGGTTTTATTGAACAGTCTTGTTTCTCGTGTAAGAGATATGTGCTGTTATGATCACAAGACAGTATGCAAGATAAATAATGTACAGCGTAAGCAGTAGAAATAAATAATACTGCTCTAGCATTATCTTTTAGCATATATTCACGTACATAAATAACATGAGCTAAAAATGCGAGTACTCATACGATGCGTCTCTAAGCTAGTTCTACCCCAGTGTACCTAACCTAGACTAGGTGTAGGGAAGAGTAGAAGTAGGTGGAGTATTCTCTAGTATGGTAGACTAAGAGTGTGTTGAGTCTAGTATGCCAAGAGTCCCTCTAGGATCTAGTCAGCTCCATACCTTGAGAATGAGAGAGGTGGGAATCTCCTGCCGGATCTTGGAACTCTAACACCCCGCGAAGGGAGTCAGAACACTGGAAGCTGGATTCGTCTGCGTGCAGGAATGACAGCGTCTTCTCAGTGCGTCAGGCCGGGATACGGGCTCCTCTGAAGTCGAGGTCTCCTCTAACTTGCTTGGGCAAGGGAAGGTATATTTATACCTGGTAGGTGTCGAGGAATGTTAGCATTGACGTGAAGTCGGACATAGGAAGACGTCAGGAATGAACCCTTAAGGTATAACGGTTCATACATAATAGATGAGTTCTTGGAGAAATCAATAGTCCTGTGCTAGGGGAACTCCCGAAGCTTAAGGGTCTGGTTTCTAAGAACTCGTTGTGACGTTAGGGTGGACGGATGTCGGTGACCATGCCTGTATTTGGAGTGCACGGTTAATGCCTAAATAAGGACAGGGATTCTATGCCTATATAAGGACAGGGCGAATTGTGCCTATATAAGGACATGATTCAGGAAAACCTATATACGGACCCCTAAAGCGGAATACAACACCATAGCAGACAAGAAGGTCCTATTGGTAAATATCTACACCGCCAACGTCGAGGACCCCGACTTCTTTCAGGACTTATTCGTCCACATGGACAATTTTGAGAATATGACACATTGCCTGCCGGCAGACTTAACTAGTGCGCAACCCGCTGATAAACCTAGGGCAAGAGCAGTGTTCCAGCATATCAATGACCCATACTCTGTTAGATGCCTGGCGCACACACTATCCGCATTCACCTGGATACACGTTTTACTCCTCCCCCCATTCCATTTGGACCCGACTAGACTACTCGTTTCTGTCAGCGAGTGCCCTTCTGTGGGTTTCCAAAAGTGCAGTCCTCCCCTGGACATTATCAGACCATACTGCTGTCCTACTTACATTAAAGATCCCAAACGGCTGCCCTGCTGGATACAGCTGGCTATTTCAGGGAGACGCCCTGCAGGACCCTGTATTTCGTAGTGAGCTATTGGCTGCCATCATTGAATACAGGCACGGTGCCCACGTAGGCCACCCTATGGGAGGCATTTAAGGCATATATCCGCAGAATATGTATTTCTAAGCACACAGGTGTATTGCGAGACATCCGCACCCAATTACAACGCGTCGAGAATGCACTACGAGATCTGGAGCATACAACAGCGGGCAATGGTACGACCCGTCTGCAACAGCGGGCAGACCAATTGGTGGCGTTTAGGGACCTGGCAGACAGGGAGATAGCGTATATGGGCAAGCAAGCTAATGCCCGTCGATACGGGGAGGGAGAACGACCTGGATGGACCCTGGTTCTCCTGCTGCGCCCAGATAGGCAAAAAAGCTATATAGCTGAGCTCCGCTCCGATGCAGGAGATGCCATTATAGGCAGGTAAAATATCCTAAACGAGTTCAAAAGATCTTATCAGAACTTGTATACTGCATGCGTCACAAACAGCCCCTCCAAGATCACCTCGTACCTTGAGGAGATTGCGATGGTATGGCTATCGACTGGACAACAGGAATTTCGCAGCGAGCCCCTGACCCTGGAGGAGGTGATACAAGCTATCATGGCCCTAGACGGGGCCAAGGCACCAGGACTGGATAGGTTGACTGGAGCCTTTTATAAAGCTTTTAAGCAACAGCTGGCCCCAAAACTCCTTGCATTATACGAGGCATTAAATACAGGGGAGCTACCACCTATACTTCCCGAGGCAGTCCTGACGGTACTTCTAAAACCAGGCAAGGACCCCAGTAGCTGTGCCTCCAATCGCCCCCTCTCTTTGCTGAATTTAGATAATAAAATATTAGCAAAGATACTCGCTACTAGAATTGCCTTATTGATGGAACAGATCTCACCAGCTCAATCTGGCTTCGTACCGCAACAGTTGACCTCACTAAACCTTTGCACCATATTCGTGGTGCTTATCAAAGTCTCCTCTACTACACCAGCAGCTGTGGCTCTATTAGACCCTGAGAAGGCATTTGACTCGCTTGAGTGGCCATTTCTACGCACTATCCTATGTAAATTGGGTGTAAACCCCCAATTGCTCGCATTGATTATGCTTTTATACACTAGACCCACGGCCTGCCTGCGGGTGAATGGCACACTTACAGACACCTTTCCCATATTCTGAGGCTCCAGACAGGTGTGCCCATTGTCCCCTCTTTTCATAGCCGCAATGGATCCACTGGTCCGCATCCTACAGGACCGCCAGTCACACCGTGGGCTACAACTAACACATGGTCTTTTATTGCGTTCTCTATACACAGACAATATTCTGCTTTTTATCAGACACCCACAGGACAATCTACCCACAATTATGCAAGAAATAGCAAGTTAGGGAGATCTCTCAGGACTCCGCATCAACTGGGCAAACTCAGAGCTCTTTCCACTGACAGATGCCATTCAAGCATTACCCGCAGACTCCCCCCTTAGATGCGCTGAAGATGACACCAAATACCTTGGCATTCATCTTCATAGAAACAGAGATCAGATCCTACAAAGTAATTATGGCCCGGCTATGACATCTCTCACGACACAATCAGACTGCCACTCTCCATGGTGGGACGAGTGGCCATAATTAAGATGATGGTGCTACCCAGGTTTCTATATTTATTCACAAACATCCCCCTTATGCTGCCGCAGACTTTTTTCCGCACACTACGTAGCACCCTACAGCGCCTTGTGTGTGCGGGAGGCCACCCAAGAGTTCTCTGGGACACTCTTCCTCTCCCTTGCGAACGAGGGGGCTTGGAGTTCAAGATTTCTACTTTTACTATCTAGCCTCCCAATGCCTCTATATATACCGGTGGTAACACCCCGACGCCCGCATTCCGTACATCCGCCCTGAGTGCGCACAACTAGAAGGACTTTCACATTCACAGATTCTGCCCAAGGGTATACTGCTGGAGGTCCAGGATATACAAACGGTCTCTATGACACGCTGGGCACGGCGCAAGATGCAATGGTTGCTAGGTGGGGGTCCTCTCTATTCCAGTGCCCTCCCCCTCCCAGACAACCCATGGCTCCCGCTTACACAAGAAGCACTAGTTAAGTGCACACTCGACCCATACTCCTTGTCTAACATGGGCGACCGGTTTCCCAACGGCCATGTTTTACACTTGACAGATATTACACCAGCACGTGATATTCCTTACATGGACCTCTATTTTCAGAAGACTACAGACAACTCTGCAATCACTTTTGTCCTCCTACCAGCTCCCACCTGACGACTTTCCACCCTTGACAATGGTGGTCACGGCCACAAACGAAAGTCACATGACATCCAGACTCTATCATTCATGTATGACCCTGAAACAAGATACTACCACACAGGTGCGAGGGACGTGGGAAAGGGAGCTGGGGATACCACTTACAGACCAGATATAGAACTACTGCTGTGCACAAATCAAAAGCATTTCTGTTAAACAGAGACACAAGCTATTACACTTCAAATACTTACACCGATATTATCTCTCCCCAGTAGACATTGCCAAACTCAATCACTACAGATCCGATAACTGCCTAAAATGCCACGCCCCCGGAGCGGACTTTGCGCATTTAACTTGGACTTGCCCAGCAGTAGCTTCCTACTGGGTGGCTATATATACACACATATCTGACATGTCTGAACACACTATGACCCCAGACCCCCTAGTGGCCCTGCTGGGCTATACACAAAATGTGCCTCACGCTTCTTGCCACCTGGTTTCTTTGGCTCTGTTGCTGGGCAAAAGGGAGATAGTATTATGCTGGGGTAGTGCCAGACCACCCACTTCTTCAGATTGGCTGGAAAGTATGGGCCACTGCGAGAGCATGGGGGGAGACTATGCCAACCTACAGCCCCCCACATCCCGCCCCAGCGATGTCTGGGCGCCCTTCCGCACATACCTCCACACCCTAACACAAGACTCCGCTGATCAATCCCCGACCCCGGCTCACCCGCTGATGCCCCCCGCCCCCATTTAGTCCGCCTGTGGGTCAGATCTACATCTAATGGTCCGGCTATATTAATACTATGTAGAATGGCTCAAATACCATGTGTTGATAGTAATTCTGCGAAACTCAGTGTTGTGAACGGCTGATACTTTGCAATTGTCCAATGTCCATTTGTTTGCATTTAAAATTCAATAAAGACAATAAAAAAAAATATATATATATATATATCTGACCTTCCTAAACAGGCGTGGGTGAGACGTGCATTTGACTTCTTGGGCCCCTCAGTAATGGACATCATCGGATAGTGGTTATAGATGAGTACTCACATTTCCCCCTAGTGGAAGATTTATCGTCAACCACCCATGACAGACTTATTGAGAGGCTGGATGATATTTTTGCAGCGTGGGGTGTTCCTTACGTTCTTAAATCTGACAAACGGCCCACCCTTCAATAGACCAGAGTTTAAGGACGTTCATTTGAACATTAAGCATCAGAAAAGCACGCCTCTTTGGCCCCAAGCAAATGGTGTGATTGGATGATTTATGGGTTCCTTAACCCCTTCGATGCTCATGACGAACTCAGCTCGTCATGCTGCGCGGTGGGCGTGTGCGCATGACGAGCTGAGCTCGTCACGACCACACCCGCGATCGGAATGTCCAGCACCTGGGCGGAATTCGGATCGCGGCGAAGCGGTTAAAGAGAGTGATTCATCGTGCAGCGCTAGAAAGGATTGATCTCAAGTCAGCTCTGTGTCCAGCCCTCCGTGCTTGCAGATCTACTCCCCATTCTACAACAGGAAAAAGACCTGCCACCTTGCTGTTCAGGTGCGCCCTTGAAACAAAGCTTCCACAATGCACCAGCAGCCGGTCAAACAACCCGAACGAGGTTCGATTCACTGACACTTCTAACAAGAGCAAGATGAAGGCTTATGCCGAAAAGCGACAATGCACTCGAGGAACAAGTTAGTTACCTTCGGTAGCGCATTATCTGGTAGAGACTATCTACCTGTAGATTCCCTACCTTTGAATTTCCCAGACGTCAGGCTGGATCCGGAAACTTTTGCTGAGCAATACCACTTTGCGCGTGACGTCAGGTGGCTCCATTCGGCTCCGCGTAACGTCGTCGGCGTCGGTTATGACATTGCGGTGCCTATATAGGTGCCACCCAGGCGCGCGGACGTCAGTACTTTTCAGAAGCGCAGAGCCACAAAGTAACTGATGTAGTTGTGTGCAAAACTAGGGCCCTGAAAGGAAGAACAACCCTAGTCCTACAGCACAAGTTACTAACTTGTGTAACGATATATCTGTAAGAGACAGTAGTTAGTGATAGATTCCTTACCTTAGAATATCCCCAGGCGTCAGGCTGGATCCGGAAAGTTTTGCGTAGCAGTACCCTTGCGCGTCGGTAGGCGGCGTCGTGCGGCTCCGCGTCCGTCGTCGGCGTCGTGATCGCCGGGATGACGTCGCGGGCAGTACTTAGGCGCCGCCCCTGCGCGCTGACGTCAGTTCTGTACACGACTTTCCGCGCCAGGAACGCAGAGCCATGCAAGAAGCTGACACAGGTGTCTGAAAAATACTAGGGCCCTGAAAGGGATGTCCTTAACCCTAGAAATCAGTTCGCAGAACGGGGAGGATGGGTGGGGCGGTAGGAATCTATCACTAACTACTGTCTCTTACAGATATATCGTTACACAAGTTAGTAACTTGTGCATCTGAAAGAGACACGTTAGTGATAGATTCCTTACCTTAGAATAGATACCCCAGCAATACCAACCCCGGTGGTGGGTCTGCGAACAAAGATCAGACAAGGAAGTCCTGGAGGACAGAACGGCCAAAGAAGCCGTCCCTCCGGACCTGACTGTCAAGGCAGTAATGCTTAGTAAACGTGTGCAGCGAGGCCCACGTAGCTGCCTGACAGATAACCGGCAGCGGAACACCGCGGCCCAAGGCCGTGGTAGCAGCCGTTGCCCTGGTGGAATGGGCACGCAGCCCAACAGGAGGCTCCTTCTTAGCCAAAGAATAGCAGGTCTTGATGCACAAGGTAACCCAGCGGGAGATGGTCCTCTTGTGCACCGCCCGACCTTTTTGGCGCCCACGTAGCCAACAAAGAGCTGGTCATCCACCCGGAAGTGTTTCGTGCGGTCGATATAGAAGGAGAGCGCACGTTTTGGGTCCAGACGGTGGAGCCTCTCTTCCTCTCTGGAAGGATGCGGAGGCGGAAAGAAGGTGGGCAAAGTGATGGTCTGCCCAATGTGGAAAGCAGTAACCACCTTTGGCAAGAAGGACGGACGCGTCCGAAGAACAACCTTGTCTGGATGAACAGACAGAAAGGGAGGTTTGCAAGAAAGAGCCTGGAGCTCACTCACCCGCCGAGCGGAGGTGATGGCCACCAGAAAGGCTGCCTTTAGAGTCAGAAGACGAAGAGGACAGTTATGCAGAGGCTCAAAGGGAGCGCACATTAAAAAGGTAAGAACCAAGTTCAAGTCCCACTGAGGCATTACAAACGGAACAGGAGGGAAGAGGTGAGTAATGCCTTTTAAGAACCTGTTAACAACAGGGGACTTGAAAAGGGAGGGCTGATCAGGGAGCCTGAGGAAGGCCGAGATGGCACAAAGATAACCCTTGATGGTACCCAGGGCAGAACCCTGTTGGGCCAGAGAGAGAAGGAACAGAAGGACCTCAGAAAGAGGGGCAGAAAGGGGATCCACAGCCTTTGCTGTGCACCATGCCACAAATTTGTTCCACCTGCAGGCGTATACCACCTTAGTGGAGGGACGCCTGGCTGCCAGAATCACATCACAAACTTCGGGAGGCAAGTCGAAAGGAATCAACTGCCGCCGCTCAATCTCCACGCAAGCAGGTGTAGACTGGACAGGTTCGGGTGGAGGACCGTCCCCTGCTGCTGCGACAGAAGATCCTCCCGAAGAGGCAGACGGATCGGGGGATCTATGCTCATATTGAGTAGCTCGGGATACCAAACTCTTCGAGCCCAGTCCGGAGCCACAAGAATGACTTGGGCCCGGTCGTGCCGAATCTTCTTCAACACTCTGGGTAGAAGTGGTATAGGCGGAAAGGCGTACAACAGACCGCAACTCCACTCGCGACGAAAAGCGTCGCCGAGCGAGTGCCGCCTTGGAAATTCCAACGCGCAGAACTGATGACATTGCGCGTTCTCTTCGGTGGCGAATAGATCTAACCAAGGCTCTCCCCACTGTAGAAAGAGTCCTTGCGCCACTTCCGAGTGAAGACGCCATTCGTGATCCATCATGCACCTGCGGCTGAGTTCGTCCGCCCTGGCGTTCAGAGAACCTGCCAGGTGTTGAACCATCAGGAACATGCCCTGATGTTCCAGCCATGTCCAGAGGCGCAGAGCCTCCTGACAAAGGGTCCAAGACCCCACCCCGCCCTGTTTGTTGCAGTACCACATGGCGGTGGTGTTGTCTGTGAACACCTGCACTACCTTCCCTTTGACAGAGGGAAGGAATGCCTTGAGTGCAAGCCGGATCGCCCGGAGCTCCAGAAGGTTGATATGGAGCCGGGACTCCGCCGGAGACCAGAGGCCTCTGATCTCCGCCTCTCCCATGTGACCGCCCCATCCCAGAAGGGACGCGTCCGTCACAACTGTATGCTCTGGCTGGGGAAGGGAGAGGGATCTGCCCATGACCCATTGCCGGTTCGAGAGCCACCACTGCAACTGTTTTGCAGTCCCCTCCGAGATCTGGACGTGATCGGACAGGTTGCCCTGGTGCTGCGCCCACTGGAACTTCAGGTCCCACTGCAGAGCCCGCATATGCCATCTGGCATGATTGACCAGCAGGATGCAGGAGGCCATGAGGCCCAGCAGCCTCAGGGTCATCCTTACCGAAACCCAGGATAAAGGCCGAAAGATCGGAATCATAGCCTGAATATCCCGGACTCGCCGTTCGGGAGGATAGGCCCGAAACTGCGTCGTGTCCAGAACTGCTCCGATGAAAAGGAGCTGTGGAGAAGGAATCAGATGCGACTTCGGCACATTGATGGAGAACCCCAGCGAGTGCAGGAGTTCGGCCGTAGTCTGGAGGTGGGAGACGACTGCCTGGGACGAGCCCGCCTTCAGCAGCCAGTCGTCGAGGTAGGGGAAGACTGAAACCCCTGCCCGGCGCAGATGAGCTGCGACCACCGCCATCACTTTCGTGAACACCCGAGGGGCACTGGTAAGGCCAAAGGGGAGCACGGTGAACTGAAAATGCTCGGGGCCTACCGTGAACCGAAGGTAACGCCGGTGGGCCGGCAGGACGGGGATGTGGAAATACGCGTCCTGCAAGTCCAACGCTACCAACCAGTCTCCAGGGTCGAGGGCAGTCAAGACCTGAGCTAGGGTGAGCATCTTGAACTTCTCCTTCCGGAGGAAGCGATTGACGTTCCGGAGGTCCAAGATAGGACGCATGTCCTCCTTGTCCTTTTGGGCACCAGAAAGTAGTGGGAGTAGCAACCACGCCCTACTTCTGGGGTCGGAACATGCTCGATGGCCCTCTTGGTCAAGAGGGCCGTGACTTCCTTCTGTAGAAGCACCAAGTGATCCCCTGACATGCGGTGGAATTGAGGTGGCATGGCTGGGGGTGGTCTCGAAGGGGAGGGAGTAGCCCCTTCGGACAATGTCCAAGACCCACCTGTCCGAGGTGATGGTGCGCCAGTGGGGAAGGTGATGGCGGACCCTGCCCCTACTGGCGTGCCGTGCACCTGAAAGGAGGGACTAGGAGGGCTTGGAGGCCGCGGACGGGTTGGAGGTGGTGGCCTGACCCGCACGCTGGTTGCCCGATCCGCCACGGCGGAATCCACGTCCTCGGCCACGCGAAGACGCCTGCTGCGCGGGCCGGTGGCTGGGCTGCTGACGTGAAGGGCGCCCCTACCGTGGCCACGATAGGGGCGAAAAGCAGAAGGCAGCGGAGGGCGTGTAGCAGAAAGGCCCAGGGACTTGGCAGTAGCCCGTGAGTCCTTAAAGCGCTCCAACGCATGGTCTGCTTTGGACCCAAAAAGACCGACTCCATCAAAGGGCATGTCCATGAGAGTATTCTGGACATCCCCTGAAAAACCAGTGGTTCTCAGCCAGGCGTGGCGTCGGAGCGCCACCGTCGTTGCAATCGACCTGCCCAGCGAGTCGGCGGTGTCAAGGCCACAACGGATAGTGTATTTGGCCGCATCCCTTCCTTCCGCAATGGCGCGGGAAAGCAGTGCCTGGACCTCCTCAGGGCACTGGGGCAAAACATCCGCCACCGAATCCCACAGGGAGTGGGTATATCGGCCCAAAAGACAAGCGGTGTTAACGGACCGCAAGCCAGCACTGGAGGAAGAAAAACCTTTCTTCCCAAACTGATCCAGGCGTTTGGATTCCCTATCCGGAGGAGCGGTAGGGAAGGCGGTTTGGGAAGCGGAGGCTTGGACAACCAAGCTCTCAGGAGTGGGGTGGACAGAAAGAAACAGGGGGTCGCCCGGAGCGGGGCGATGGCGTCGTGACACGTTCCGATCCACAGGAGCCCCTGTGTTGGGCTTGGACCAGGCGCCCAAAAGAACGTCCGTGAGGGCGTCGTTAAACGGCAGCACAGTCTCCGCAGAGGAGGCTGCCGGCTGAAGCACCTCTGTCAAGATGTTAGGCTTGACCGTCAAAGTAGGGAGCTGGAGACGTAAGGCCCCAGCAGCCCTACGCAACACCGTACCAAAGTGGCCCCCTCCTCCGTAGCCACGGGAGGAGACAGCATGCCAGTGTCAGGAGAAGTATCCAGACCACTGGCCTCCCCTAGACTCTCTGTCCAGTCCTCATCATACTGACAGTTGCGTGTCAGAGGGTCATCAGACCCCTCCCAGTCCTCCTGGTCCTCCTCTGGTTCAAAATAAGGAGGAGGAGGGACATTTGGGACCCAAGGTCCCATCGGCGCCGGCGTCGAGCGACGTCGCTCCGGGTCCATGTCCGGAGCCGGAAGGAACTGGGAGCGACGCCGCCCGGAGCCCAGGGCGGCGTCGAGAACGGCACCGGAGACATCGGCGCCGGCGGAGGTGTCGTGAGGTCGACCGGCGTCGATGGGGGTTGTGGAGCCGGGATCGAGGCCGGGGCCGAAGCCGGAGCCGGGATCGAGGCTGGAGGCCCGGGCGACGCCGGGGCCGGAGCCGCCGGCGGCGCCGGAGCAACCCCATCAGGGCCCGCGGGCCCGAAGGCGCACCGGAGGGGCCTGAAGGCCCGAAGAGGCGGGCCATGGCCGACAGGAACTCCTGTACCTTGGCCGGATCCGCCCCGAACCCGGGAAGGGCGGGTATGACGGGGGCGACTCCACAGGCAAGTCCGGGGCCGCGGGGGCGGGGACGGTGCCGGGAGGGGCCTCAGCCGAGTCGCGAGACCGGCGAGGCGAAGTCCGAGAGCGACGATGCTTCTTGGACTTCTTGTGCCTGGACTTACCGGACGAAGAAGACTTCGACGCCGACGACCGGTGTGCACTCCGCGAGCGACCCCTGGACCTCTCACGCGACCGGGGCTTCCGCGGAGCCGAATGCCGGGCCTCGAGGAGCTTTCGAGACCGCTCTCGCAAAGCTTTCGGGTTGAGGGCCTGGCATTCGGGACAAGACTCGGTGTCGTGGCCTCGGCCGAGGCAGAAGAGACACTCCCAATGCGGGTCGGTGACGGACATCATCCGCGCACAGGCGCCGCATCGCTTGAAGCCGGGCATCCCTACGACACCTTAAAGATGGAAAAAACAGTGAAAAAATCACCAAAAAGTATGGTCAAAAATTGACCAGGGCACTGCTCTTCCCGGATCTGCGCTTACTGGCGCGGAAAAAGAAGAACTGACGTCAGCGCGCAGGGGCGGCGCCTAAGTACTGCCCGCGACGTCATCCCGGCGATCACGACGCCGACGACGGACGCGGAGCCGCACGACGCCGCCTACCGACGCGCAAGGGTACTGCTACGCAAAACTTTCCGGATCCAGCCTGACGCCTGGGGATATTCTAAGGTAAGGAATCTATCACTAACGTGTCTCTTTCAGATATATCAGTACGCAAAGCGGGGAGGCTTGGGTGGGGCTGTAAGGAATCTGCAGCTAGATAGAGTCTCTACCAGATAATGCGTTACCAAAGGTAAGTAACTTGTTAATCTGATAGAGACTTCTTGCTGCAGATTCCTTACCTTTGAATCAGATACCCGAGCCAAACCAACCCGGCGGTGGGTTGCAGATTCACATCCTATACTAAAAAGTCTTGCAGGACCGAACGTGCAAAATGTCCATCCCTGTGCACCTGACCATCCAGGCAGTAATGTTTTGCAAACGTGTGCAAAGATGCCCACATTGCTGCCTGACAGATGTCTTGTTCTGGGACACCCCGAGCCAAGGCAGTAGTCAGAGCCTTTCCCCTGGTGGAATGGGCCCTTAATCCCTCAGCGGGCTGCTTCTTTTACAAGGTATAACAGATCTTGATGCAGACAACGACCCAACGAGAGATGGTCCTTTTCCGCACTGCCCTTCCCTTCTTCGCTCCCACGTACCCTACAAATAGTTGGTCACCCACCCGGAACTCTTTTGTGCTGTCAAGGTAGAACGACAACGCTCTTTTTGGGTCCAGCCGGTGGAGACATTCCTCTTCCTTAGAGGGATGCCGGGGAGCAAAAAAGGTGGGCAAAGTGATGGACTGACCCAGATGGAATGGGGTCACAACCTTTGGCAAGAAGGATGCCCTGGTGCGAAGCACCACCTTGTCCAGAAAGGACATAAGATAAGGAGGTGGGCAGATAACGCCTGCAACTCACTCACTCTCCGGGCAGATGTAATTGCCACTAAGAAAGCTGTTTTGATGGTCAACAGCCGGAGGGGACAACTGTGCAAAGGCTCAAAGGGAGCACACATCAAATAGGTAAGGACCAAATTAAGGTCCCACTTAAGGCCCTTTTAGAAATCTATTTATAATAGGAGACTTAAAGAGAGAAGGCTGGTCTGGTAGCTGCAAAAAAGCAAAGGTTAGACTGAATAAAAGGACAGTGGAAAGAGAAGCAGAAAGTGGGTCAATGGACCTTTCTGTACAGAATAATAAAAAATTCTGCCAACGGCGGCGTATACCGTCTTAGTGGAGGGCCGCCTGGCCACCAGAAAAACGTTACAGACTTCGGGGGGAAGGTCAAAAGCTATCAACTGTCTCCGCTCAATCTCCACGCATGGAGGCGCAGAGTTGACAGTTTCGGGTGGAGAACCCTCCCCAGCTGCTGCGACAGAAGATCCTCCCAAAGGGGCAGCCTGATCGGAGGAACGATACTCATGCTCAGAAGCTCTGGATACCAGACTTTCCTTGCCCAGTCCGGAGCCACAAGAATGACTTAAGCCCAGTTGCTCCTGATCTTCTTCAGAACCCTGGGCAGGAGTGGTATGGGCGGAAAGGCGTACAACAGGCCTGAGCTCCACTTCCGACAAAAAGCGCCACCGAGCGATATCCGCCTTGGAAACTCCAGCGCGCAGTACCGCTGACACTGCGCATTCTCTTTGGAGGCGAACAAATCTAACCATGGTTCTCCCCACTGCTGAAAGAGACCTTGCGCCACCTACGAGTGGAGACGCCATTCGTGATCCGCTAGGCATCGACAGCGGAGTTCGTCCGCACTGGCGTTCAGAGAACCAGCCAGGTGTTGAACCACCAGGGTTATGCCCTGCTGTTCCAGCCATGTCCAGAGACGGAGAGCCTCCCACCCTGTTTGTTGCAGTACCACATGGCGGTGGTGTTGTCTGTGAACACCAGCATTAACTTCCCCTTGACAGAGGGAAGAAATGTTTTCAATGCCTCGACTCCGCCGGAGACCAATGTCCCCTGATCTCCACCTCTCCCAGGTGGCCGTCCCATCCGAGAAGTCACGCATCTGTCACGACTGTGAGATCTGGTTGTGGAAGGGAGAGGGGTCTGCCGTTGACCCAATCGCGGTTCGTTAACCACCACTGCAGATGTTTTGCAGTTTGTTCTGAGATCTGAACAACGTCTGAGATTTCCCTGATGCTGTGCCCAATGGAACTTCAAGTCCCACTGCAGAGCCAGCATACACCACCTGGCGTGTCTTACCAACAGGATGCAGGAGGCCATGAGGCCCAACAGCCTCAGAGTCAGTCTCACTGAAATCCAGGACAGAGGATGAAATATCGGAATCATAGCCTGAATATCCCAGACTTGCTGCTCGGGACGATAGGCCCAAAACTGCACAATGTCCAGAACGGCTCCGATGAAAGGAAGCGTCTGAGCAGGAGTCATGTGTGACTTCGGCACATTTATAGAGGACCCCAGCGAATGCAGGAGGTTCGCCATAGTCTGAAGGTGGGAGACGACTGTCTGGGGCGAGAACGCCTTCAACATCCAGTCGTCGAGGTAGGGGAAGACTGATACCCCTAACCTGCGCAGATGAGCTGCAACCACCGCAATCACCTTGGTGAACACCCGTGGGGCACTGGTAAGGCCGAAGAGGAGCACAGTAAACTGAAAGTGCTCGTGGCCTACCTTGAACAGCAGGCAACGCTTGTGGCCCGGCCGGATGGGAATGTGAAAATACGCATCATGCAGGCCCAACGCTACCATCTAGTCTTCTTGGTCTAGGGCTGACAAAACCTGAGCCTGAACCGGAGGAAGAGACCGACGGTCCGAAGATCCAAAATGGGTTGTAACCCCTTGTTCTTCTTCGGAATCAGAAAGTAGCGGGAATAACAGCCACTGTCTACTTCTAAAACTTGGACCCTTTCTATAGCTCCCTTGGCTATAGAAAGACCGCTGTAACTTCCTCTTGGAGCAACTTTAAATGATCCTCCATCAGCAGTTCCTGCTTTGGCAGAATAGGAGGAGGAAAAGAAAGAAAAGGTAGAGAATAGCCCTCCTTGATGATCTGCAAGACCCACTTGTCTGATGTTATGGATCTCCAGTGATGGAGAGGATGACGAATTCTCCCACCAACTGGAGTAGTGAGGTCCTGCAGAATCAGCCTAGGAGTGCTTGGAGGCTGAGGCTGCGGCTGCTGGGGGCAGTGTGGTCGACAACTTCTGGCCTCTTTTCCCGGATCGGAATGCACTGCATCCATGTCCTAGCATGGCTTGGGCAGTCTGTGCGGGACGGTGGCTGGGATAGGGCTGACGCGGCTGGAAACCCCTTCTGTTGCCATGAAAGAGGCAAAAGGAGGAGTGGCCACGGGGGTGGAGGCGAGGCCCAAGGATCTGGCCTTAGCTCGAGAGTCCTTGAATCTGACCTGGGCCGAGTCTGCTTTTCCCCCAAAAAGACGGGTTCCATCAAAGGGCATGTCCATCAGATTGGCTTGGACATCGCACGAGAAGCCAGTTGTTCAAAGCCAGGCGTGGCGCCTCAAGGCCACCGTCATTGAAATCGATCTGCCCAGCGAATCGGTCGTATCTAGGCCACACCGCATGGTGACTTTTGCTGCATCTCTCCCAACCATGAGAGCTTTGGACAGCACAGCCCGGGCCTCCTCCGGGACTTGTGTCAGCACTTGCGCAACCATCTCCCAAAGGTAATGGGAGAAACAGCCCAACAAGCATGCGTTATTTACCGACCGCAATGCCAGGCTGGAGGAAGAAAACAACTTCTTTCCGAATGAGTCCAGTCTCTTGGATACCCTATCCGGAGGGGCGGAAGGGAACGCGCCCTAGAACATAGAGGCCTGCACCACCAAACTTTCTGGGGTGGGGTGTTGGCTGAGGAACTTTGGGTCACCCGGAGCTGGGCGATGGCGGCGTGCAATCGTCCTATTCACAGGAGCCCCTGTGCTAGGTTTGGACCATGTACCTAGAAGGACGTCCGTAAGTGCCTCATTAAAGGTCAAAAGGGGTTCCGAAGTGGAAGCCCC
Source organism: Calotriton arnoldi (assembly GCA_963921515.1). Lineage (NCBI taxonomy): Eukaryota > Metazoa > Chordata > Amphibia > Caudata > Salamandridae > Calotriton > Calotriton arnoldi. The sequence goes on along the minus strand of CAWUFW010000074.1, from coordinate 4,721,587 downwards.
AGGTTGAAGCACCTCAGTCAGGAGATTAGTCCTAGCCTACACTGAGGGCAGCTCTAGTCCAAGGACCTCAGCTGCCCTCTTTACCACCATGGCCTAGGATGCCCCTCCTCCGTAGCCACTGTTAGCGGAGAGAGAATGCCAGTATCTGGGGAAGTATCCAGTCCACTGGCCTCTCAAAGTTCCCCATACAAGTATAAATTTTCCTCAGAGACATCCTGGTTTTCAAGAGGGTCCCCAGACCCCTCCCAGTCCTCTCCTGAGCCTAGTACATCTTCAAAGTGCTCAGGCGACAATATAGAACCTCTGGCTTTCATCGACGTCGGAATTGGCATCGAGCGACGTCGTTCCGGCTCCGTGTCGTCGGGGATGAGGATGGGGCTAGCGCCTCTGATGGGCATCGATGATGTCACAGGCACCAACTTCCGAGCCGACGCCGGGGGAGATCGGATCTCTAAGGCCCCACCGGCGCCGTGGCTGTAGCCGACGGCGTCAAACCCGATGGGGCCCCTTCCGACCCCACGGGGCCCAAAGGCTCACCAGCAGAGTCGTTCCACTCAAAAACGCAGCACATGGCCTCGTAAAACTCTTTTATTAGAGCGTCGGTGCTCCTTACCTCTCTCGATGACGGACGCCAGTTGAGGCGAAGATGAAGTCTGCTTGGACTTCTTCTTATGCCTCTTCCCCGAGTGTCCAGAGGACCTCGAGTGGAAGGAAGAGGACCTAGGGCTCTGGGAGCGGTCCCGCAACCTCCTCTTCTTCGATCGGGACCGGGACCCCGGCAGAGTCTCGCTGGACAGTGTCGACTGCCGGGCCGCGAGAAGCTTTATCGCCCGCTCCCTCAAGGTCTTCGGAGCCGTGACCTGGCAGTCCGAGCACGTCTTTGAGTCGTGGTCGCACTCGAGACACCAGAGACAGATGCGATAGGGACGGTGACCGACATCATGCAGGAACAGGCCCAGCACAGCTTGAAACCGGTCTTCCTCGAAGACATCCCTCGCACACGGAGTTGGAAAAAATCCTAGAATTCAACAAGAGTCGAGAAAAAGCCTGCCAAAAAACAGCAGAGGGGTAGCTCTTCCCGAATCGGTGCTTAACTGGTGCGGAAAGAAAAGAACTGACGTCCACGCGCCTGGGTGGCGCTTATATAAGCACTGCGACGTCATAACCGATGCTAACGACGCCGACAACGTCATGTGGAGCCGAATGGAGCCACCCGAGTACGTCCAAGGGGTATTGCTCGGCAAAATTTCCCGAATCCAGCCTGACGTCTGGGAAATTCAAAGGTAAGGCATCTGCAGCTAAAGGTCTCTATCAGATACACGTTTTTTTAAAAAGGAGACCGGGTCCTTGTCACGCACAAACGGACCCGTAAAACTGATTCTCTGTTTGACGCTGAGCCACTAAAAGTTGTGGCCAGTAAAGGACATATGGTGACAATTCAGCAACCTGGAACGACCATAAACAGAGACTCGACGCTCTTTAAGCATCTTCCTCGATGTTCATCAATACCAGACCACACGAGTGAAGCAGTTCCACCTGAGTGCCCAAGTCAAGCATTTGGTTTGTCATCTGAGATGTCATACAACTTGATCTGGAAGACTGGTGCGAGCACCTCAACGACTCTTGAGGAGATCTAATGTATATATGTTGTCTGTACTTTTTATTTAACAAAGGGAGAGATGTTGTGTTGTGTGCTTATGTGCACAAGGTCTCTAGTGGTCCTCAGCGGACTCCTTACAAGCATTACATTATCAATTGGGGGGGTATCTGGGTGTGGTCAATAAAGTTAGTGATGCAGTATGTTCAGGTTTTTTTCCTGGAGTTTTATATAGCGCAGACTTGACCCGAAGGTATCAGGTATCAGAGCGCTATACATGATAACCAGTTACGTTACACAAGGACACATTCATTTTTGTTAGGCAAGGGGAGATTAAGTGATTTGCCCAGAATCACAGGATGCTGAGCATCATTGCAGATACTCGAACCCGGTTCCCCAGATTTGAGATTGACCGCCCTAGACCGCTAGGCTACATCCTCCCCAGTGCATGCAGTTGAATAAAGATGTGCAAACCAGAGCTCCGTGTGTCGTGGTCCTCTGCATGCTCCTGGGCTGGGGAGGACGCTACACTGACCGTAGGATTTTCCACAAAATTTTGGTCCCCGGCACCTACTTCTTTACAAATTAAGCACTGGTTGCTGATAGATGTGGGTATAGTAGTGCCTGCGGGTTGGTGCTATCCTTGCCTCGGTCACTGGCTTTAGATTGCTATCCGGGTGACAGTAGTTTGGTAGAAGGAAGCTTACTCCAGCTGCAAAGGGTTAACTCTAACCATTGGTGCGATGCACAAGTGCTTGGGCTGCATCTTCAAATGACAATGCCTTCATAGGTAAGGCAACTTCTCTCGTCAAGATATGTTCATATAAGGTAAAAAAAAAAAACACCAATAAAAAACAGATTATTCTTCTGAATGATCATAAGTAAATCGAGGAAATGCTGGGAAGCACATATTTTGGCTAAAAATTGCAGAAAACAAAGAGAAATAACAACATGAAACAGCATTTTGTTAAGTACGTCAGCATTGAAATACCTTGGAGCGGGTTCTTCAGTCATCAAGGCCTCAGAAAGTGTATCTCCGGTGTCTGCATCGCTATAGACCTGGGGTTTACCAAATTCTGTGAGAGTGCTTCTGCTCAGGCTTGTCCCCATGGAAAATCGGTCATATAATAGTGCCTGATTATTTGGAGCCTCTTCTTCTGGTTCCCAAATATTCACCTCGATGGGCCCAATGTTCCTTACTACACGTTTCAAGGTTTTAATTCTCACTTTGTGAATATTATGCATTACAACAGACATCATTTCCTCTCCTTTAGGGCCTAAATGAAAGAAAATCAATGCTGTTAATCTATCTTTGGCAGCACTGTAGCTGCATCATGTTTAGGTTTTCATTATTTGGTATCTCTTTTGCACTTGAAATGTAAAGCTTACAAATAGGTACTGTCTTGTTCACTATATTTATTATTATTATATATGTAGATGCGCAGAGTGTACAATATGTGCTATTGAGTCACTTTTATTCGCACTGGCATGGTATGAATATAATTAGAATGAGACCCAGTAACAAGTTATTTCGAGTAACTGTACCAATAAACGCACACATTTATTTCTACAGTGCAAAGGTCAAATTCGAGTTTATTACCACAGTACAGCAGGACTGACTCGCTAAAAACCTTTTACTGCCTCACAGATTGCATTTAACCATTACTTTACACCGGGAAACAACTCTCCTAATAGTCAGGAGTTCTCTTCAGCGTCATATTAGCTTACAGCTGTTCAACGTTTGCATCCTGGTCTTTAAGACAAATACAGAATTAAAAGCCACCATGAAATAAACTCGGGGGCGAAGCTCTGTCAATGATATGAGGTGGGAGTGGGACTGAGGCTTCCCAACAAGCAACATATCTTCCCCACCTAAACGACAGTGGCCGGGGCTGGTCATGGCTTGGGGTAGGACTTAGCTACGGGAATTAGCATGAAGTTTGGAAAAGTAAGGAATGTATTTAGTAGCATTAATAAAGACATAGCAACATAACCGGTTAATAATAACTAAATGCTAGACAATTGTATAATCCAAGCCCTCTACACTGTGCCACGTTTACCAAAGTGCAATGCTGCATTCGGATGGCAACACTAGCATGTATACATACAAGGCACTGTGCCACTTCGGTACTATGTTGTGTGGTTGGGGGTGATTGAATGTTGCATTTCTTTTTAACTACTTTAAAAAGGATCTTATTTTTTTTTAAATGGCAGATCACAGGTCATATAATTGTGTAGGGTATTTTGGGAATCCAGAAGTGAAATTAACACTTTTTCTGCACTAATGAAAAAGTTACTTTCCTTTGGTAATGATCCTCTTTCTACCAGCCAATTCCTCACCGCTGAATGCTCCCAGGTTAAGACTGGATCTGGAAAACTACAGTAATAGCTCTCTGACGCCCGCAGATGTCTGCTACAGCTACACCTCTAGTCAGAACTGATCAGGAAGACGTGCCCTGGCAGAATGAGCTCCTACAGGTCTTTTTTTTTTTAGCTAAGGCATAATAGCAACATTTGCCGAGAAGGGTGTCCCGGCGCTGAAGTACAGCAGGTAAGAAAACTTAATTGCTTAGTTAGTGCACATTAAACACACAGGCTTTTAAGTGTCACAAAAATAGGTCTGATTTAAAGCAGAGGGAGTTTTGTCCCGAGTCTTTGCCGAGAGGTAGGAGAATGAGCAGCCTTCTCCTTTTGGCTAGCCTGAGCCCGCAGTACCTTAAATAGATGAGTATCCGATGATCTCAATGTCCTACAAAGCCAGTGATCTATGAGCCTATTGTTTAGATATTTGGGCCCAGTATCATGGATTGCTCTATTAGCCAGAACCAATGATTCAAAGAGAGTTTGCTTTTGAATGGGCAGCCAATAAAGTTGTTTAAGATGTTTAGATATTGTCTGATGTCCAGATACTCAAAGTTTAAATGAGGCGCCGCATTCTGAACGATCTGAAGACAGTCAATCAGATAGTCAGGGAGACCTAAATAAAGAAAAAGAATATTAGCATAGTCGAGCCTGGCTGTGATCAATCCATGGCCTATGAATTATCTGCGAGTCTCAAAAGGTAAGAAGTCCAGTGTCTTTCTTAGAGAGCACAGGAGAGAGAAACAAGTTCCAACAACTGATACAATCTGGGCACGAAGGGACAAATATTTATCAAATTTAACCCTCAGATTTTTTTCCAAGTCCGCAGGTCACGGTTTATTGGACCAAATGACAAGGGCATTCCCGAAGAGCAGAATTTCTGTTTTGTCTGAATTGCACTTCAGAGAGGTCCGGTTTCATCCAGTCGACTACACTAATTAAACACATTTTAAAGGTTTCTTATGTGGAGACAGAGTTCTTTCCAATAGAAAACAATCAGCGGTGTGTCATCTGCAGAAGAGACGACAGTGATACCAAAAGATTGAATTAAAGCAGCTAATAAGATTGTATACACATTAAATATTTTTGGACTAGGGAAGATCCTTGAGAAACCCCGTACTTGAGACTTTCTTCCAGAGGAAAAGGTAGAGAGAGAGACAGGTTGTCCTCTTTCACTGAGGAAAGATTTAGCCACCTCAGAGCCCATGCACAAATTCCTATATCTGGCAGTCATTGAAGAAGAGTGGTATATGAAACAGCATCGAACACCGCAGATAGATCCAAAAGAATCCGGGTGATGCTTTGACATTGATCTAAAGTGATCTTAACAAATGTTGATACTTCATTCCAGCAGTGTAGTTTCTGTACAATGTCCAGGACTAAAATTAAACTGGGACGGATGTAGGAGATCAAGTTGTTCAAGATACTCCGAAAGTTTTTTGTTGATCAGTTTCTCCAACATTTTAGATGCCACGCTGAAGGGAAACGGGCCTAAAATTAGAAGGAATTGTCAAATCCACAGAGGCCTATTTCACCTGCTTCCTGGTGTAAGGGACAGTGGCAGTGTCAAGAGAGGTACTGAATATAGCATAAATAACAGGGTTAATTATGTCTAGAGCCTTCAATAGCACGCAGTGTTACTTGGAGACCCGGATTTACAGCTAAGAATAGCCTGTTCTGATTCCTCTGAAGTGATCGGTCTAAAAACTCAGAGAGTACAGTCACTCTTTGAAATGGAGACTTTCAACAGTTCCTACTTCATAGGATAATTTTTAGGGACAGTGAATTCTGAATTATTTTTTTCTCAAAAGCAAGCAGTGATATTTTTAAAAAGTTCTAACGAAAGAGAAATTTCTAGGCTAGAATTCTTGGGCAATAGAAAAGAACTGACAATTTGGAATATTTCACTGGGAGTATTCTTGGCTGAATTAATTTTCTGGCAAAAAGTCTGCTTGAGCGGACTTAATTAATTTACAGCAGGACTTTAGAGCTGCTTAATAAGCCTCTTTGTCTGCCAAAGCATATTCTCTTCTCCATTTTCTTTCTCCATTTTTATATTTCTTTTTTGTTTGTTGTCACAAGAGCAAGCGCAAACCAGAGGGCTGAGGGAGACAGTCTAGGCAATCATGAGTTTTTAAAGGGGCTAAATGGTCCATAGGAGTATTTAACTATTGATTGACTTATTCGTGTCTTTCCCCAGAGAATCTGTAAATGGGGGTTTGGTGTCTGTGAAGGTCTCAGTTAAGTCATGTTCCTCGATCTTTCTCCATGGAAGACTTTTTTTGTTTTGACTCAACCCTAGCATTAGCTAATTTCTTAACATCATTAAAACTATGCGGAATAAGCGAGTAATCTGATCAGACCAATAACAGTGGGGACACAACAGTAACAGATTGCAAATATTAAAAAATAAAATCAATTATATGACCGGCTAACTGAGATGGGGAAGAAATTAACTGTGTTAGGATTAAAAAGGAGAGTGTATCCAGTAAGACCTGAGCTAAGTTGTTGCTGCTATCCTCAATAGGTTGAAGTCTTCTAACACAGAAAAATCTGAATATTGCGCAGAAAAGGTGCTAACAATAAGCCGTCCAAAACACTAAAGTCCGGACTATTGTTACTCGGAACAGGGGGCATTATACGCCTTTTCTAGCTCACCATTGCGCGGTAAGGGGCCATGTAGATTTAAGGCCCGACAGAGATAAAATACGTGCAACTTGAGGATTGGTTGTTTATGACCACATGAAGAAAGTGTGAGAGGTGACTTTAAAAAGAGAACACAAAGCGAATGGATGGCTAAGCCGGATTTATATGAATTGAAACTATAGGGAAAACCTGCGAGTATTTGAACAAGGCACTTTGCGAAGGAACTAATGCGTACTTTGTCCTGTGTGTTTGGATCACATTGGCTTGGAATATTGCCCTGAAGAAGTCCCGTGTGAATTGGGACGAAACGTGTAAGCTGTTTTTCTTATTGTAACGTCCTGTTTCGTCTAGCTACTTGAAGACGTTTGAATAAAAGCAGAAAGGAAATAACAAGGATGTGAAAGTTTTTATTTCAAATAGAATATATTTGTCTTGCTGTCTCACATATAAGACAAATGTCTGTAAAGGTTGTAGAATACATGCCTGAGCATTATGTAATCCTATGAAATTGGATTTTTATACTTCAGAGTACTGTGCTCCTCTACCTGTGTAGTTGTATATATTGTCTAATTCAGGTTTTATAACGGTTGACCTGAAGAGTGAGCACTGTTTAGACGTTGAAGACTAACAGTGTGCAGGCGAGTCTTGGGCCACAACCGTTTTGTTGTACTTGAGTTGAGAAAAAAGCCCCCCCCCCCCCGCCTTTGCCTTCTAATCGGCTCTGATGCATTATTGGAGTACCCTTGAGATACAGCTAAGGTGTGATGCTGGATTCAAGGATTTATTAATCCATGTTTCAGTTAGAAACATTAAAGAACAAGTTAATGTTCTTTAATGTGAAAAGTTCTACCAGATAAGGCATTACCTATGGTAATGCCTTATCTGGTAGAGACTATCTAGCCGCAGATTCCTTACCTTAGAATATTCCCCAGGAGTCAGACAGGATCTGGAATTTTGTTGTGAGCAGTACCCCTGCGTGCCAGTAGGTGGCGTTGTTCGGCTCTGCATGGCGTAGTCCGCGCTGGAAGTGGCATGCGCACTGCCTATATAGGTGCCATCCCAGCATTTCTTTTTGTGACTTTCTACGCCAGAAGCGCAGAGCCACGAAGAACACTGAGCCCTAGTGCGTCAAACTAGGGCCCTTGAAAGGGGGAATCCCTTTACCCTGAATCAGTTTGCAGAGTGGGGAGGATGGGTGGGTCCGTAAGGAGTCTGCGGCTAGATAGAGAGCCTGATTACGAGTTTGGCAGATGGGATACTCCATCACAAACGTGACAGATATCCCGTACGCCGTATTACAAGTTCCATAGGATATAATGGAATTGTAATACGGCGGACTGGATATCCGTCACGTTTGTGACAAAGTAACCCTGTCCGCCAAACTCATAATCAGGCCCAGAGTCTCTACCACATTAGGCGTTACCAAAGGAAAGTAACCTGTTCATCTGATATAGACTCCTATCCGCAGATTACTTACCTTAGAATAGATACCAAAGCAATACCTCTCCAGAGGTAGGGTGCAACATGGATTACACTAGAAAGTCCTGTAGGACCGAACAGGCAAAATGCCCGTCTCGACAGACCTGACTGTCAAGGCAGTAGTGCTTTGTAAATGTGTGCAGAGAAGTCCACATTGCTGTCTGACAGATATCCAGGATGGATACTCCGCGAGCCAACGCAGTGGTCGCAACCTTGGCTATGGTAGAATGAGCTCGCAAACCTTCAGGAGGTTGCTTTTTGGCCAATGTGTAGCAGATTTTGATGCAGAGTACTATTCGTCGTAAGATGGTCCATTTCTGCACTGTCTTTCCTTTTTTTGCTCCAAGGTACCCCACAAAAAGTTGATTGCCCACCCGGAATTCTTTTGTGCGGTCAAGGTAGAACGACAATGCTTATGGCTCTCGTTCGAAGAACCAGCTTGTCTGGGTAGATGGAAATGTACAGAGGCTGAGATGATTAAGTCTATAGCTCACTGACCCTTTGGGCTGATGTTATTGTCCCTAGAAAGATCGTTTTAATAGCAAGGAGCCTGATAGGGCATATGTGTAAAGGCTCGAAAGGGGTACACATCAGGAAGTTTAGGACTAAGTTGAAGTCCCCCTGAGGCACGATGAAGGGAAAAGGTGGGAATATGTGTTGGAGACCTTTCAAAAACCTATGTACAATAATGGACTTGAACAGGGATGGCTGATCCGGCAACACCAGAAATGCAGAGATGGCAGAAAGATATCCTTTAACGGTGCCCAAAGCAGAGCCCTGCTGGGCCAGAGTAAGAATAAACAGAAGAACTTGGAAAAGGGGTGCAGATAGGGGGTCAACGTGCTTATCTGTACACCATGCTACAAATTTGCCCTAATGGCAGGTGTATACCGTCTTGGTGGAGACACGCCTGGCTGCCAACATAACAACATTGCGCATCAAATCTTTATTGTACACAGCCAGAATAGGCCACAACAATTATCAACAGAATAAAAACACCTTCTTTACATTAAAATGCACAATATACTTTGGAGTTACAAAAAATAAAAATGCTACGAATAAACATTTAAAAAATCTTCAATTTGATAAGTTATAAAATAGAATCGGAAGTCGATACTAAAGTTACACGATCTTGAGCATGTTATGAATGGATTTGATTGAATCCGAGCCATTTTAGTGCTCCAAGAGTGCAAAAAAACACATAATATAAGCTGTTACAGCATAGATGAAAGGAGAAATTTGTTAGAGAAAAGGTTTTTTGTGTACAGAGTCTGTTATAAAAGCTTAGGGAGTCTCTGGATGGAGTCAAGTAAGATCTTCAGAGATAAGATCAACACACCTCTGCGGCTATCCCTTTGCACTCACAATATTGTTTAAAGAAAATGCAAGATATTTTCCAGGCTCATATCCTGCTTTTTGAAGCTGCATAAATATAAGCTGATATGGCCAAAAAGATTTTCTTTAAGTCTGTTCTCATACAAAAGTGTAAAGCTTCATTGAACAATCTGATTTTACGTTTAAGAAAGAGCGGACGTAGATAGAATTTCAGGATGCCCAACGTATGCGGACATAGCAACAAAAAGTGGGTGATTGTTTCTTGACTTCCCAGAGAGCATTGGCACAGATAAGCTCCCTCGACCTGCTTTGATGACCTTCTTTTGACTGTTGATGCAAGCAGTAAAGTTCACAGACAAAATTTCAAGTAAAGTGATCTTTTCCCACTGGGAACATTTAATCCAAGATAGGTTCAAAGCCTCAGTCTTGTTTATGCTCCATGAAACTTTTTAGCAGGAGAACTTCACAACTTGCTTTTAGTTGATTTACATAGGACTAGTAATTTTTTCTTACCAGAGCAAGACTGGCCTTGGTAATATTTTCTGATTAAACCAGAGATCTTCTAGTCCAATATTATGAGGGACGTTTGATATATGGGTAAACCACGGTAGAGTATGATATTTTTGGTTTTTCATAATATCACATAGGGTATGTTTATAAGGACCAAGCTCCTCCTTGGACCAAACTGAGATCCAGTATTTTATGGGTGCTAATGCAATATATTCCACGATTTTATCAATCCACAAATCTGCTCGCTATGCGTTCATCGGTGTTCCTCGACCTAGAAGCAACAGTCAACGTAAAAAGTTATTCTCAGTGATTTTAATTGATGGAGTTTTTCTATGCCCCCAGATCTCAGAAACATATGTACATGCTGCCCCTGCTTTCATTATATATGGCAGGAATGCAGAGCTCGTCAAACGGTTTCCACATGATTTTGCAAATCTCAGCACTGCACCTGCTTGCTGGGCCAAAATGGTACTACTTTTAGATGCCTGGGAAACCCACAACAGTTTGCTGTCCAAACGGAAGCCCAGATAGACATAGGTGGTCACATGATCCAATGGCTTGTTGTAGACCCTGACAGTCACATTAAGTATTTTTTTTGATTAAGGATCATATACTTGGCTTTTTCAAAATTGATAGTGAGACTTCTAGAGGCACAAAATTATTCAAAACTTGCCAAAAGACGATGCATCAGTATTTCTGTTCGGGTTATAAGTACCACGTTGTCCGCCAAGAGCAGTATTGGTATTGGCTCTTTGTTTATTTTTGGCACATCTAGATCAAGGTTCATTAAAGTTTTTACAAAATCAGTTATATAACAGTTAAATAAAGTTAGTGCTAATGCGCAATCTTCCTTGACGTCCTGTTCTTTTGGGATCTCGGCGGTGAGTTCACCCCTTGTGCTGTATTTCACTCAAGTGGTAGTATCACAATGTACTGCAACTAGAAGGTTTAGTAACTTATGGGGGATGCCCTGTTGCTTTAGAGTTTGACATCCAATGGAGCGGTTGATGCTGTCAAATGTCGTTTGAAGATAAAAACCAAGTATAAGGAAGATTTTAAAAGGGAAATGTATTTTGAGCAAATAAAGTTTATTCTCATTACTTGTCCCACTGTGCTCTAGTCCATCCTGAAAGTCGCTTGATATGGAGATAGTAGATCTTTTTCAACCAACCACTGGTCTAGACGAGATAGCAATAGTTTCCCAAAGATTTTTCCCACTCCATCAAGCAGTGAAATTGGCCAAGTTATCGGTATTGACTATCCACGACCATTTTAGCTTTCCCTCTTCATCCTCTGATGCGAGGACCAAACTTAAGATGGCAGATCTAGCAGTACCCACACGAAAATAAACAAAGGACTTTTTCTTTTTTTTTTCTTCTCTTCTTCAGCTTCATTTGATAAGGTCTACCCTTCTACCTCAGGAAAGAAAAAAGTAAAAAAGAAAGGATGAGAAAGGTGGAAAAAAGGTGGATAAAGCGTGACGGAAGGCACTAAGAGAAGAAGAGGCAGGGGGAAGGAAAAGGGGAAAGAAAAAAAGAAGGAAAAAAGGAAAAGAAAAAAGGAGTATGAGGGGAAGAAAATAATAGAGAAAATATAAGAGAAGGGAAGAAGAAGAAAAGAAGAAAGGAAAAAAGAAGGAATAAAGGAAAGAGGAAAAGAAGGAAAAATAATTAAATAAACAGGAAAGAATACTAACTCTATTTACTTTTCACATCCAAAGCTATATCGGAAGTACTGCACGGTTCATTTCTAGAACCCTCCTCCCTGGTTAACCTAGCTCTTCGTGCAATATGGGCCACAATTCACCAAGAGTAGTGGATATTAAACTAGAACCAACCGGATGCAATGCCTACGTAATTAAGTACCCTCCTAATCTTACTAAAAATACCTCTAAAAGACTTAAACATAGATTTCTAAAATCTCACCCAGAAATTCTCATCTCCGACCCATATTTCTGCTCTAATAAAGGGACTATTATGAGTGACCTCATCTGCTTCACAAAAAGACGAGTGAAATGGAGGAAAGCCATATATTCCTTGCTTTGGATCAATAATTCCAGGAAAATAGCCCATGGTCTCAGACTATCGGTAGCCCCTTCTCCCCTCTGCTACCATCTCCTTATACAACAATGGGATCATCCTCTTACAATCCTCTAATAACAACCTAGAAATACTGGACGAAATCTTTTCCACCATCAGAAATGCCGTGGGCAAAAAGGACTATCCCGCCTCCCAAGCTCACAATAGCCCCTTGGTCTTTTCTCAGGAATCTCTAGTACCGCCTACCTTTACCCTAGTCACTCCCAGCCCCATTTCAGTTGCTATACCGTGTGCCCCTACCTCGTCCCCCTCCCTTAATACTTTAGATTCCTCTCCTTTGGAATGGACAATGACTCTCCCATTGACGCCTCAAGCAGGTACTCAATCAGTCTGTGCTCCCAGAATAGTAAGCACAGAGTCTCTGAGGCCTGACTCTAAAACCCTCCCAAATAACTATATCATGGTATTCTGAATTAACTCCTGCGATTCCTGTCTGCATGCCCTCTGAGCTCCCCTTGGTAGATGCGTCAAACATTTCGGAATCCGAGTGCCTTAACACGACTAACATTGCATCTCTTACGACGCCCGCTAAGCTCTCAAACCCCTCCCTTACCCTGTTACCATGTAAGTCCAACCAGACATACCCTCTGTTGGACCTCCTTGCGCAGCAAAATTCCTTTAACACTACCCTTGGCTTCCCTTCTTTTACCGGCCTACGCCCTCCCACCAAGACCACACCTTTCCACGCCTCTCTGGAATCCAGACTAGATGAGATCTCACTCAACATTCGTCAACTCAAAGCATATCTACGGAGCTTCACATCCATCACCGCAGAGTTGGTGGGCATCTAAAGGCCCAACCAGTTCCCACTGACCCCTACGGGTACCCATGCACAATATGCAAACTTTTGCTCTAGGCCAGCCTCTCACCTACCTCACCATCCTCTTCTAACTTGTAAAACCATACCCTTCCCAAATGCCCCCTCTTGGCCTTTTAGACTGACTGAGTAACTTACTGACTGTGACATCCAAGCCCTCCTCATCTCTTATAACCCCTCGAAAAATTCATAAACTGATATGAGGGGCCATTTTCAAACTGTTCCTGCTAATCCACACAGAGAACCTAGGCATAATTCCAGATCCGTTAATGAAGACAATCTTAAGCGCATTAACATCACTCAGTCTCCCTTAGCTGATGCCTCTACTCATCTTAAATGAATACTCTTCAACTGCAAATCGGCAGTCAGGCACACGCCAGATATTTCTGACCTCATCTTCACTCATGAGCCTGACATCCTTATACTTACAGAAACCTCACTTAATGATGCCTTTGCTCCTATGCTAGACCTCCAAGTTCCCCCTAGTCATGGTATCATTAGGCTAGATAGAGCAAACAGACCAGGTGGTGAGGTAGCCTGCATCTTCTGTAATACCCTCAACGTGGTACAATCAAATACTCTTCCCACTTGCGAATACCTAGGCATCGATATTGCTAGTAACAAAAAACCCTTTTGCAAACTTCACACAATCTATCCTTACCCTGGAGACAACCTCCGTTTTATTGAATAAATCATGGAAATCATTTCAATCAACACTGATCAGAAAGCTACCCAGATCTTCCTGGGAGATTTCAACCTACACTGGAATGATCTGAATGACCATGCAGTGAACAGCTTCAGAACCTTTTTTATCAGACCTTGAGCTGTTCCAAATCTGTGACACCCCTACTCAAATCAAGGGCGAGACCTTGGAATTAATCATTGCGAAAAGGAACAACATCCAACTTAAATCCATTGTCCCTTGTGATTGGTCAGATCACCACCGTATTACCTTCCTCATCACTAAGGTAGTGAGTTGAAAAAAGTCTCAACTAAAGAAACCTAAACAATGGAAAAGAAGTCTGTGGAACCTAAACCCTAATGACTTGACTGCCCTCAGTAACAATTTCCTGACCCCCTCTCCCCCAATTGTACATGGCAGACGTCAATGTTCTCACTAATCACTACAATACTTCCATCTTGAACATTCTTGACTCAGTTCCGCCCATACAAGTAAAAATAATATCTATCAAAGACTCTCAATCTTGGTTCAATGATAGCCTGAATGCGGAAAGACGCAACCTGAGACTAGCAGAAAGAGCTTGGAGATCCTCGCCGTCCATTGATCACCTAAAAAACCTACGATCAATCAGGAACACCTACAATAAACAAATTAAAAGTTTGAAAGCTAATTTCTTCAGAACCCACTCGAGCAAAAAAAATCCTAAAAAACTTTTTGAACTTGTCAAACAATCGATCAAGCATTCCAATCACTTCTTGCAATGAGTCGAACATTCTTCCAAAATGCAATGATTTTGCTTCCTTCTTCCAGAGCAAAACAGAAAAAAATTGAAGATGATCTGCAGACAGTGAGGATGCTCCTTCCGATCATTCCTCACATCAATCCGCCCCCTTCATCAATAATTGAGTCTAGGGTTCGCACAGTGTATCCCTCAAAAACAATGCTTCCTGGCATTTATTCACATCCCTCAATGAAAGCAACATCCACAACTTTCTTACAGCATTCAAAGCTACACAGATCTTCATGGGATAGATCCGTTACCTCCAAATATCTTTAGGCAGATCAAATCTTCTTTACTCCCACTCTGAACAAAGATAGTTAATGCCTCGCCTTACCAAGGCACTATCCCAGATTGCCTAAAAGTAGGGCAAGTAACCCCCATCCTATAAAAACCTGATGCAGATGGCCTGGACCTTAACAATTTCAGGCCCATCTCCAACATTCCCACCCTGGCGGAGCTCCCAGAGAAGTGTGTTTCGGTCCATCTTTGCAACCATATAGATCAATTCCAAATTCTAGACCAATTCCAATCTGGCTTCTCTCAAGGCCACAGCACTGAATCAGCGCTCACACACATAGTTGACAACGTTCTGAAAATACTTGATAAAAGTGAAGCATGCCTTCTCATCATCCTTGACCTATCTTCTGTGTTTGATCCTGTTAAACACAACAGTTTACTAGATTTACCTGAACATAGGATGTGGCTGTCAGGAACCTTACTAGACTAGTTCATTTAATTTCTCAACTTCAGATCCCAAAGAATTAAGGTGAATCAATCCCTGTCCTTCGCTACATCGGTCACCTTACGGGTTCCACAAGGGTCCTGTCTTTCATCTACTCTCTTCAATCCCTTCATGGAGCCTCTAGCAGATTCCTTGAAAGCCTCCAACATTCAATGTCACATGTACGCAGACGACACCCAACTGAAAATCTCCTCCCCAGATGACATCAGGTCCCTCAATACAACTCTACAAAATACTCAATACTGGCTAACGCATAACCATCTCAAACTAAACGCTATCAAAACAGAATTCCTCCTCACCGCCCCACCCAATCAAAAATCCATGACTAATTTATGGATGAAGCATATAATGGCCCTCAACTGCTCTCCTCTCATTATCGATTCTGCGAAATCTCTGGGGATAACATTAGACAAGTACTTGAAAATGCAGGAGCACATCAGTGCTGCCATCAAAGGAGCAAACTATCAAATGAACATTGTAAGGAAATTAAAACCTTTCCTCCCTCATGACGACCTCAAATCAGTGGCCCAAGCCTTAGTCATTGCAAGATTGGATTATGGAATTGCAACTCTTTGTGGATTCCCTGGAGCCACGCTGGCTCCTCTAAGGGCCTCACTTGATGCTGCTACCCGACACGTCCGTGGAACTAAAATAAACAAACACATCTCCCCGGATCTAAAATACCTGAACTGGCTACCTTATGAGGCAAGAATACAACTAAAGCTTGCTTGCATGACTCACAAAGCCATACACTAAAACACACCAAAATACTTGGCACAAAAATAAGAACCATCTGATGGAGACAGATCCTCTAGAAGTAACATCTCCCTGCAGCTAAAACCACAGATATTCCATAAAAAGAAAACTTGCAACAGAGCCCTCTCAGGTAATGCCCCGAAAATTTGGAACTCCCTACCATCTGAAATCAGACTGATCCCTTCTACTGCACCATTCAAAAAAGAAGTGTAATCACTTCTTATGAACAAATAGCTACCCAAATTGCATTATCCTGGACTTTTGTTCCTTGCATATGTATATTTTTTGCCTTGTTGAATTTATGTATTGAGGTTACTTTCCTCAATTTGCTGTTTTTCACAGTTTGTACCACTGTTTCTCACGTTTCTTACTTAGTATCACCTGTAAAGCACTTTGATACCCACTTGGGTCATGTTCGTGCTATATAAAACTTTATAAATAAATAAAAATAAAATAGTTCTCTGATCGGTCTCTTTGCCCCTTTTTATATGATGGGACAATTATTGATTTTTTCTAAGAAGATGGAATCTCTTCATGAAACCAAATGTTGTTAAATGACCTAATCAGTACAGTCGACCATAAATGTAAGTGGTTTCAGAAAACATCTGTTGGAATTTTATCCGGGCCAGCTGCTTTATGTTGTTTATGGGCTCGAATGGCTTCTTTTTCAGTGAATTCGTTGATTTGCCTCAGGTTTAAATAATATAAAGGAGTGCCTGATGGATCATCTGGTAAAATGCAGAAATTTGGCAAATTAACGGTTTCTTAAGTGGTCTGTATTTTAATGTACTAGTTTCCAATTTGCGCTCATATTTGCACTCCTGTTTGCCATTGAGTCAACGTTTCCGGAATTGTATTTTGATTCCTTTGACAGATTCAAATGGGTATTGACTTTTAGGAGATCCTGATTTTGTATAGCTTGACCATTGGTAATTTGTAGGGGTTGTAGGGATTTTACACCTGTATTAGGGTTGCAAAGTGGTTAAACCAGGTTTGAGGGCTTTTGTTCAGTTCTAGGTTCCTTGGAGAGCCCTCATAGCCCCATCTTATTATTTCCCAAAATTACCTACATTTTTGAGATGTTATTGAGTCGTGTAGAGCGTGCCAATGTTACTGCGTTTGATTTCTATTTTTATATTTTATTTGCCGTTTATACTGCTTTCGAGTTTTATTGACGTGATGCTTGCTGTTATAGTACAGATGTCGGTTTTTCACAGCTATTGTCAGTGCTCTTTTTAGATTTAAGCACTCCATGTCATACCAATCCAGGCAATCTATGGATTGTTTTATAGGAGGAACCTGAATGTTACTTTTTCTGACTGAAGCCGTCAGGGCCAATAGATCGTCTAAAGCTTCCAAGTTTAATTTTCTCGTTATCGTGCTTACGTTGGTAACCAAAGCATGCAGGGCCATCCATATGGGACTAAAAGTGAATATCCTCTTTTCACATATTTCAATGGAAACTGCAATGTTCTTTCTATTTGGTCTTAAGACTATGGTTTGGTTATCTATGTTTTTTTGATGATCAGAAAAGCTTAAGTGCAGGTGCGCTATAGTCAAAAGTGGAGGGTCATGTTCACTTTCTATTCTTTGAAACACTTTCATGTCGGCTATCAGGTGCCATGCTTCAATGTTAATTGTCATATAGTAAATGACACTTTGTTTCCAGATCTAAATGAAGGTTTTGAGGGGGTCATCGGATGGTGTGCGGCCATTCAGGGGCGTAATCCCCCTTCAACTAAGGTTTCAAAGATAAATTCGCCTTTCCTTGTCTGAGCCAAGTACTCTTTGGATACTGGAGGGATTTAATAATAATAATAAGTGAGATTTATAGAGCGCACGGCTACCTCCATCGGGGGTGTCCCGGCGCTAAGATGCAGATTCACAGTGAGGAGAAAAAGGGGAGAACTATGGGAGGTTAAAAAGCCAGGTTTTGAGTGCTTTTCTGAAGGCCTGTTCAGATTCAATCAAACGGAGATGGAGAGGCATGGAATTCCAAAGTGACGCAGCTCTCACCGAAAAAGCTCTGCCACCTATCCTAGCCTTAAAGAAGCAAGGAATACTGAGCAGTTTCATGTGATTAGATCTCAGAACCCGGTCTTGATGGTAGTTTTGTCTCAAGTAACCCGGGCCCCGATCTCTGGTGGCTCTGAAGGCGAGGGTGAGTACCTTATACTCGATCCTCCTATTGACAGGCAGCCAATGGAGGCTTCGCAAGTGAGGGGAAATATGGTGGCGGAATAGCACTTTCCTAATTATTCTGGCCGCAGTATTTTGAATTATTTGCAGCCTGCGGACCAGATAGTCCAATCTAAAGGCTATTAGAATAATCTAACCGGGACGTAACCAGTGCATGGACCACTGTCTTCCTGCAATCTATCGGAAGGAAGTGAAGGGCTCTCAGCTTCCAGAAGCATGTCGAGGAGACCTGTCAAATCTAAACCCCAAATTTCTGGCTGAATCCACCGGGATTGGTGGGGGGGTTTATCTCTGAGGGCCACCAGAGCTTAGGCGGAGGGGGTGATGATTGATTGAAGAATAGGACCTCTGTTTTCTCGGTGTTTAATTTTAAGCACTTCTCAGTAATCCAGGCCGAGATGTTAATCAGGCATTGCTTAAAGTTGGCGAAGGCAGCGTCCGAGTGTTCTTTGAAAGAGAACACCAGCTGAGTGTCATCAGTGTAGGAGACTACTCTCACTCCCCATTTCTCGACTAGGTTCGCAAGGGGGTCAAATAAACATTGAACAGTAGAGGGCTCAAAGCCGAGCCCTGAGGAACACCATAGACAAGGGGTTTCTGGGAGGACACGTGGGGTCAGAGAAATTCCTGTTTGGAGCGGTTCTCTAAGAACGACTGGAACCACGATAACATGGTTCCCCTCACTCCCAAGTGTTTAAGTCTCACCAAAAGAATCTGATGAAACACCGTGTCGAATGCTGCGGAGAGATCCAACAGCACCAGCATTGCAGAGCTGCCCTGGTCTACAGCTTCACGTACTGTTTCAGCAACTTCCAAAAGTGCTGTCTCTGTGCTGTAGCCCGATCTAAAGCCAGATTGAGAATCGTGGAAACGATTGTTGGATTCAAGAAAATCGGACAATTGCTTCTGAACTTCCTTCTCAAGAATTTTGGCTGGCGCCCGCAGAAGGAAAATAGGCCTAAAATTGTTGTGTTCTGCTGGGTCAGCGTCTGGTTTCTTAAGAATAGGCAGGAGGTATGCTTGTTTCCAGGCAGCGGAATAGATACCAGTTGTCAGGGAGGAGTTCCAGATCTGGTTCAGCTGCAAATTGAACCAGTGGGCAAGTAGTTAAAAAAATGTGGCCAGGCAGGGGTCACCTGGAGAACCTGATTTACATTTGTGCAGCTCTCTGAGAGACGCCTCCGGAAGAAGTGGGCGAAATTCAGACCAGGTGCCATGGAGGTCAGAGGTGGGATTTAACATAGGAGAGGGCATAGCCAGGGGAAAGGAGGAGTAGATCAGTTGGATTTTTTTCCTGAAAGAAGTCCGACAGGTTAGCACAGAGAGTAGCCGAGGGGGAAACTGTGCTGTCTAGAGCCATGGGCTTGGTAAAACATTGGACAATTTTAAATACTTCTTTGGCCGAGTTGTCAGATAGTTTAATTAGGTTAGCATAGTAGTCCCTCATAGTGTTACGCTTCAGCTTGTGGAAATTTTTTAGAGCCGCTCTGTAGGAGCATTTTGCCACCGGATCGAAGGATTTTCTCCAGGAGCGTTCAAGTTTCTTGCATAGACTTTCCTCCACTCGTAATTCCATGGAGAACCAAGGGCTGAGGGTTTTTTCCTGGAAGATATAACTGGTCTAAGAGGGGCCAAAATGTCTAAGGCGGAGGTGACCCAGCAGTTGAAACTGGATACATCACAGCTTGGATCACCCATCAGCTGGGGGGGGGTGCGTTTTGGAGCAGGGGTCCCATAGTTTCAGGGGATACCTTCCTCCAGTTTCTCCTTTTATTGGAGATTGGCCTGGAACTACAGCCAGAGGATTCGCAGATAATGCTGAAAGGAACTAGCAGATGGTCCGACCAAGTCAGAGGTAGCGGGGCCTCTACTTTCAGGTTGGGATCATTGGAAAAGATAAGGTCCAACATATGGCCCTCTATATGGGTAGAGGCGAGCACCCTTTGCGTCAGGTTAAGACCCTCCAGGGTATCAGCCAGCTGAGAGGCCTTAGTACATTTTCCATTGTCCATGTGGACGTTGAAGTCGCCAAGGACCGTAAAATTGGCGTACTTCAGTGACAGGTCTGCGATGGTGTCGCATAGCTCTAACAGATGGCAAGATAAGGTATCAGGAGGTCTATATACCAAGATCCCCGCCATCGATGAGGAGGGCGAGATTCTGATGCAGTAGAACAGAGCCTCAATAATCCCTACATGCTCGATCTCCCAGCCGTCCCTCATGATAATAGCTATGCCGCCTCCTATCTTATTACCACCCTGGTTGGCATAAGACATCAAAAAACCCTCAGGTATTGCCAAGATTAGGTCGGGGTTAGAGCTCTCCTTCAACCAAGTTTCTGTTAAAAACATAAGGTCCCAGGGGTTTGACTCCAAAGTGAGCCAAATATCTTCTGAGTGTTTGGGGAGGGATCTACAATTTATCAAACAGGCCTTTATGTTGGTACTAGTGGCCCTGAGGTGTATTGTAGGGGGCTTTAGTAAGGTTACGCTGCCATTCACCCTCCCTTCACTGTCCACCAGTGTGAAGAGACAGGAGTTACAACAATACTCATGGCTAGCCGTGGTCGGATCCATTTTGCCAATCCCTGGACAGGCCACTTTATTCATGTTTAAGAGTTGATCTCTAGACCAGGCAATATTGGGCGCAGATGTAAAACGGGCAGCATGGCTGGCGCTGGCCGCTGTCCGGACGCAGACAGGCGCAGAAGGGCTTGCCTTTGGCGCGCGAGCGGCGCACCCGCTGCGCACATCCGCTGCGCATCTGCGTCGCAGCTCCCATTAAGTAGGGGTTTTGAGGCTCGTCGGTCAACAACTAGACCGCCGACCCAAGATGGCGCCCCAAGTGGGACGGCTGAAAATGGCAGCAAAAAACACACAATTATTACCTCAATATCACGATTCAGTCAGTCCTCTGTTGTGTCTATTAAGGTGCAGCACAATTCACATAAATGTTTCATATCCTGAAACATTTATGTGAATTGTGCTGCACCTTGATAGACACAACAGAGGAATTAACATACTCTTCGGACTGAATCGTGATATTGAGGTAATAATTACGTGTTTTTTGCTCACGTTAGAGATGGAACTTTTGATTCTTTAAAGGGAGGAGTGCAGTATTCCAAAATACACAGATGGGAGGTTTTCTAAACATTACAGGGTGGTATACAGGAAGTTTTCTAAACATTACAAGGTGGTATACAGGTATTGAGGGTGTGGCTGGAAAGGAGAAAGCACACAATATTTAGAGATGTTGATCATGCATAAATAGGGGAGTATCAAGATAAAATAAAAACCTTTTTGATATGTCACTAAAATGTTATTGGACAGAATGTCCACAGCAGAGTGTATACAGGCAGGGAATCTTGTGGGGGGATTTTGTGCAATTTGTTGTATTAATGGAAATAATGTTGTATATTTGTAAATATGTAAATTATAAAGCCAACATCATATGATTGATACATATGTTTTGATTTACAGCCCTGATGATGTCCGTAGGGACGAAACGCATTGGCTGGACTGCGTTGACTGCTTTTGATGAAAAACATTGATTGAATAAAAGTTTTTGGATCCATTAAGAAACAAAGACTCCCAAGTGATTATTTTTTTTAATGGACTGACGATAATTAAGGAATGAACAGTATTATTCTTTGAATTTTGGAAAGATAAATCAAGGATGGACTTTTACACGCTCATTTTCTTCTAAAATTGGATTTTGCATAAACGTGGCCCTGGTGCAGTGTGACCACTTAAAGTTAAGCGTGAGAGTATGCTAATGGAGTTGTCCTGATATTACACCAGTGCGCCCTTGTTCTTAGCCCACACTACCAGTTGCAGAATTTTGGAACGTTTTATATGGTGTATTTACTAAGGATCCCTACATGCCTAATCTTTAAGTATCAAAGATTCTGCCATAATGGAGGTTTAGTATTGCAACAGAATCAACATACTGTCGTAACCTGAACTTTAAAGGGTTTTCCAGTTTGTAGGCCTGTCTGTGAGTCAAGGCCAAATTATGTAATTGCCGGAAAAGATGTTATGGGAAACAACCCAAATGGCCATGGTATGACTCAGCATTGAGCCATGCTGCTCTTCTGTCTGGAATGTCTTTAAAAGCTAATCTCTCACACGAAGAGGGATGTGAACAGCTATTATATAGTCTGTAAACCGCTTATTTTGAGGAAAATAAAGCACACATTCAGGATGTAAGATAAGGGAAGTATTAGAACCCCCTTGCACACTCATGCTAAAGCTATTATGCTTTACCCACCAACTACCATTTGCTCAAATAACTATATGAATATATGATCTAGATTATAAGAAAACTACCAAACATATGATAAATGTAATGCACATTTTGAACATAAATGAATCAGCTATTGTAAAATAACAACTTACATGACTTGAGAAAATTAGCAAATGTGCAATTGAGGGGTCTCCCAAAAGAATACAGTCAAAGTATATGACAGAAGGGTGAAACGTAAGGGAGACTATCATGAGGAAATATAAACAGTACTCAACGGCAAATAGGCCCACTACATGACTTACCCTTCTGGTCAACGTACTGATCGAATGGTTCCTTAGATTGAAAGGCACTACAAGAACTTATTGGTGGTGTCTTCGCCTCCTTGACATTGTACATTTAATTTAAAGGTAGGGCTAAATGTCTATAAGACAGGTATTCAGAAGCCGTCCTATCACGGTTACCAATGGTGACTGTGTTGGAGAACTTTATTCTTGTTCTAGAAGATGGTCTAGCGTTCTAGGCATTATCCTGTTAGGTTCATTTGAGAGATAAAGGCTGTTTGGAAACTTTTGTTGCAAGGGAACTCCAGGGCTTTCAATATCATCCTTATTTTGGACTCCGAACTATAAGGCGATTTGGTAAAAAAGTAAAAGGGAATATCAGCAAAGTAAAATGAGTGGCCAGTTGTCAGAATGGTGCAAATAGTGAGGGTATTTCTCTAGTGTGTCAGACATCTATAGAGAGAAATAGATAAATAAAAGCATAATAGGAATAAGGGGGAAATTAAATACTCTATAAGATATAATTAGCCTCCATTCATCCTTTGTCTCATGGACACAACCTGAATGCTTGTCAAGTAATCTTTCACTAAACATTTCATACTCTGTTTATTACTATTTTTCAAAAGCTTCAACTTTCTTCCCCACATTGCTTTGTTGTTGTTTTCTCACAATGGTATTCTTGAGAAAGTAAAATGAAACTCAAATGGTATAACCAGCTCAAAACAAACAGCAAAGGCTTTAAATACAGAAAACATAATATACATTACCTTTGACCATACAGTGTCTTAAGCGCTGTTGAAGAGAATGGTATTTGTCCCTCAAAGGCACTCGGACAGCTTCTGAGCTGGGAAATGCCTTCACCAAAATTTCTGCTACCTACAAATAGGAAAATATGCGTGGTGGAAACATTATATAGCAGCTATATTCGTTTTTGTTTAAATGTGTTTTTATTGATTTTCATATTTGTAATATTCCAATACAATTCAGGTAATACAGTTACAGTATATTTGCATTTCAATACAGTCATTACGCATAGGCCAAGTTTCTAGTGAAACATATCTGAATTAAACGTCAATGTACAATAATCAGGCCTGGTATTTTTAGTGTGGGTTCGCTAACCTGATGAACATAGGATTAGGCTATTTGCAACACAACATTGATATAACGAATAAAATATCACATTGACTCCTATATTTGAAATTATGAATCATAGCAACGCGATGCACTTTTGATATCTGCGGACTACAAGGTCTGTTCGCTTGTCTGCACACAGCGCCTGGATATGCATTAATTGCTCTGTTCCCTATCCCACAGGGTGCCTACTACACAACGTTTGTCTGTTATATACTGTATTAACTGATTTGGACAATAGTCAGTGGAAGGTTTGCGCCCGTTACCCTAAATACGTTTCTGGAGTAGGCGCTAGTATAGGTCTTATAATCTAATCGTGCTTCCCAAGTCTAGCTCACATTCTGTTCAAGTGAATGGTTAGGCTGACTCGCCAGATTGAACGGAAATCCGTCAGGATGGCATCCCAGTTCCCCGCGAGTGGCTGTTTACGGATACCTATCGCGTCCTCACGACGCAGCGCTACACTCTCCACTGTCAGTTTTAATAAATTTGAATTTATGAAAGATCTCTATTCATTTTTTAGAAAAATCAGACTTAGGAAATTTTTCTCCATGAGAACTCTTCTGGAGAGTGATTTAAATTTTTCTGGTCTAAAACCCCCTCCAACTTTACTCCGACTTTGGACGAGGTTGGCCCGGAAGTGGCCATCTTTGAGAAAGCAGTCCTTTTGAAAATTGAACAAGTAATTAAATTTGTTCCTAGACCTACTGATAATCTCTGTAGACCAGAGAATTCTGCCCTATTGTCTCTAAAAACAACAGACAACTGACTATCAAGCCTTGCGACAAGGGGGAGGAATTGTGATCTTTGATACCTCCACTTATATTGATAAGATGAATATCCTTCTTTCATCCACTCAACATTATAAACATATTTTGAGAAATCCTGAACATGCTCTAAAAAAACGGATTGTTCATCTGGTAGAGGCAGCTGTGGAACAGGGGTTCATATGCACGAGTGAAGCTGAATATCTCACACCCACTTATACCAGGATGCCCATTATTTATGGGGTACCTAAGACGCATAAAGATCTGACGTCTCCCCCTCTGAGACCCATTGTATCCACCATTGGGGCAGCCACCGAACCCCTTTCCAAATATGTGGATCAATTCCTCAAACCCTTAGTCCAAAAATTGGATTCTTTTGTTAGAGACACTGGACATTTCATCTCTAAGATTGAAGGATTGCAGTATTTTCATGATAGAGAACTCCTAGTCACACTTGACCTGGAGTCTCTATACACCAATATACCACAAGATGGAGCTATGAAAGTTATACAGGAAATTTTGTTCAATGAACCTGATATCACCAATGCCCCTTTTATCCTGGAATGTCTCCAAGTGGTCCTTGGTGAGAACTATTTTGAGTTTAATAACAACTTTTTTCATCAGATCCAAGGAGTCAGTATGGGAGCGTCCTGTGCCCCGAGTGTGGCGTGTTTATATATGGGCCAATTTGAACGAGTCCATATATATAATGAAATCGCCCCATTCCATGAAAATGTCCGAGCCTGGTCTAGGTTCATTGACGACATTTTCTTTATCTGGGTAGGTGATTCCACCTCTCTGGATGAATTCATCTCATGGATCAATGCTGCGGACGTGAATCTGATATTCACAGCCCATTCCAGCAGAAACAAATTGGAATTCTTGGATGTCTGGGTTGAGCATAATGACAATAAACTATCTGTGTCCCTGTACACCAAACCCACTGCCAGAAATACCCTATTGCAGTATGGGAGCTACCATCCCCGTTTCCAACAAGACAGCATCCCCTTTAGTCAATTTCTCCGTCTTCGGAGAAATTGTACTAACATCATGGATTTTCTCCAGCAAGCAGATATCCTGAGAAATAAACTGGTCAACCGTGGATACCCCTTCAAACTGGTCAAGGACTCCTTCAAGCGGGCCCGATATTTTAACCGGGAGGCCATGTTTCAAACTCATGAAAGAAAGAAAATGGATAGAGTAGTCTGTGTTACTAAACATTCCAACATCAATCATAAAATTAGGAACACGGTCAACTCCCTCTGGTATCTGCTTAATCTGGATAACAGTGAGCCTAAACTTGCCAAGCCCCTCTTTGCATTTAAGAGAAATAAAAATCTGAAAAATCATCTAGTAACAGGCAAGATAACTTCTACCTCTGGCCTGTGCCAGAAATCTATTACAGGTCTTAATCCCATCTATGGCAACCACAGATGTGGTTCTTGCCAGGCCTGTGCCAATGCTATGATTGGTGACGTCATCAAGATTAGGGAACAATCCATACCCCTTTGCGAAATGACGAACTGTAGGACATCCAATGTGGTGTACATCATTACATGCCCGTGTGATTCCATCTACATTGGCGAGACGGGACGTGAAATAAGATATAGAATTGGCGAGCACAAATCCAACATACGCACCAAAAAGATATCAACACCTCTGGTGGAGCACTGGCTTAGTAATCAACATACTGAATTAGACCTTAGATGGTCTATTCTTGAGAGAATTAAGGTGCCTCCGGGAAAGGATCCCACGCAGACCAGGAAAAAACGCGAAGTATTTTGGATTTATTTCTGGAATTCTGTTAAGAATGGCCTTAATGAGCATTGTCCCTGGGAGAATGCTATTATATAGCAACTCTCCATTTTGACTCTCCAGTGTGTCTATTCCTGTATTTCGCGGTCCCTTGAGTTTGAGTCATTATTTAAGTTTTTGTGTACTTTCCCATTATTGTGTGGCCTTTTTTGGCCTGGAGTTACCTTATATACACACATTTTTTTGTTGTAATATCTGCTGTCTGGAGGAATTTGATCTCCTCTATCCATAGATGGCTCCTATGATCTCGCCATCTTGCCTTTCCCTATTCTTTGAGTCCCTCGTTCATGTTTATATGTTGCCCTCTGGTGGACTTATGGGCGATATGTCTGCATAACCCATGCCAAGTCATATCCACTTCTGACTTGGTTGGTGCAAATATAGGGTTGACGCCTTTACTATTCACCTTCCTTTCCCTGAGAGAGGATCTCATATCGAGTCTAGGATTTTGGCTCGATGGAAGAGTTGTGGATCGATAATCCCTTCCTTGGTAATTATACTCTTCCACTAGTTAGAAATGGCCGCCGTTTGTTTTTGGTGTCTATCTCCCATGAACTTATGGGTCCCTTGTTTGTGTTTACTTGTTGATTCTTGGCGGGCTTATTGCCGATATGCCCTTCATATCCAGCTGGCTTTCGTACACCCTGAAGGAAGACGGCAGAAGGAAACGGGCAATACCATTACCCGTATTCGCGAGCGTGGGTCTTATATCCAGGTAATGATCCTTGCTATGAGATAGGGTATAATGAGACGCGCTTCGCCATGCTGGCCCTGTAATTGTGTTGAGGTACACTGGGGTAGAGAGAACTGCGTGCTTTACTCACTCTGAGAGATTTCTCCTGCCACAAACGATAGCTATGTTTGTGATTAGTCCTGCCTTTAGTGAATCACACGCCCTGGTGCGGTGGCTGTTTTTTAACCCTTTATTATCGCGTTTAGGATTTTTCTAATCTTTTCCTCTTTCGTATTTTCTTTAAGACCCATGACTGTTTGGAGTGTCGCACAAGAATTATTATTAAATACGACTGGGCAGAAGCAGTATAGATGTGATTCTCTGCCAATTATGCATTTGGATTCATTTTATCGGGTAGGTTGTTATTGTTTGCTTCATGTTATTAAGCCTTGATTTATATTGCTATACGGTCTATGTGCAATTTGGGTTTGCTTATCTGCTTTGCAGAGATGAAGGTTGCTTCCCTTGATCATCTATAGACCGATCTGGTTATCATCTCAGTCTGTCGCAGTTGGATTATGATTTGTCCAGAATACCTCAATTGGTATGTCTACTTATTTATCTTTATCGCTATGGTTATGGGTCTTTAATTTAAGAACATTTGTTGTTCAATTAGAGTACTTTCACGTGGTCTTTCTGGAATCAGGAGGAATAACTCCGGATTGGTGGTTGGTGCGTATTCTATCTGTAGTTTGTAGTACCACTGTCACATATTCTCTGTATGATTCACTCCTTTTCTTGAACCGCACTTGACTATTTTCGGTGTTTTTTTGTTTGCTTATCTCATTTCCTGGTGATGCACATTTCCTTTTTTCGTTTCTCTGGCCCATGTCGCTGGACCTTTATTCATGTATTCCGATATATCAATTTTTTAAGCTTCTCATGCATGCATTGAACATGATGTCTGCCTTTGAGTATTGCAAATTATATGTTTATATATATATATATCTTTTTAGGTTTATTGAGTGCCCCACGGCATT
Source organism: Calotriton arnoldi (assembly GCA_963921515.1). NCBI lineage: Eukaryota > Metazoa > Chordata > Amphibia > Caudata > Salamandridae > Calotriton > Calotriton arnoldi. The sequence goes on along the minus strand of CAWUFW010000074.1, from coordinate 4,693,631 downwards.
TATGCCAGTGTTTACGATTTGCCCTGAGGAAGGTGTGGCCCGTGAATAGGGTTTCCACCGAAACGCGCGTCGGCGTTTGTCCTTTTAATACCTCAATCCATTCTTCATCTTCTATCTGGACCTGTATACTAGAATATTTACTTATCTTGTGGGCTTTCTTTTTAATGGGGGATGTTTTTCTTCCGATGCTGGATGATTGCTGAGTATGTCTGCTGGATGTTTTGAGCTCATATGATTGATATGAGTGGTTTTGCATGAATGATGAGTGTTTGTGGGGCACTGTATTTATTGTGTTTTCTTTAATGTATTTCATTCATATGCATTAATTCTTTGTAATATAAGACTTATTTTGTGATAATCTTTTGATAATTTGTTAATAAAAAAGACAAAACGACTCATTGTTTCTATTGTTGTCCTTTCCTTGCTTGCAGGAGATTGCTTTGTTTACTTAATCATTATCATAGGACCCCTTTGCGGGCCGTTATTATTCTCTAAAGGGTGGGTATTCCTTCGTCTCTGTACACTCTCCGCCTGCGCCTAGCAGAGAAGCGATTGGAACCAGGCTCTCTCTCTAGGGGGGTCGGGCGATTTCCAGCGCCGCGTGATCAAACGCTTGGCCACTATGAGTCCCAAGTCAATATAACGAGATGTCACTTTATGCTTACCGGATCTGCGATACAATCCCAGTAGGCACACCTCTCAAGACCAATCTAGCGTTCGCTCCGTGCACTGCGATAGGGCCGTAGTAACGGCTCTCCTGTATGACTGTATGACCGGGCAGGACCAAATCATGTGAAGCAAGTCGACCCCAGCCTCCCGGCATCGCGGATAGCCAGTGTCGGTACGATTAAAATATTTATTGATTTTGGCCGGTGTTAAGTAGGTTCTGTGCACTATGTAGTATTGAATAAGTCAGAATCTTGCGTTGCGCGGGATTCGGGTGGGACCTTCAAGAATGGCCAACCATTCACGTTCGGTGCAGGGACGCTGCAAATCAGCCTCCCAGTGAGAGCGTAGGGAGCTCAACTGTGACGCCGTATGTGCTCTCAGCGACCCAGCAAACCAGTTGACGAGGTGGCGGCCTGTGCCCAATTCATGCAAATATTGCACAACTAAGTGCATGGGCGGCTCCTGTGCTATGTTGCTCCAAGCAATCTGCAACGTGCAGACCACCGCTGCATGCAGCAAAAACTGACCCCGCGGCAGACCCGAGTGCTCTGCCAATGTCTCAAAAGGTAACAGCTGCCCCTCGCTGTATAGGTCGCCAACCATCAGGATGCCTGCCTACTCCCATTGTATTAGCTCTGCTCCCGTTACGGCGTCTCCTGGGTGTGCCCACTATAGGAAGGGACAGTGCGTACGGGACCACGCTACGCGTAATTTGCAGGCTAGCAGCTATATTCGTTTTTTAATCCTCTTCAGAAGTGTGACACATTTTTATTACATTAACAACATTTCGCATAGTTCACAATTATTTGTGTTAATGTAGTCTGCAGAGTTTTTGCAATTTTTCTAACATAATTGTTAGTTGCACTGAAACTGAACATGCCTTCTTACAAGTAGTGGGAAAACATTTTGTACCAGTAACTCACAAGCATATAATGCACATCTAGCATAGCTTTCCTTACAAATGACAACACTTGCAAAGGAAAGGTATACCGAATTCCATGTGCATACAAAGTGTTGGAAATAAGAAGGATGCAATATTAAAGCATTACGATATTCCTATTGTCATGAGAAACCTTCACATATTTTTGTAATTATTGCAAAAAATAAGTGAAGGCCCAAAGGGAAAAAAAAGTTGCCATTTCACAGCTCCATTCCTCTCAAAAGTAGCATACCTTTAGCGTGTACATATATAGCTATATGCTAAATGAAAAAGTTACTAATGAGAAGTGATCTTTCAGGCGGATAGTCTAAACACAGATTCCTCAACTTGTGAATATTTCCCAGGCGTCAGGATGGAGCCAGAAACTTTTCTAATAGTACTCCTGCATGCCAGTAGGTGGCGTCGTGCAGCTCCACACTAGCATCGTCCCACTCAAGAAGCGATGAGCGGAGCAACGGATAAACGACACCCATGCGTGCTGACATCAGCTGCTTTAATAGACTGCCCACGCCTTCAGACAGAGAGCCTTTAAGTAAACTAGCATGCCCAGTGTGCAGATCTCGAAATCTGAACCTTTTTAGATGGAAAAAGAGTCTAGTTTACAAAATGGAGAGGATCAGTGAAGAATTTGTAGTTAGTGTATCCATCAGAAAGATTGTTACCGAAGGTAAGTAACTTGTTCTTCTGATGGATACTGGTAACCAAAGATTCCTCACCTTGTGAACAGCATTTCATAGCACTACCTCTGCCCAGGTGGTGGACCTGTGAAATGGCTCAGTTTAAAAAGTCCTGTAGGATGGAGCGGGTAAAAAGCCCTTCTTGACAGACCTGACTGTTGATGCAGAAGTACTTCATGAACGTATTTATCGATACCCATGTAGCCGGCTGGCATATATCCAGGATAGGCACTAAACATGCCAATGAAGCGGTAACCTTGGCTCTGGTGGAGTGAACCCACAAGGTTACTGGGGGCTGAATTATAGCCAGTGAATAGCAGATTTTAATGCAGAGAACAATCCACCGGAAGCAGGTCCTTTTTTTGCAATGCCTTGCCTTTGTTTGCCCCAGAGAAAACAACATAAAGTTGATTGTCCACATGAAGTTACCTGGTATAATTGATGTACAAACTCAGTGCTCTTTTGGGATCCAAACAATGGAGTCTCTCTTTCTTCTAGGAGGGAAAGGCGGAGCAAAGAATGCTGGACATGAAACGAAGCTCGGGTGCTCCAACTTTTCTGGGAAGTATTTTGCGTATGTAGGATTGACAGAGTGCTTAAAGCTCGCTCGCACTCCCAGCCGATGTTATAACGATGAGAAAAACAGTCTTCAAGCTTAGAAGCCACAACGGACAGCTGTGCAGTAGCTCAAATGGGGTACACATCAAAAAGGTTAGGGCTAAGTTCAAGTTCCACTGTCACAAAAGGCTTTGGTGGAAACAAATGTTGTAAACCTTTTAAGAATCATATCACATCAGGTGATTTAAATAAAGATACAGCAATAGCAAAAAAGCAGAAAGAGCTGACAAATGACCTTAAACAGTGCCAAAAACAAATCCTTGCTCGACCAGGGATAACAAACACCAACACTTCAGACAACTTGGCATGTAGTGGATCAATCTGAAGGGTACTGGACCAAATCACAAACTTTTCCCAACAGGTGGCATAATCTTATTTTGTAGAGCTACGTATCGCTGCCAAAATGATACGTCCCTCTTCACAACAGAAGTCGAATGCAGTCAACGTCCCAGTGACAGCTGCTCCATTAGAGCGGAGGAGTGTCGCCCCCGCCCCTGCCACCACCAGCAAATAAAATGTTAATAAAGCGGGTATTAACCCAGTTTAATTATTGTTTCATTTTAAACCCCTGGATCCGACCCCAGGACTCTGACGAGTCTTGGGGGTGGGTCCAGGGGATGACACTGCTGGTGGGGGAGTGGTGGCCTCTCTCTTCACTGCGCAGGAGGGTTTGGCCAGCTATCTCAGGCCAGCCAAACACTCATGCGCAGTGAAGCTCTCTCCAGCCCCAGCTGCGTTGCTGGGGCTGGAGAGAGCAGGCACAGGCTCTCAGTCTGCCTGGGAGTGCAAGTTGCCGGCGCTCAGGCCAATTCCGACGCAGTTTTCATGCAGCGTCTTGATTCGCCGCAGTGCAGTCTGGGAGCCTGTGCCCAGAGGAAGCAGCCTGGAGGGTCGCGATGCTGTGGGCGGCGGCGTTCAGGTAAGTTTCTTTTAATTTTCTTTTTTGTCCCCCGAATTCCCACCCTCCCCGCCTCCTTCCTCCCTCCTTCTGCCAGGCCCACCCTCCCCCCCCCACTTTGGCAGGGGACGGGCCGCTACTGCAACTGCCACTGCTCAGTCTCCAAGAATAGAGATATAAAGTGCGCAGGCCAGGGTGCAGAACCCTGCATTGGTGCTGCAACAGAAGATCCTCCCGAACAAGCAACTTGATCAGAGGACCGATGCTCATGACCAGGAGTTCTGGGTACCACACTCTCCTTGCCCAATCCCATTCCCCTAGGATGACTTTGGTCTGGTCTTTCCTGATCATCTTCAAAACTAGGGGCAGGAGAGGTTGTGACAGAAAGTCATACTGGATACCTGAGCTCCACTCTATGGGGAATGAGTCTCCAAGAGAGGCATTGTGGAAACTAAAGAGCGCAAAAGTGCAGCCACTGCACATTCCCGAAGGTGATGAAAAGATCAAGCCAGGGGTCTCTCCATTCTTGGAAGACACCCTGCACTAATTCTGTATGTAACTGATATGCGTGGTCCACTAGGCGTCAATTGCCGAGTTCATCTGCCCTGGCATTTAAAGATCCCACCAGGTGGTTCACCACCAGGGAAATCCCCTGGCAGTCCAACCACTTTAAGAGATGTAGAGCCTCCTGGCACAGGACCCAGGACCCCACTCTGACATGCTTGGCACAGTATCACATAGCAGTTGTGTTGTCCATGAACATCTGTACCTTTGATGCCAAGTGAATTGCCCACATCTCCAATGATTAGGAGCAAGGCCTCTGGCGGAGACGAGAGGCCTCTGATCTCCATCTCTACCAGATGGCCTCCCCAAACCAGAAGTGATGCATCCATGACCACTGTCACCCCTGTGAGGGGCAAGGAGACGGGTCTGCCACTGACCCAATCCCAGTCCGGCAACCACCACTGCAGGTCTTTTACAGTCTCCTCCGAAATCTGGACACAATCTGACAAATCCAACCCCACCGGTGCTGTGCCCTATGGAATTCAGAATCCACTGTAGTGTCTGCATGTGCCAACAGGCATGGGTTACCAGCTGGATGCAGAAAGCCAGCAATCCCAGAATCCTCAGTGTTATTCTCACTTGGATCAAGGACAAAAGCTGAAACATCGGGATCAAAGCCTGAATATCTTGAACCCTCCCCTCCGTGGCAAAGGCACAGAACTGTGCCATATCCAGGATGGCTCAGAGGAATGCGAGTGTCTGTGAAGGAGTCAGGTGTGACTCCCAGTGATGGTATCTGGAGATGATCTAAGACTGTCTATGGCAAGCCTGCCTTCAACAGCCAGTTGTCAAGGTAGTGGGAAGAATGGTACCCCGACCTCTGGTGGTGTGCTGTGATCACTGCCAGCACTTTAGTGAACACCCGAGGAACACTGGTAAGGCCAAAGAGGAGCACCGCAAACTGGAAATGCTCCTGGGCCACAGTGAACCGTAGATGCCGTCCGTAGGACTGAAGGACAGGGATAAGCATCTTGCATGTTCAGTGCTACCATCCAGTCTCCTACGTCTAGGGCAGAGAGGACCTGGGCTAGTGCAAGCATTTTGAATTTATCTTTTTGCAGGAATGTGTTGAGATGGCAAAGGTAGTAGGACAAATGCCTCTGTCCTTCTTTGGCACAATGAAACAGCAAAAGTAACATCCTGTTCCTACCTCTGATGTATGAATCCCCTCTATGGCCCCTTTGTCCAAAAGGGCCAACACTTCCTTCCGCAAGAAAGACAGGTGGTTCTTTGTCTGCCGTGCTGATGGTGGTGGAAGGTGTGACTGAGTGAAAAGTAATGGAATGGTGTAGCCCAGTAATTGCTTGCAACCATTGGTGGAAATACTGGATCCTGCCTCCCACAGGCTGGCTGTGTGTAGTAAGGGGCGCAGCAAAGTGGTTTTGCGGCTGCAACAGCTGGACGACATGAAAAAGCTGGTCGGCTTGCCTGACTGGTGGTGTAGCCTGGAGTGGACGGTATGGACAATCCCTCCAGTAGCCAGGAAGAGGGAGAAGCTGGTGGTAAAACTGTCTGACTGGGGCAGACAAGCTCAAGGAAAGTGATTTGCCCTTGCTATCCTTAAATCATTCCAGGACCAAATCTCCAAATAGGCTGGAGCCACCAAAGAGCATATCCATTAAGGAAGCCTGAAAATCCACAGAGAAGAACATAGACCTCCATCCATGTGTGACGTCTGAGTGCTATGCTAGTCCCCATTGCCCTGTTTAGGCAATCAGTGGTGTCCAGTGCACAGCAAATAACAAATTTAGCGGCATAACAGTTGTCTTGGTTGTCTTGAGTTTGGGATGCCCATAGGCCATCCAAAACTGCTGGCAAAACCCAAAGGCATGGGAGTAGCAACCTAGGAGGCACCTGGCATTGTGTCCCCAGGCAAACTGGCAGGAAGGCAGGAAACTCCAACCTCCTCTGTGGGTGGAAACATCCAGAACCTTCTCCTGCTTCAAAGCTGGCACCAGGTATATATATTGGACCCTCAGACCCAACTCTTCCGTACACCTCTTGGATCTCTGGAAGACTCAGAAGGACTGCTGTGCTGCCCTGCTGCAAGGACTACTACTCTGCTGCTTGAGTGAAAAGGACTGGACCTGCCTCTTGAACAGGACCACCAGTGACTCCAAGGGCGAGTTGGCTGGCCACCTGAGGCTCCCAAAAGATGCCGCCCCAGTCCTGGACCCCCGGAAATGGGCCTGAAGGCAGAATCGATGCAGTGCGACGCATCTCCTCGCAGTACCACATCAGTACCGCTGCTGTGTGCCGCATCCCCTAAGAAGGACTTCGCAATACAGCCCCGCAGATCCTTGGATCCACTGATTGATGCAGCATCCTTGACACAGGAATTCCCAATGCAGCCCGCAGCTCCACAGAACCGTCACTGCATGCACAACGCATCCTCGACTCTGTACTCCACATCGTATCCCGTAGCTCCTTGGAAACGTCGCTGCGCAACACATCATCCGCAAGTCAGGATCTCACACCACTCCGCAACCAGGATTTAAGGTACTTTGTTCAGCGCGCCTAACTTGGTCACTTTGTCTGGCCGGCCTGAATCTTTGACTTTGTCCTTTCAGCGTGACCAGGTGACCGAAGTTGGAGCTTTGTGCTTTTAGTCATCGTTTTCACTTAAATCTTTAAAATTGCATATCCCAGAATTAACTAATTGGATTTTTGTAATTTTGGTCTCAAATAATCTATTCATTTTTACTCTATGTTTCTAAATTGATGCAGGATTTTTCTTGTTTTGTGCCTTTACTTTTTGGTTGTTTGTATGCTGTTAATTAAATCTGGCTCACCATATGATCCCTGCCCGCCCAGTATAATGCATATGATACCCGCCCAAGTGGCAAAAAATCTGGGACATATCCTTAACGCACAAGTTACTAACTTGTGTAACGATATATCTGTAAGAGACAGTAGTTAGTGACAGATTCCTTACCTTAGAATATCCCCAGGCGTCAGGCTGGATCCGGAAAGTTTTTGCGTAGCAGTACCCTTGCGCGTCGGTAGGCGGCGTCGTGCGGCTCCGCGTCCGGCGTCGGCGTCGTGATCGCCGGGATGACGTCGCGGGCAGTACTTAGGCGCCGCCCCTGCGCGCTGACGTCAGTTCTGTACACGACTTTCCGCGCCAGGAACGCAGAGCCATGCAAGAAGCTGACATAGGTGTCTGAAAAATACTAGGGCCCTGAAAGGGATGTCCTTAACCCTAGAAATCAGTTCGCAGAACGGGGAGCATGGGTGGGGCGGTAAGGAATCTGTCACTAACTACTGTCTCTTACAGATATATCGTTACACATGTTAGTAACTTGTGCATCTGAAAGAGACACGTTAGTGACAGATTCCTTACCTTAGAATAGATACCCCAGCAATACCAACCCCGGTGGTGGGTCTGCGAACAAAGATCAGACAAGGAAGTCTCGGAGAACAGAACGGCCAAAGAAGCCGTCCCTCCGGACCTGACTGTCAAGGCAGTAATGCTTTGTAAACGTGTGCAGCGAGGCCCACGTAGCTGCCTGACAGATAACCGGCAGCGGAACACCGCGGCCCAAGGCCGTGGTAGCAGCCGTTGCCCTGGTGGAATGGGCACGCAGCCCAACAGGACGCTCCTTCTTAGCCAAAGAATAGCAGGTCTTGACGCACAAGGTAACCCAGCGGGAGATGGTCCTCTTGTGCACCGCCCGACCTTTTTTGGCGCCCACGTAGCCAACAAAGAGCTGGTCATCCACCCGGAAGTGGTTTGTGCGGTCAATATAGAAGGAGAGCGCACGTTTTGGGTCCAGACGGTGGAGCCTCTCTTCCTCTCTGGAAGGATGCGGAGGCGGAAAGAAGGTGGGCAAAGTGATGGTCTGCCCAATGTGGAAAGCAGTAACCACCTTTGGCAAGAAGGACGGACGCGTCCGAAGAACAACCTTGTCTGGATGAACGACAGAAAGGGAGGTTTGCAAGATAGAGCCTGGAGCTCACTCACCCGCCGAGCGGAGGTGATGGCCACCAGAAAGGCTGTCTTCAGAGTCAGAAGACGAAGAGGACAGTTATGTAGAGGCTCAAAGGGAGCGCACATTAAAAAGGTAAGAACCAAGTTCAAGTCCCACTGAGGCATCACAAACGGAACAGGAGGGAAGAGGTGAGTAATGCCTTTTAAGAACCTGTTAACAACAGGGGACTTGAAAAGGGAGGGCTGATCAGGGAGCCTGAGGAAGGCCAAGATAGCACAAAGATAACCCTTGATGGTACCCAGGGCAGAACCCTGTTGGGCCAGAGAGAGAAGGAACAGAAGGACCTCAGAAAGAGGGGCAGAAAGGGGATTCACAGCCTTTGCTGTGCACCATGCCACAAATTTGTTCCACCTGCAGGCGTATACCACCTTAGTGTAGGGACGCCTGGCTGCCAGAATCACATCACAAACTTCGGGAGGCAAGTCGAAAGGAATCAACTGCCGCCGCTCAATCTCCACGCAAGCAGGTGTAGACTGGACAGGTTCGGGTGGAGGACCGTCCCCTGCTGCTGCGACAGAAGATCCTCCCGAAGAGGCAGACGGATCGGGGGATCTACGCTCATATTGAGTAGCTCGGGATACCAAACTCTTCGAGCCCAGTCCGGAGCCACAAGAATGACTTGGGCCCGGTCGTGCCGAATCTTCTTCAACACTCTGGGTAGAAGTGGTATAGGCGGAAAGGCGTACAACAGACCGCAACTCCACTCGCGACGAAAAGCGTCGCCGAGCGAGTGCCGCCTTGGAAATTCCAACGCGCAGAACTGATGACATTGCGCGTTCTCTTCGGTGGCGAATAGATCTAACCAAGGCTCTCCCCACTGTAGAAAGAGTCCTTGCGCCACTTCCGAGTGAAGACGCCATTCGTGATCCATCATGCACCTGCGGCTGAGTTCGTCCGCCCTGGCGTTCAGGGAACCTGCCAGGTGTTGAACCATCAGGAACATGCCCTGATGTTCCAGCCATGTCCAGAGGCGCAGAGCCTCCTGACAAAGGGTCCAAGACCCCACCCCGCCCTGTTTGTTGCAGTACCACATGGCGGTGGTGTTGTCTGTGAACACCTGCACTACCCTCCCCTTGACAGAGGGAAGGAATGCCTTGAGTGCAAGTCGGATCGCCCAGAGCTCCAGAAGGTTGATATGGAGCCGGGACTCCGCCGGAGACCAGAGGCCTCTGATCTCCGCCTCTCCCATGTGACCGCCCCATCCCAGAAGGGACGCGTCCGTCACAACTGTATGCTCTGGCTGGGGAAGGGAGAGGGATCTGCCCATGACCCATTGCCGGTTCGAGAGCCACCACTGCAACTGTTTTGCAGTCCCCTCCGAGATCTGGACGTGATCGGACAGGTTGCCCTGGTGCTGCGCCCACTGGAACTTCAGGTCCCACTGCAGAGCCCGCATATGCCATCTGGCATAATTGACCAGCAGGATGCAGGAGGCCATGAGGCCCAGCAGCCTCAGGGTCATCCGTACCGAAACCCAGGATAAAGGCTGAAAGATCGGAATCATAGCCTGAATATCCCGGACTCGCCGTTCGGGAGGATAGGCCCGAAACGGCGTCGTATCCAGAACTGCTCCGATGAAAAGGAGCTGTGGAGAAGGAATCAGATGCGACTTCGGCACATTGATGGAGAACCCCAGCGAGTGCAGGAGTTCGGCCGTAGTCTGGAGGTGGGAGACGACTGCCTGGGACGAGCCCGCCTTCAGCAGCCAGTCGTCGAGGTAGGGGAAGACTGAAACCCCTGCCCGGCGCAGATGAGCTGCGACCACCGCCATCACTTTCGTGAACACCCGAGGGGCACTGGTAAGGCCAAAGGGGAGCACGGTGAACTGAAAATGCTCGGGGCCTACCGTGAACCGAAGGTAACGCCGGTGGGCCGGCAGGACGGGGATGTGGAAATATGCGTCCTGCAAGTCCAACGCTACCAACCAGTCTCCAGGGTCGAGGGCAGTCAAGACCTGAGCTAGGGTGAGCATCTTGAACTTCTCCTTCCGGAGGAAGCGATTGACGTTCCGGAGGTCCAAGATAGGACGCATGTCCTCCTTGTCCTTTTGGGCACCAGGAAGTAGTGGGAGTAGCAACCACGCCCTACTTCTGGGGTCGGAACATGCTCGATGGCCCTCTTGGCCAAGAGGGCCGTGACTTCCTTCTGCAGAAGTACCAAGTGATCCCCTGACATGCGGTGGAATTGAGGTGGCATGGCTGGGGGTGGTCTCGAAGGGAGGGAGTAGCCCCTTCGGACAATGTCCAAGACCCACCTGTCCGAGGTGATGGTACGCCAGTGGGGAAGGTGATGGCGGACCCTGCCCCCTACTGGCGTGCTGTGCACCTGAAAGGAGGGACTAGGAGGGCTTGGAGGCCGCGGACGGGTTGGAGGTGGTGGCCTGACCCGCACGCTGGTTGCCCGATCCGCCACGGCGGAATCCACGTCCTCGGCCACGCGAAGACGCCTGCTGCGCGGGCCGGTGGCTGGGCTGCTGACGTGAAGGGGTGCCCCTACCGTGGCCACGATAGGGGCGAAAAGCAGAAGTCAGCGGAGGGCGTGTAGCAGAAAGGCCCAGGGACTTGGCAGTAGCCCGTGAGTCCTTAAAGCGCTCCAACGCATGGTCTGCTTTGGACCCAAAAAGACCGACTCCATCAAAGGGCATGTCCATGAGAGTATTCTGGACATCCCCTGAAAAACCAGTGGTTCTCAGCCAGGCGTGGCGTCGCAGCGCCACCGTCGTTGCAATAGACCTACCCAGCGAGTCGGCGGTATCAAGGCCACATCGTATCGTGTATTTGGCCGCATCCCTTCCTTCCGCAATGGCACGGGAAAGCAGTGTCTGGACCTCCTCAGAACACTGGGGCAAAACATTCGCCACCGAATCCCACAAGGAGTGGGTATATCGGCCCAAAAGACAAGCGGTGTTGATGGACCGCAAGCCAGCACTGGAGGAAGAAAAACCCTTCTTCCCAAATTGATCCAGGCGTTTGGATTCCCTATCCGGAGGGGCGGTAGGGAAGGCGGTTTGGGAAGCGGAGGCTTGGACAACCAAGCTCTCAGGAGTGGGGTGGACAGAGAGAAACAGGGGGTCGCCCGGAGCTGGGCGATGGCGTCGGGACACGTTCCTATCCACAGGAGCCCCTGTGTTGGGCTTGGACCAGGCGCCCAAAAGAACGTCAGTGAGGGTGTCGTTAAACGGCAGCACAGTCTCCGTAGAGGAGGCTGCCGGCTGAAGCACCTCTGTCAAGATATTAGTCTTGACCGCCACAGTAGGGAGTTGGAGACGTAAGGCCCCAGCCGCCCTACGCAACACCGTTGCAAAATTGGCTCCCTCCTCCGTAGCCACGGGAGGAGACAGCATGCGAGTGTCAGGGGAAGTATCTAGACCACTGGCATCCTCTAGACCCTCTGTCCAGTCCTCATCGTACTGACACTGTTGTGTCAGAGGGTCATCAGACCCCTCCCAGTCCTCCTGGTCCTCCTCTGGTTCAAAATAAGGAGGAGGAGGGACATTAGGGACCCAAGGTCCCATCGGCGCCGGAACCGGCGTCGAGCGACGTCGGTCCGGGTCCATGTCCGGAGCCGGAAGGAACTGGGGGACGACGCCGCCCGGAGCCCCAGGCGGCGTCGAGAACGGCACCGGAGACATCGGCGCCGGCGGAGGTGTCGTTAGGTCGACTGGCGTCGATGGGGGTTGTGGAGCCGGGATCGAGGCCGGGGCCGGAGCCGAGATCGAGGCTGGAGGCACGGGCGACGCCGGGGCCGGAGCCGTCGGTGACGCCGGAGCAACCGCATCAGGGCCCGCGGGGCCCGAAGGCGCACCGGAGGGACCTTGAGGCCCGAAGAGGCGGGCCATGGCCGACAGGAATTCCTGTGCTTGGGCCGGATCCGCCCCGAACCCGGGAAGGACGGGTATTGCGGGGGCGACTCCACAGGCATGTCCGGGGCCGCGGGGACGGTGCCGGGAGGGGCCTCAGCCGAGTCGCGAGACCGGCGAGGCGAAGTCCTAGAGCGACGATGCTTTTTGGACTTTTTGTGTTTGGACTTACCGGACGAAGAAGACTTCGATGCCGACGACCGGTGTGGACTCCGCGATCGACCCCTGGACCTCTCACGCGACCGGGGCTTGCGCGGAGCCGAATGCCGGGCCTCCAGGAGCTTTCGAGACCGCTCTCGCAAAGCCTTCGGGTTGAGGGCCCGGCAGTCGGAACAAGACTCCGTGTCGTGGCCTCGGCCGAGGCAGAAGAGACACTCCCGATGCGGGTCTGTGATGGACATCATCCGAGCACAGGCGCCGCAACGTTTAAACCCGGGCATCCCTACGACACCTTGAAGTCGATTCGAAGAAAAACAGTGAAAAAATTCACCCAAAAAGTTAGTCAAAAAATGACTAGGGCACTGCTCTTCCCGGATCTGCGCTTGCTGGCGCGGAAAAAGAAGAACTGACGTCAGCGCGCAGGGGCGGCGCCTAAGTACTGCCCGCGACGTCATCCCGGCGATCACGACGCCGACGACGGACGCGGAGCCGCACGACGTCGCCTACCGACGCGCAAGGGTACTGCTACGCAAAAACTTTCCGGATCCAGCCTGACGCCTGGGGATATTCTAAGGTAAGGAATCTGTCACTAACGTGTCTCTTTCAGATCAGATGTTCACTAGTGGGATTTTCCCCGCCCAGTGGAAACTTGCCTCTATTCTTCCACTTCTAAAAAAAGACAATCTGGATACTGCGGACCCGAGCATTTACCGCCCCATTTCGAGACTCCCTTTTGCTGCTAAATTGGCAGGGAAAATCATGAACCAACAAATCCCAAATATATAGAAGAGAACTCGTTGGTAGACGACACACAACACGGATTTAGCAAATACCATAGTACAGAATCAGCACTAATTGTCGCAACGGAAGACATACGGGAAGTTCTGGACAGAGGGGGGACGGCGGCATTGGTGCAGCTTGACCTCTCTGCGGCCTTTGATACGGTCGGCCACGAGATCTTGGTCGACCGGCTCCACGACCTGGGGATTAAAGGAACAGCAATGGATCTCCTAAAATCGTTTCTAACAAATCGACAACAAAACATGGCAATGGGCAACTTTGTCTCCAGGCAGTTCTCCCTGCCATGTGGAGTACCACAGGCATCGGCATTGAGCCCCACACTCTTTAATCTATATGTTACACCACTGGCGTCAATCATTAAAAACGCTGGCTTTACCTTGGCCTCATATGCAGACGACACCCAAATTGTGGTGTCTCTGACTAACGGGGAAAATAGCTCTGGTGAGGCATTCAGCTCATGCATGAGGAAGGTGAGCAATTGGATGGATTGCAACTGCCTGAAGCTGAATACCTCAAAAACCGAGGTTATCTTCTTCGGCAACAAACCCTCCCTCTGGACACCGGATTGGTGGCCGCCAGAGTTAGACGCACTGCCCATACCCTCTACCAAGGTAAAGAATCTAGGAGTCATGTTAGACAGTGAATTGAAATTCAAAGAGCAAGTCAACAAAATAACATCTGCATCCTTTTGCTCCATAAGGATGATAAAAAAAATTAAAAAATATCTATCTCCCGATCTTTTAAAAACAGTGACCATGGCTATGGTCCTTACACGGATAGACTATTGTAATAGTCTCTATCTCACTTTGACATCAGGTCTTCTGACCAGACTCCAGATTCTGCAAAATGCAGCGGCCCGCTTCATTTTCATAATACCTAAATACGAATCAGCGAGAGAAGCCATCAGAAAACTACATTGGTTGCCAGTTAGACAACGTTGTAAGTTCAAAGTCCTCTGTTTAGCATTTAAATCTTTGCAAGGACTGGGGCCTGACCAGTTTAAGAAAAAATTTAAATGGTACATACCGGCAAGAACACTACGCTCAGGCTCGTTCAGGAACATGATGGTCTCCCCATTTAAAAAGGCTACATGGGGGGGGAGAAGCATTTACAGGACAACTGCAATGCTTTGGTATAATTTGCCACTTTCCCTAAAAACAGCTCCTTTTCTTCTCAGTGTCAGAAAAACCCTAAAAACTTGGCTTTTTACACAGGATGGATAAAGCATCTTAGCCTCCCGCATACCACAGTGGCTATTTCTGCTGCCCTTGATCAGAGTACTACAGTGCCAAGATGCCCTCGGGCATAAGCCGCGCTCTATAAATTATATTTACATTACATTACATAAATACTTTACACATTGCCTCTAAGTTAGGCATGGCTGCTTTTGTGCCAAGCTACCAGAAGGTTGAGCACAAGTTAATTTAGGGTTTGTTTGTGACCTCACCTTGACAGGAATTGTGGTTGCTGCTTGAGTAGGGCTTCACCCCCCTAAACCAGTAACCCAATTACCTACATTGACCATCTAGGTAGTAATTCTTCGTGAACGTGAATGCACATGTTGCTGCCTGACAGATGTCCAGGGCAGAGACTCCACAAGCTAACGAAGTAGTCGCAGCCTTGGCTCTGGTAGAATAAGCATGCATGCCATCAGGGGTTTGCTTTTTGACCAATGAGTAGCAGATCTTGATCCACTATGAGATGGTTTGTTTCTGCACTGCCTTCTCTGTCTTAGCTCCAAAATACCCTAAAAAGACCTGACCGTTTACCCAGAACTCTCTTGCTCAATCAAGGCAGAATGACAACACTGATTTTGGGTCCTGATGGTGGAGTCTCTTACAGCAAAGAAGTCAGGCAAGGTACTGTTTTGGCATACATGAAAGGGTATCACAACCTTTGGGAGGAAGGAGGCAGGGGTCCTCAGAACCAACTTGTCTGGGTAAAGAGTGGTATATGGAGGGTATACAGAGAGGGCCTGCAGTTCGCTGACCCTCCTGGTCAATATTATGGCCGCTAGAAAAACTGTTCTGATGGTCAGCAAGCAAAACGGGCATTTGTGTAGCAGCTCAAAGGGAGCGCACATGAGGAAGGTAAGGGCCAGGTTAAGATCCCACTGGGGCATGATGAATGGCCTGGGGGAAACATGTGCTGTAGTTCTGTCTTTTAAAAAAAAAAAAAAATTTATTAGACAATATGACAAGGTACACACAGTGCCAAGAAATAAGGTACAATGTGCAGCTTCGACATTAGTAGCAGTGAAAGACCTTCCTCTTGGATATACAAACCATTTTACAGATAATACATTGTTTCTTTTGATATTACAATTCTCTCTGTCTGGGGCAGGAGGTTTGTTATCCCATAACCAATTGCACAAATCTTATCCTACATAGCTTCTCCACTTATGCGGGCAAGTTCAAGTCCCTACTTCCTTATCTTGATCCCCTGCACCCTCCACTTCCCCTGTTTCCTTTTTCACCAGGTACTGTTTAAACAGGCCCCAGAAATTCTTAGGGCGGTTCTGCGGTGCCAGCAGCTGCTTGTACAGTTCGGATTGGGTATTACAGTATATCACGTCCCTGGACCAATCAGAAATGGTAGGGATCGGGCCTCGTGCCCACCTGATAGCGATCCTACGTTTGGCAAGCAATAACCCAATGTTGATTAATCTACGGACATCTTTGGGCAACTTCCCTGTGTATCCCAACAAAGTCACCAGTGGATTTAGCGTGAGCTCCAGGCCGCAAATTTCACTCAGTAATTGGAAGATTTGTTCACAATAATTAGCTATGCAGGGGCACGTCCAGGCTAGATGCATAAACCCAGCAGAGTCCACCCCACACCTCTCGCAGGCAGCAGAATCGCGTAGCCCATATCTAAGTAGCCACTCAGGAGTATAGTAAACCCTTTGGAGGAATTTAAAATGAATTAAATGGTGTCTACCATTCAGTGACACCTGTTTAGTGATCTCACAACAGTAGCTCCACACCTTATCATCTATTCCAACTCCTAGATCAGTTTGCCATTCTAATCTAGCTTTAGTGTAGTGGTGCCATCTATAGTCTTGAGTTATAGAGTATATAATGGAGACCATTTTTCTGGGAGTTTTGCAGCGTAAAATGTGGGAAAGGGCTCTTAACTCAGGGGGCTCCTGCAGCTCCGAGCCCAGCAACTCACTCAATTTGTGTCTAACTCTATGGAACTGAAAGCGAACCAACTGCGAGGGAGGATCGTTCCCTACAGCCAGCTCATCCCAGCTACGGGCCCTGCCCTCAACAAACAAATCCTCCATCTTAGAGACACCTACTTTATCAAGCGCCTGAATCACCCCTCTCTCGCGACTTATTGGCATCCAATTGCACCACTTAATTGGGGTCAAAGGGGAATAAAGGATGGCTCCCGCCTGTCATTTCAGCAAGTTATGCCTAGCGTGCACTACAGAGTTTATAGAGTCCAAGACCTCTGTTCTTCTTATCGGTGCCCAAAACAGCCGTACTGGCAATTGCTCCGGCGCTGCCGCCACCTTTTCTATGAATAGATGCGGAGGGCACGTTCCTCTTGCAGCCAGTGGTAGGCGTGGGAACTTTGCGCTGCCATGTAGTAGAGCTGCAGGTCCGGGGCCCCCAAGCCCCCCACTGAGTATGGAAGTGTTCGTATATTCCAGCTAACTCTCGGTTGTTATCCTGCCCAGGCGAGTCTTATAAGAAGTGTGCGAATGATTTTAAGAATATGCAGAGGCAAAACAATGGGTATGTTTAAAAAAAGAAATAGAAATCTGGGCAAAACTACCATCTTCATAAGGGATATACGTCCCAGGAGTGACAGAGGTAGACGAATCCATCGTTCAATATCCTCCTCTAGTCTGGAGATCAGTCTGCCATAGTTCTCCCTAATCACCAAAGCGGAGTCCGTGTGTACCCGGACGCCAAGGTATCTTATGGCTTCAGTAGACCACTGTAGCGGATAACCCAACTCTATTGGTATCATAGCAGAGGTTAAAGGAAAAATTTTCGACTTTGCCCAATTAATTTTCAAGCCCGAACTGTTGCCATATCTTACTACCTCATCAAGAATTGGGGTGAGGTTAACCTCCGGGTCTCTTACGTACAACAGCGTATCATCCGCATAGGCTGACACAATGAGGTTATACCCGGGGAATCTAATTCTCCTATGGCTATGGTATTCCCTGAGGGCACAGGCAAGCGGTTCCGCCACTAGGGCATATAACAACGGGGATAGGGGACAGCCCTGTCGCGTGCCTCTCGAAATTTTTATAGGGGACGTGACGATGTCTCCTACTCGTATTCGGGCAGATGGAGAACTATATAAGACCTCCACCAAGCGCAGGAAGATATTGCCCACTCCCATTTGGCACAAGACTGCATACATGAATGGCCATTCGACCGAGTCAAAGGCCTTCTCGGCATCCAAGAAAATGGCTGCCGCCTCAATCTCAGGTCTAATATGTTGTATTGTACCGAATACCGTTCTGAGGTTATACGACAGGTTACGTTCTGGGACAAACCTCGCTTGCTCCGAACCTACTAGCATGGGAACCAACGGAGCCATGCGGTTAGCTAGAACTTTAGCGAATAGCTTGGTGTCAACATTAAGAAGCGATAATGGACGAAATGACGAGCATTCATCCGCCGGTTTACCAGGCTTTAGGATAGTTACTATAAGCGCCTCTCTCATAGAAGCAGGCATCATTCCCTGCTCTCCCATCTCTTCGAAAAGAGTGCACAGGTGTGGAATTAGTAAATCTTTAAATTCTTTATAGAACGCCACGGTAAGACCGTCCGCCCCAGGCGCTCCCCCCGATCTCATCAAGCTCAGTGCCATCGATATCTCATGGGCATCCAATGGCCTCATAAGGTACTCCCTGTGTTCATCTGAGAGCCAGGGCATCCGAACATGTTCGAGATAGTCAGTAATGGATATACAGTCAGGGGAAACTTTCTTACTATATAAATCAGTATAATATTGATTAAATCTGTTAGCAATACCTGTGGCTTCAGTCAACAAACCCCCATCGGCATCCCGTATCTCCATCACATTTGACGCCTCACTCTTGCCACGCAGCAAGGCAGCCAGCACCGCACCAGGGCGGTCACGTTCACCATACGTTCTAGCCACTGCATACTTCCCCATGTGCTTTACTTCACTATCTGCAGTCTCATGATATTCGATCAGCATCTCTTTCAATCTATCCATTACCGTAGGGCAGTCATTCTCCACTGCTTCCTTTACCACCTCAGCTAGCCTCTCCTCTAGAAATGTCAGGCATTGGCGGATGGAGCGCAGCACTCCTGAGTGCTTAGACATGGCTATCCCCCTGATATATACTTTGAATGCTTCCCAGACAGTTGCAAACTTCTGGACCGAATCTATGTTAGTGTCAAAGAAGCCTTCTATTGCCTCAGCAAGCTCAGCACGGAAAACACTATCCATTAATGAGAATGGCAGGAAGCGCCACGTGAAGGGCGCCGGCCTCCCCCTTAAATTAACTATGTCTAGCAATATTGGGGAGTGATCTGAGAAAGAGCAGGGAAGCACCCTACAGTCCTGCACTCGTTGAATCAGGCTTCTCGATACAAACCAATTATCTATTCTAGTGTGCAGTTGATGTGGGGCAGAATAATGGGTGAAACCTCCCGCACCCGGGGATCTTTCCCTCCATACATCCAGTACCTCCAGTTGCACAGCCATATAGCACACGACCTAAGCTGCTGCAGAGGGGCATCTCGCCGGCCCACCCGATCGGTCCAGCGCGGGGTCCATCACACAATTGAAGTCCCCACCCCAGATAATAGGCAAGGCCCCCCAAGCTTTCATATGTCTCAGCAAGTTCTGATAAAACAGCGGGCAATCATAATTGGGCCCATAGACATTAACAATCATCCAATCGATTCCCTTCCCAGTGCATCTGGAGATTGTGTATCTGCCAGCTGCATCAGTTTCAAGTGCTTGTAGTGTAAGACCTGACTTGGGGTTCACCCATGTAATTACCCCCCTGGCGTGGGTAGTGAAATCAGCTGAATGAATGTGACCATGCAGGGCTCTACTCTTCAACATGTTACTGCCTGCAGGAAGATGGGACTACTGCAGCAGCGCAATGTCTATCTCATGCCTCAGAAGGTATGCCACCACCTTACGTAGCTTTCTATGATCGTTTAGACCTCTAATATTCCAAGTGAGTAATCAAACTTTATCACCTCTACCTACCATCAGATATCAGTACAGAAATCACATCAGGGACCATCTAATAGAAAAAAATAACACAGAGTACGCCCCAAGGACATCCTTAGCTGTAAAACATTGTTTTCACATTACCTGCATCCTGCACTGTAGTACCGAACAAGAAACAACCCCCCCCCCCACGCCTTCCCCACAGGGCATGATTGAGTCCAACCCACCCTCCCCGTGTCGCATAGCAATTCCACATCAATTTGAGAAACATATAAGACACATGAGTGTGAAATCAAATTAGGTAGTGGGTAACACTCAGGGGCGGATGTTACCGGCATCACGCAAAAATGCAACTATAACCTTATGAAATTAAAACTTGGCCATCCACATCTATTAAGCATTTCCCACCCGACTACGGACAATAAGTCCCACCCCCCCCCCAGGTCAGGCTGCACCTCAGCTCATGAGATGGCATAACCATGGCACAGCTCCGAGCCCTTGCCCAATAACCTCAAACTTATATTGAGTCACATCAAATGTCTCAGGGTACCGGCCCAATTAAAGTCTATGTCCATTGCCAGTCTCGCAAAAAAGCAAGGCCCGGGACGCCGGGCTACCCCAGGGAAACTACTCGACATCCATCTCAGTAGATTAACAATAACATACCTTTTACTATCATTTACAAACTGTCCGTCTCACACATCCGGGCCTTTTACTCTTCTAAATCGTCTCCTGCTGCCTCCGGCTGTTCCTGATTCAAGTTCTCTTGCCTTCCCGATTTTTTGCAGTCCTTAAGGGTCTTTTGTAGTGACCTAGGGTCAACAAATATTTTCGACGTGCCATTAATTATGACCCTAAGCCTTGCCGGGTAGAGCATAGCATATTCCAAACCAAGGTCTCTCAGCTTCCGCTTCATTGGGGCGAACTGTCTCCTTGCTTCCTGAACTTTAATGGTAAAATCAGGAAATAGAGAAAGGGAAGAACCCTCGTATTGCAGATCTTTCTCTCTCTCTCTATCTTTCTCTGGCCCTCTTCAGGGCAGCGTCTCTATCTCTAAAGTTCAATAATTTTGCAATCACTGGGCGGGGGGCAGCACCCGGCGGCGGTCTAGGCCCTCAAGGAGCGATGGGCGCGCTCCATAATAAACATGTCCGAAAACATATCTCGGCCTAGCAGAGTGACAAGCAGCTTTTCTATGAAGACCTCCATGTTTCCCATCGGCATGGTCTCAGGCAGCCCAGAGATTCGAATATTGCTGCGTCTAGAGCTTGCTTCTAAATCTTCCGCTTTGTCCTGTAGGGCCGTTAATATCTTCCCCATCTGTTTCTGCGCTGCGTTAGCTTCCGTTTGAGCCTCTTCAACGTCTGCAACTCTCCTCTCTGTCATATCTATAAGCTCTGCTCGCTGGTCTATTCGCTCCGACATCCTGTCCATTTTGTAAGTGAGAGAGTCGATTTTAGCGTCGATAGTGGACAGGCTCTTTTGCATAGCTGCTAGAATCTGTTGCAGATCTCCCTCCGGTTCCTCCGAAGCAGTCTGCTGGTCTGCCCCGGCTCGGCCTGCCGCCTCCTCTCTATGCCGCGACTTGTGCTGCTCAAACTGCAGCTTCAGCTGTGTTTTATCCACCTTGCCCATCTTTGGAGAGTAGCACAGATGGAATGCGCAAACCACTCTTTGCCGCTAGTTCAGCCCCAACGAGACTCTCCAAGCCAGTTGCCAGACGGTGCAGATAGGAGACAGTCACCCAGACAGCTCAGCTCCCCCCTTGGTAGTCACTCCGCTCAATGTCGATCCCATGTGCACCAATCAAGCCCAGCCACTCTCTTCTGGTATCCCTCAGGAGTAGCCGAGCAACCTCGTGCTCCAGAAGATGCGACCTCCGCACTAGAACCTGGAGGCAGGCACAACTGTGAACAACTGTAAACAGTAGATATTGCCAATAGGCATCTTGTTTTCAACGCGCCTCACGCTGATATGTCCAACAGCCGCCAAGCGCCTATATTGAGGCAACTGCTTGATCCCCTCAGCACGTAGAGCGCAGTATCAGGCTCCGCATCTCAAGGCACATTTAATTTTGGGAGAGCAGTCTTCCCACGTGTGACGGGCGACGCCGAGCTCTCACCTGCCTCAGTCCCGAATATCTTATGGGAGCCGCAGTAGGTGCATGGTGACGCCAAAGATGACTGCAGGCCCGGATCTTCCTCCTCCGGTAACTGCGTTTCTCTTTCCAGTCTCTCAGGCGAACGTTCAGGCAATTAGCCGCTAAGCTAGCCGCCGCCGAGAGCAACACCGAGCAGATGTGCCACAGCGCTACAGCAGCAAACTATTTTCGGCCGCTCTTTTTTTTGTTGGTAATGTCCTTGCGGCTTCTCGGGTCCGGGGCGCTCCGTCCCCCCAGGCAGTCCCGCTCCTATCTCACTCCCGTGTGGCCCGCTCACCTCACATTACAAACGGAGGAGCGCCTCGCTGGTCAGGACTCCTGTTTCGGGAACGCACCAACATCCCTTAGCCGCAGCTCCCTCTTGCAGCGAAAGGCCCCCGCCGTCAGGGGAATCTGGCGCCCCCAGCCGCACACCAGCCGGGCCTGGACGCAGGCCTCACAACGCGCAGGCCGAAGGCTTCGTGGCATCTCTCTTCACTGCCGCAGACAGGGCGCTCCAAATTTCTTTATACTGGGCTCGATTGATAGCCCATACACCCCAGACTCAGCGGTAGCAATTCTCGCGAGCCGGGTAACCGGGAAAGCGAGGATAAATACCGGATTGTTGCGATGGCTAGTGGAGCACTCTTAAGCCGCGGCCATCTTTGAGCCAGGCAAGCTCTGCCCCCGTGCTGTAGTTCTTTCAGGAACCTAGTCACAACAGGTAACTTGCACAGAGAAGGGTGGTCTAGCAACCGCAAGAATGCCGAAATGGCAGAGCATTAACTTTCAACTGTGCCCAAAGCACAACCCTGCTAGGCCAGAGAAAGAACTAAATAGGAGAATTCACTATAAGGGTGCAGAAAGGTAGTCAACGTTACTGGATGCACACCATGCCACAAATTTGTTCCAACGACCGGCATGTACCTTCTTGGTAAAGGGCCGCCTGGCCGCCAGAATAGCTTCCCAGGCTTCGGGAGGTCTCTCGCGGCTCAATCTTCATGCATTCAGGCGTAGGTTTGGATGCAGAACCCTCTCCTGTTGCTGCGACAGAAGATCCTCCTAAAGGGGCACCCTGTTCAGAGAACTGAGGCTCATGCTCAGAAGCCTGGGATCCCAAACTCTCTGTGCTCAATACGGAGCCACAAAAATGATTTGGGGCCCGGTCATTCCTGATCTTCTTGAGCATTCTGGGCAGGACTGATATCGGTGGGAAGGCATACAGGACGATCGAGCTCCACACCAGATGAAAAGCATCACCGAGTGAGGTCTGACTTGGAAACTCCAGAGTGTGAAATTGCTGACATTGCGCGCTCTCGGTGGTGGCGAATAGATCTAACCACACCCCTCCTTTCCCCCCCACTCTAGAAAGGGGCTTTGCATCACCTCCAGAGGGAGAAACCATTTGTGATATGCTAGGCATTGACTGAAGGATTTGTCTGCCCTGGCGTTCAGGGAGCCCACCAGGTGCTGATCCAACCAGGGAAATGCCCTGGTATTCCAGCCATGTCCAGACTTGCAGGGCCTCTTGACAAAGGGTCCACAACCCACCCCGCCCTGTTTGTTGCAGTACCACATGTGGTGGCGCTGTCCATGAACACCTGCATCCCTTAATCTAATAAAGAAAGGCTTTCAATGCCAACCCGATCACCCTGAGCTCCAGCAGTTTGTTGTGAAGCTCAGAGTCCTCTGATCACCTCTCCCAGATGCCCCCCACCCCCGGCCCAGGAGTGATGCATCTGCCACTACAATCAGCTCTGGGTGGGGAAGGGAGAGGGATCTACCACTAACCCCACTGCGGTTCGTTCATCACCACTGCAGGTCCTTTGCAGTTCCCTCCAAGATCTGCACCAGCTCAGAGAGATTCTACCGATGCTGTGCCCACTGGAACTTCAGGGCTGCAAAGGGTTCATATGCCAATGGGCATGTGTCACAAGAAGGATGCAGGAGACCATAAGGCCCAACAGACTTCGAGTCAGTCTCAATGAAATCCAGGAAAGAGGCTGAAACATCAGAATCATAGCCTGAATGTTCTGGACATGCCATTCCGGATGACAGACTCTAACCTGAACTGTGTCCAGAATGTTACAGATGAAAGGGAACATCTAAGAGGGAGTCAGGTGTGACTTTGGCACGTTAAAAGTGAACCCCAACGAATGCAGAAGGTCCGCCGTAGTCTGGAGGTGGGAGATGACTGTCTGGGGTGAGCCTGCCTTCAGCAGCCAAACATCGAGGTGGGGGAAGACTGGAACCTGGAACCCCTGACCTCCGCAGTTGTGCTGCAACTACCGCCATCACTTTGGTGAACACCTGAGGGGCGCTAGCGAGGCCAAGGGGGAGGACTGCAAACAAAGTGCTCTTGGCCCACCGTGAAGTGCAGGTTGCGCCTGTGGGCTGGCAGGATAGGAATGTAGAAATATGCGCCCTGCAAGCCCAATGTCACCATCTAGGGTCCAGGGTAGACAGGACCTAAGTTAAGGTGAGAATTTTGAACTTCTCTTTTTTCAAGAAGAAGTTAAGAAGGTGCAAGTCTAGCATAGGATGAAGGTTTCCATCGTTTTTGGGTACCAGAAAGTAGCGGGAATAGCAGCCACAGCCTAGTGCTGATGCCAGCACCCTTTTGATGGCTCCTTTGGTCAAAAGGGCCAACACTTCCTAACGAAGAAAGGAAAGATGGTCCTCCATCAGACGGTCGTAAGTGGGTGGAGGGGGTTCCATAAAGGGGATGGAGTAGCTCCTCTGTATCGAATTCCAATTATGCTGGTGATGGCAAATCCTGCCCCCCACTGGGTGCTCATGGTGGTTTACGGACAAACTAAAGGGGTTTTGGAAGCTGCTGGGGGAGGGGGGTGAACTGTCCCAACCTCAAGCTGGTGGTCCCACGAGATCTGTGGGAACTACTTCCATGACAGGGCTGGGGACCCTGTTGGCCGGGCGAGAAAGAACATGGTTGGTAGCCCTACCGCAGCAACAGATGGGGCAAAAGGCAGACTGGGGCTAGTGAGGGGCCATCGATAGGCCCAAGGACCTGGGTGTAGTCCTGCTAACCTTAAAGCTCTCCAGCATGGAGTCTGCTTTCTCACCAAAGAGGCGAGAGCCGTCAAAGGGCATGTCCATGAGCGAAGCTTGAACATCTCCTGAGAAGCCAGTGGTTCTCAGCCAAGCGTGGTGTCTCAGTGCTACGGACTATAAAATCACTTTGGCCAGCAAGTCGGTCATGACAAGCCCACATCTGATGGTGAACTTTGCTGCATCTCGTCAATCAGCAATTGCTTGAGAGAGTATGGCTCAGGCATCTTCAGAGACCATGAGCAACACACGTGCAACCAAATCCCACACAGTATGGTGATATCAGCCCAAAAAACTGCAGTGTTCACCGACTGCAGTGCAAGGCTGGCAGAAGAGAAAATCCTCTTACCGAAGGTATCCAATCTTTTGGATTCTCTATCCAGTGAAGTGGCAGGGAATGCACTGGGGTTTATCCTGGAAGTGGAGGCTTGGACCACCAAGCTGTCCGGAGTGTGGTGCTGGGTGACGAAACTGGGGTCCTCAGGAGTGGGGGGATGAATACGGGCAATCAGCCTGTGCAAAGGAGCCCCTATGCAGCGCTTGGGCCAGGTCCCAAGGAGGAAGTCTCTAGGTGCTTCAATGAATGGGAGTAAAGGTTCAGGGGCCGACTCCCGGTTGAAGCACCTCTGCCACTGTGGGCAACTGAAGGTCCAAGATCTCAGCTGCCCTCTGCACCACCATTGCAAATGAGGCACCCTCCTCTGTAGCCTCGGTCGGGTAAAAGACCAGGCCAGTGTCTAGTGAGGTGTCCAAACCACTGGCATCTGCCAGTTCTTCATACCAGTTGTCCTCTGTTTCAACAAGGGGGTAACGGTAACTATAAGGGCACTAGAAACAAGTCAGAGGGCATGGTAACAGTCGGTGCAGGAGTAGTCAGGGTCAGGTGACCCATCTGGATCCATGTCAGAGTCAATTATAACGATGAGGCTGGTGCGTCGGTGGCGCTAGGTGCGAAGGCACTGGAGCAGGTGCTGAGGAAGGTCGCGGTCTTGGGAAGGTGTTGCTTCGGTTCCAGCACGGTATCCAAGGGGCAGCATCGCACCGAGGCTGAACCCGATGGTGGATAGCCAATGTGGGTCCCGCACACACCTGTGGTGCCCAAAGGCACTACAGAGGGGTCAGGTCACCCAAATATGAGGTACATAGCCTCATAAAACTATGAGTTGGGCGGGGGTCTCATCAGCTCAGAGAAATTCTGGGAGGTGCAGATTCGACACTCAAACAGGCTCCACCGCGGTAAGATTTTAGTGCAGAAAGTCCCGAGCCAGGTCTGATGACCTGGACTGGCGCAGAGAAGTTGAAGAATGCTTCAACTTCTTTGAATTGTTTTTTCTTGTGGGACTTACCTGACAACTTGGATCAAGACAACAATCATTGGGAGCAGCTCTGTGAGCTGTCCTGGGACCTTCTTCACAACCGAGATCAAGAGCATCGCGGGGTCATCCAACATCGGGCTGCAAGAAGCTTAAGGGATCACTCCCTCAGCACCTTGAGATTTATGGCGCAGCAGTCCTCACATGTCTTTGAGTAGTGGTCCCACTCCAAACACTAAATGACGGTCTGTCACAGACATTTGACTGTGAAAGGCACCACATGGTTAAAAGCCTGTTGGGTTCTTAGGAGACATCCCTAATACACCAGGTGATGTAAATCAAAAAAAAAAAGTCCCACCAAAAGTCGAGAAAAAAGTCAGTCAGAAAATGACTGGGGATAGCTCTCTCTGAATCTTCAGTGACTGGTGTAGAAAGAAAACTGGTAGTAAAAATCAAAAGGAGAGGGAGGAAAGATTCTGGAGCCAGTTCACTTCCCCTGGTATATATGTTTTATCAAAGAGAACTAGCTCTGGAGTGGGTGCTCCTAGCGTATGTTTGTTTTGGAAAGGAAACACATTATGTTTATAGTAAGGCCCTCACTCACCAACCTAGTTGGTGACATGCTTCATCATCGGGCCCCATCCAAGGCACCGAGTGCACCTTGGGTGTGCTACGACGCCTGGATACAGCGGAGCTGGTATTGTGCCGTCAGAGTGCAGTGAAAGGAAGTGAGTGAATGTTAAAAAAGCTGTCCTAAGGGTCCCTAGGATAAAAATGACTATTTTAATGGGTGGGCCCTTGGCAGAGAATAAAAACGAGAGTCGGATATTTGAGGAGTTCTTATGGTAACTCCAATATCCTAGTCGGTCAACATGTTTCAGCCATGCTCTCTTAGTGGTATGGCTTTCTTCAGGACCTATGTGTAGTGCAAAGTGAGTGGTCTAAAAATGTGTTATTAGAAGACCATATATGTGACACACGCGTTAAGGTGTGATATGTGGTAGAGGAGAATTTCCTCTAGTGGCGCTTTCCTGTGGGGAAGAAAAAGACAAACAAACATACAGAGAAACATGTAACATACTGGTATAGTTGTTTCAGGAGCGGAGTGTCCGTGCTCTTATGCGGTCAAAGGCACAGTGAGGACAGGGTGTGGCGTAATTAGTTATAATCAACGCCTGGTAATTTATGCGGTACCGGGTGGTAATCAAGATGCGCATAACATGGTGCATCGTGTAACTTAAAGACGAAAAGAGCAAAATATCTTACTCAGACAATATCCGGAAAGTGCCCCATGAGTTCCATGTGGGGGCCCGACCTATAGTCACACTCTATGTGACAAAAATTAAAAGAGGAGACAAAAGCGATTTAAAATTTACCCGCATGCTTGGCTGTGAGAAAATGCCAGCAGCGGGGTGGAGAGGCAGTTTTAAAGCAAACCCCCCTTAGGATATTCCCACTTACTTCATCAAGGTCTAGGACCCTTCTCGATACCTGCTTCAGCCGCCATGGAGCTCCGTGGTAGAATGAGTGGAGCTGGGCGGTGGTTTAAATACTCTGCTGGTTCCAACAGGTGTCAGCGAGTTCGGTTAATTGGGAACCGCTGTGGCTGGTTCAATGGGTTTCAGGTGCTGGTTTAGGCTGTCTTCTGATGGGTCTGCAGGAGAGAATAGGCATAGAGAAAAGACACGTCCCTGTGGGAGTGTAGACATAGAGAAAAGACACGCCCCTGTGGGAGTGTCAAGTGCTTATGGGTGCAGAAAAAATAAAAAATAAAATAAACTGAACTGAAGTTTAACTCATAAAAGACCAGGAGGTACTGCTAATTGTAGCAGGTGTTGTTATTCTCAATTCAAGTGTGCCTACTAATTGTGGCTAGAAAGAAATCTGAGAATGATTCGTGTTGATTGGGAACATATCACAAAGGAGAAGAGACGTAGAGTCTAGTGTAGACATACACTTGGATTCGCACTGTCGTGTGAAAAAAGATGTTGCTTTTGTTAGGTCAGGTGGTGCTCTTGACACTAAGGTGGTTATGTAATGTCTCAAGTAGCAGGATCCTGTCATTTGAAAGGGTCATATCAACAGCCAGACCCTTTCAAATGACAGGATCCTGCTACTTAAGGAGCAACGTTGGATCTATCGCCTTTCCACGAACGTCACAGGGTTAAATGACAACATACCCTGGAATAGCCTGAATCCAACCTGAACCACAGCACCATGCATAAAATCTTCATGCCTTACAAAAAGACTAAACTAGACATCACCTCAGTGTGAGCAACACTCCCCGTTTTAACTCCCAAACAGGCCATCCAAAATGAGACATTACATAACCACCTTAGTGTCAAGAGCACCACCTGACCTAACAAAAGCAACATCTTTTTTCACACGACAGTGCGAATCCAAGTGTATGTCTACACTAGACTCTACGTCTCTTCTCCTTTGTGATATGTTCCCAATCAACACGAATCATTCTCAGATTTCTTTCTAGCCACAATTAGTAGGCACACTTGAATTAATAACAACACCTGCTACAATTAGCAGTACCTCCGGGTCTTTTATGAGTTAAACTTCAGTTCAGTTTATTTTCTTTTTTCTGCACACATAAGCACTCGACACTCCCACAGGGGCGTGTCTTTTCTCTATGTCTACACTCCCACAGGGGCGTGTCTTTTCTCTATGCCTATTCTCTCCTGCAGACCCATCGGAAGACAGCCTAAACCAGCACCTGAAACCCATTGAACCAGCCACAGCGGTTCCCAATTAACCGAACTCGCTGACACCTGTTGCAACCAGCAGAGTATTTAAACCACCGCCCAGCTCCACTCATTCTACCACGGAGCTCCATGGCGGCTGAAGCAGGTACCGAGAAGGGTCCTAGACCTTGATGAAGTAAGTGGGAATATCCTAAGGGGTATGCTTTAAAACTGCCTCTCCACCCCGCTGCTGGCATTTTCTCACAGCCAAGCATGCAGGTAAATTTTAAATCGCTTTTGTCTCCTCTTTAAATTTTTGTCACAGAGTGTGACTATAGGTCGGGCCCCCACATGGAACTCATGGGGCACTTTCCGGATATTGTCTGAGTAAGATATTTTGCTCTTTTCGTCTTTAAGTTACACGATGCACCATGTTATGCGCATCTTGATTACCACCCGGTACCGCATAAATTACCAGGCGTTGATTATAACTAAGGCTCCCTGTTTTCCGTTTTTACGGATTTTTACAGATAAATACAGACAGAAAACGATGTGTTTTCTGTCTGTATTTATTTTAAAAAGTGGATAAATACAGAAAATTGTGCTTCTTTTAAGTGACTCTAAGTGCTGTCTTTCATGAATTATAGGCCAGCAGCTGAGCAGATGAACAGCATGGTTAATTAAAAAACAGGATGAAATTTCTTTAAATAAGAAATTTATGGTATAATGCTAATATTTACCAATGGATGTACTGGTATGTAATATTTGGCAGCTTAAATAGCTAAAACACGACAGACATTGACGTATAAGTGCGCTTCTATCAGTTAAATAGATATGGAAATGTACAGTTTTTACAACTTCAGGTATATGCAAAACACAAAATAAATATGGATAAATACAGATAAAATGGCCCAAAAATAAATATGGATAAATACAGACGGAAATGGCCAAAAAATAAATACCATAAAACCGGGAGCCCTAATTATAACTAATTACGCCACACCCCGTCCTCACTGTGCCTTTGACCGCATAAGAGCACGGACACTCCGCTCCTGAAACAACTATACCAGTATGTTACATGTTTCTCTGTATGTTTGTTTGTCTTTTTCTTCCCCACAGGAAAGCGCCACTAGAGGAAATTCTCCTCTACCACATATCACACCTTAGCGCGTGTGTCACATATATGGTATTCTAATAACATGTTTTTAGACCACTCACTTTGCACTACACATAGGTCCTGAAGAAAGCCATACCACTAAGAGAGCATGGCTGAAACATGTTGACCGACTAGGATATTGGAGTTACCATAAGATCTCCTCAAATATCCGACTCTCGTTTTTATTCTCTGCCAAGGGCCCACCCATTAAAATAGTCATTTTTATCCTAGGGACCCTTAGGACAGCTTTTTTAACATTCACTCACTTCCTTTCACTGCACTCTGACGGCACAATACCAGCTCCGCTGTATCCAGGCATCGTAGCACACCCAAGGTGCACTCGGTGCCTTGGGTGGGGCCCGATGATGAAGCATGTCACCAACTAGGTTGGTGAGTGAGGGCCTTACTATAAACATAATGTGTTTCCTTTCCAAAACAAACATACGCTAGGAGCACCCACTCCAGAGCTAGTTCTCGTTGATAAAACGTAGAAAGAAAACTGACAGCGCGGTGAGATGGCACCTATATAGGCACCACACACATCACTTCTAGCACGGATGAAACTGACACAGAGCCGAATGACACCACTTGTTGGCGCACTGGAGTACTGCTTGAAAACTTCCAGTTCCAGTCTGACACCTGGGGAATATTCTAAGGTAAGGACTTTGCGGCTAGAAGTCTCAATCATATCAGGCACTACATATGCTAACGCAGTTGTAGGAGTCTTGGCCCTGGTTTAATGGGCCTTCAGTCCTTCCGGAGGTCGCTTCTTGGTCAATCCATAGTAGTAACTAGTTGGCTTCTAACTGTAGATTCCTCACTGTAAGCAAATGCTTCTTTTTGCATGATCACCCCCAAAGTTTTGTGCTGATACTGCTGGTTTTTTGACTCAGAGTGTACTGAGGCCTGCTAACCAGACCTCCGTGCCAGTGCTTTGACCCATAAGAGGGTAAAGTTAAAACTGGCTATACCCAATTGGCATAGCTTTACTTACTTACTTATAAGTCCCTAGTATATGGGCCAGAAGTACCCAGGGCTTGCAAGTTAAAGTGTCCCTCCACTGCTTCTATTGTTATCTGTCCTGGCAGCCCTTTACACATCACCCCAAGCAGTTAGAAGGCTGTTTCGAGGCCAGCATCTGCAATTGGCCACTGGAAAACTTGGGAAACAAAGTGGCAACTTTCTAAAAGTTCCATGTAGCAACAATTTACATTAATTTCAACTTGCACATCCAGTCGGGTTTAATGTAACAAGTTGCTTGATACCTTGCAGTACCAACTTTAGTAGTCCTACACAGCTGAGTCAGCGTGTAACCCTGTACTTGCCAATGGGGCTACTAGCCTCTCTCACAGTAAAAGCGAAAATTACACGTTTTCACTGACACAACATGTAAAACACATTATATGTTTTATATGCAGCATCTTGCTTTAGGACTCGATAGGCCTGCTTTAGGAGTGACTTGTACACATTAAAAAAGAGGTTTGGGCATTGCCATTGTCTGAAATGCCATAGTTGAGTTAGCATTTTTTTTTTAACTGCTCTACCTATCTGCAGTGGCAGGCTGGGAGACACGTTTTACTTTATCCTAACCAGGATGGCACAATAAGTGCTGCAGTCTCTGAGGGGGCACTTTAACTTACCCTTGGAACCTCTGGTACCATGTACCTGGCTTAGAAGTAAGTTGGCATATGCCAATTGGGTTAGCCAATCAAACATACATGTGTAAGGGTCAGGGCACTGAGGTCTGGTTAGCAGGCCTCATTGCACTCTGAGTCAAAAAACCAACAGCATCAGTTCAAACACTGCAGGTGACAATACAAAAATAGGCATTTCCTTACAGTACTGCTTCGTGAGTGACACCCAGATTGCTGCCTGGCAGATTGCCAGAACAGGAACTCTGCGTGCCAACACAGAGGTAGCGGTAGAGAAAAAGCTTGCAGTCGTTCAGGAGGCTGCTTCTCGGCCAATCTGTAGTAGATTTTGAAGCAGAGCAAGATCCAGTGAGAGATGGTAGGTTTCTGCATGGCCTTGCCTTTTTTCACTCCAGCGAACCCCACAAAGAGCGATCGTCTACCTGGTGTTCTCTGGTACAATCAGTGTAAAAGCTCAGCGCTCTTTTGGGGTCCAAGCAGTGGATTCTCTCCTCCTCAGAGGAGTCAGGAGGAGCATAAAACGTCGGCAGGGGTATGGTTTGACCGATGAGGAATGGCATCACAACTTTCAGCAAGAAGGATGGTTGTGTCCGCATAACTAGTTTGTCCAGGAAGAAGGTGGGGTACAGCGGGTTAACACAAAGCCTGAAGCTCCTCACTTGTTGCGTCGAGCTAATGGCCTCTTAGGACAGCTGTGAAGCTGCTCAAAGGGAGTGCATGTCAAATATGTGGCAACTGTAAAAAGGCTGAATGGTACACTTTAACAGTGCTGAAAGCAAAGCTTTGCCATACGAGAGCAAAAACAAACATAACATCCGATAACTTGGCCTTGCTGTGGGTCAATCTGGTGTGTGCCGCACCAAACCACAAATTTGTCCCAACAACAGGCATATGTAGTTTTTATCGAAGGACGCCAGGCTGCCAAGATGACATCAACCACCTTCAGAGGAAGATTAAAGGTCACCGCTCAATATCGATGCATGAAGGTGCAGATTGAGAAGGTCTGGGTGCAGAACCCTGTCCTGTTGCTGAAACAGTAGTTTATCCGTGAGGGACAGCTTGATCGGTGGACAGATGCTCAAGCCCAGGAGTTCTGGATACCATACTCTCTATG
Source organism: Calotriton arnoldi (assembly GCA_963921515.1). Lineage (NCBI taxonomy): Eukaryota > Metazoa > Chordata > Amphibia > Caudata > Salamandridae > Calotriton > Calotriton arnoldi. The sequence continues at coordinate 4,661,131 of CAWUFW010000074.1, read as the reverse complement.
CTCAATCTCGGGCCACTAGGATGACTTGGGCAAGGTCAGTGCTGATTTTCTTCAGAACTCCGGGCAGGATTGACATCAGCAGGAAGGCATAGGTGAGTCCCAAGTTCCACTCGGGGTGAAACATCTCTTTGCAAGATATGCCTTGGAGACTTCAACACACAGAACTGCTGATACTGCGTGTTCGACAGTGGCAAATAGATCGAGTCAAGATTCCCCCAATCGTGGAAGAGAGTTAGCACCACCTACAGGTGTAACTGCCACTCATGATCCATTAGGCACTGTAGGAAACTGGAATTTTGTTGCAGTTGTCTCCCCACTTTTTGCTTCATTTCTGACTACTAGATGCTGGTTTTAAACTCTGACAGTGCACTGAGGCCTGCTAACCAGAACTCGGTGCCAGTGATCTTTCTACTAAAACTAGCTAAAGTCTAATTGTAACCAAATTGGCAAATACTTTAGCACCCCTATACGTCCCTAGTAAATGGTATCCCTGGTACCTAAGGCATGGGTACTAAATAGTGTCACTAAGGGCTGCAGCATGTCTTATGCCACTCTAAGGAACCCACACCACACTCATGCAGACTGCCCTTACAGGCTGCGTGAAATGGTGCAGACAAAAGTGAAAACCTGACATGGCACACACTCTGTGTGCCATGCCTGCCATATATGTAAGTCACCCCAACAGCAAGCCTTAGAGCCCTAAGGCAGGGTGCATTATATTACATTTGTGGACATATGTTTGTGAGAAGATATGCCCCTGTGATGTCTAAATCGATTCTTAGACATTGCAAGTGAACAGGGAAGCTATCTTAAGTATATGTACTGGTAAATACGAGTTCCCCAGCTACATGATGGCTTCACTGAAACCAAAGGTGTTTGGTATCAAACACATTGTTATCACAAGCCCACACTGATTCCAGTGATGGAGTTATAAATACATGCAACCAGAGGGTACCTTAGAGGTACCCCCTGAACCTTACTAGTCCTCTAGTGAGATGGCTGACTGTTACGGTCAAGCCTGCCACCAGAGACGAGCTTCTGACCCCCTAGGAGTTGAGAACCCCGCTCTCAGCGGTCAGGAACAATGCCTGCTCTGGCAGGAGGTGTTTACACCTCCTCCTGCAGGATTGATAGTAAATTAGCCTATTACGGCCAAAGGCTTCAGAGCATCGCTATGCGACCCCGGCTTCCCCAGGATCTGGGAGATGCTACCCCCTGCCCTGAGGCCCATTTGGCACCAGGACAGGCAGGAAATTGGTTATGAGAGGAGGCATGGAGTACATCCAGGTCAGACCCACTCCTAAGGTGAGCTGCCTGATGTGCCCCACTGTAGGAAAATTCCACCATCTTGGTGAAGGCAGAATTAGGAGCAGTGGGACAGGGTTATGCCCACTTCCCACAGGAAGTGGTCATATTTTAGGGAGGGGGGGGCGTAGTGACCCCAAGGGTAAGTAGACCATTGGCTACTACTCTATACTCCCCTAACGCCCCATAATTGAGTATTTAGGTGGTCCCCTGACACCAGAACTTCAGATTCACCCGACTAAAGAGGACACTGAAAAAACGATCAACGCGAGAACTGAAGACTGCTGTGGACTTTTGGTGCCAAACTCTGCCTGCTGCTTCAGACTTGACAATTGCAAAGACCCAACTCAGTCTACAGCTTTGCATTCTCCAAATGCCTTGGAGGGATGCAAGTACTTCAAAAACCTGCCAGCATCTCCCTTGAAGTAGAGGAGCCACTTCCCTGCATCCTGCAGGAACCGACGGAGACGTACGGTTCAAAGAAGCTGCTCGCCACCGGGTCCACCAACGCAGTAGCCACCCAGGAGGAAGTCAGAACACTCAAAGAGGTCAGATCCGTACCATTACCAAGTTTGGAGATGCCAGGACCTCTACGAGCCTCCCTGCACCAATACCTTGGGTAACCGGACCCCTTGCCCTGACCAATGTTTGTATAGAGTGCAATACAGACTCGAACAATCCAAAGAACGACCAGCAGATGAGGGACATCTCCGCAGATGCCTGCGCAGAGAGTGGCCCAGCTGTCCTGTTTTGTCCCCCTGTGCAGGTTCAGACCAAGAACCGCCTACAACGCATGAGGGCCAGTCAACCAAAACACTCTGGACCCAAGCTTCCCACCCGGGTCCATGAACACCGACTGCTTACCCTTGCTCCCAGGTCCCTCACGACTGAGCTTCCCGTGAGGAGCTCCGGGACTTGTCCCCAAGTCACCCTTTGCAGCCTATTTCAAGGTGGCCCCCATTTTTGCTAACTGTGTAGCGCGCCAGGCTACATACCCGTCCAGCACCTCAGCACCCGGACACACCAGGCAGAAAAAACCGAACCGCTGGTGTAACTTGCAACCATGGCCTTCCCCAACACCCCATGAACTAAAGGGGACCCTCGAAATCCTATTGTAAATACCTGTATGCAGTAAATGTTCTTCTCTCCATAGGAAAAGCATTACCGCGTAAAAGCGCACTGTTTGCTAATATTGCTAAAAACTGTTAAAGTAATATCGTGAAAAGTACTTGCTCAATTACGAAGTTCTTGATGTTGAAATATAAATTTTAAAAAAGACGCGTTATCTTTCTAAATTGGTGTTGAACTCCTTCTTGAGTGTGTGTATCATTTATTGACTGTGTATGCAACAAATACCTAAAACTCCCCTCTAATAAGCCTAGGTCTGCACAACCACTTTACCACAAATGGAGCACTTGGGATTGTTAAAGCAAGCCCCTGTCCACTTATAAGGGATACCTCGACTCTTTAAACAGCATACCTCTTTTTGGTATACTATATAAAGAGCCAGCTTCCTACACATGCCAGTACTAGAATTATTCTGGCATGTACTCAGAGGACCCCTTAGAGGTGCCCTCTGAAACTTTACTAGTCTCATAGTGCGCTGGCTGCCAGGACTCTTCCAGCCTGCCATCAAAGATGTGTATCTGACTCCCCCCCACCATCCCTCCAACCCCCCCCCCGGCAGGGAGAGTCCACGCTCTCAGAGGTCAGAAACAATGCCTGCTCCAGAGGATGGTGTTAACACATCCTCCAGCAGGATGGCTAGTGAGATTAGAATGTCATGGTCACAGGCTTCAAAGCCTCTGCTGCCTTTGAAATGCGACCGGCTTCCTCCAGACCTAGAGAATGCGACCTACTGCCCTGAGGCCCATATGGCACAAGGACAGGTGGGGAATTAGATAGTCAGGAGGAGTGTTACACTGTCAGGCTAGTCACACCCCTAAGGTGGGCTACTTGAAGTGGACAAGAAAAGAAGGATTTCACCATCTTGGTTGTGGTGAAATGAGGAACGCTGGGAGAGGGTTACGCAAACTCCCCACAAGAAGTGGCCATATAGGGGGTGTAGTGATACCAGGGGGTCAGTAGCCCATTGGCTAATTCCAGACACTGCCCTGAACACCCCTAAATTGAGTATTTAGGTGGCCCCCTGACACCAGGAAAACAACTTTGTCTGACTGAAGAAGGACAGAGAAGAGCCAAAGACATGAGAACAGAGGTCCTGCACCAAAGATTGGCGCCAAATGCTGCCAGGCTGCCTGCACCGTGACAATCAGAGACCGACTCATCCTAACGCTGACTTGCCTCCCCCTACCCTTGAAGGTCTGCCTAGTGCTTCATCAATCCAGCAACAGCTCCCTAGGGGTGGAGGAGCCATCCCCCTCCACCAGCAGGTACAAGAAGCAGCTGTCCGGTATCTCGTTCTGCTGATCGTCGGGTCCATAGAAGGAGCATCTTGCCAGGAGGAGCCCAGTCTCCCCAGCGAGGTTCGAGACGCTGACCCCTCCAGGAGCCCCACAGCACCAATACCCTGGCTTATTGTGTCGAGCCCAGACAACACCGTCGAGGAAGACCCACCTGCACGTCGAGGGACTTTAAGACCAATGAGATCCACATCGAGAGTGGTCCAGCTGTCCTGTTTTCCCCTCTTCTGCAAAACCAACGACAACCATGAGATCCTCTGACTGCCGTGACCAGCCGGACAAAACACCTATGCATCCGATGACTCCAGAACGAGTTCACAGAAACAGATGGTGTCTTCGTGTTCCAGAGACCCTCAAGAGCTGAACCCCACTTTGGGGTCTGCCAGTCCACACCTGCAGCCTCTATCTTTCGGGTACTTTTCCCATTTCCTTAAGCATATAGCGCTCAAGGCTACCACTGCGTAAAGCACCTCTGCACCCAGAAACCCCAGGTCAGGTAATTTAAACCCTTGGTGCTTTCTTGGACCTTGGCCCCTACTTACCTTAAGTCCAGAAGAACTGTCCTGTGACCCGTCTGTAAGTGTAGCTATGCAGTGTAGGTTACTTCCATAGGATAACATTAGTGCGTTCGGGGCTCATGCCTCAAATCTGACAGCTGTCATTTTCTACTGTTTTTACTGTAAGATTAGAGAACGTCTAAGTACTTACCTACTACCGATGATTGGTGTCTAACAATACATACAAATCTGGGTTATTTTAATAAAATGGTGTCGGATTGTCTTATAGAATGTGTGTCTCATTTATTGGCTCTGTGTGTGCAACAAATGCCCAACACTCCCCTTTGATAAGCCTAACTGCTCGACCACACTATCACAAAGAGAGCATTTGGGATTTTTAAAGAAAGCCGCTATAAACTAATAAGGGTCATCTGGACTATTTGCATAGTGTACTCCTTAGGTGCACTACATAAACAGTTAGCTTCCTCCAGGCGTCGCAAGCTGAGTTTGTCCGCCTTGGCATTCAAAGATGCTGTCCGGTTGTTAACCACAAGAAATATCACTGGTGGTCCAGCCATTTTGCGGAGGCGCAGGTCTTCTGGCACAGGGCCCTTGGCCCCACTACACCCTGTTGATGCAATACCACATGGCGGTGGTGTTATCTGTGAGTGCCTGTATCAACCTCCCCCTGATGGATGGAAGGAAGGCTTTCAATGCTAAGCAGATGGCCAGGAACTTCAGAGGTTCATATGGAGCCTGACCTCTGCCAGAGACCAAAGACCTCTGATCTACAACTCTCCCAGTTGGCCGCTGGAACCCAGAAGTGACTCATCACTATCAGCTCTGGGTGCAGAAGGGACGGAGGTCTGCTGCTGCCCCAAACACGGTTCAACAACCACCACTGCATATCTTACACAGTCTGCTAAGAAATCTGGATGTGGTGAGAGGACACAGTGATGTTGGGGCCCACTGCAGAACCCACATATGCCACCTGGTGTGCTTGACCAGCATAATGCAGTAAGCCATTGGTTCTAGCAGACTCCAAATCGACCTCAATGAGATACAGGACAGAGGCTGACATTGGGTGATCAGGATCATAGCCTTAATGTCCTGGACTCTTCGGGGAAATACAGGAACCCGACCAGTGTCCAGAATTGCTCCGATGAAGGGAAGGAATCAGGTTGATAGTAAACCCCAAAGATGACAGGTGATAGCCAGTCATTGATGTAGAGAAGACTGGCCCCTGACCTCTGAAGGTTTGCTGCGACCACCGCCATCACTTTCATGAACACCCAGGTGCACTGTTGAGACCAAAGATGTTTCACAGCAAAGTGAAAATGATCCTGTCCCACTACGAACTGCAGGTTGCAGCGATGGGCCTGCAGGATAAGTATATGGAAATAGGTATTCTGCAAGTCCAACGCCACCATCCAGTCTCCAGGGTCGAGGGCATACTAGAGCTGGGTCAGTGTGAGTAGCTTGAACTTTTCCTTCCAGAAGGAAGGCATTGAGAAGGTGCGTGTTTAATATAGGACAAAGGCCTCCATCCTTGCACTAGAAAGTAGCAGGAATAACAACCATTACCTACTTTTGGCGCAGGTCACTCTTGATAGCCTCTTTGGCCAAAAGGGCTTGCACTTTCTGCCGTAAATAGGACAGATGGTCCTCCGTCGTTATGGAGACAGTGGAAGTTGCGGTGGAGAGGCAATGAAGGGCAATGTGTACCCCTTTTAGACTATCTGTAGGACCACCCATCCAATGTCATTGTTTGCCAAACTGGCAAGATTAGTTGGATCTTGCCTCCAACCGGGTGGGTGTGCTCTGCTATTGGCTTGCTAAAAGGGTTTGGAAGGTAGGGCTGCTAGGAGATGGGGGGAGGGGGGGTGGTGGGGGGGCAATGGGCTGGGTGGCTCGCTGACCTTGACCACAAGGGCGGTGGGCACCGCAGATTCAGCCATGAAAATGCTGGGCACGCTGCGGAGGCTAAATTGGCTGCCAGTAAGGAGTACCCTACTGAAGACCAACACTAGATGTGTCCAAGCCGGAAAATATCCGACCCATCTCGCTTCTTCCGTTCCTATCCAAAAGCGTGGAATCCTATGTTAATTCGATCTTAACTCACTATCTGGAAGCTAATTCAATACTGGACACATCCCAGAATGGGTTCCGACCACAGCATAGCACCGAGTCGGCTTTGTTGACAGTCATAGGACAGCTGCGGACCGCATCAGACGCCGGCAGAACTACAACGTTAGTTCTGCTGGATCTGAGTGCGGCCTTTGACACGGTCTCCCATGAAACCCTGCTCCATCGCCTGGAGGAGATCGGGGTCAACAATAAAGCCCTTTCTTGGTTTTCGTCTTTTTTGGCTGATCGGACATTCCAAGTAACTGCTCCTCCTTTCTCCTCTCGTACTCACCCACTTCGCTGCGGTGTTCCTCAGGGGGCAGCTTTGAGCCCCACGTTATTTAATATTTACGTGAGACCTCTGGCGCTGATGGCCAAAGCCCGGGGCATCTCCCTTGTGTCATATGCTGATGACACCCAGCAGGTGATCACCTTCTCTAATAATCCCAGCCAGGATGCGGCAAAATTCAAAGCAGACTTAATGGCCATCTCGGAGTGGATGACGGCTAATTGTCTGCAGTTGAATTCAGCCAAATCCGAGATCCTTCTGGTAGGCAAGGACTTCCATCTCTGGGGCAATGAATGGTGGCCTCCTGCTCTAGGAGTACCCCCCTCACCCAAACCTGTTGTGAAGAATTTGGGCATTATGCTGGATAAAGAACTTAATTTGGAGGTGCATGCCAAATCGGTGGCTGGGAAATGCTTCGGCTTGCTGCGTGGCCTAAAGCCTATACTTGGATTTTTCGACTCTCAAACACGTCAGCTAATCATCCAAGCCTCTATTTTGGCCAGATTGGACTATTGTAACGTGTTACTTTTGGGGTCCAATAAATCAGTGATTAATAGACTGCAGCGTGTCCAGCACGCTGCGGCCCGGGCTATTTTTGCCCTCCCCAAATACTGTCATGTCTCCAACCTCCACCATCGCCTACATTGGCTACCCCTTGAACATAGAGTCCGTTTTAAAGCGCTATGTATCACGCACAAGATTCTCACAGGCATCGGCCCAGGAATCTTGAGTGATTTATTCTCCTACTATGTACCCACACGAGCGCTGTGCTCAGCAGATTTGCTCCTTGCTAGAATCCCACGAATACGGAGAGTTAGATCCGGTGGCAGATCTTTTAAGCGGTTGGCTCCCGCTTTATGGAACTCCCTTCCTCTTCATATCCGTTGCATTCCCGACCACCTGACCTTTAGAAGGCTGGTTAAGACCTGGCTTTTCTCCCACTGCTAATTTTTCTGCCTGCCACCTCACTCAGGGCTTTGCTACAGCGCTGGGTCGCCTCGATGATGGGGCAGCCATGCGCTATACAAGTATTTTAACTTAACTTAACTATCTCTGCCGATGACACAAAAGTAACAGTAGGGCTGATGCAGCTTGCGGGGAAGATAAGCTCAGGGAGTGTGCTGTGGCCCTGCTTTCTCTGAACCGCTCCACAGCAGAATCTGCCTTGTCCCCAAACAGGCGAGTTCTGCCAAAAAGGCAGGTCCATGAGGGACGATTGGACATCACCTGAAAAACCTATAGACCTCTGTCAGACGTGGCGGTGAATGGCGAAGGTAGTGCCAATAGCACGTCAGATGGAATCTGTGGTATCCAAGGGAATTGTGAACTTATTCACATCACAACCATCTTGTATAGCTTGGGTTAGGACAGGTAGGAGATCTTTCAGGATACCTGGGAGGACTTAAACCACTGTATCCCAAAAAGCATGAGTAGTGGCCCAGCAGAAAACTGGCATTCACGGACCTAAAGGCCAAGCTTGTGGAAGAAAATACCCTCTTCTCGAAGGTCTCCACTTATTTGGACTCCCAACTGGGGGGAGTAGTCGGAAAGATATTCAGGTTTGTCCGACTGGTAGACACCTGCACCACCAATCTTTACAGGGAGGGTTGCTGACACAAAAGTGCACGGTCGCCTGGGGCAGGGCAGTGGAGTCTCACAATTTGGCACTTTACTGGGTTGGCAGAGCAAGGCCACTAAGAGAGTATCTGTAAGTGCCTCATTGAAATGAAGAGGGGCTCAGTAGCTGGAGCACATCCCTAAAGACATTGATTTTGACCTCTAAATTGGAAAGCTAGAGGTCAAGAACTTCGGCTGCCCTATGCATGACCATTGCAAAAGCACTCTCCTCAGTGAGAGGGGGTGAGGGGAGTCCCGACTCAGGAGAAGTGTCATGGCCACTGGCTTCTTGAAGATCATCATACCAATTTTCTTTGTGGTATTGTTGCCCTATCTAATTACCCGCTTCATAACTGTTGTCCGAATCCGTACCAAATAAGGAATGCAATATATGTATTCTTCTTTGTGGAGGTGGTAAATAGGGATGGCAACACTTCAAATGAAAGCAAGCGTGACCTCGGTTGAGGTTGTAGTGGCGCCAACTCTGAGTAAGAGAGCACAATGGGCACCTCGTCCTCGGGCATCGATGGAATAAGAATTGGTGTCGAGGCTCTGGGAACCAGCGTGGAGCATGGCACAAGAAACAAAGTCGGTGCAATAGCTGGAGGAGGCCCACTGGTGTGTGCGGGGGGTCCAACTAGTGCCATGGGTGAACCGGTCAGTGGCATCCCAGATCCGAGGGCCTCTCAGCTCCTGGTGAACCATAGGATAACCAGAGGGAGCCAGTAAGCAACCGAAGAGTCTGAGCATGGCCTTGCGGAACTCTTCAATCTGCCTTAGTTTTGCAGATGGTCCCGGAAACGCTGGTTGTCTTGGGAAAAGTTGTGGAATGGGCTTTGAGGTTAACCGACTTTGGAAGCGAGATCAAGAGACATGTGACACCCTCACATCTTCTCAGAATTATGTGTGTGACAGAAAGGTGCTGAGTCCACTTGGATTTATCATATTGTTTCTTCGAGGTACCCAAAGACTCGGAGCGCTGCAACAACTGACAGCAGGAACTACTCCTGCGACTTCCGGACTGGGTACAGGACCTGAACCAATCCTTTGACATGGACTGGACTCGTCGTGGAGTCTTCCGGTGTTTGACGACAGAGTTCCACCTCACATTCTTATAGGGCCTTCAGCTTCATCAACACGCAGTCACTGCAAGCCTTAAAGTTATGGCTCGACCCAAGATATCACAGGCAAACCTGATGAGGACCTGCCACAAACATTTATTTGCAACAGTCCTCACATGGCTTAAAACCTGTTTTGGGAAAAGACATTTCCCTTGCACACAGAAACTTTTTTTTGATGTAAAGTGTCTCAAAGAGATGAGAGGTAGCTCAGGCTCAGCGCCTGGTGGCGTGGAATGAAAGGAACCGACTTAAGCTTGTGGGAATGGTACCTAATTAGGCTCTGCACGTCATTTTCTGAGTGGAACAGCATCAGTGATTGACTGCATAGCACCACCTACTAGCACACAGAGTTACTGCTGAAAAGTGTTTCCGGATCCAGTTTGACGCTTTGGTAAAATTCAAAAGGTGAGAAATGCAGTCCTAAGTCTCTGTCAGAAAGGTCTAGCTAGGGTTCTCTCAGAGTGATGGAAGATGCCCTGCACCACGTACCGGTGCAATCACCATTCATGATTTGTCAGGCACCGTCGGCTGAGCTCATTCACCCTGGTGTTCAAAGATTCCTGCCAGGTGGTTCAAGATCAGGGAAATGCCCTGATGCTCCAGCCAAATTCAGGAGGCGCACAGAACCCTGAACCCCACTTTGCCCTGCTTGTTGTAGGACAACATAGCGGTGGTGTTGTCTGTGAGAACCTGCACCATCCTTCCCCTGATGGATGGTGGGCAAGCCTTCAATGCCAGGTGAATGAACCACAACTCCAACAGATGGACGTGGAGCCAGGTTTCCACCAGAGACCAGAGCCATCTAATTTCCACCTCTCACAGATGACTTACCCATCCCAGCAAAGACGTATCCGTCACCACTGTCAACTCTGGGTGAGGGAAAGATCTGGATGACATGCAACAGGTTTTCTTTGTGCTGGGCTCAGAGACTTCAGATCCCACTGCAGAGCTTGTACATACCACCTAAAAGAGGATAAATAGGATGCACAGGACCAGGAAGCCTCAGAGTCGCTGGGCTTGCTGAGACGAAGGAAAGGCTTTGAACTGCTGCATTGTGTCCAGAACAACTGCTATAAAAGGACGCCTCTGCTAAGGAATGTGGTGTGACTTCAGCTTGTTTATCAAGAATCTCAGTGATGTCAGGAGGTTCACCGTTGTATGGCGGTGGTCTGTGACTGACTGTGGCAAGCCCGCCTTCAACAACCAATTGTCGAGTTATGGGAAAAGTGGTATCCTCAACCTTTGAAGATGGGCAACGGACATCATCATCACTTTTGTGACCACTCGACGGGACCTGGTAAGGCGAAGGGGAACACGACAAACAAAATTCTCATGGCCGACCTTGAACCACAGGTATCGTCTGTGGGCCTGACGAACTGGCACATGAAAGCATGCATCCTATCATCGAGTTGCCCAGTTCCAGGACAGACAGAACTTGGGCCACTGTGAGCATTTTGAATAAGTCCTTCCGCAGGAATGTATTCACACAGTGAATATTTAAAAAAGGATGAAGGGATTAGTCCTTCTTTGGCACGAGGAAATAGTGGGAGTAACAAGTCCCTATTTCTGAGGCTGGCACCCTCTCAATGGCCCCTGTGGACAGTAGAGCTTGCACCTCTTGAAGTAAGTTGGGTAGGTGCTCCTCTGAAAGCCCCTCTTGTACTGGCGGAAGCTGCGTGAGAGTCAAAAAGACATAGAAGGGTATAGCCCTGTGTAGGAAGCTGGCTCTGTATATACTATACTGTTGTATTCCGCTTTAGGTGTCCGTATATAGGTTTTCCTGAATCATGTCCTTATATAGGCACAATTCGCATTGCCCTTATATAGGCATAGAATCCCAATCCTTATTTAGGCATTAGCCGTGCCCTCCAAATACAGGCATGGTCACCGACATCCGTCCACCCTAACGTCACAACGAGTTCTTAGAAACCAGACCCTTAAGCTTCGGGAGTTCCCCTAGCACAGGACTATTGATTTCTCCAAGAACTCATCTATTATGTATGAACCGTTATACCTTAAGGGTTCATTCTTGACGTCTTCCTCTGTCCGACTTTACGTCAATGCTAACAATCCAAGGCACCTACCAGGTATAAATGTACCTTCCCTTGCCCAAGCAAGTTAGAGGAGACCTCGACTTCAGAGGAGCCCGTATCCCGGCCTGACGCACTGAGAAGACGCTGTCATTCCTGCACGCAGAAGAATCCAGCTTCCAGTGTTCTGACTCCCTTCGCAGGGTGTTAGAGTTCCAGATCCGGCAAGAGATTCCCACCTCTCTCATTCTCAAGGTATGGAGCTGACTAGAACCTAGAGGGACTCTTGGCATACTAGACTTAACATACTCTTAGTATACCAGACTAGAGAATACTCCACCTACTTCTACCTTTCCCTACACCTAGACTAGGTTAGGTACATTGGGGTAGAACTAGCTTAGAGACGCATCGTATGAGTACTCGCATTTTTAGCTCATGTTATTTATGTACGTGAATACATGCTAAAAGATAATGCTAGCGCAGTATTATTTATTTCTACTGCTTACGCTGTACATTATTTATCTTGCATACTGTCTTGTGATAACAGCACATATCTCTTACACGAGAAACAAGACTGTTCAATAAAACCCTTTTTATTGAAACGCCCGTCTTTCCTTTCTGTGTAACTCTGTAGAAACTAAGCATGCACGATTGACTGAGTGAAACTGTTATCTATTGTTTCCACGATTCTGAGACATGTTCCGATTCTAAAGGGAAACAAAGTGGTCATGTTTATGCGGTTGCCAGAAACTACTCCCTTCTTGTTCTCAAGGAGTTTCTAGTGGCCTCTGAGCCAGCTGGCACAAGTAATTAAGTTTAATATACTCGATAGGGACATACCGACCTTAGTCCTATGTCAAGCCTATAGGTTATATTATTCCAATGCGCAGAGCCTATTAGGGAAATAGGAACTACACTACAATACCCAAGTGAGGTATAGTGTGCACAGAGTCCAGTGGAACCCAAAAGGTAGGCAGAGGTAAAGTAGATAGCACCTCCCTCTCTATTTGTGGTAGTGTGGTCGAGCAGTAAGGCTTTATCAGAGGACAGTGTTAAGCATTTGTTGTACACACTCAGTCAGCAAATGAATTCACACACTCAAAGACTGAACTTCAGACCAATTGTTTTTGTATAAAAATATTCTTTTAGTTATTTTATTTTCTAGAACCAAGCAAGCCTGGAACAGGTAAGTGATAAGTACTTTGCAGTAAATATATAGTTTGTAACAGTTTGGATTGTAATTGTAAAAATGCTTTGATTTGATTACAGTAGTGTGACTGATAATGCAATGCTTTTCAGAATACAGTACATATACTTTGTATAGGATTTTTAGTAAAATCACAGCTAAGTTACTTTTGAGATTACTTTTCTTACACAGTGCAGTATGCCTGGATACTGCACTGGGACATTTCCTGTAAACAGGTAAGTAAAAGCGTTTTTGTTAGTTAGTACAATTTTAAAGAATTTCTTTAGGTTTTCCAAATACACACTTAAAAACTTTTCATAGAAAAACAGTCAATGTTATCCTATGGAGGAAAATAGTGTTATCGGTTTTAAGGTAAGTACTTTGTTGTGGGAGTTGTGTTCCTGGGGTTAGACTCAGGGGTCCCCCATGGTCAAGGATGCACTCTTGTTACACCCTCAGCGGCACTAGGGCGGCCGGGTGCAGAGTGCTGAGGCCCAGTGGTATCCAATGGGGGATAGAGGGAGTGTTTTGCCAGAATCAAATTGTATGTGAACCAGGTGTGCTGGAGTGGAGTCAGAGTGTGACCTCAGTTGGGGTCGAGGCCAATTTGACTCGGGGGTCGGATACCAGGGTCAGGATAGCATCCACCTCTGATGACTTCAGAACTAGCCTCAAAGAGGAATGGACCAGAGCAGGTCTTGAAACTGGAATGCAATTCAGCACTGGAGGTGGTGTGAAATCTGAGGCGGGTACCAGGAGCTCAGATGGTGTTAAGGATGGATCCACTGGCGGTGACCTGACTGGAGGGCCCCGAGGGACCTTGGGGCCCTAAGCCACCAGGGGGAGCCAGAAGAGTGCTGCAAAAATGTGCATCAGAGCTACCCTAAAGGTCTTCAACTGTTGCAGCATCAACGATGGCCGAGGGAACTTGGGCGTATAGAGATCAACTGTGGGATCAGCTTAGCTAGAGAATGGTGGGAAGTGCCACTTCACCTTCTAGTGTTTCTGTTTCGATCTGGATTTCCTTACAGGATGACCTCAACTGTGAATAGGACCTGCTGCAGTATCAGACTCGAGAGCGGGAACAGGTCCGCGCCGTTGAGTTGGAGCTTGAGAGGGGCTTGGGTGGTTTCTTCTGATGTTTAGTGAAGTCCAGCTTTGCTTCATGGTACCAGACCGCTTTCAGGTGCATGAGGGCACATTCCTCACATGAATTGGAGTCATGTCATAAGCCCAAATGACAGAGGCACACCTCATGGGAGTCCATCACCGGCATCTTTCTGCGACAGGTGAGGCATGGTTTGAACCCTGTAGTTTTAGATGGGGACATCATTTCCTTACACAATGGAATTCAGTTTGAAAATTCCTCAAACCGGGGAAAAAGGAATCAGAGCTCCGGATCTGTGTTTAACGGTGCAGAAACAAAGAAACTGATGTCGGCAAGCAGAGGTGGTGCATTTATGTGGCTCTGCTGCTCCACTTACAGGGCAGAACTAAGTCAAAGTGGAACTGTGTCTGCGCCACCTGACGGCATGCATGAGCACTGCTATAAAAATGTCCAGATTCAGTCTGGCACCTGGAGGATACTCTAAAGTTGAAGAAACTGCAGCTAGAAGTATCCAACAGAAACTAATTTTGAAAAGCAAATTATTATTGAGTGCCATAGTTACAGCTTTTCTTATGGCGTGGATGGCCTAGGAGAACACAGATGGACAAAGGGTGTCAGAATTTCATATAGGACACCCTCCTCACGTCCAACAAAGTTCAACATGGCTTCAATCCCACATTTGGCCTGGGCGGTAGGCTGAAAGATACAAAATGTTGTTTTGTAGACCAAGGTTCAATTTAAGCAAGGATGGTTGAGACAAGGCCGTTCCTGGTAAGATCTTCCTGGAGTTGGAGGGAGCATAAGCTGCAAATTGCTCCTTGTAGCGAACTGTGAGCCACAGGACAGTGCGGTTTGGATGCAGGCGGATCGGCCTACCTGCACGCCCTGGATCGGAGTAGGCTGAAAGACGACTGACCATACAACACACTTTTGCAATCAATTATAGCAAAACCCTATACGGGAGCGGAGGAATTGCGGAATGGAGAAGGACAAAGTGACAAAATTGCAAGAGCAACACAATCACGCAGTACACCACCCCACGGCCTCTTCCAAAGGGAACCGCAAGACAGACAGACAGGCCTAAAGACCATCAGCACAGGGAATAATGATGGAAGAACCTACGCAAGATGAAGTCCTCACTGCCATCCAGCATTCCTGCAGTGGAAAATTGAAACTATTGCGGTGGAGGTTACCTTACGTCGCACTGACCTGCATAAGGTCTTGGATAGGGCCCATGCAGTGGAGGGTACTGTTTATGAGATGCAGACAGAGGTTAACTGCCTTAAAATGGCAGCTGGCCAAAATGATGAAACTGACGACCTCCTTGGAAACTAGAGCAGAGGACCCTGAAAACCGCTCTCGTTGTAGTAATCTTCAAGTTCTTGGATTTCCGGAGAGAGCGGAAGCGGAGACTATGGAAAAATTAATTGAAGAATGGATTAAAAGAGATGAGACCTTAGGAGGTGTTGGCTCTGTTTGTCGAGGAGAGAACGCATAGAACATTGGTGGACAGAGGGCCACCGGGGGGCACCTCCTCGGGCACTGATAATCAGCATCCTTAATCACAGGGATACACAGACTGCAGACTCAGAGCTGCCAGGTCAGCAGAGACGCTTACATGTGAATATCATACTATCTCATCCTATCCGGACTACACCAAAAATGTTCAACTAAAATGAAAATCCTTTTTGGCAGTAAAATAGAAGCTTATGGCATTACACTTGCAATATATAGGTAGGCTGCGCAGCCGAAGATGGCGGACGTGCTCTGTTTGAGCTCCGCCGTACATCCTCCATGAATCTGCTCATGCATCCTGTCCTGAGCACCCCTGGGGTCATCAAGTAGCACCGGAGAAGCGCTGGCAGGGTGAGACTTGATACCGGTGGCTCGCGATCCCGGAGCGCTGCTAAACTCCCGCGCTGAGGACGGCAGAGTTGCGGCCGTGAGCAACATGGTGCGGCCGGAGGTCGTGACGAGGGCCGAAGATCCCAGCCGAGCCGGTGGGGCTGCATCATATCATCCTTCAGAGGTGAGGACTGCGTAACCCCTCTGCCCCTCCGAAAGTGTCCGGGGTGTTTCTGGCAGGCCCCCGCTGCCCTTGCACTAAGCTCTGTCCTCAAATCTGATTGAGCTTCCAGTAAGTGTCGGCGGCTGGCGGCATGGCATGCGGCTAAAGTTATTGCCGGAGGTCTGACCCGCGGGGATGTCCGAAGACAGCGGACCTGGCACCTCGCGGCCCGTGACGGCAGTATAATATGGTGGGCGTTGCAACAGGGAAACGGCTCCGCATCTGCACCCCTGGAGGCTGGGAGAAACGCTGATGGCCGCCATTTTAGATTTAAAAACACGCCTGGAGAGCATTTTAAAGGGTCATAGATATCGCTGCATGTGAATGCGCAACATGGATAACCTTTGGGCCTAGCGAACTGTGGAGCAGCTTATCACCCCTCGTACTGGGTGTAGACACGGATTCTGCGCTGCCCACGGAGGGGGAGAGACATAGGGGCGGTTCCCCTCGATCGTACGGGGGGGGGAGGGGGACTACCAGGTGAGAGTCGTTGGTGGAGGCCTCGCCGGTCTGTGTGATCCTCTTACAAGCATTGAGCCAGCTGATGCCCGTTCGTTACGGGCACCCTTACGAGCCCACGCTGAACTTTGGGCAGTTTGTTGAAAACGGAGAAAGGAACAGATCTAGCAGTTGTACAATAAACAGCAAGCTTCTAATAGTCAACGCACCCCTGAGCAAGTGCGATACTACAACCCACCTGCATACCCCCACAGTCATAGAGCATAGGGGCAACTGTGCGCATTGACAGTGAAGGCCTAGTCACCTGGCTTAAAGCAGCTAGACCACCAAACAGTCGGTTGTGGACTCCCTGGGGCTACATTTGCGGTCCCTCCTGCGGCCCAATATTAAGATCTCCAAAACCACTGAGCCTTGGGTATTGATAATTGGGCACAAAACATACTGGTGGTCCTATATATACTAAATGACCATCATCCCTGTGAAGCCTTATGATACATGTCTCACATGGGCCCCCTCAGATCCGGTGCTGGAGGACAGTCAGGCCCGCCACACGCCCAATCTGATAAAATGCCTGGCGAGTCATCCACGGACGTCATTTCGCATAAA
Source organism: Calotriton arnoldi (assembly GCA_963921515.1). Lineage (NCBI taxonomy): Eukaryota > Metazoa > Chordata > Amphibia > Caudata > Salamandridae > Calotriton > Calotriton arnoldi. The sequence continues at coordinate 4,644,295 of CAWUFW010000074.1, read as the reverse complement.
CTGGACGTGGTGCTGGCCGCAGTTGAAAAACTGAGCACCACAATGGAGCAGACACGGACCTCACTCGAAAACAAAATTGATAAGGTGGCGTTAGACCTAGCGGGGCCTTGATTTGGCGGAGCAAGCATGGCGGCCCGACCAGCAGCCCTGAGGCCTGAATGCGGTGTTGGATGACGATGCCCCATGGGCGGAAACCAATAACTGTTTGTACTTACCGCGGAGCCAGAGTACCCTTGGCCGATGCCCGGTGGAACTGTCCTATGCAGCTATAGAGGAGTTTGGCTCTGGTTCACCCCCACGGCCGTCACCTACCCAGCCGGACATCGGACATTGTTTTTCACGGTTTCTCACGGTTTTGTCTGTCTTTCACTTTAACTGCTTTGACTACTTCGTTCCTCCTGAAGTATTTTTCCCCCTGCCGGTCTGCCTGACCCTATCTGCATTCCTTTCCCCCTCTACCTTCCACTCCCCATAATGTTGTGTGTCTTGGCTATGCTATGCGCCAATAACATATTATTGTGTAATCTCATGGTTTTCTCCTATGCCTATACTTGGATCCTGTAACTGATGTAATGTTTGTAACCTGTAACTCGCTGATCCTCATGTAAAGCGCTCTGATACCTCCGGGTCTAGCCAGCGCTATATAAAACTCTGCAAATAAAATATATGCTCCTGTTCCCTGCGAGTCATTGCACAGGGGAAAAGTCATTTCTTTGAGCAGTCGATGAGGTGTGGAGCTGGCTGGAACTGTGGGACAAGACATGGCCACTGAGAGGCGGTGGGGCTCACTCTCCTAGGGGGCGGGGACGCTCACAGTACAGAGGATAAAGTGGACGAAGACTGCGGGTCTCTCATGGAGGGCAGGACCATCTTAACCAGATCCCCAGGGTGATTATCCAAGAGGACAGCACTATGGCTAGAGCGGGGGCGAATGGCCCTGCAGGCATGCTGTCATTGAGTCCCAACAGGTTGACACACAAGACACGGGGTCTGGACTGGGAACTGGAGCAATGAGTTCGAGAGACAGTGGAGTGTGATAAAGGCAGACGAAGATTTGACTTTGTGCTAATGGTCTGCACAGTCTGACATAGGGCAGATGTTGACTCCCACTTACATTTAATGTTTACTTGAGTTGAGCAGGATTCAAGCCAAACGATATGGTGAATGTGCTGTGATTTAGAGGTTTTGTCTAAGGTGGTGCAAATGTCTGGAATCGGGTGGAGTGGGTAATGTAGAGTTGATCCAAACCCCTCCTTTGGATGATAAGACGCCCGAGGTGTGCTCTTCGGGCCCCTCTCTTTTTGGGGATACCTAGCTGGAGGACCCATTCTGGGAGGGTGCCCCTTTTAGTGGTCAGTGGGGACTGTACCAGATAGAACCCACCTGCAGATAATTTGGTTATTTTAAGTTGTTTGATGGATAGTTTAACATACAGAGGATTGAGTGGGCTTTGTGCACAGTCTCTTGATTGTAGTAGGAGACTTGTTGACACACTTGGGCGGACCGATAGTTGGGGATATATGTGTCTGCCTCGGGGGAGGGATGAGAGGGGATATTGTTGTATTTGGTTAATAGTTGCATATGTGATCACAAATGAAGACCATTTTAGTATGTCATGCCAGAGATTCACGATGAGTCACTGGGAACCTAGTAGGAGGTTGGCTGGAAGATAGATAGATAGATCTGGAAGTGGTCTTGTGAGCAGATTCACCCCTGCTTGCCAAATGCACACCATGCAGAACACACAAATAACATGGAATGTGATGGGGCTTGACAGATACCCTAAGAGGTATAGGGTGCACTCCTATCACCGTTAATATAAAATCCAGATTGCAATGTTACACGAAATGCATCTGTTGGGGACGGAAGTGGACAAATTGGGAAAATGAACGTGGGGGTTACATGTTCGTTGCCACATACTCAAATTATGCCTGAGGAGTCCTTATATAGTTAGAAGGCAGGACCCCTTTTAGACCGTGAGAGTCGGTTATAGACCCATTGGGAATGTATGTGATGGAAGTGGGCTTTTTAGAACGTTATGACACTTGTCTGGTCAATGTTTATGCCCTCAATTTGGACGAAAAGACATTCTTTCCTGAAATTCGAAGGATAATGGCTCGTTATATGGGTTGTAGAGTAATTTGGGCTGGAAACTTTGTGTTCTGAACTGGAGATTGGATAAATGCCCCCCTAGACCTGGGAGGAAGCCTGGAATGAAGATAACGGTTACTGGGGTTATCACCAATTTTTAATTGCTGGATGTATGAAGAATTCATCACGCACATGGACAAAATCTACTCCCATTTGCAAGTAAACATGGAGGACACAGCAGGTTGGACTATGTGTATGGTCGCAGAGAGGACATAATATTTGAAAACTCTGTCTATTTAAATAGGTTTCTTTCTGATCATTCACCACTGCTCATTACCCTCAGATTGCAAGGTGTCAGACTGTGCATACCTTTATGGTCAATGCGTACTAAGATGCTGACAAACCAGATGTTTGCGAAACATATAAAGGAATATACCACCCAATTCCTTACACATAACCACGAGTCTACCAAGAGTACAGCCATGGATGGGAAGCATACAAGGTTACTTTGCCGAAGTGTATGGCACACATGATTGGGGGTTAGCATCAATTGGAGCGCTCTTTGTGAACTAGAAAAAGCACAGACACTGGATCAATGGTTGGCGATAGACCCTTCGGCCTCTGCTGAGAGGGTGGCTATGATGCGGCAGATGGAGGACACCAGCATGAGATTAGACAAATATACACACACACACACACACACACTATAGATAGAAATTGTTCCGCGAAGTGGAAAAGGTAGGGTGGATGGTGGCCAGGTCGTTGAAGAGAAAAAACACAAACCCATATACTGAAGTTGAGGAGTCCAGATGGGATGGACATTGTAGCAAAGAACAACTCATCTCAGAGACTGAATTCCCCAGTCCCCGATGACATCATACAATACCTGTACGAGGTTGGGCACCCACGTTTGACAGGAAAACAGCGGCTAACACTGACAGCTCTCTTAGAATGGAGGAACTTAAAGAAGCATTGGAGGGTAGGAAGAATATTAAGGTATAGGGAGCGGATGGCATCCCGGAGGAGTTCTACCAGGTGATGCCTACCCTTCTGCTGGAGCAGTTGCTGGCAATATATACAGAGGCACGTGAGAAGAAATAACTCCCTCACTCACAGAGGGAGGCTGGACTGTTTTAGTGCTTATCCCTAAGGAAGGCAAGGATCTAGAGGTGCCTACGTCCTACAAGCCACTGTCAATGCTCAATACTGATGTGAAATTACTAAGTAAAATCCTTGCCAGTAGACTTTTTGGGGTGATAAATTCACTCAATGCGTCTGACCAGACAGGCATTATTTCTGGTAGGAATACCGGATATAACACACAGAAACTATTGCATGTTATAAAAGCAGAAGATGCTTCAGATACTGAATATGCAGTAGCTTCCCTGGATCTGGAACGAGCCTTTGACACAGTGAACTGGCAGTTCTTATGGGCCGTGTTGAAAGGTATGAGGTTTGGCCCTAACTATATAAATTGGGTTGAATTGCTCTATATTGAGCCTAGGGAACAGTACGCATGGGAAACATCAAAGCTGAGTATCTTGGAACCGAGAACCAGACAGGGATGCCCGCTATCACTATTATTTGTAATGGCAATTAAGCCATTAGCCCGTGGCCTGCGGGGGAGGGTTCACCTGTGGGGAATTCGAGTGGGCATTGTGACGCATGTAATCTCCTTGTGTGCAGTTGATGCATAGGTATATTTAAGAGACCCACATAGATAAGTATCACTCTTAGTGGAAGAACTGGAGAAATTTGCAGCAGTATTGGGCCTACGAACTAACTGTTGTAAATCTCAGCGCTGAAGAAGACTTGCCCTTAAGTGTAGTACTTGAATGGGAACGTAAAAGCAAAAGCTTTAGATATTTAGGAGTCTGGATAATGCATTGCCCGCGAGCCCAATATACACTTAATATGAGGTGGTTGGATTGGAATTCTCTGTAGCATTCTGGAACACAATTCCCCTCTTGATTATAGGCCAAAAATCTGTGACAAAGATGGCCTTTTCTCCCCCACTGTTTATATGTGCTGCAGCACAAAATGTGTCCGTGTCCCATGCAACAGACCACAGTTTAGATAGTTTGCTATGTACCTTGTTATGGGCGGGGAAACGTAGCCTAGTCAAGTTAGACATGCTGAAACTTCCATGGGTGAAGAGAGTCCTTGGCCTTCAGGATATGTATTTGTATTATGCGACAGCACAGTAGCAGGATGTGGTGCATTGGCCTGAGGAGGACCCTATCTAGAAGAAGCAGCTCTTTACTGGTATAGATGTGGGTGGAACATTGCTAGACTTAATCATGTTGGGCCGCAGAGTCCCGGATAGCGCTCCAGGGCTGGTTTGTCAGGCTGTGGCATTGTGGCATACGGGGGTAATCAAATTCTTGGAAAGACCCCCCTTTGTGGGCAATAATGCCCATTTGGACTCTTAAACCTTTTCAAGACATTCGTACTTGGCAAGAAGGGGATGTATCATGGCTGGAGATCTGTTATTAAATAATAGGTTTACCACTTTGGGCTAGGACCAGGTCAATGTTTACAATAGCAAGGATACGTTTCGCTCTTTTTAGAACACATTCGCTGAGGCCCCCGGCTGATCAAGTGACAATGTGCAGATTACTAGATATGGCAGGATCTAGAAAATTGATTACAATGCTAAATTCCAAGATGGTACAGGAATGGGGGGGGGAATGCAGGCAAACCTAGGGAACGCTTTATCTGAACTGAGCTAAATGGAAAAATGCATGTGAACAGGTTAAGAAAATCTCCCCAAGCCCCTGCTTCAAACTAATACATTTCACTACTCACACAGAACATATCTGACCTCCTGTAAATTGGCCTTACCTATCAAGGTAGGACGTCCCTCTGTGGTAGATGTGGTACAACTGATGCTAACTTCTTAGACATTATTATTTAATTCTTGTAGAGCATATGGCTACCCAGAGGGTTTCCCAGCGCTAAGCAGCTGACAGGACAGTTTATGAAGAGAGAGCAAAATAACCAGGTTTTCAGCTTCTTACGAAACATGAGCAATGAGGTGCAGCATCACAGAGATTCCAGGAGCGCGTTCCATAGCTTTGGTCCCAAAAGAGCGAAGGAGTGACTGCAGTCCGGCAGCGCCTTGCTCTAGGAACGGTCAACAGAGATTGATACTGAGGTCCGGAGTGGGAGTATATTTTGTGCATATAGCAGAGTGCCTTGAAATTGATGCGCTTCTCCACGGTGAGCCAGTGGAGGTAATGAAAAAGGTGGGACGCAGAGTGTTTAGGAAGCTGGAAAAGGAGCCTAGCATGACGTGGGCGTGGCCCAGAATAGCGGAGTTTTGGGATGAGGTGGTATCGACTATGAATAGAATAACGGGCCTGCCTATGGTAAAAATGATTAAAACAGGTTTGTTGAGTACGTGGTCACAGAGACAATATTGTAAAATGAAGTTACCAATGTGGGCACTGGGTACAGACCTGGCAAAAAGAGAGCTCGCTATACTGTGGTCCCTCTGGGAACCTTGGGGAAGGACCGCTGGAAAGAAGATTTGATGGAGTGGTCTTTGGCTAATGAACATCATATGAACCAGTCCCTGACAAAGTGACAGAAGATCTTGCGGAATTTGCAGAAATGTTGGTGTAAATTACTAATTTATTTATTTATTTATTTAATTTATAAGGCGCAACAGCTACCCAAAAAGGGTTTCCCGGCGCCAGGCAAAAACAAAGACCAGATATTGAGACTTAGTAGCAAAATTATTTGTTAAAGAGCCAGGTCTTTAATGCCTTACGAAATTGAACATAAACTGTTTCGTTCCGGATGGCAATGGGAAGGGTATTCCAGAGTGAAGGACCAAGGAAGGAAAAAGAGCGCCCTCCCATTCAAGAAAGCCTAAATCTGGGGACAGAGAACCTTCCGTGAGAAGATGAGCGCAAGCAGCGCGATGGAACATACAATTTGGCTAGGGAACGTAAGTAGTGTGGTGCAGTTCCAGTTTTGATCTTGAACATATATGTCAGGGCTTTGAATCAAATTCGATTTTCCACCCTGAGCCAGTGCAAGTCTCGCAAATGGTTGGAAACAGAGGCGGTCCTAGGTAATTGGAGGAGAAGTCGGGCTGCAGAATTTTGGACCATCTGCAGCTTGCGTGTCACCTCTTTGTTAGCGCTCGAAATAAAGAACGTTACCATAGTCCAGTCTTGATGTAATTAGTGCTTGGACTACCGTTCTTTTGGTGGCCTCAGGTAGCATCCAAATGATCTTCTTGAGCCACTTGAGGATGGAAAAACAAGTGGCGGCTACCTTCACCACCTGGGCGCGCATTGATAGCGAGTCATCGATGGTAAAGCCCAGGTTACGAACTTGGCAGACGGGCTGAGGCAAGACTCCCATCTCACATGGCCAATGTTGTGGGCTCCAGAGATCCTTGTCTTTGCCAAGGATGAGCACCTCCGTTTTCCCCCCATTTAGTTTGAGACAGTTCGACTGCATCCATAATGCAATTTTTCTCAGGCCAGATTGAAGAGGGGACTGCCCATTTGTTCTCACTGCAGAAAGGGAGAAGATGATTTGAGAGTCATCTGCATAAGATAGCAAAGTCAGACCTGCCTCTTCAGCTACTGCAGCTAAAGGCCTCATGTACAAATTAAAGAGCAGAGGGCTAAGAACGGAGCCTTGGGGGACTCCATACGGTGATGCATAGATTTCAGAGCTGGCCTCCTCAGAAAAAACTTGGAAGGTACGGTTGGCCAGAAATGAAATTAGCCATTTAAGGGCCGGACCGCAAATACCTAATGACCTCAGAGTATTTGCAAGGATGGAGTGAGACACGGTATCAAAGGCCGCGCTTAAATCTAATAAGATAAGGGCAGCTGTCTCTCCATCATCCAGATGTTGCCGTAGTCTTTCCGTGACTCTCAATAGTGTAGTTTCAGTAGAGAAACCAGCTCTGAAACCTGATTGTGATGAGTGAAGTAAACCTTGAGTTTCAACAAAGAATGAAAAATGGGAGTAAATGTGCTTCTCAAGGATCTTAGAAAAGGCCGGAAGTAATGAAATAGGTCGATAGTTCGGTAACACAGCAGGATCGGCATTGGCCTTTTTTAGAAGAGGAAGCACCATAGCGTGTTTCCATTCAGATGGAACTAGTGCTTCTTCTAATGAGAGATTCAGAAGATCCATGATGATTTGCAAAGATGACGACTCTAATTGTTGGAGCACCGAGATAGGTAGAGGGTCCCTAGGTGACCCAGATTTGATGCTATGTAAAAGTTTGTTGAAAGAATCGAGGTTGAGGAGGGGCCATGAGTGCAAACAGTTTGGAGATGATGTGATCATAGGAATCTGATTGGAAAGGGACACAGCCCTTGGGATCAGGGGAGGTGTATATTGAGAATGGGTATCAGATTGCTTTAGGGGGAGGCCATCCATATGTTTATTAGCTACTTCCAGTGGATATCTTCAACTTTTTGCACAAAGAAGTTGGCCAGCTCGTCGCATTGTTTTCTATCTAATGGGGGAGGTTTGGATTGTATTTTTGAACCTGCCAACTCTTTCACCATATTAAATAAAGTTTTTGAGGAATTCATAGCATTGGTAATGGTGGAAGATACATAATTTGCACGAGCTGATTTGCATAGCTTGTGATAAGCTTTAGTTGCTTTTTTATAAATATTTTTTGATTCTAAGCCGTAGTCCCTTCTCCATTTCCTTTCCAAAACTTTACATTTGGCTTTTTCAGTTTTTAATTCTTCATTGTACCACGGTGCCGGGATACGGTGATTAGAATTTATTTTTAAGGAAGCAGGAAGACAGGTGTCAATGGCCTTCAAAAGCCAGTCTTGCACTGAAACGGCAAGTGTGTCCACCGTATATTTAGACACCGGTGGATGAGAGTGAAGAAGTTCATTTAAAGCGGTGGTGTTCAGTTTTTTCCAGTTCCTGGAAGAGGACTTCTGAGTGGGAACGGGAGAGCCGAAGTACACTGGGAATCTTACGCTAAAATTAATAATATAATGGTCAGTCCAACACAACGGAAGTGCCGGGGAACAGCGCAGGTCAGGTAGATTTGAGAAAATCGGGTCCAATAAGTGACCTCCTCTGTGCGTGGGGCCAGAGTTGTGAAGGTGAATATTAAAAGCTTCCATATCTGATATAAAATTTACGCTGGTTTTACATGCTGAATCATCTAAATGTAAGTTTAAGTCACCTAGGATAGAGAAGTTAGAAGTATTCAGCAGAAAAGGGGCAATAAATTCAGGGAAGGATGCTGCCCAGGAGATCGCAGACCGCGGAGGGCGGTATACAAGAATGCCAGTGAAAGTGACATGAGGGGACAAAAACAACTTGAAAAGTGCTGCTTCACAGTTCTCAAGTGGTAGATTGACCAATTTGCATTGATAGCTGTTTTTAAAGATGATAGCAATTCCGCCGCCTACTTGGTTGTCTCTATCTTTCCGGACAATGGCATAGTTAGATGGTAGGGCGGCAGCAACATCTGGATTGGAATTTCATTAAGCCAAGTTTCAGTTAGGAAAAGAGCGTCGGGTTGCTCACTGGTTAGTAAGTCAAAAATGTCACATTTGTGTTTGGAAAGAGAGCGACAATTCGTGCTAAGGAACTGAAAGTCCTTATTCGTTTGTTTGTTCTTATTCATGAAGTATGTTTTACTAATATTATTGTTTGGGGGCCTTGTTACAAGTTTGACATGATTGTGGGGTCTAAAATGAAGTGTCTTATGTATAGAGTGACGTGATTCAATCTGTTGGGCTAAAGATAGTTTGAAACCGCATGGACAAGCTGAATTGGTGTCATAGGCCAACGGCAATATGCATTGGGAGGCAGAGGCTGTGTTAAGTTTTAGTAATGCTTCTCTGGAATAAACCAGAGTATCAGTCCGGCATGGACAAGGGGTTTTGGCCCTAGGCTCGGACCAGGCACGGACGGGCGCAGACGGGCTTGCCTTCGGCGCGCCGGCGGCGCGCCCGCTGCGCGTCCGTGGCATCGGTCCTCTTGTAGCCCCCGCCTACCACCTTGTGAGTGACGTCAGCAAGGGGTGTGACAGGAAACGCAGGTCCGCCCTCCACACAAACAGCGAGGCTGCGGTGGACCGGGGTCGGAGTGCGGGCTTTTTGAAACAGGTGAGAAAAGTTAAAAACGTTTTAAAAAACAACAAAAAACTAAGCAAACTAAACAAAACTAACACCCCAAAATAACAGACTACCTTGAGGGAGGTGAAGCAGAAATATCTTGATAGAGGGATTGGGTGGGGGACCTTGGAACCTGTACTTCAGTCCTATGTTAAATTTACTTGCTTGTTGTGGTATTGTTGATGTGGTATACCTTAAATAACCTAAATAAAAAGAATTTTCAAAAATGATGGTCGAGACGGATTCCAGGAAAAGGAAGTGATATGGACATGTTTTATGCCATTTTTGCAACCTTGGGAAGAAAAACTGGATGACTTCACAAAATAACTACAATTTATGAAACTAGGAAGTGACTCTTCAAGAGACAGAACATGTCTTTAAGAAACTAAAAATCTGCATATGTTAGGCTTCATCCATTGCTGGTAAAGGCAAATAATAATCACAAACTGTCTGAGCATCTAGTTTTACTAATATAATTCTCTTTTGATTTTTCTGGAAGTTTACACGTGTAGTTGGATTTACAAAATGAGTTCTGTTTTTTAATTATCAGTTATCTGTGCCTTCAGAACGGAATTGAACAGGCAATAGAGAAGTTAAAGCTGTTTCACTCTTCTTTAGGCCAACGATTGCTTATGTTTTTTTTCTGAGTACTTTGTTTAAATGCAAATTGTTAAGTTGTTTATGCAAAATATATATTTTTTAACAAGTGCCCTTGAAATAGAGATACAATTTAAGGGAGATTTAGGAGCAAGAAAGCATTTCAATTTTCTTCATTTCATCTTCATCACGGTTTCATTTTTACCTTTTGTACTGGAGGGAGCTCTCCAATGAGGCTCAGAATTATATCTTGAACAAGTTCTTCAATATTTAAGAAAGCTGAAAATGGTAACATTCGATAAGCCCATTCCAAAGCATTTAGGCATTGTTCTACAACTGAAGAATCAAAGGGCACTTTCTTGTCAAAGTCCTTAGGAGAAATCAATGTATAACTTCTGTTAAGCAGATAACCATTTACACCGAGCAAAATATCAAAGACAAATTATTCATTTGTATTTTTACAGTAGCCTTCGTGTAGAATATATAAGTAAAAAGTTCAAGGGCACATTTCTATGAATTCATTTAATAATAAATGAAACATTTTACTATTTAAATTTACTATTAGAGATACACAAATAACAAATTAGTTGACAAGAGTATGATGTTCACAATAGGACCTTAACTAATTGCATAAGTTACAAAATGCACGATGGTTGCACAGTGCAACAATTAATGCAGAAGACAAATATATCTTTTTTACATGTTAACGATTTACTTTTTTGCAGAATGCCTTTAATTTATGATCCATATAAATCATGTTGTCTTATAAGGATACAATCACAACCTTTTTGCATCACACCATACAATAGGGCCATTTAAGCAGCCACTGGAAGATGGAGACTTTGTGCAACTTTGTAATACTATTTATGCTTACAGGCTCAAGCCTCATGTAGTCAATGATGTTCAAAGAGCAATTGCTGGGAAACTGTAAGAAAATAAGTTACTTACCTTTAACTGTAGTCCTCCAGTATTGGTATCTCATAGATTTACATGCTTGAATCATTTCCCGTCATTGAAGTGAGAGTCCCACGGTACAATAATAAAGCAGTATAGTACACTACACACAGCCTATAATGGCTATGAAACATTCAATTTAATAGCTTATCCACAGCATTTAAAATGAACCAAACGTCAGCCAATAATGTGACAGCACCTTCTAGAATGCTCCCCACAGGGGCTTATTCCCCAGATTTTCAAGCACTAATGAGGGAATCCTTTACGGGGAGGAGGGTGGGTCAAATGTGACTCTATGAAACATACCAATACTGGAGAACAAAGGTTACAGATAAGTAACTTATTTTCTTCTTGAGTATTGGATATTTTATAGATTCACATGCTTGAATCAGAATAGCTAGCAGTTAAAATTTTTGTACAATCGTTATAATAATAGCACAATAGTGGACGGTGGGTACAAGTATGTATATATAGGTATTGGAACGCCTTGAACCGCCTCAAGATTCAGCTAAGCAAGTGGCTTCTGACAGGATCAGCCCGTGATTACACAGGGGGACGCGGACACTGTTTCAGCGTCGCATGGCCCGGCGGACTCTGGAAAATGAGGCAGGACGTTGGGGACTCGAGGAAGTCCTGGGCAATCGACACATCGAGCTTCTTCCAGTTACAACACACCCCCCTTTTGCTAGGCATTACAGCCCCATTACGGGATCATTTGGGCCCCACAGGAGTACTTACCCGGCTATGGTGATTGCTGGGAGTTGTGGTCCATCATCAAAGACTACAGCAGAGACTCTAATCAGCACAGTGGGACCAGCTATACTCCCACCAATTGGAGGGCCGCAGGAGGTCAAAAGGAGGGTGGGACTGAATTACCGATGTTAGCGGCACCTGAAGAAGGCACACTTCGCCGAAATGCATTGTGCCGGTTTGTTGTCAATAAAGTGGATTTACCTGAAATTTCCCGCTGTGTCCTCTGGTTGCTTGGAGTGAAGTAATCGTGGTGTGATATATATATATATATATATATATACACACACACACACATATATATATATATATATATATAAAAATCAAAAGCAGCATAACTGCGATGCCCAGATTTCAGGAAATAATGTTGCTTGAACGTATGCCTGTTTCTCCTTTCAAGAGGCACCCCAGTGAACACAGTAATTAAGGTAGAGACCGCTCCAGAAGACTGAGCCTTGACCTTATTTGTCAAAGGTCTTCCGGCTTTGAAATGGTAGAATTGGATAGCAGCTGGAATCCATCGAGCTATGCTCGCCTTTGAAACTGGACCACCTCCATGGTGATTATCATATGCTACTAACAGTTGGTCTGTCTTTCTGAACTGCTTGGTGCGATGTAAATAAAATTTCAGGCATCTTTTTACATCCAGTGTATGCAGCGATTTCTTTGCTGCTGTCTGTGGATTCAGAAAGAAAGTCTTTAATACAATAGGTTCATTAAGATGGAAATCCGTAGGTACTTTAGGGAAGAATTTGGGATTGGTTCTGAGAACCACAGTATCATCTTTAAACAGCAAGGAAGGTTCTTTAATCGTGAAGACTTGTATTTCGCTAACCATTCTGGCTGTTGTAAGAGCCAACAGCAAAGTCATTTTCCAGGTCACAGATTTGACCTCTGTCTTATGTATACATTCAAATGGATTCTTCATTAGTTGTGCAAGTACTGTATTAAGTTTCCATGTCGACGGAGGAGTCTTTATTGGAGGGAAGACTCTGAGAAGACCTTTAAGGAACTTCTTAGTGACTATTAGACCATTTTGATGGTGAACCAAATGTATGTCTGTACCTTGAGATTGCTGTTAGATGCACTTTAATAGAAGTGTGGACTATGTCTGATTTTGCAAATGACAAAAGGTAAGGTAAAAGTTGCTGTGTTGTTGCCAAGACAGGGTGAATATTCATTTTCTAGCACCATTAACAGAAACGCTTCCACTTTAATTTATGTATTTTATTAGTGGTGTCAGCTCTAGCTTTTGCAAGAATGTCTCTGCAGTCTTGAGGGATGTTTATCCCTGTGAACTCATGGTTTTGAGAAGCCAGGAAGATAAGTGCAGAGAAGTCAGGTTTGGATAAAGGAACTGTTTGTGGTTCAGCTGAATGTAATTTGTCTCCAATAGTAGTAACAGCTATGTGAACCATTGCTGCCTAGGCCAACTTCGGGCAATCAAAATAATTTGACACGGTTCTCACTTCATTTTTGCTGAGACGCCTGGGTATCAGAGGTATCACGGGAAAAGTGTACGCAAAGATCCCTGACCATTTGATTGCAAACACATTCCCCCACGGCCCTTGTAGTGGGCGTCAGCTTGCATAAAATTGGCATTTCCAGTTCTGTTGCAAAAAATTTCAATGTCGGTTTGTCCTATTGGTGGAAGATCTTGTCCATAGTTGACTGATCCAAGCTCCCATTCGTGGCAGTTGTTCTTGGTTCAGCTCAATGTGCCTGCCAAGATGTTGTTCGTACCTGGAACATGTTCTGCTCACAATGTTATTTGGTTTGTCATAAACCATTTCCAGATTTTTTGCGCTTCCTTGGATAGGGTCATAGATATTGTGCCCCCTTGTTTGTTCACATAGTGCATACTGGAGATCTTGTCTGTGTGGATGAACACGGACCAGCCTGCTATTCTTGGCAGAAGTGCTTGGAGACTTAATGAAATTGCTTGAGTTCTAACCAATTTATATGCATTTTCATCTGACACAGAGACCATTTTCCACTTATCTGTAGGTCCTGCATATGGGCACCCCAACCTTCTAAGGAAGCATCTGTGGTAATTACGTAGTCAGGTATCTGGGGTAAGAATGTTAGTCCTGCTGAGAGAATGCCGGCTTCTGTCCGCCAGGGTAGAGCCTCTATCATGCTTGGAGTGATCTTGATCAAATTGTCGAATGATCCTTCTGTCTGAATCCATTGTTCGTCCAAATCTTTCTGGAAAGGCCTCCTTCTCAGATGGGAAAAAAATTACTAGTGAGATGGCAGAGGACATCATCCCTAGAAGTGATTTGAATAGGCGTACTGAAACGGACTTTCTTTTCAATAGCCTATGCGCTAATGGTATGAGCCTTTTTTGCCTTGTTCTGTGATAAGAATGCCTTGTCTTAGATTGTATATAAAACTGCTCCCAGGAACTTTATCCTTGTCGACGGATGAATCAATGACTTCTGATGATTGACGGGCAGACCCAAATTTTTGAATAATGCCAGACAACCTGTTGTTGCACATGATGCATCCCCTCCCCGAGCACCTTCAGGAAGACTCTCAAGACCTGGCTCTTCGGCTAACAGAGCTACGGACACCCCCCCCCCCCCCTCAGCGCCTTGAGACCCTCACGGGTGAGTAGCGCGCTTACAATTCCCCTGATTGATTGATTGATGCTTGATGGGCAGTCAGTGCTTTTATCAGCCAATCGTCGAGGTATGGGAATACCTGGAAACCCTTCTGCCTTAGGGAGGCTGCCACTGGGGCTAGACATTTTGTAAAGATGCAGGGACTGATTTGGGCCCAAAAGGGAGGACTTTGAACTGATAGTGAGTGCTGGCTACCCTGAATCTCAGAAATGTGCAATGTTTCGGATGAATTGGGATATGAAAAAGAGCATCCTGTAGATCTAAGGTTGTTATGTAATCTCTGTGGTTGAGTAGATGTAGGGTGTCTTGAAGGGTTAGCATGCAAAAGGATTGTTCCCTCAGTTACTTGTTTAGCTTCCGGAGATCCAAAATGGGCCGCCATTCCCTGATTTATTTTTTATTATGAAAAACTGGAGTAGAAACCCATTCCTTTTTGGGAGTGGGATACTTTTTCTATTGTTCCTTTGTTTAGCATAGTGAAAACCTCTCTTTGGAGTAGCTGGAAATGAGATGGGTGCACTCCCTTTGGTGGAATGTTTGGCAGTGTTTGAATGAATTCTTAAACTATGACCTTAGGTGATCAGGTCTAACACCCATCTATCGGATGTTATTTGCCACCATTGATGGGAAAAGTTTGAAATGTTTGCTCCCACAGGTTGCTGGTTTGTAAAGGGCATAACTGGCACTTCTATAGTGTCACTGCTTTCTGCCAGTGTCTCTTGCTTGTGAGGTTTGTTTTCTTCTAGGTGCATGCATCGTGTAAGCTGGTGGTGGTGATCTAAACGGCTGTTGGTTGGAAGGCTGATATCGCTGCTGAAAGGGCTGATATTGTTGGTACTTCTGGTAACCCTCTCTATAGGAAAATAAATCTCTTGCTCTTGCTCCTCGAAAAGGTGTCATCCTTATTTGCAAGGTGCCCAAGGATCTTGTGGTGTCTGTATCTGCTTAATTGCCTGTAAAGGCATCGTTGACATGTTTTCCAAATAATGCCTCCCCATCGTGCGGCATATCTAAACTTTTGCTCTGGACTTCAGGCCTGAATGACGTGGCCTTTAGCCATCCTTGTCGCCTTAGAACTGCAGCTCCTGCCAATTGTCTGAATTCTATTGACGCTATAACCCTAGCACAGTCTATTATTTCAAATGAGGTTCTTTCGCTCTGCTGAAGAATTTTCTTTGCTTCCCCTTTCTTATCTTCCTGCAAAAGATTTATATAAGTGGTGATGTCTGACCATTCTTGCCTGTCATACCGGCCCAATATGGCTAGTGAATTGACAGCTTGAACTGTAGTTGTTGACATTGTAGAAAATACTTTACCAATATTATCCAGGCGCCTGCCTTCCCTGTCTGGCAGAGTTGATATGGGTGTGGAAGGATTCTTGGACCGCTGCTGAGCCACCTGTGTAATCACAGAATTTGGTCTTGGGTGCCGAACCAAACATGCAGACGAGTTCTCCGGCGCCTTGTATTTCTTGTCAATCCTTGGCAGGACAGCAGCGACTGTAGCAGGATTTTTCATACTTTTTTGTGCCTTTCTCCCAAATGTAATCCACTATTGGGATGACGCTAATAGATCTCATAGGGCCAGATGTACGACCCTTTTTTGCACTCGCAAACGGGAGATTGGCCCGTTTGCGACCGCAAAAAAGGGTAATGGCATGTACAAATGCTATTTTTTGAGTCACTGACTCGCAAAATAGCGTTTGCAACTCTCGCCATTAGGAAGGGGCGTCCCTTCCTAATAGCGAGACTCACTGCCATGTACTATTGTTTTGCGACCTCATTTGCGGCCGCAAAACACTCGCAGTTTACCACCTACTTCAAGTAGGTGGTAAACCCTTCCCCTTTGTGAGTGTGTGAGAAAATATTGTTTAAGAGCAGGCAGTGGTCCCAGGGACCACTGCCTGCCCTTAAAAATGAAACTGAAAAGTTTAATTTTTCTTTTTTCAATGTATCCCGTTTTCCTTTAAGGAAAACGGGCTGCATTTAAAAAAATAAACTGCTTTATTTAAAAAGCAATCCCAGACATGGTGGTCTGCTGACCCCAGCAGGTCACCATCCCTGAGAGTGCTAGCCATTCCCAATGGGGTCGCAAATTGCGCTTGCTTCATGAATATTGATGAGGCATGCAATTTGAGACACCATTGGGAATCGCTAACAGTGTCTGTGACACTGTTGTACATAGCATATTGCGAGTCGCAAATTGCGAGTCGCAAAGCGACGCAATTTGCGAGTTGCAAAATGTAAGGGTCGTACATCTGGCCCTAAGTAGACTATTTAAAATCATTCTGGTATTTTTGGTGGCGATTATGTTGTCATCGACATTTTTAAAGCCAGTTTAGCTTTTATCGTCGATGGTTCTGAGGAGGATTTTTCTAAGTGTACAGTAAAGTTTGAGGACGGAGTGGTAGGCTCTGACCTCACAGTTTCTGAGGAGATTTTTTCTTTTTTCTCCCTGTGAGAACTGTCTTTTGTAGACTCATGGTGAGTCTTTTTTAAGGCTTTCCTAGATGCCTCTGATGACACTTGGTCTTGTGATCTTTCCCTTTTCCATGACCTTTCTCAAGAGTGAGTTGAATCCTCACTATCCTCCTCAGAAAGAAAAGACTTTCTAGATTTCAATTTCTGCAGCCATATGAGAAGCTTCCCTATCTTTAAGAGTTTTGGAGGAAAAGGTGTAGCAGATTTTTACAGTCCTTTACCTTGTGGGCAGGTGTAGGCAGTAGGTACACTCCTTTGGGTCTTCAGAATGAAGTCTCTTTATCCCCACAGATTCCACAGGGTCTAAAAAGTCCTTTCCTTGATGGCGCTGACATGTTAACAGTCAGTATGTAGTAGTTGTAGGTTGCCTTTTAGATGACCAAAACAAAAGGGTTCAGATGAATAATATAGTTGAAAAACAAGCAGAGCTCAGGGAGACTCCGTTCACATGATGTGCGGTAGAAAATCTGAAGGAATAACCTTATGTGGGGAGTGTTCTAGAGGGTGCTATTGCCTGAGTGGCTGAAGTTTGGTTCCTTTGAAATGATGTAGATAAGCAATTAAAGTGAATGTTTCATAACCATTATAGGCTATGTGTACTATACTATACTGCTTTATTATTGTACCGTGGGACTCCCATTTCGACGATGTGGAATGATTCAAGCATGTGAATCTATGAAATATCCAATACTGAAGAATTAAAACGTTTAGAAAGGTGTAACCAACAATGGAACAATGACAGTGAATGGGGCAGTCATCCAAATAGCAGTATGAGCTGAAAGGACTGGGCACTAAAATAAAGAGCATGAACAATGGCTGGAGACCCAAATCAACCCCAGATGATAATTACAGGTTACCCTCTTTTGAATCTTTCTCCGGCATCAAAGCACAAGTTACTAACTTGTGTAACGATATATCTGTAAGAGACAGTAGTTAGTGACAGATTCCTTACCTTAGAATATCCCCAGGCGTCAGGCTGGATCCGGAAAGTTTTTGCGTAGCAGTACCCTTGCGCGTCGGTAGGCGGCGTCGTGCGGCTCCGCGTCCGTCGTCGGCGTCGTGATCGCCGGGATGATGTCGCGGGCAGTACTTAGACGCCGCCCCTGCACGCTGACGTCAGTTCTGTACACGACTTTCCGCGCCAGGAACGCAGAGCCATGCAAGAAGCTGACACAGGTGTCTGAAAAATACTAGGGCCCTGAAAGGGATGTCCTTAACCCTAGAAATCAGTTCGCAGAACGGGGAGGATGGGTGGGCGGTAGGAATCTGTCACTAACTACTGTCTCTTACAGATATATCGTTACACAAGTTAGTAACTTGTGCATCTGAAAGAGACACGTTAGTGACAGATTCCTTACCTTAGAATAGATACCCCAGCAATACCAACCCCGGTGGTGGGTCTGCGAACAAAGATCAGACAAGGAAGTCCTGGAGGACAGAACGGCCAAAGAAGCCGTCCCTCCGGACCTGACTGTCAAGGCAGTAATGCTTTGTAAACGTGTGCAGCGAGGCCCACGTAGCTGCCTGACAGATAACCGGCAGCGGAACACCGCGGCCCAAGGCCGTGGTAGCAGCCGTTGCCCTGGTGGAATGGGCACGCAGCCCAACAGGAGGCTCCTTCTTAGCCAAAGAATAGCAGGTCTTGATGCACAAAGTAACCCAGCGGGAGATGGTTCGTTTGTGCACCGCCCGACCTTTTTGGCGCCCACGTAGCCAACAAAGAGCTGGTCATCCACCCGGAAGTGTTTTGTGCGGTCGATATAGAAGGAGAGCGCACGTTTTGGGTCCAGACGGTGGAGCCTCTCTTCCTCTCTGGAAGGATGCGGAGGCGGAAAGAAGGTAGGCAAAGTGATGGTCTGCCCAATGTGGAAGGCAGTAACCACCTTTGGCAAGAAGGACGGACGCGTCCGAAGAACAACCTTGTCTGGATGAACAGACAGAAAGGGAGGTTTGCAAGATAGAGCCTGGAGCTCACTCACCCGCCGAGCGGAGGTGATGGCCACCAGAAAGGCTGTCTTCAGAGTCAGAAGACGAAGAGGACAGTGATGTAGAGGCTCAAAGGAGCGCACATTAAAAAGGTAAGAACCAAGTTCAAGTCCCACTGAGGCATTACAAACGGAACAGGAGAGAAGAGGTGTGTAATGCCTTTTAAGAACCTGTTAACAACAGGGGACTTGAAAAGGGAGGGCTGATCAGGGAGCCTGAGGAAGGCCGAGATAGCACAAAGATAACCCTTGATGGTACCCAGGGCAGAACCCTGTTGGGCCAGAGAAAGAAGGAACAGAAGGACCTCAGAAAGAGGGGCAGAAAGGGGATCCACAGCCTTTGCTGTGCACCATGCCACAAATTTGTTCCACCTGCAGGCGTATACCACCTTAGTGGAGGGACGCCGGGCTGCCAGAATCACATCACAAACTTCGGGAGGCAAGTCGAAAGGAATCAACTGCCGCCGCTCAATCTCCACGCAAGCAGGTGTAGACTGGACAGGTTCGGGTGGAGGACCGTCCCCTGCTGCTGCGACAGAAGATCCTCCCGAAGAGGCAGACGGATCGGGGGATCCACGCTCATACTGAGTAGCTCGGGATACCAAATTCTTAGAGCCCAGTCCGGAGCCACAAGAATAACTTGGGCCCGGTCGTGCCGAATCTTCTTCAACACTCTGGGTAGAAGTGGTATAGGCGGAAAGGCGTACAATAGACCGCAACTCCACTCGTGACGAAAAGCGTAGCCGAGCGAGTGCCGCCTTGGAAATTCCAACGCGCAGAACTGATGACATTGCGCGTTCTCTTCGGTGGCGAATAGATCTAACCAAGGCTCTCCCCACTGTAGAAAGAGTCCTTGCGCCACCTCCGAGTGAAGACGCCATTCGTGATCCATCATGCACCTGCGGCTGAGTTCGTCCGCCCTGGCGTTCAGGGAACCTGCCAGGTGTTGAACCATCAGGAACATGCCCTGATGTTCCAGCCATGTCCAGAGGCGCAGAGCCTCCTGACAGAGGTCCACGACCCCACCCCGCCCTGTTTGTTGCAGTACCACATGGCGGTGGTGTTGTCGGTGAACACCTGCACTACCTTCCCTTTGACAGAGGGAAGGAATGCCTTGAGTGCAAGTCGGATCGCCCGTAGCTCCAGAAGGTTGATATGGAGCCGGGACTCCGCCGGAGACCAGAGGCCTCTGATCTCCGCCTCTCCCATGTGACCGCCCCATCCCAGAAGGGACGCGTCCGTCACAACTGTGTGCTCTGGCTGGGGAAGGGAGAGGGATCTGCCCATGACCCATTGCCGGTTCGAGAGCCACCACTGCAACTGTTTTGCAGTCCCCTCCGAGATCTGGACGTGATCGGACAGGTTGCCCTGGTGCTGCGCCCACTGGAACTTCAGGTCCCACTGCAGAGCCCGCATATGCCATCTGGCATGATTGACCAGCAGGATGCAGGAGGCCATGAGGCCCAGCAGCCTCAGGGTCATCCGTACCGAAACCCAGGATAAAGGCTGAAAGATCGGAATCATAGCCTGAATATCCCGGACTCGCCGTTCGGGAGGATAGGCCCGAAACTGCGTCGTGTCCAGAACTGCTCCGATGAAAAGGAGCTGTGGAGAAGGAATCAGATGTGACTTCGGCACATTGATGGAGAACCCCAGCGAGTGCAGGAGTTCGGCCGTAGTCTGGAGGTGGGAGACGACTGCCTGGGACGAGCCCGCCTTCAGCAGCCAGTCGTCGAGGTAGGGGAAGACTGAAACCCCTGCCCGGCGCAGATGAGCTGCGACCACCGCCATCACTTTCGTGAACACCCGAGGGGCACTGGTAAGGCCAAAGGGGAGCACAGTGAACTGAAAATGCTCGAGGCCTACCGTGAACCGAAGGTAACGCCGGTGGGCCGGCAGGACGAGGATGTGGAAATAGGCGTCCTGCAAGTCCAACGCTACCAACCAGTCTCCAGGGTCTAGGGCAGTCAAGACCTGAGCTAGGGTGAGCATCTTGAACTTCTCCTTCCGGAGGAAGCGATTGACGTTCCGGAGGTCCAAGATAGGACGCATGTCCTCCTTGTCCTTTTTGGGCACCAGAAAGTAGTGGGAGTAGCAACCACGCCCTACTTCTGGGGTCGGAACATGCTCGATGGCCCTCTTGGCCAAGAGGGCCGTGACTTCCTCCTGTAGAAGCACCAAGTGATCCCCTGACATGCGGTGGAATTGAGGTGGCATGGCTGGGGGTGGTCTCGAAGGGGAGGGAGTAGCCCCTTCGGACAATGTCCAAGACCCACCTGTCCGAGGTGATGGCACGCCAGTGGTGAAGGTGATGGCGGACCCTGCCCCTACTGGCGTGCTGTGCACCTGAAAGGAAGGACTAGGAGGGCTTGGAGGCCGCGGACGGGGCGGGGTTGGTGGCCTGACCCGCACGCTGGTTGTCTGACCCGCCACGGCGGGAGCCACGTCCTCGGCCACGCGAAGACGCTTGCTGCGCGGGCCGGTGGCTGGGCAGCGAACGTGACTGGGCCCCTTCCGTGGCCACGAAAGGGGCGAAAAGCAGATGGCTGCGGAGGGCGTACAGCAGAAAGGCCCAGGGACTTGGCCGTAGCCCGTGAGTCCTTAAAACGCTCCAGCGCATGGTCTGCCTTGTTCCCAGAAAGACTGACCCCATCAAAGGGCATGTCCATAAGAGTGTTCTGGACATCATCCGAGAAACCAGTGGTTCTCAGCCAGGCGTGACGTCGCAGCGCCACTGTCGTTGCAATCGATCTACCCAGCGAGTCGGCGGTATCAAGGCCACATCGAATGGTGAATTTAGCCGCATCTCTTCCTTCCGCAATGGAGCGGGAAAGCAGTGTCTGGACCTCCTCAGGACACTGGGGCAAAGCTAGCGCCACCGAGTCCCACAGAGAGTGGGAATATCGGCCCAAAAGGCAAGCGGTGTCGACAGACCGCAAGCCAGCACTGGAGGAAGAAAAGACCTTCTTCCCAAATTGATCCAGGCGTTTGGATTCCCTATCCGGAGGGGTGGTAGGGAAGGCGGACCCTGCCCCCTACTGGCGTGCTGTGCACCTGAAAGGAGGGACTAGGAGGGCTTGGAGGCCGCGGACGGGTTGGAGGTGGTGGCCTGACCCGCACGCTGGTTGCCCGAACCGCCACGGCGGTATCCACGTCCTCGGCCACGCGAAGACGCCTGCTGCGCGGGCCGGTGGCTGGGCTGCTGACGTGACTGGGCGCCCCTTCCGTGGCCACGATAGGGGCGAAAAGCAGAAGGTAGCGGAGGGCGTGTAGCAGAAAGGCCCAGGGACTTGGCAGTAGCCCGTGAGTCCTTAAAGCGCTCCAACGCATGGTCTGCTTTGGAACCAAAAGACCGACTCCATCAAAGGGCATGTCCATGAGAGTATTCTGGACATCCCCTGAAAACCAGTGGTTCTCAGCCAGGCGTGGCGACGCAGCGCCACCGTCGTTGCAATAGATCTGCCCAGCGAGTCGGCGGTATCAAGGCCACATCGTATGGTGTATTTGGCCGCATCCCTTCCTTCCGCAATGGCGCGGGAAAGCAGTGTCTGGACCTCCTCAGAACACTGGGGCAAAACAGTCGCCACCGAATCCCACAAGGAGTGGGTATATCGGCCCAAAAGACAAGCGGTGTTGATGGACCGCAAGCCAGCACTGGAGGAAGAAAAACCCTTCTTCCCAAATTGATCCAGGCATTTGGATTCCCTATCCGGAGGGGCGGTAGGGAAGGCGGTTTGGGAAGCGGAGGCTTGGACAACCAAGCTCTCAGGAGTGGGGTGGACAGAGAGAAACAAGGGGTCGCCCGGAGCTGGGCGATGGCGTCGGGACACGTTCCTATCCACAGGAGCCCCTGTGTTGGGCTTGGACCAGGCGCCCAAAAGAACATCAGTAAGTGCATCGTTAAACGGCAGCACAGTCTCCAAGGAGGAGGCCGCCGGCTGAAGCACTTCTGTCAAGAGATTAGTCTTGACCGTCACCGTAGGGAGTCGGAGATGTAAGGCTCCAGCTGCCCTACGCAACACCGTTGCAAATTGGCTCCCTCCTCCGTAGCCACGGGAGGAGACAGCATGCCAGTGTCAGGGGAAGTATCTAGACCACTGGCATCCCCTAGTTCCTAGAGGAGGGACATTGGGGACCCAAGGTCCCATTGGCGCCGGAACCGGCGTCAAGCGACGTCGGTCCGGCTCCATGTCCGGAGCCGGAGAGTACATGCGGACGACGACGCCCGGAGCCCCGGGCGGCGTCAGGAACGGCACCGGAGACATCGACGCCGGCGGAGGCGTGGTCAGGTCGACCGGCGTCGACGGGGGTTGCGGTACCACCGGAGCCGGGATCGAGGCCGGGGCCGGAGCCGGGATTGAGGCACGAGCGACGCCGGGACCGGAGTCGGCGGCGACGCCGGGGCAACCCCATCAGGGCCCGCGGGGCCCGAAGGCGCACCGGAGGGACCTTGAGGCCCGAAGAGGCGGGCCATGGCCGACAGGAATTCCTGTACTTGGGTCGGATCCGCCCCCGAACCCGGGAAGGACGGGTATTGCGGGGGCTACTCCACAGGCATGTCCGGGGCCGCGGGAACGGTGCCGGGAGGGGCCTCAGCCGAGTCGCGAGACCGGCGAGGCGAAGTCCTAGAGCGATGATGCTTTTTGGACTTCTTGTGCTTAGACTTACCGGACGACGAAGACTTGGATCCCGATGACCGGTGAGGACTCCTCGACTGACCCCTCGACCTCTCACGCGACCGGGGCTTGGAATGGCGCGGAGCCGACTGCCGGGCCTCGAGGAGCTTTCGAGACCGCTCTCGCAAAGCTTTCGGGTTGAGGGCCCGGCAGTCGGAACACGACTTCGGTGTCGTGGCCTCGGCCGAGGCAGAAGAGACACTCCAGATGCGGGTCTGTGATGGACATCATCCGAGCACAGGCGTCGCAACGTTTAAAGCCGGGCATCCCTACGACACCTTGGAGTCGATTCGAAGAAACAGTGAAAAAATTCACCAAAAAGTTAGTCAAAAAATGACTAGGGCACTGCTCTTCCCGGATCTGCGCTTGCTGGCGCGGAAAAAGAAGAACTGACGTCAGCGCGCAGGGGCGGCGTCTAAGTACTGCCCGCGACGTCATCCCGGCGATCACGACGCCGACGACGGACGCGGAGCCGCACGACGCCGCCTACCGACGCAGCAAGGGTACTGCTACGCAAAAACTTTCCGGATCCAGCCTGACGCCTGGGGATATTCTAAGGTAAGGAATCTGTCACTAACGTGTCTCTTTCAGATTAAACGTACAGAAAACCATCATCTTAAAGGCATTGGTCTTGCAGGGCAAGCCATTCACTATCTCCTACTCACATGAATTCTTAAAGGGTTCTAGACACATCTTACTAACTGTCAAAACCCTGTCCCATAGGTAACGGGGTAAGAGGGGCTATTTTCCACAGGCAAGGGAGCTGGGGTCATTTGCCTTTGATGTTTCAGGGTCCGTCGTACTAAGGCTCCGCAAACTGAGCCAAGTACAAGCCCTTCTGCACTTGACTCTGGGTGGTAGCGATGACGAGCAGTCACAGGCCTCTCAGGGATATTAGTGTGGGGGTACAAAGGACTCCGCACTCAACAGACACCAAAAAGTGCAATAACATGATTGACCATTCCAGGGCTTATCTTTTACACAGTAAAACTCACCATCACCAATAGTATCACATACCGGAGGTATGGGAGCCAGGCTATTTTCAGGCATGGAGGCCATTCCTCCCTGCCCCCTTCCACCTCTGCTCTAAAGTTGCTCTGCTATGGGTGTGTATGCAGGTGAAGCACTCTCCCTTTTGGTTAGTCTTATGCAGTAATCGCGTGTACTCAATCTCTGACCCTCTGCTTGGTTCCACGGTAGGTCTCGCACCGGCCTCCCGCACTTCAGTCTGTGTTCCTTCGATGAGGGAGGAGGTCCAACAGGAATAGTCAGACCATGTGGCTACTCTGCAAATGGCAGTCAGGCGCTGCCCTAACAACAATGTTCTGGAGGCAGCAGGTGTTTGTCTTCAGGCAGCAGCCAAGAGTGTATAGCATCAGCAGACTGAGGGTTCCCCAGATTGCAGTCTGACCTCGTTTCTCTGGAGAGCTTCTAGGTTAAGCTGCTTGGACTCCCCTAGATCAAGCATCCATTGCAGCCCTCCTTCAGGAGCAGGTCCGGGGTCAGCAAATGGGTTGCTTCAAGGCAATGCGGGGCAGCAGCAGCTAGGCTCAATTGGGCATGTTCTCAGGCAGTGCCACAGGCAGCCACTCAGTTAGTCAGCACACTTTGACAAGCCTCAAAGAAGTAGCTTTACCTCAAATGGCATAGACTAAAATGTGCACAATTGTAAGTCGTAGACACAATAGAAGTCCATTCAGGCATACTTACACAAGTGCCACGGCTTCACTATTTCTTCTTCATCAGCACAGACTGCTCAGGCACACTCAGTCAAGATCTACAACTACGATAGCATGGAGATCTGCTCAGACACACTTCAACAGAGCCACAAATCCTCTGATTCAAAAATGGTGACTGACTTTGAGCCAAGAACATCCCAGTCATGTCCTTCACGAGTCCCTGTTGAACACACCCACAATATCGAATCAACTGTTCTTGTCTACACCAGTATCCGCTCCTCCTGGAGGGATGGATTGTTCCTTTCGCCTTCTTCCAGATAAGACTCTACAGTCATTTCACGACAGTGAATCAGCTCTTCTTCCAAAACAAATTCAATGTCTACCTCACCTCTGTGAAAGCTGGCAGTCAGACAGACAGACATCAGCTCTGGTTGCACAATAGTTCACTGGGTACTCGGTGAAGTGCCTCCTTCTTGGTCCAAGAGAACCTGAAAATGGAACAAGTTGGTCAACAAGGCCAACTTTTATACATAGATGGCTGACATGGGATGCATATTCTGTCTGTACTCTCAGAACCTATTTGAGCCAGTTCTCCTTTCACATGTTCTTCAGAGGCTGCCTTCTGGACTCAGCCATTGTGTCAAGTGATGCACCGCACAGTACAGTCGTCTACAGGCCAGAGCTCTTACAACCAAGGCACAAATAGGTGTGAGCATTCTGCACCTATCTACAGTCGACCTGACAGTAATATAGAAGAGACACAGAGGGCTGAACCTTTTCAAAAGACCCTTTACACTCTGACAACAGGAATTGCAGTCCCACTCCTAACTCCTGCCAGCCACTAAATTGCAGTTTCAGGAAGACTAATCAGTAGACCTCTGAATCAAAAAGTTCTAATTACATTTCGGAAAGGAACTTCTCTCCTCTTTCCTCACTTAAGTGTCCAGGTTCCCTCCTTCCAATCTCAGGAATGTTAATAACATAATTGCACTGTCTGTAAAAGCAACTTCACATCCATCTTGCGCAGCTCAACAGGCCAGGCGTTTCCACTCAGGCCTTTCTCACTCTGGTTCACTCAAACACTCATTGATGTGTGTAACACGAAGACCATCCAAAATATTCATATGCAGATGCACTCAATCTTAGTGCAAGGATCTGGGCTCATCTGTAGCAATGGAAAGTCATACGAGTGGGCCAGTAGGCCTCGAGTCTTGTGGCATAGGTAAAAGGTTTGATCACTAGCATTTTCAAGAACATGGTATGCTCCCAATACCATTCTACACGCATGAACCCGTGACAGGGACAGTAGTCCTCTGCCACTATGAAGAGCATGCTTGGCGCACCACTCCAGGTCGAGGATGGGTCCAGGACAGGACTCTGGTCAAAGGGCAGGCCCCGGCCTTCGCACACATGCTGGATTAGCATGATACTGGGGCCAAAAACCGGGATACCAGAAACTTGCAGTTGGGCATGCAGAGCAGGGAACACAATTGCACATCACGCAGGGGACATTCCCATCCCAATACAAACTAAAAGTGCCTTTTTACTAGGAGTCAATAGGTCATGGCCAAAATATACAGGCAGTACCTGGTCAAGCAAAAGGAGAGAGTGTAGCTTGAAATAGCTACAGTACAAATTATTGCTTTGAGAGGTCATATAGCACTAAACATATAACTGAGAAGAGGAATGGAGAAGGAGGTGCTAGAAATATAACAACACTCCTGGAAAGTGACCAATTCATTTAGGGCCCAGGAGAGTAACCCATGACGCCCTTACAAAAGGCCACACAGAGGCATAGCGCACGAAAGAACGGTATCGGATATGCGATGGCAGGTATGAATATTTACGACTCACTGGCAGATTATTTTGAAGAAAAGATCAACCTAATCTATAAAGCATTCTCTAATATTCCGCCCCAATTTAGTGCGGAACTTAATGACCGTCTTCGCCCTCAGTTGAGAGACTATAGGCTGGACAGTTTCCAACCTTTTACTGTGGAGCAAATTCAGCAAGGACTTGCAAGAGCCAAATCTGGACCCACAACGGATCTGTGTCCACCCATATGTATAGCTCTATAGGCCAGTCAGCTTGCACCTGCTGTAAGCCTGCTATTCAATACCTCTTTAGAATCAGGTACTATTCCTCCAGCATGGAAATCTGCACAGATTATTCCAAATAAAAAAAAGAACAATGTGGACCCACTAATTTCTTTCAAATTACAGACCAATTTCCCTACTCCCTCTCTTAGGGAAGCAGCTCAAAAGCTTAGTCAACAAACAGCTGACTAAGTATCTTGAAGCTAATCATATCTGTGAACCTTCACAGTCAGGTTTCAGAGCTGAGCATAGCACCGAATCAGCCTTGGTTGCTGTAACCGATATTATTAGGTGTGCACTGGATTCAGATGTACCAGCCATGCTTGTGCTCTTAGACTTATCTGCCACATTTGACACAGTATCCCATGACAGGCTACTCTTATGATTAAAAGAGAATGGAATAATGGGGTTGGCCATAGCCTGGCTCCAGGACTTTTTGAAAGCCAGAACGCAGTGTATCTCACTGGGAACATTTAAATCCAAACCCAGGTTAGTTGATAAGGGGATACTGTAGGGGTCTTGCCTGAGCCCCACGCTGTTTAACATTTACATGGCACACCTGGATAAAGTCATTAGAGCCCATGGGTTTGAAACCAGTCTTAGGACGATGACATGCAGTTGGTCATTACTCTTGAGGGAGACAATAACAAAGCGAAGACCCGTTTCATGGCAGGCATGAAGGCAATTGCGGATTGGATGGCTAACAACTACCTCCAGCTGAATCCAGGCAAAACTGAAATCATTCTGTTTGGTAAAGCCTAAGACCTGTGGTCTACAGACTGGTGGCCTTCGGAGTTAGGCAAGGCCCCCTCTCCCAGTAACAAAGCTAAAAACCTTGGTGTCAAGGTGGCCCAGGAACTCCGCATGAGGGAGCAGGTTATAGCCACTACAGGCACTTGCTTTTCCACTTTGAACCTACTAAAGAAAGCCTTGCCGTTCCTCCCATTGACAGCCAGAAAGACCTTGGTACAGGCACTGGTGGTTAATCGGTTGGATTACGGTAAAGCGCTATTGGATTCCGTCAACAAGTCTTTAATAGCCAAATTACAGGTCGTACAAAACATGGTCGCATGACTGATCTGCAATCAGCCCCCCAGAACACGCTCAGCTCCTCTTTTACATTCCTTGCATTGGTTGCCAGTAAAGAAAAGAGTTACTTGTAAAATCTGATGCTTAACCTTTGAAGCACTCCAGGGAAGAGGATCCCAATATCTCTCTCGGAAACGCAAGCGCTATCTTCCCACTAGGAATTTGTGGTCCAGTGCTAAAGAGCTGCTCGTGATTCCACGCATCCGTCACACTAGATGTGTGAGTAGAGCCTTTTCATAAGTGGCGCCCTCCATATGGAACAGTTTGCCTTATTCTCCTCGAACTTGCTCCATCTACTCCATTTTCAGGAAATCATTAAAAACAGTATTGTTTAAGATCTCATACAGAGGTGCTAAGTTGACCGAGCACTGAGATACCCCTGTGGGGGTGATTCGTGCACTATATCAAACTAAGGTTAATAATAATAATAATATTTCAGCCATACTTGAATGGAAAATAATAAAAATTGTTTACAAAAAAACATAAAACACCATAGGTCTGGCCAATGTTTTCAAATCCTAGCAGCTGTGCCAGCTAGGATGATTGGTGATTTGCTGGGTGTATTATTCATATCCTCATCCTTCACCAGGTTGAATGTATGGCCAATATTTAATTTTATTGTACAAGCAGAGTGACAGCTTACTTTTGGTCCTGACGAATGTCCATGAACTTTATATAGTCTCTTAGGGGCTGAAACATGTTGACCCAATGAGATAGGGTAGTTGTTACCCCCTGTCCTCACATTTTTAGCTCTATCCGAAGGGGCCACCAGAATAAAATTATTGTTTTGCCCACCAGGAGATAGTTTTAATCGCTATTATCTTCCTTTTCTTTGCACTCTGCCCTTCACTCACCAACGTTACCATCTTGCTCATCTAAAACACCTCAGCTTCTCCCAATATATATGGGAGTTCTAGCCCACACAGGGTACCTTGCGGTCCTTGTGTGAGGAGGGAGCCCTATGATGAAGCATGTCACCTTCGGGTGAGTGAGGCTCGTCCTTAACAGCTAAATGCTCTTCCTTTGACACTACCAAACGTACAAACACTGTGTGACATAGTTAAAAGGAGATTGCCAGTTTAAAACAGGAGTAGAGCAGCAACTGATGAGTGTTGCCTCAGGTTGGTGGAAGGACTAATTCAAGTTGAAATACTTATGTTGGAGAGGCAGATACACTGATTTATGGTAAGACCATTGCATGCCTGTGGCATGTAGGTGTGGCATGGGGGTCTTTGGGAGTTGTATCTGGTCAATGGTTTATTTCATCAGACTTCAGAGAAGAGTTGAAGTGTTCTTGATTGGCAGTGTACATGGCTGTGAGAATGGCTTGATAACATAACAGTAACATTTCTCTCCAAGAACGTCCACAAGTTAGGCAATAAAATAAGAAGAGTCATAATGGCACAAATGCTGCACAGACAAGGTCTGGATGTAGTGTTACTACAAGAGAATCAATTGAGTGCCACTAATTGCCAGTTACTGTGGAAGGGTAGCTACACTATGCTGGCTTTATCTCTGGATCTGGAGGGGTTTCAAATTTGTTCAAAAGATCCCTATCCTATTTGTTGGGTACGTTGTGCTAATCAGCGGAGATAAGCAAATGCCTTGATAAGAGAATTGCACTTTTGTAGGTCTATCACTCACAGACGCTCCAGGCAATGAATATGGACAGGTTGGGGCCACTACTGGTGCAGCTACTCAGACTATAATAATGATGTGAAATTTCAATTAGGTAACAAATACAGCACTTGACAGGTCCAAGATACAGGTTGGAATCAACACAAGATACTTGACACTGGAGAAGTTAGTTAATCCAATAGCCTTTGCATATGTCTGGAGAATGGCACGTGCAGGCATGAGACAGTATTCTTATAACTCAGGAGCACATGTTTAACTCTCTAGGGCTGCATATACACCTACCGACACTATGTTCTTGACCAGGGAAATCGCTGATCTATCTCCCCTATGGACCTATTGAGATCATTGGGTGGAAAGATAGCTTAGGAGTGCAGGCTAAATGCATGGGAACTGAGCATCAGGGTAACAAAGGCAAAAAAGGATAGATAATGGCCTTCACAAAAAACGTTTTCTTAGACAATTCTAGATGTGTTGAATCAGAAGTGACATTGTGGAAAGTATACACAACAGTAGTAAGGGGTCAATCAATATACAGTTTGAAATGCACACATTAAAAAGGCTAAGCAAGAACTGTTTAGGTTTAAAAGGGCATACATGCAAGGTTTTGACCATCGGGTAGGCCGCCAATTAATAAACAAAAATTCTACAGTATCACTTACAGATAAGCAATGAGGTGAGAGCGAGCTGCCTGGACAAACAAAGGAAAGTGGGAAATAAGGCTGGAAAGTCAATAGAGTTGCTCAGTAAGCATGAGGAAAAAGACAGCCGGGTTGGCTGTCTCTGTAGTTAGAATATAGAGGTTATCACAATTGAGAGTGAAATTGCTGAAAGATTTGATTATTACTCCCATTCATTTCATAGAGCTGAGTTGAAGGAACAGACTAAAGGCATATGTAGAGGATCTGGAGTCAATAGCATTGAACTGAAGGCATATGTAGAGGGTCTCCTGCACTATCATTGGTAAATGGGTAGCACTGAAGGAATATATAATGGTGGAGGAGACTGAGGAGGCAATCGCTCTTCTTTAATGTGGAAACCCCCTGGGTCAAATATTTTATGTGGTGAGTTTTAAAAAAAAATGTTTCACTATGTTGATTGATCATATGAACTCATGTTTATGAGAAGGTGGAATTTGCCAACAATCTTACTCACGGCCATAATTGTATTAATTTATAAACCTGAAAAATCCAAGGAAAATTGTTCCTCGCATAGACTAGCATTGTTACTAAATATAGACACTAAAGTCTTGTCTAAGCTATTGGTTAATCGTTTGTTTAGGGTAATTGAAAAGCTGATATATCTGGCGTCATTAGCTACATAAGAGCATGAGATTAAAACTCCCAAGACTACACAGTTGTACAGAATATCCAAAATGTAGTAATACTGAATCTAGTTATGTCGCTGAATGCGGAGAAAGCACTTGATTCAATAGAATAGCCTGACATTATTACTATTCTGGAAAAATATGGGTTTGGACCCAAATATTTCGGCATGGATACAACTGTAGTATTCCCAATGGGGAGGGTGAACAGCATGTTTTTGACTCCTTCCGTTCAGGAAAGGGCTGTCCTTTGTAGCCATTGTTGTCTGCTCTGGTTCTGAAGCTGCTGGATAGCTGGATCAGAAGAGAGCTGCTGCTAACCACAGCACTAATGTGGGGCTGCACATGGGATGGACTTATTGCACTTTATACAGATAATATACTTCTATACACTGCAAATCCTAATCTCTCTGTATTGATGCTACTTTATGTATTTAGAGAATTTGGTACATAGTCTGGATTCAAAATAAAATGGAACATGTTTATGCTCTACCCGCTAACAGAAAGCACCAAATACAATATTTTCATTTCCCCTTCAGGACAGAAAGTAGAGGCTTTAATACTTAGGCATTTGTGTAACAAAAGATATGGATGAGATCTTTTTTTCTTTATTAGGTTTTTCTAATACAAACACAATTTAGTGCACACATAGCATTGTGCATATTCAAATCATTGTACAGTATAGAATCTTCTACAAAATGTCTCCGGGCAGAGATGTGACCCATCAGCTCTCAAGTCGGTCTAAGCATTCCCTCACGTCTGTTCACGCCAATTCCTGGGCTCTAGCTTCAATAGTCATGCACATCTCCCCACTCTCAGGTCTTATAATCTTGTGCATGTGTGCCCTCTGTGCCCCATCTATCAGAGAGGCCTGTGTCTGGCGATATAGAAGGGAAACCACATGTGCCGGAGGGTGCTCTCCAATATGGCATGTAGTGGGGCAAGGGTTGGCAGTTCCTTGGGGAATGTGGGTGTGATGTTCTTGACGCTCTGACGGAGCCTCACATATAGAAAGAGCTCCATTGTCATGGGTTCATCCCCATGAAAGAATTGCTCTCTGTTCTTGAAAGTCCTGTTAACATAGAGGTCCCCCCAGGTGTGTGCTTTAACTTTATGCAACATTCTGCAGCAACCCAGCTTCTGCGTCACCTTGAGATCTGGGTACTGTGAGAGATGTAGTCTGGGTGAGTAGAACATGGGTACTGCCAGTCTACCAGCGATTCCTCTCCATGACGCCATGGTGCATTCTACTGTAGTGGGATCTGGGTCTCTACCTTTGGGCTTATGTGCTATAAAGACTGTTAATGGGACAGGATCCATGTTCGATAGCTAAGTGCGGCATGTAAGGGGATGGGTGGAACCAATATATTGCATAGTGTGCCTTTGCACACAAATAGTACAATTGCATATCAGGAGCTTCAAAGTCTCCCTGCAATAAGGGCCTGGGTGAGTTCTTGGAATTGAATTGGTTGGCTGCATTAACAAATTTCAGGGAAGACATCTAGCACTGGAAGTGACTTTGGATCTCAGTGTTAGGCCAAGCAGCAATGTTCAAGAAGATAATTATCTCCAAACCTTCTATGCATACATCAACATATGCCATACTGGGTGACTCAATATATTTTTTTAAGACAGGCAGATGGAGTCATATTCACTTATTTGTCTTATGGTAGTTGGTCGAGAATCTGTCTGCCAGCATTAAATGGGAGGGGAAGTGTCAATGATTGGGGTGTTGTCTTACCAGATCTGCATAGATTCTACTGGCTGACATAGATAATAGTAAATGGATGGGCATTTCCAACTCAGCAGAAGCCTTCATTGAAAATAGATCACCATGTCCTAGAAATTAAAGGGTACCCAGCTATGCACTAAGAAAAAACATCCAATCGATTGTGGCATATATATAAAAATGATTGTAGTATTTGTTTGGCAGACAATGAAAATAGGTTGGAAAAACACACTGACAAAAGTTAGCAGTAATTTGAAGAAACTTAAGTAACCAGAGAGGATTTATTAAATGTGACCCGATAGGCATGCCTACACAGGGGACATGTGAACAAAAGGGGACTACAATGCTTCAAACAATTGTCCTCGGACTACTCTTAGGTCAATATAGAGGTTCTCAGGTATCTAGAACAACCCTGTAGATGTTAGAATACTAGAAGCACAAGTTACTAACTTGTGTAACGATATATCTGTAAGAGACAGTAGTTAGTGACAGATTCCTTACCTTAGAATATCCCCAGGCGTCAGGCTGGATCCGGAAAGTTTTTGCGTAGCAGTACCCTTGCGCGTCGGTAGGCGGCGTCGTGCGGCTCCGCGTCCATCGTCGGGATCGCCGGGATGACGTCGCGGGCAGTACTTAGACGCCGCCCCTGCGCGCTGACGTCAGTTCTGTACACGACTTTCCGCGCCAGGAACGCAGAGCCATGCAAGAAGCTGACATAGGTGTCTGAAAAATACTAGGGCCCTGAAAGGGATGTCCTTAACCCTAGAAATCAGTTCGCAGAACGGGGAGGATGGGTGGGGCGGTAAGGAATCTGTCACTAACTACTGTCTCTTAGAGATATATCGTTACACAAGTTAGTAACTTGTGCATCTGAAAGAGACACGTTAGTGACAGATTCCTTACCTTAGAATAGATACCCCAGCAATACCAACCCCGGTGGTGGGTCTGCGAACAAAGATCAGACAGGGAAGTCCCGGAGTACAGAAACGGCCAAAGAAGCCGTCCCTCCGGACCTGACTGTCAAGGCAGTAATGCTTG
This sequence comes from Calotriton arnoldi, assembly GCA_963921515.1. Taxonomy (NCBI): domain Eukaryota; kingdom Metazoa; phylum Chordata; class Amphibia; order Caudata; family Salamandridae; genus Calotriton; species Calotriton arnoldi. Next base: position 4,610,412 of record CAWUFW010000074.1, on the reverse strand, counting down.
GTAAACGTGTGCAGCGAGGCCCATGTAGCTGCCTGATAGATATCCTGCAGCGGAACACCGCGGCCTAAAGCCGTGGTAGCAGCCGTTGCCCTGGTGGAATGGGCACGCAGCCCAACAGGAGGCTCCTTCTTAGCCAAAGAATAGCAGGCTTTGATACACAAGGTTACCCAGCGGGAGATGGTTCTTTTGTGCACCGCCCGACCTTTTTTGGCGCCCACGTAGCCAACAAAGAGCTAGTCATCCACCCAGAAGTGTTGTGTGCGGTTGATATAAAAGGAAAGCGCACGTTTTGGGTCCAGACGGTGGAGCCTCTCTTCCTCTCTGGAAGGATGCGGAGGCGGAAAGAAGGTGGGCAAAGTGATGGTCTGCCAAATGTGGAAGGCAGTAACCACCTTTGGCAAGAAGGACGGACGCGTCCTAAGAACAACCTTGTCTGGATGGACAGACAGAAAGGGAGGTTTGCATGTTAGATCCTGGAGCTCACTCACCCGCCGAGCGGAGGTGATGGCCACCAGAAAGGCTGTCTTTAGAGTCAGAAGACGAAGAGGACAGTTATGTAGAGGCTCAAAGGGAGCGCACATGAGAAAGGTAAGAACCAAGTTCAAGTCCCACTGAGGCATCACAAACGGAACAGGAGGGAAGAGGTGTGTAATGCCTTTTAGGAACCTGTTAATAACAGGGGACTTGAAAAGGGAGGGCTGATCAGGAAGCCTGAGGAAGGCCGAAATGGCACAAAGATAGCCCTTGATGGTACCCAGGGCAGAACCCTGTTGGGCCAGGGAAAGAAGGAACAGAAGAACCTCAGAAAGAGGGGCAGAGAGGGGATTCACAGCCTTTGCTGTGCACCATGCCACAAACTTGTTCCACCTGCAGGCGTATACCACCTTAGTGGAGTGACGCCTGGCTGCCAGAATCACATCACAAACTTCGGGAGGCAAGTCGAAAGGAATCAACTGCCGCCGCTCAATCTCCACGCAAGCAGGTGGAGACTGGACAGGTTCGGGTGGAAGACCGTCCCCTGCTGCTGCGACAGAAGATCCTCCCGAAGAGGCAGACGGATCGGGGGATCGACGCTCATACTGAGTTGCTCGGGATACCAAACTCTTCGAGCCCAGTCCGGAGCCACAAGTATGACTTGGGCCCGGTCGCGCCGAATCTTCTTCAACACTCTGGGTAGAAGTGGTATAGGCGGAAAGGCGTACAACAGACCGCAACTCCACTCGCGATGAAAAGCGTCGCCGGGCGAGTGCCGCCTTGGAAATTCCAACGCGCAGAACTGCTGACATTGCGCGTTCTCTTCGGTGGCGAATAGATCTAACCAAGGCTCTCCCCACCGTAGAAAGAGTCCTTGCGCCACTTCCGAGTGGAGACGCCATTCGTGATCCATCATGCACCTGCGGCTGAGTTCGTCCGCCCTGGCGTTCAGGGAACCTGCCAGGTGTTGAACCATCAGGAATATGCCCTGATGTTCCAGCAATGTCCAGAGGCGCAGAGCCTCCTGACATAGGGTCCACGACCCCACCCCGCCTTGTTTGTTGCAGTACCACATGGCGGTGGTGTTGTCTGTGAACACCTGCACTACCTTCCCTTTGACAGAGGGAAGGAATGCCTTGAGTGCAAGTCGGATCGCCCGGAGCTCCAGAAGGTTGATATGGAGCCGGAACTCCGCCGGAGACCAGAGGCCTCTGATCTCCGCCTCTCCCATGTGACCGCCCCATCCCAGAAGGGACGCGTCCGTCACAACTGTGTGCTCTGGCTGGGGAAGGGAGAGGGATCTGCCCATGACCCATTGCCGGTTCGAGAGCCACCACTGCAACTGTTTTGCAGTCCCCTCCGAGATCTGGACGTGATCGGACAGGTTGCCCTGGTGCTGCGCCCACTGGAACTTCAGGTCCCACTGCAGAGCCCGCATATGCCATCTGGCATGATCGACCAGCAGGATGCAGGAGGCCATGAGGCCCAGCAGCCTCAGGGTCATCCGTACCGAAACCCAGGATAAAGGCTGAAAGATCGGAATCATAGCCTGAATATCCCGGACTCACCGTTCGGGAGGATAAGCCCGAAACTGCGTCGTGTCCAGAACTGCTCCGATGAAAAGGAGCTGTGGAGAAGGAATCAGGTGCGACTTCGGCACATTGATGGAGAACCCCAGCGAGTGCAGGGGTTCGGCCGTAGTCTGGAGGTGGGAGACGACTGCCTGGGACGAGCCCGCCTTCAGCAGCCAGTCGTCGAGGTAGGGGAAGACTGGAACCCCTGCCCGGCGCAGATGAGCTGCGACCACCGCAATCACTTTCGTGAACACCCGAGGGGCACTTGTGAGGCCAAAGGGGAGCAGGGTAAATTGAAAATGCTCGAGGCCCACCGTGAACCGCAGGTAACGCCGGTGGGCCGGCAGGACGGGGATGTGGAAATAAGCGTCCTGCAAGTCCAACGCTACCATCCAGTCTCCAGGGTTGAGGGCAGTCAAGACCTGAGCTAAGGTGAGCATCTTGAACTTCTCCCTCCGGAGGAAGCGATTGACGTTCCGGAAGTCCAAGATAGGACGCATGTCCTCCTTGTCCTTTTTGGGCACCAGAAAGTAGTGGGAGTAGCAACCACGACCTACTTCTGGGGTCGGAACGCGCTCGATGGCCCTCTTGGCCAAGAGGGCCGCAACTTCCTTCTGAAGAAGCACCAAGTGATCCCCTGACATGCGGTGGAATTGAGGTGGCATGGCTGGGGGGTGGTCTCGAAGGGGAGGGAGTAGCCCCTTCGGACAATGTCCAAGACCCACCTGTCCGAGGTGATGGCACGCCAGTGGTGAAGGTGATGGCGGACCCTGCCCCTACTGGCGTGCTGTGACCCTGAAAGGAAGGACTAGGAGGGCTTGGAGGCCGCGGACGGGGCGGGGTTGGTGGCCTGACCCGCACGCTGGTTGCCTGACCCGCCACGGCGGGAGCCACGTCCTTGGCCACGCGAAGACGCTTGCTGCGCGGGCCGGTGGCTGGGCAGCGAACGTGACTGGGCGCCCCTTCCGTGGCCACGAAAGGGGCGAAAAGCAGATGGCTGCGGAGGGCGTACAGCAGAAAGGCCCAGGGACTTGGCCGTAGCCCGTGAGTCCTTAAAACGCTCCAGCGCATGGTCTGCCTTGTTCCCAAAAAGACCGACCCCATCAAAGGGCATGTCCATAAGAGTGTTCTGGACATCATCCGAGAAACCAGTGGTTCTCAGCCAGGCGTGACGTCGCAGCGCCACTGTCGTTGCAATCGATCTACCCAGCGAGTCGGCGGTATCAAGGCCACATCGAATGGTGAATTTAGCCGCATCTCTTCCTTCCGCAATGGCGCGGGAAAGCAGTGTCTGGACCTCCTCAGGACACTGGGGCAAAGCTAGCGCCACCGAGTCCCACAGAGAGTGGGAATATCGGCCCAAAAGGCAAGCGGTGTCGACAGACCGCAAGCCAGCACTGGAGGAAGAAAAGACCTTCTTCCCAAATTGATCCAGGCGTTTGGATTCCCTATCCGGAGGGAGCGGTAGGGAAGGCGGTTTGGGAAGCAGAGGCTTGGACAACCAAGCTCTCAGGAGTGGGGTGTTGGGAGAGAAACAGAGGGTCGCCCGGAGCGGGGCGATGGCGTCGGGCCACGTTCCTATCCACAGGAGCCCCTGTGGCGGGCTTAGACCAGGTGCCCAAAAGAACGTCAAAAGTGCGTCATTAAACGGCAGCAGTGGCTCCGAAGAGGTAGCCGCCGGTTGAAGCACTTCCGTCAGGAGGTTAGTCCTGACGGCCACGGTAGGCAATTGGAGGTGTAAGGCCCCAGCTGCTCTACGCAACACCGTTGCAAAATTTGCTCCCTCCTCCGTTGCCACGGAAGGAGGAGACAGCATGCCAGGGTCAGGGGAGGTGTCCAGCCCACTGGCATCCCCAAGTTCCTCAGCCCAGTCCTGTTCATACTCACACTGCTGTGTGAGAGGGTCCTCCGACCCCTCCCAGTCCTCTACGTCCTCCTCAGGTTCAAAATAAGGAGAAGGAGGGACACGCGGGACCCAAGGTCTCAGCGGCGTCGGAGCCGGCGTCGAGCGACGCTGGTCCGGCGCCGTGTCCGGAGAGAACCGGGGAATGACGCCGCCCGGAGCCCCGGGCGGCATCGGAAACGGCACCGGAAACATCGGCGCCGGCGGAGGTGTAGTTAGGTCAACCGGCGTCGATGGGGGTTGCGGCAGCACTGGAGCTGGGCTCGAGGCCGGGGCCGGGACCGAGGCTGGTGTGACAGGCGGCGCCGGGACCGGAGTCGTCGGCGGCGCCGGGGAAACCCCATCAGGGCCCGCGGGGCCCGAAGGCGCACCGGGGGGACCTTGAGGCCCGAAGAGGCGGGCCATGGACGACAGGAATTCCTGTATCTCTGCCGGAGTCGCCCCCGAACCCGGGAAGGACGGGTAATGCGGGGCGGCTCCACAGGCACTCCCGGAGCCGCGGGGACGGTGCCGACAGGAGCCTTAGCCGAGTCGCGAGACCGGCGAGGCGAAGTCGTGGAGCGATGACGCTTCTTAGACTTTTTATGCTTCGACTTACCGGAGGAGTGCGAAGACTTGGACCCCGACGACCGATGAGGACTCCCGCGACCGGCCCCTCGACCTCTCACGTGACCGGGGCTTGGTGTGGCGCGGAGCCGACTGCCGGACCTCGAGGAGCTTTCGAGACCGCTCTCGCAAAGCCTTCGGGTGCAAGGCCCGGCAGTCGGGGCACGACTCGTGTCGTGGTCGCGGCCGAGACAGTAGAGACACTCTAAATGCGGGTCTGTGATCGACATCATACGACTACAGACGTCGCAGGGCTTGAAGCCGGGCATCCCTACCGACACCTTCGGAGTCGAGAAACTCGTGGAGAAAAACAGTGAAAAATCACCAAAAATATAGTCAAAAAATGACTATGGCACTGCTCTTCCCGGATCTGCGCTTACTGGCGCGGAAAAAGAAGAACTGACGTCAGCGCGCAGGGGCGGCGTCTAAGTACTGCCCGCGACGTCATCCCGGCGATCCCGACGCCGACAACGGACGCGGAGCCGCACGACGCCGCCTACCGACGCGCAAGGGTACTGCTACGCAAAAACTTTCCGGATCCAGCCTGACGCCTGGGGATATTCTAAGGTAAGGAATCTGTCACTAACGTGTCTCTTTCAGATATACACAGCAAAGGCCCCTGGGTCTCAATATGTGAAAGAATTGGAGAAAGAGTGCTGGAGTGTCCCTTTTACAGGACGGTTTCCCTCACCCACCCGAAGGTGGCATGCTTCATCATAGAGTAACCTCCTCGCACTGCGAACCTGGTTGCAGTGCGGGATACATACAACCCCCCCTCTATGAGGGAGGAGCTCAGGGATGTTTTGTTTGTCAAACAGTAGAGATATCCTAAAACCTGTGGATGAGCACGGTGTGGTAAGGGGAAGAAAGAAAAAAGTGTATGTAAGCTAAAACTAACTCTGAGGTATGCCAGACAAGATTTATTGGGGCATCATGAGGCCAGGATTAAGAAAAGAAAGCTATGACAGGGGGTTATTCAACCTGTCATAGACCAGTGATGGTCAACATGTTTCAGCCTCGTACCCTCCACAGAGGTATGGCGGCTTTCATCAGGACCAAGGTGAGAAGATGATTTTTAGGGTGAATACCCCAAAACAAATATGAATGCAAGATATACAAAACCAGTGGTTGGAGTGGTAGTCACTCAAGCATGAAACCCCTGTTCGGTGTACTGCCTGTAAAGTGATAATGTGTTAAGTTATAACACATAGTTATAACGCACTCTGCATTTACCAAATATCACCAAAGTGTATATATACCAAACGACGTTAGTGAACCTTTTAACGCCCCTTGTTGGAAAATATTTAGCAGTGCTTAATTAGATTGGCTACGAATATAGCTTACCCGTATCTTTGGGTAGCCGGGTGACACCTTAACCTCGGCACATACACTCGAGGTGGCATCCAAGTCCTGTTTAAAATGTACAGGTGGGGTTCAGTGGTTCAGCCATTTAAATGCTGACTGGAAAAAAGCACACAGTGTAAGCAGTTGACTGACATCATGAAAGGGAAAGCTAAAAGTCAATCTACACTTAAAGATCGGCAATGTGGATTAGAAAAACAATAAAACATCAACTGTTATATAAATTGATACAATCCTGGTGGAAAAAGATGTGTATCATGTTTCATGGTTCCCTTGGTGTAACATATATCTAACCGATTGGTTCCTCTTAATGAAAAGCCAATGGTCAGTCTATACGAAGGGATCGGCAAAATGGATTATGAAAGCAAACTATTGTGTTAAATAGTGCATTCCTGATGGAAAAAAGGTAACATAGATTGTGGTTCGTATAGCGTAGCATATATCTGGTCGGTTGCAAATCATTGTTAACCTATTCAAAAAGAAAAAGCAGAATGCGTGTGTTCTAGGCATTCATAATCGGCAAGTAAAATGTCTCATGATAAAGGAGACAAAAAAGGTGTATCAAAGTCAGCCTCGAGTTTTGGCATGTTTGTATAAACGAAACAAACATTGTGTAAATTGCCACGGCGTGTTCCTATAATGGACACACAAGTCTGTCTTTGAAAACGTGACTTAAAAAACACTAAAACCGGTATTTGAAAACCCGTACAATTATACCTGTTGTGGACTGATGCATCAGACACAGATTTGTGCCTAGGAAGGGTGCCCGTAAGTGGAAGAGTACCGGCTTATCTCTTCCTTGTTTCTAAAGTCGGCTCCGCCCACCCGTGACACACGGGTTGTAGACATAGATAACAGACTGAAAGGCTCAATAAAGGAGACCAGTTGCCTGATAGTGATTTTAACCACACTTTTAGGGAATTATGGGAGGCGTGGTTCCTGCGAATGCGTGGTTATGAGGCGATCTTATAAAGATCTTAAAAACTCGGGGGGAATGTTGATTATGGTTTTAAATTATGGGAATAAGGAGGGCCATGGCCCAAACACATATTATACCATAGAGACCCGCATTTATTACCCACTATGAGTCACAGCACTTAGTTTTTCATTTGTTCGAGATATGAAGTGTGGTAAATATTCAGGTTTCCAATGGGCAAGCTGATACTTGAGGATGCTAGAAGGAATTTTGCTCATTGTCAAGACTTGTTCAAACAACATGGAACTGTATGTCCCCTTTTGCCAGCTGATCGCAAGGATCGCAAGGGGGGGGGGAGAATCTTAAGAGGGGGAGAGAGAATATGTCATCCCTCTAATGTTGTATACAGTTTGAGACCCCGTCTGGGGCACAACTTGGTGCGGGTATCACTTATAGGTCGAGATAAACTAAACCAAGGGATGTCATCATTCAGACCTTGACTAGCGCTCTTTGGCCTGAACACCCAGCGTTGCTCCTTCCTAAATAGATATTGTGTCATATTTGTGATGGGTTGACAGGTCATCTAGTACTGTCCATTTGAAGTCGTTAGCATCATGCCCCCTTTCCCATAAGTGTGAGGTGAGCCTTGTAATCTGTTTTTTGCAACGGATAGTGCTCTTTGTTCCAAAATGCGGATTTTTACTTTTCTAGTTGTCATTCCCACATATCTCAACCTGCAGGGACATGTGATCAAATAGATCAAGCACTCTGAGTTGCAATTGGTCTGCTGTTTCTGCTCCCATAATCGGTCTGTGCCTATATCAACATGCGTTGTGTGCAAATTTTGAGCACACACACTGTAGACTCCACATGGAAAGTGTCCTTTTACAGGTGGAAAGTTCCAAAGCGTAGCTTGTTAGTTAGATGGCTGTGTACGGGGTCTTGTGTGTACCAGTTTGTCTCTGAGGTTAGCACTTCTCGTGAATGCAAACATTGGTCTAGGAAGAGAACGTGAGCCTTTATTCTAACTTTTCCAGTTCTTGGTAATGGATTTCTGTATTAGGCCTGACGTGCTACTGAAGGTGCTGACACATATCAATCTGTCAGTTGGTTCCTTTGGAGGTTGTGCTTCATGTAAAGCCTCACGGTTGTTATTCCTGGCTGTCTTTGCCAACCTTTTGATCATACTTCGCAGGTATTGGCGATCTAGAAGTTGACTTTGTAGATTGGCAGCATGGTATTTGCATTTGTCCACATCTGTGAAGTTGCGTCTGAGCATTAAAAATTGGCCGAAGGGCAAATTATCTCTCGGTGATTTGGGATGATAGCTGGAGTACAGCAACAAAGAGTTTTGAGCCATGGGTTTCTTGTATAGCTCAGTATGCAATGTACCTTGAGGAGCGTAGATTTGAAGATCTAAAAAGGGGAGACTTACTCGACTGGATTCACAAGTGAATTTCAGTAAAGTGTTACGTTCATTCAGCCACTAATGAAAAAGTGTTTTCTTCTGCAGTGCCACGCCATTCAACCAAAATGTCATCAATATAACGATTCCAAAGGAGAATATTGGATCGAAAGGGGTTATTGGCAGTAAGGATCATTTCTGTCTCTACCGAATGTACATACAGATTAGCCAGACTTGCGGCGAATGTGCTGCCCATCAAAGTCCCTGTGAACTGTGAATATAGGATGTCCTCAAAACTAAAGAAATTATCTTTCATGGCAATGGTCGCACATTGCATGATGAATGAGATTGGTGGTATGGAATCTAAATCTTTTGATCTCAATAAGGCTTCAATTGTGGTTAGGGTCTGGTCTTGCGGTATGCAGGTGTATAGGGACTCCACATCGAAAGATACCAGGAAGTCTGTCTCCATTCTGAATTCCACCTCTGTGAGGACACCTAGAACATGTTTAATATCCTGTAGGTAGGCAGGCATGTCTAGGACCATAGGTCTAAAAAATGTCTATAAATTGAGAAAGGGGCTCGATAAAAGTAAGTCTCTGTGTTAATCAAGAACTCAGCTTCCTTAGGGGTGACCACCCCATATCCTTGGCATCGACAACTAGTGTTGTAATCGTTCCCAGGAGTCTCTTCATGGGGTCCATTTTCAAGGGCCAGTAAGGATAAGTTACTTACCTGTAATCCTAGTTCTCTTCCAGGGGTATCCTCATCAAAGTCATAAGCACTGAATATTCCCGCCCACGTGCGGGGACCCCGGAAATATAAAAATTATATATGGAAATCACATATATACAGCTCTACATATATGCATATACATATATCATTTTTTCTCATACCAATGCAGCTCTCAATAGGAGGCTAAACAATGTAATTACACACATAAACAACTACATTTGCCAATATATAAAAACACCAGAGGACAATTAGTACTTGAACTCTGTTTTTAATGAGCAAAATACTCAAAGAGTAAAAACTGCAAAATAAGTAGATATTGTTAGCCTACAGGCTGCATTGTAAACCAATAGCATAGAAAATGAAAGCATTTTCAACAAAAACTGGCACCGTGCCTTTAAGGCAGCCATGACCCCTAGCTTCCCATCACATGCCTCAGGGGTGACAGTTAGGTCAGTTGTTCTTTGCATAACCCTGAAGGTCAGGGCACAAAGATATCCTTTAACACTTTAGAAATCCCTCATTTACCTGGGGAGGCGGGTGGGTTGCTTATGACTTTGATGAGGATACCCCTGGAAGAGAACTAGGATTACAGGTAAGTAACTTATCCTTCTCTTCCAGGGGATCCTCATCAATAGTCATAAGCACTGAATAGAATAGCAAGCCCATCAACCACCTGCAGGTAAATGAGAGTAAAGTGACCCAACACAAAAAAACATAACAGCCGAAATCAGCTGTTGAACAGATTCCTCAAGGAGGCCTGGCCTACTTGGGTGTCTGCTCTGGTGTCTGATTCCAGACAGTAGTGCCTCGTAAATGTATGGACGGACCTCCAAGTTGCCGCCTTACAGATTTCAGACATGGGCACATTCTGAAGAAAAGCAGCAGTAGCCGCCTTTCCTCTAGTAGAATGCGCTCTGGGAGTAAACCCCAGGAGCTTCTGCGCTAATTGATAAGCAAGCTTGATACATGAAACTATCCATCTGGAGATGGAGCGCTTTGAAGCTGCGAACCCAGATCTGATCGACCCATAGTTAACAAATAGTTGATCAGATTTTCTTATAGATTTGGACCGATCCAGATAGAATTTTAAAACCCTTTTGAGGTCCAGAGAATGCAAAGCCCTCTCAGCTGGAGTGGAGGGATTGGGAAAAAAGGTGGGTAGAGAGATGGTCTGATTCACATGAAAATCCGACACCACCTTTGGAAGGAAAGAGGGGTGCGTCCTCAACACAACCCTGTTAAGATGGAAGACTGTATAGGGTTCTTTGGAGCAGAGTGCCTGTATTTCACTCACTCTGCGAGCTGACGTGATCGCTACCAAGAAAACCGCCTTCCAAGAAAGATGCTGTAAGGTTGCTTTGTGTATGGGTTCAAAAGGCGGACCCATCAATTTTGATAGCACCAGGTTAAGCTCCCAGGGTGGTGAAGGAGGCCGTACCGGAGGATAGACCTTCTTTAAACCCTGCAAAAAATCCTTAACAGCCTGTAACTGGAAGAAGGAAGGTTGAGAAGCTGAACGCCTATATGCAGTTATAGCTGCTAAATGCACCTTAATGGAAGAAAACTTCAAACCTGCTTTCGCCAGATAAAGTAGGTAAGGAAGGATGACCTCTTCCTGACCTTTGATTGGGTTACAATTGTTCTGCATACACCACATGTAAAACCGTTTCCACTTGCATGCATACGAATGCCTCGTGGACGGTCTTCTTGCTTCCTTCAAGATGGACATGCAGTCCTGCGGTAGTCCTAAGTGGCCATACTGGAGGACCTCAGGAGCCATGCCGCCAAGTTCAGTGAGGGAAGGTTGGGATGATGAATCCTCCCGTTCATCTTGGACAGCAGGTCCGGTCTGCACGGCAGCCTCTTGTGAGGACACTCTGATAGGTGCAGAAGGTCCGGGTACCACCATTGTCTCGGCCAGTCCGGGGCAATTAGTATCATCCTCGTGCACGAATGGGACAGCTTGGTCACCACCTTCGGGATCAGCGGAAGGGGTGGAAAGGCGTACACAAATGCCCCTGACCAGTCTATCAAAAGGGCATTCCCTTTCGATCCTGGTCGGTAGAACCGTGAGGCGAAGTCTCGGCATTTGGCATTTTCGTCGTCCGCGAAGAGGTCGATGGTGGGACGACCCCATGTCTGGAAGATGTCTTCGACGACCTCGTCGTTGAGTACCCAGTCTTCTCTGTCTTCGAAGTGACGGCTGAGTGCATCCGCTCTCACGTTCTGTTCTCCTGGCAGGTGGACTGCTGTGACTGCCAGATTCCGAGCCAGGAGCCAATGCCAGAGTGCTTTAGCTTCCAGGGAAAGTGTGCGTGAGCGAGTTCCCCCCTGTTTGTTCAGGTAGTACATGGTGGTGGTGTTGTCCGTCTGTACTAACACTGAGGTTGCCTGAATCGAGGGGAGGAAAGCTTTGAGGGCTAGGTGTACTGCTCTCAGCTCTAGCATGTTGATGTGATAGGATCGCTCCTTTGGAGACCACAGTCCTTGAGTCTGGAGAGAACCCATGTGGGCTCCCCAACCCTGCAGCGAGGCGTCCGTGATCAGTGTTTGAGCAGGCGGAGGTTGATGGAAAGGAACTCCGACTTGCAAATTTTGTTTTCTCATCCACCAAGGTATGGAAGCTCGAGCCGCGTTTGATGGACTTATTTTTCGTCCCAACGAGCGGTCTGCTGGTCCCACTTGTCCTCCAGATCCTGCTGAAGAGGACGCATTCGTAATCTGGCATTGGGAACCAGAAAGATGCAGGATGCCATCGACCCTAGCAGGGAGGCAATCCGACGCACAGGCAGTTTTCTGTTGCGCAGAACCAGCTGGCATTTCTGTATGAGGGAACACTGTCTCTCCTCCGAAGGAAACACTTTTCCTACCGTGGAGTCTAGCAGAGCTCCTAAAAAATTTATTTTCTGTGTTGGCTGTGAAGTTGATTTGACGAAATTCACATGCAGGCCCAGTCGGTGACACAGCTCGAGACAGCTCAAGAAATGAATCCTCACACTGTCTGGGGAAGGACCTTTCAACAGCCAGTCGTCCAAGTACGGGTATACGAAGACGCCCCTGCGGCGCAGTGCGGCTGCCACCACCGCCATGCACTTCGTGAACACTCTGGGGCTGACTTCAACCCGAAGGGTAGAACCTTGAACTGGTAATGAGCGGATCCCACTAGGAATCGCAGGTACTGTCTGTGATACTGATTGATCGGAACGTGAAAATATGCATCTTGCAGATCCAGCGAACACATCCAATCCCCCTGCCTGAGATGTGGATATATTTGATGGAGAGCCAACATGCAAAACTTTTCCTTTTTATGGATAGGTTGAGTGACCGCAAGTCCAGAATGGGTCTGTACTCTGCTTTTTGGCCTTTTTTCTTTACCAAAAAATATCTTGAGTAAACCCCTTTTCCTCTTTGAGATAGTGGCACCCTCTCGATGGCTGACTTTCTGAGAAGGGTGGCAACCTCTTTCTGCAAGAGTTTTAACTGGTGACACGACGGAGGAACTGGAGGGATTGATGGTGGGCGATGTTGAAAACGTAGAGAGTACCCATTCTGCAACGTGGCTAGTACCCACCGATCCTTTGTGATAGCTCGCCACTCTTCGAGATGATTTGCGATACTTCCCCCACTGGAGTGGTGAACGGCGACAGGGGAAGTGAGTGCTCATTGTTTTGACTGCGTCTTGGCGGAATTGTTGCCTTGTTGCTGGTTTCTTCCTCCTCTGGAGGAGCGTCTGCCCCGATACTGCGTTTTTGCTGGCCTTGCTGATCCTGATTTTTCTGCCAATGAGGGGTTTGAACCCTCTGTTGGGAGGATCGTCTATTGTAAGGACGGAATCTCTTACGGAATTCCTTTCTTTTCTCCAGGCCCACCGCTTTAAGCGTATCCAGTTCCGTTTTCATCCGCGTCATCTCTTCATCCGTGTGAGTCCCGAACAAAGAGGAACCAGAGAACGGAAGATTGAGGATGCGTGACTGCGCTTCTGGCTTGAGTGCTGTAAGACGTAGCCATGATGTTCTCCTTGCGCATACCCCATGAGCATAAGCATGTGCCGAAAGGGTAGCTCCATCCGCCGCAGCACTGATGACCTGCTTAGACACCTGACTGCCCTCTGTTAAGATTTCTTCAAAATCTTTACGGTCTTCCTGCGGCAACTTTTCAGTGAATCTCTGTAGTGAGTCCCACAGAGATCTGTCGTAGCGGCCCAGGAGTGCCGCTGCATTGGAGACCTTCAACATGGAGGCCGAAGTGCCACAAACCTTCTTTCCCCAGGAATCCTGCACCTTGCTCTCCTTGTCTGGTGGGACAGTAGAGGAGGATGCCACCGCATGGGTCTTCTTTGCCGCCGCAATTACGACTGAATCCGGAGGAGGGTCAGCCCTGAGGAAGAGCGGATCGTCCTCTGGTGAACGGTACTTTTTAAGATCCTCGCTGGAGCGGTCTTAACACTCGCTGGCGTGAGAAAGATATCCATCACTGGCTCTATGATGCCTGGTACCAAGGGAAGCAGAGGTTTAGCTGCTGCTCTTTGGTGTAGAGTCTCAAAAATCACAGAGGACTTGCTTTGACGAGTTGGCATAGGGATACCCAGCTTTACAGCTCCTCTGCCAAGAATGTCCTGAAACGTGTAGATGTCGTCCACCGGAAAGACCCTTGACGGTGGACTGTTCGTCAAAGTAGGCGAATAGTCTCTATGGGATGTATGAGTGGAAGAAGAGGACGGAGTAGGCGATCTGTGTGCTCTCCTCCTGCTTCTTGATCTAGACCTCCTCCTGTGTGAGTGCACCGGTGTGCGGCTGCGAGCTCTTGTTCTTGAAGGAGATCGCTCTTTATTCTGAGTTAAACGAGCCAACGGGGATCTGTTCTGAGGGCTCGAGTAATTCCTGTCCGTAGCCCAGTGATGTAGAGGCCTGTGCCATCGTGGCGATAAATGGATGGAAGGCGATCTGTGGCTCTCTCTTTCCTTAGGAGACTGAGCCGGAGGCGTGAAGCTCAGCTCTTCATGCCTTGTTGGAGAATCTTGGTGACCCCCTGACACTGGGCTGCTGGACGCCGAGATAACCACCTCCGGGGATCTGGACGAACCTGAAGGTGACGAAGACAGGCTCACTGGAGGTGAGGCGTCTCCAGAAGGGCGCTTGACGTTGATCTGGAGCGTCTAAGCGCCGACTGCCCTCTCAACGGAGACGTATGTCTCGACGTTGACTTTCTTCTCTTAGAAAGTGGACTTCTCGACGACGAACGTCTCTCCAACACTGGTGCAGTGTCATGCTTTGACCCTCCCTGCACCCTTTCAGGAGATTGCTGTCTCGACGTCGACCGGCGTTGGACTGCCAGCGACGGAGGTCTTGGTCTCGACGCCGAAGATCCACTCGGCGGAGTCATCCGCCTCGACGGCGTGGAATGATGGATCGACATTAGAGTCTGCTTCGACGCCAAAGGAGGTGTCCTGTGTCTCGACGCCGAAGATCGTTGCATTGATCCCGGCGGAGATCTGTGTCTCGACGTCGATCGCCGATGAGGAGGCGACGACGGAGAGATGCGCCTCGACGTCGATCGCCGCTGATGAGACGGGGAGATGTGCTTCGACGTCGATCGCCGTTGATGAGGCGACGACGGAGCGCTGTGCCTCGACGTCAATCGCACCTGCGACGACGGAGCGCTGTGCCTCGATGTCGATCGCGCCTGCGACGACGGAGCGTTCTGCCTCGACGTCGTACGCCCACCCGGCGCCGACGGAGACCTGTCTCTCGACGTTGAGCGCCGCCTGGTTGACGTCAACGGAGGACCTGTTACCTTCGTCGACGAAGATTTCGTAGTCGAATGATGATGCGCCGGCATCACCGAAGTCTTCAACGCCGATTTCTTCGTCGCCGATTTCTTCGACGTCGATACCGACGCCGACGGAGAACAGGTCGGGACTTTTCCTCTCGACGTTGACCGAGTTCTCCTCTTCTTCTGCCTCACAGGAGACCTACCTCTTTCAGAGAGGCCATAGAGACGGATCCTGTCCCTCTCCTTGATAGTCCTTCTTGATAACTTCTTACAATGCTGGCAGTTGTCAGAAGAGTGGGACTCGGGAGGCAGAGAATACACACAGGATGTGTATCTGTTCTGGCCTTCTTCTTGCCACAGGACGGGCAAGGATCGAATAAAGAAAGCATTTTATCCAAAAATAAACCTTTTCTGTAACACAAAAAGGAGTTACTTGCACTCTAGGACCAAAAGACGTCGAGTGAAAGTAGAAAAACTAGATTTATATAGATATTTTTTGACAGAAAGTCAAAAAACAAGAGCTGAAAATCCAGGGTCCTGACTGAAGGAGCCGGAAAGAACAACTGACCTAACTGTCACCCCTGAGGCATGATGGGAAGCTAGGGGTCATGGCTGCCTTAAAGGCACGGTGCCAGTTTTTGTTGAAAATGCTTTAATTTTCTATGCTATTGGTTTACAATGCAGCCTGTAGGCTAACAATATCTACTTATTTTGCAGTTTTTTACTCTTTATGAGTATTTTGCTCATTAAAAAACAGAGTTCAAGTACTAATTGTCCTCTGGTGTTTTTATATATTGGCAAATGTAGTTGTTTATGTGTGTAATTACATTGTTTAGCCTCCTATTGAGAGCTGCATTGGTATGAGAAAAAATGATATAAGTATATGCATATATGTAGAGCTGTATATATGTGATTTCCATATATAATTTTTATATTTCCGGGGTCCCCGCACGTGGGCGGGAATATTCAGTGCTTATGACTATTGATGAGGATCCCCTGGAAGAGAAGCATTTCTGACTGAGAGTTGTCTCAGACATTCTTCTCTGTAAGAGGCGGTGTCCATAATAACAATCGCTTCACCTTTGTCAGCTGGCTTGACGGCTATGGATCTGTCTGTGCATAAACTCTGGAGTGCTTTTTGTTCATCCCTTGGAAGATTTTGAAACAGTGATTGTCTAGTTGTCAGGCTCAGGTTGAAATCTTTCATAACAGCCTTCTCAAAGATGACCACCCCTGGAGGTATCGAGTGTGGAGGAGGCATAAACATGGATTTCCTGCATTAGTTGATGTTAGTTGGTTGGTCCATCGGAGTCGTAGTTTCTTTTTCCGAAAAGAAAAATCTAAGTCGGATTTTCCTAAAAAATTGTGCAAGTTCCTGGTTTATCTAGAACAAGTCTCCTTGGTAAGTCGGTGCAAACCCCTTGTTCAGTAATCTTGATTCACTGGTGGTGAGGGTTCGTTGGCTCACATTAACAATCAGGTTGTCTCCCCACTTGTCCCTGGTTGGGGAGTTGTTTTGCTCTTGCCCTGTGTATTGTGCAGAGAGAGGGGAGGGCTCCAGTGGGCATGAGACTGTTGTCTTCTTCTGCCCCTGGATTGTACTCGACCCTGCTCTAAAAAAGAGGGACTGTAAAAATGTGGTGGCAGTGGTTGGAATTGTGCCATCGGGTGATGGTGTGGGGGCATGGTGTAGTTCTATGGTCCCGGGGGCCACCAATGTTGTTGTTGGGTATGAGTTGTTACCCCACCACCTTCCACGGCCTCTCCTCATCCTAGGTCTTGATGGTTTTTTTTTTGGTTTTAAAAAAAAATAATTTTATTGAGGTTTCTGATAGTCTTATACAACAGTTGTCGCATCTATAACGATCTCTGTAAGCATAGTACAACACGGAGTCCTACAGATTACATTCTCCAATAGTACACATTTGAGCATTGTCATGTCCCTGTAGCAACCCATTAACAGTTCAATTGAGTAAGTTGATGACCAGTTTGGAGTAGATTAGGGTGTTCTCGTAGATATGCCGTTAGTGGCTCCCAAATATCCGAGGGCTTGGAGGCTGTTGGTAGTTCTTCTGCATATAGTAGAAAATTGTCCCTGCAATAGACAGCGTCTAGTAGCCAGTGTGCTAGAGTAGGGGATTGCTTACTGTCCCAATGTATCGCTTTGCCAAGAGCAACAGTAAGGCGATCAATTTCTTCCTTGCCGAATTCGCAGGTATGTGGAGGCCCAAGAGGCATAATTGTGGCGTGCATGATAGTGTACATGTAGCAAGTATACCTAAATGATGAATCACAGTCTCCCAGTATTGTCTTATCCTATCACAATTCCATGCGAGGTGTGCAAAGTCTGCCTGGTCAGTCCCACATCTCTTACAGCGTGCGGTGTTGCGCAACCCGTATTTATGTAATTTGGCTGGGGTGTGATAAGCTTGATGTAGATACTTATAATGGATGATGCGGAGATTGCCATTGGGCGTGAGAAGTGTTATAAGTGCGCAACATGAAGACCAGTCATCGTCCGTCAGGGAGATGTCTAGACATTTGTTCCAGTTGTCTCGGGCCTTGAGGGTGTGCGCGCCAATTTCCGCCTGTATCAATGCGTATAGCCGCGAGATTATATTAGAGTGGGTGGGATTTGCTATCAATGTCTGTAATGATTGTAATACAGGAGGTTCAGCTGGGTATGTGGGATACAATTCCCTGATGGCTGCCCGCAGTCTGTGATAAATAAATCTGAATAGCAGAGATTGGTTGCTTATATAGGACAGGTCATCGGGAGTGATGAAAGCACCATTCGGATATAGATCACTCATTTGCCGCATGCCTGTTTGCTCTAGGATCATCATGCTGTTTTTTTCTTGTGTGACTGATAATGCGGGGTGATGAGCTAGTGGTAGATTCGGGGCGTATATTGGGGTTTTGCTCGCCATTTGGCTGATGCGGTGCCAGGCCTGCGATGTTGTTCGAATTGTGTTTATTTCTCGCGATGTTAAATGATGTCGTGTATGTGTGAGTACGCTTGATAGCGGTATTGGGTCAGCGTCGCCAGCCTCCACTGCTTGGTGCGGCAAATATTGCACGGGATGATACCAATAGTATGCGTATTGTACATGTGCACATAAGTAATATAAATAAATATCAGGGACTGCAAAACCGCCCGAGGAATACGGCAGTGACATTGTGCGTATCCGTTTAAAAATTGGGGCGGGTGGTTTTATTGGTATATTAATAAAGAGGTACAACAGTTTAGGTAGCAGCACCATCTTTATCAGTGATATTCTGTCAGCCAGTGATAGGGGGAGTGTTATCCATCTAGTTATTTGTGTTTCTATACGATCTATTGCGGTGCCATAGTTGTATCTAAGCACCACTTCAGAGTCGCGGTGTACCCAGATTCTGAGATATTTAATTGGGTCTTCCTGCCACACAAGAGGGAAGTCCATTTGTGGTGCTCTGGTGTTTACTGTTAGTGGTATCACTGCTGACTTGCTCCAGTTAATGCGTAGGCCCGAATAGCGCCCAAATTGTATATATTCTCGCAGCAATGGTGATAGGTTCTCCTCTGGGTCTCGAAGGTAAAGTACCATATCATCTGCATACAATGATATGCTAATAGGTCTTAGGTTGAACCGCAGTGCCACGTATGCGTACTTCTGGCGTATTTTACAAGCCAGCGGCTCTAATGCAATGGCAAAGAGCAATGGAGATAACGGGCACCCTTGCCTGGTGCCTCGTTGTATTGGTATTATGTCTGATATATGTCCATTGACCTTAATGCGGGCAGTGGGTTTGTTGTATAGAAGGGCAATCCAGTTGATAAACAGGGGTGGTAAACCTATTTTTTGTAAGATTGTGAACAGGTAAGGCCATTCGACGGAGTCAAAGGCCTTAGCTGCGTCTAGTAGCACCGCCACAGCCTGTAACTCCGGATTTAGCTGATGCAGAAGGGCAAAAATGGTACGCAGGTTATGTGTTGTTGAGCGAGCTGGAATAAATCCCGATTGATCGGGTAAAATTATGGTGGACATAAGTGGCTGCAGGCTTGTGGCGAGTATTGTGGCCAATATCTTAACGTCTGTGTTTATTAATGATAGGGGCCTGTAAGACTCCGCTTTTTCAGGCCTTTTATCTGGTTTTAAGAGTGCCACTATTAGCGCTTCACGTAGCGTTGGAGGGAGAATATTATTATTATAGGCTTCGTCGTACATCTCGAACAGATATGGAGTTAACAGGTCTAGATATGCCATATAAAATTCAGCTGTGTACCCATCAGGGCCAGGCGACTTACCATTGGGCAGTGACTTTATAGCTAACTGCACCTCTTCCTCCGTAATTTGTTGGGCTAAGTATTCACGATGCATATCAGATAGCCACACCAGTGCTATGTCTTCAATATAGTTCCGAATTTCAGGCCCTAGCGCTGTGTGTTGGGTCCTATAGAAATCGCTGTATGTGTCTACAAAAGTGTTCAATATGCCTTGGGTGTCATAATGTAGCTGCCCATTGTCATCTTCCAACTTTATGACAGTGTGCTGTTTATGTTCTGTGCGTACTTTTTGCGTTAACATTCTACCCGGTCTCCCTCCTTCTCCCATCCGACGTGCTGTATGGCATCGGGAGGTGTATTTTATTTCGTCATCTGCTAATGTGTTATATTGATTGATTTCTTCCCGTAGATTGCCAAGGGTGAGTGCGCTATGAGTCTTATCATATTCTGCTTCCAGAATTTTTATTCGATCTTCGCACTTCTTCAATTGAGTTCGGAGATCCCTCAAAATGCCTGCATTCGTGCTTTTACAGATGCCTCTCAGAGTCGCTTTAAAGGCCTCCCATAATGTACCTGCACTATCGACTGATTCTGCATTCTCCGCGAAATAATCTTCTATTGCTGTTTGTATTGTGTCTTTGTAGATGGGGTCAAGGAGTGCAGTGGCATTAAATTAGGTCTTGATGTTTGGTTTATTTCTTGTTCAGAGTCACTGGACCATTGGTCTGAGTCTGATGGAGAATAGCCTGACCCCGATGTGGAGTATCCGGTTCCATAACCTCAACCCTGTTGGTTGAAATCAGGTCGTTTGTAATCATCAGAGGTATAAGGGTAAACCTTTTGTAATGCAAAACGTGCCAGATCTTTTTGAAACTTCTTGATTTTGGATGCAAGCAGATTCTCTTTATGATCTTTGTTAGTTTCCTCCATGTTTCTCTTGAAGAGAGTAGCTGAGATATTGGTCTTGAGTTGACCCTCTAGGAGTTGGATGTCAAGAGAATGGCATCTGCATTCCGCTTTGCTGTACTCATAATTAAAATCAGCCAGTCCCTCGTGCAACGCCATGCGATCAAAGACCAGCCCTTTCTAAATACCTTATCTTCAAGAAAGAGTCTCGGAGCGTTGGTTACAATGAGACCAGTGAGAGCACAGTTACCGCTTAAATATTCAGTCATTATTGCCCCATGAGTTAAGGTATGTGTGTGTGTGTTCTTTTTAGGGTTAGGAGTTTCGTCCAGTCATCGGACTGTGTGATTGTCTGTATCATTGGTGTGTCAAGAAGACTCGGAGCGGTTAGGATATCCTGAACCTTAGAGTCATCAAAAGCTAGTTCGCTAAAGTCTGTCATGTTTGAAACTGTGTAGGATATGAAGGAAGTCAAGTGATGTTAGAATACTGTCAGAGGCTATAAAGAAAGAAGGGAGTTCACACCGATTTGTTTGTAGTTTTGATTTGTGAGGGACCAGGGCTACTGGATAACACTGAGTGGCAAAAGGCACTAAAGTATCAATTAGGCAATTAAGTCTGGGTTTATTTATTTAAGTGGAGCACTAAAAGGCAGAGAGATGGCCTCAGAGCAATAGGACTTGTGCGACTTAAAATTCTACAGAGGATTTATTGTACAATTGATCAACTGAAATTACAGAATGACCTCTGAGGACGTGGACGGGAGGGGCGGATTTTCATACATTATCTGGAACTGTCCAGATCAAGGGCCTGATTAGGAGTTTGGCGGTACGTGGAGTGCCAAACTCACGGTGGTGCAACATTGGTGGTGCGGCTACCTCCGCGCAGGCTGTCCGATTGCCATATTACAACTTTGGCAGTCGGACCGCCATGGAACCCGCCACAACTGCCGGGGATCCGCGATCCCTCGGCGGAGGCACATTTCGTGCCACCCTGTATTTATTTATGCACCCCTGTTCATGCCCGGCATGGACTGCACAGTCCATGCCATGCAGGAACGGGCTTTGCGCTCCCGTTCTAAGGGTCATGTATGGGCCTTAGAACTGCACTGCTGCAGGACCGCCAAAGCACCACCCACCAGATTACGAGGAAACTCGAAATCTGGGGGGGCGGGCGGCGGTCAACTTTGGCGGTGTGGGAGCAGGGCGGTGCCGTGCAGCCCACTCCCACACTGCCAAATTCGTAATCAGGGCCCAAAAGTTTTGGAAGAAAATAAGACTACTGTCCTATGCAAAAGATGTACCCATATAGGATGATGCTGTTGTGGTAGGTTTGATTGGCAATGTGAGAGAACTATCTCGAGAGCTCGTTCCAGAATAGGAATGTTCTAATAGGAATGTGGAGTATAGTGGAAAAGGGGGCGAGGAAAGAACGCAGTCCGTTGGTGATGGCACTGAAGACCTTGAAATAAAGTCCTGGAAACGGCCTACACGTCTGAGAGTCATTCACAACTAGGACTTACAAGATGCCTAGAGTCCAATAGTGGCAAGAAATATAGCGAATCTACGGGCACTGTTGTAACTAAATTGAACCAATGGTGTTCAAATATGGTTTTGTCTATGGCAGTGGAGATCTGAGTATGATGTGAGGATGCCCGAAAAAATATGCAAAGATTTGGGAGTTTTGGAGAATTTTCATGGTTGTTCTTCAGAGTAAAGGAATGTACTGGCATTGGAACCCAAGAAGTGGCCTTTTAACTGTCAGTGCCTGACTCTGAAGTATGGAAGGGAAACCAGTAGTTAATATGATGTATGACAACAATAACGAAAACGAGAGTTGGAATCTGCAGACTGTATATCAACGTGTGCTGCGCTTTTTTTAATCTACGATTCGCTTGTTCCGTTAAAATTAAAAAGCGATAAAAACGATTTTAAGTATGAACTGAATGAGAAGATGGCAATGGTGCCAAAGGGAATATAAAAGTTGGTGAACGAGAACTATTGAGAAGTCAGCTCCACGGACACAGACAATCTACTTTCCTTGGCTACTCTCTGCCTGGCAATGAAAATGTGCATCCTTCTCAAAAACATACATAGCGAAATTTCAAAGATGCAAAAATACTGTGTAAAAGGATTAAAGAACACACCATTGGGAATACATGAAAGTGTCCTCTCACAGTGTAAGCAGCCTTTACAACTTATGCTCAACTCTAGGATGCACATAGAAACTCATAAATAAAGTCAGTATTTTTGTTGCAATCATGGAGAAAAATATTAATAGCTATTAGCACCTAATCGCAACATGTGAAGTGACAGAAAGAAGAAGCCATACCGCAGCATGTGTAGCCTCAATTTGATTAACATAAAAGGTTTACATGCACTGCAATAGATCACATGTGCAGTTTTATGTAGAGGTATAGGTTTGTTGACTAAATACCTGCTGCTTTTCCATATTGTCCCGTGCAATTTGGTAACGTCTACAACCATCAGACAATTTTTCACGGACATGAAGCATCCAACATAATGCACACAGCTCTCTGAAGGAACCTAGAAGAGATAATTGCACTGCAATGTTCCTCTTGAAATATCAAATTAAAAACAAACTACATACATATATAGTAAAAATAATGTAATATACTAAAAAGTAATGACCTGCCACAACAGCACTAATCAATTTGCTAGGCCATGCATCAAACAAAAAGATTTACTTCGAAATTCCGCAAAAAACAATTTCAGTAGCTCTAAAACTGCCCCTTCTCCTAACATATATCATTAATGTAACGACAAAGAAAGAATAACTTTTGCATATTGTGTTGTACTCATTTTTTGGGTTGAAGCATTCTCTATTGTTAAGAAAATTCCCCATTATTAAGAGTATTTCACCTCCCATTGACGGCCCTCTCAGAATAACGGTTAATCTAGATAACTTGCTTCTTATAAAAATATGTGTAGGACTTGAAAACAACCCTAGAATGACAGATTAAAGTTACAAACCAATTATTTTACAGGATACATCATCAAGTTTGTCTCCACCAGGTCCTGGCTTAAAGGTTGAATTGGTGCGTGAATAATTTAGCAATGATTCGGGAAGCTGACTCAATGGAAGAAGGAAGCATTTTGCTCTGATCTAGAAGTAAAGACAACATAACCAGAATGAAAAATAATGCATTCAAAATTAGGACACAAAAAGAAACGTGAATACTTAAGCGGAAAGAGAGTGGGTGAAACGTGCACACCTCCTTAGCCTGTCTTTTCTTTCTCTTTTTTTTTTTTTAACTTGTTGTAAACTTCTATTAAGGTGAATTTACTTCTAACTGATATCTCTCGAGGTATCTATATATTTATACTACAGAGGACTAGTGCATCTGTAATTAAGGTTGATAACTCACTCCATGGGAAATGCGATTTTTGTACCTTAATTAACTTCGGCACCATTTAACCAATCTTGGTGAACCGTAGGATATCAAAGACACTGCAAAACGGAACGTAGATCAGACAAAGGTTCAAAAGGTGCACAGGAGCTTGTCCCAAAATAGTTTTTCACTCACCAATGTAATTGGATTTCTCATAGAAGATTCTTCTCATTGCATAACATGACCGAAATTGTCATGACATAATAGCTTTTCAGTCATTCTGTGCCATTTTCTGGTTCGTGAAAATCTTTTCAGTTGTTTTGGAGACATAGGGCAAAATGTGATGACCTTGTGGGCATGTCAAAGTATTTCTATTTTCCTAAAAGTTTGAGAACTTTGCATCGCACATGCAGATTTAATTTTAAAAAAGCATTAAAAATCATATGTACAAAGGCATTTTTGCGGTCAGAAACGGGGCATTTTTGCGGTCAGTAACGGGGCGATTCACAGAATCGCCCCGTTACTGACACCAAAAATGCTTTTCAATATATACAGAGAACAAACTGTGATTCAGTAACATGTTACAGAACGTCAACTTGTGTTTAGAGTCAGTGTTTGGAAGGGGCGTGTTTAAAGAGTCCCTTCCAAAGACCGAATTGCAGTGCTATGTATCAATGTTTTGTGACCGAATTATGGTCGAAAAAACATTTGTTTTGTACCAACACCTCAATCGTGGTGTAACCTTTCACGAACAGGAAGGGGTCCATGTGGGTCCCCTTCCCTTTTGTGTATGTTGAAATAAATATTTTTTAAGAGCAAGAGACCACTGCCTACTCTTAAAAAATGAAACTTAAACGTTTTGTTGTATTTTTTTTAAAAGCATTCCGCTGCATTTCAGAAACAAAAAGTTTGCTTTATTAAAAAGCAATCTCAAACCCCAGCAGGTCACCATCCCTGTGACAGTTGCAATTCTTAATGGGTCACAAATTGTGACCTACCTCATTAATATTCATGAAGCAGGTCTATTGTGACCGCATTAGGAATCGCTAAATGAAACTGAATGTATTTCATACATTAGGAATAGCAGTTTCCTTTTTTTTTTTATAATTTTTTTTTGCCATTTTAAAGGCATACACATAGGGCCTGCAGGGGAAACAACAAAACAGCATTCGTAATCGTTTACATTCCCATATATCACCAGCAGTGGGCACTTCATTTCAGGCACCCAACAATGCTGCATCAGACAATACCGCACCCATCATGACTCTGCTACATGAATAGGCCTGAGAGGAGAAAACATGAACTATAACTTATAACTAAAAGAAAATTATTCCCAAGTGACAGGTGCCCAGCAAGCTTTGCGCATGTGCTTAGGCGCTATTGCAGGTATCAACAAGGTAGGGACAGTCCCCAAGTCTCCATGGCGCGGAGGGCCATTGAGGTTTACCCCAAACTCTCTACTAATCCTCTCCCCAACCTGCTTCGCCAGTGCTAGTATCATTGGTAGGGGGAGGGGGTGGCAAAAGCAGCTCAAACCAGCGGGGTAGTTCCTAGGTCTCATGTTCCCTGAAACTGTTGAGCACTTCGACCCACAGGTCTGCAATGGGTTTTTAATGCACCAACTTGCTATGTGGGGGGCCGTTTGGGGATTTCCGGTGTCTGGCAATATCCCTGCAAGCTATCTTCAATGCTAAGTCCAGGAATCTGTTACCTACTTTTAGTCAGGCTTCCGGGCGTACAGACCCAGCAGGCATATTTCCACTGTATGAAATTGGCACCTTCCCAGCGTGCAACTAGAAGCCAAAACCGGTTTATGACAAGGCAACTCCATACCATATGGAGGAAGACCACATCATTCAAGGCGCATCTGGGCCAGCTATGGTCCGCCGTGTGAAGCATGGCATCGAGTCTGTGGGGTGTGAGATACCTGCAATGTAGGTAGTTAAATTGTGTAAACTTAACTCTAGTATTGAGGGTGAGAGTATATGCACGCTCCAGGGTCTGGTCCCACTCCTTCCCATTAAAGGTCTGTCAATAATCCCCTCCCACGTGCTCTTCAAGGTCAGCAAATTATCTATCCGCATGTCCAATGCTGTTTTGTAGAACCAAGACACCAAATGGCGATCTCACCTAAAGTTAGTAAAGGTTGTAGCAGGGTTTGGATTAGGGGTTCGGGTTCCAGGGCGCCCAGAAGTTGCTGCACCGCTCCAGTTAGTGTCTCTCTGAGTAACAGTCCCCCAATGTTTACATGCCCGCCTCTATCTGGGGCCAGAACCAGCGAGCTGTGAAGGACCCTCCCCCAGCAGTCAGTAGGCCTATCAAGGGGGTGCTAGAGTCATACAAAGTGGTAGTCCCCAATCGGCGGTGCATCCCTTTCCAACACCTGAGGGCGAGCTTCAGTTTATGCAGCGACGTAAGCTTGACTCTCAGGATCAAGCCAGCAGCCCGACCTCCCTGTGCTGGTAGCCATATTCACCCACCTCAGTCAAATTATGTTCTGCCAGCCAGCGGGTGATCCACTGCAATTGTGCCACCAGGTAATAAAGCTCGTAATCTGGGCCGCCCAGGCAACCCCTAGTTATCGGTTGTTGTAGCATACCCAGTGCCACCCTGCTTCACTGTCCATCTCATATCCGTTCCCGGGTCTGGGTGTTAAAGTAGTGACTCCACACTCCAGGGATCCAAATTGGGAGGTTCACAAAAAAATAAAGCACCCTTGGTAGGATCATCATTTTGGTCAACGCACTGCGGTCCATAACAGGGAGCTGCAGCATGTGGCAAAAGGCCACGCTGCCCTAAAGGCCCCGCAGCAGCCGCCTGAGGTTGCCCTCTCTGGTATCCCCATCGGTGTCGTATACTCTTATTCCAAAGTACTTCAGTGACCTGGGCTCCCAATGGATTACGAGGGTCTGCACTGGGTCTAGGGTCTCGGGCAGCTGGCCAAGATGGGGAAGGCACAGGATTTTTAACAGTTTTTGTGAAGGCCAGACACTTGTCCGAACTCATAAAACAGCTGGATGCTTCATGGGATGCCCGTTAGGGCACTCTGCAAAAAGATCAACATGTCACCCGCATACAGTGAACAGGTGTGAACACCATACTGCAATGGAATCCACTCATCCCAGCACATTAAGTGCAACAGACAAGCAATGGTTCGACTGCTAGCGCAAATTGCATTGGAGAGATGGGGCAACCCTGCTGCATCCCCTTCCCTAATCTCGATAGGTTCAGATATGCATTTACCCATACGCACCAATGCCCTTGCATTCACATACAGAAGCGTAACCCAACATCTGAGGCATGACCGCATGTAGATATTCCCACCGGAGAGTATCAAAGGCTTCTATATATCCACAGAAAGGATTAAAGCTTCAGGGAACTGGGCTGTATCCGCTTCATCCAAGATCCGGTACAGATGCCAGATGTTATGTAATAGGCATTGTTTGAGAATTAAGCCATTTTGGTCCTAGTACACCAGCTTAGGGGGGTACAGTTGTAGTCTGCTCGCTCGCTGCCCAAACACACGGTGGAGGACTTTGTAGAATGTACAAAGCTGGGCAGGGGACGCCCTGGCTCCTAGAAACGGGGGGAGGCGCGGAGTTGTCCCCGAGTCAGGCGCCGGAGACGGGGCCTTAAAGCGACGACGATCCGGGTCCTGCGTTGCGTCAGCTGACCGACAAGGGGGGGGGGAGGGTAAGGCAAAGAGCGATGGTGCTTCTTCGCCTTCTTCTTATGCTTCGACTTACCCGAAGAGTTGGACGAGGTGTGGTGGCTCCGCGACCGTTCGAGACCTTCGCCTTAAGCGAGACCGGGAGCAAAGCGGAGCCGACTGCCGGGCCTCCAAAAGCTTTCGGGGCCGCTCCTGCAAAGACTTCGGATTCATGGCCTGACAGTCGGAGCACGACTTAGGGTTGTGGTCACGCTACAGGCACCAGAGGCACACGAGGTGCGGATCCGTCACGGACATCAGCTTGTGACAGGAGTAGCAAGGCTTGAAGCGAGTCCGACAATGGGACATCTCTCGCACACCAGGAGTCGAAGACTCGAAAAAAGACGTCGACAAAAGTCAAAAAAAGTTTAGTCAAAAAATGACTAAGGGACAAGCTCTCTCTGGATCTGCACTAGGCTGGCACGGAAAAAGACAGAACTGACGTCAGCACGCAGGGGCGGCATTTAAGTAGGCACCGCAACTTCATTCCGGCAACCACGGCGCTGATGACGTACGCGGAGTCAACCGACGCCACCTACCGACGCGCAGGGGTACTGCTGAAGAAAAATTCTCCAGATCCAGTCTGACGCCTGGGGGTAATTCTAAGGTAAGGAATCCATAACTAATAGCCTCTTTCAGATCAGTTCTGTTTTCAGTGAGCCTACTGCTTAATTTAGAGCCACGGTTGAAAATCGGAAAGAGCTTGCCAGTGTTTCCTTGATGTTCGGATGTGCTTACCTTGGTGTGTAGTCCTGTTATCGGCGGTTTCCTTTTCATTAGGTGTTGTTTTTTTGAGAGCTTTTTCAATTTATTTTTGGCTCTTCGCGATAGAGTGGGAAGAGTCACTGAATCAAGTAGTCCAGGGCCATGCAGGGTTGCACTTTTGTCTGACAGAGAATGAACAGCAGGCATCAGATTACTAGTAGAGAGACCTAGATCCGAGGTTGTTTGGAGGCTGGCTTTCCGGTTGGTTGCTGAAGGCGACGCCGATTCCATTGTCGACATAGGGTTGAAGATTATCGTTGCTTGTTGGCTGGCCGTTTATTCCCTGATAATGGGTCCTGTGTTGGATTTTTTACATTGTCCAGAAGTGCCCACAGAATTTCTGGCAACGAGGTTAATTTGTCGATTAGTTGGGTGCAGGAGCAAAATTGGCCCACTTCTGTCTGACCAAGTATATGTTCTAAGGATCTTAGCCTAGTCCCTAGGTCCATTTGACTTGTGGCAATGGACTGGATTAGATCGATTTTGAGCTCTATTTTTTGTGATTGCCAAAGTAGAGCTTTAGCTATTGTGTCTTGTTTGAAAGTTAAGGAAGCCGGAGTTGATATTGCTGGGCTTACGGGGCTGGTTGGCGCGTAATCGCTTTTGTGGGATTAATGAGAGACATTGGGACTGAGTGAGTGCCCTCTTGGATGCTGGAGTTTGAGCCAGCGACGCTTCCATTTGGGCTTCTATTTGTGATTCTAATGAAGCTAGAAACTGATCTGATAAGGCTCCACACTCGTAGTCTGATGTGCTGTGCCTCCTGAGCTCCTTAGGTAACGATTGTGGCACCACAGTAGTTGATGGCCTGGCTCGAGTTCCTATTTCCATGGGTGAATAACTGATTCAGGAGAAATGAGAGTGTGGACTTGAATTTGTATGAATTTGAGCAGTTATCATATGGCTGTTTAACTGAGGAAGCACAGCCTTTGGCTCAGGATCTTGGCTTAGCGTAGAAATTTGCTCGACTGAGTTTATTTCCCGTGGTTCTTAAGTCCACCGAGCCCACCAAGTCCGTCCTGTGTAAAGATAAAGATTGCCTTGTTTGTTCCTTAGGACGTTTTAAATGTCGGGGGAGGAGGGGTCTTGGTGGATTTTTTGAAAATAGCGTTGGATCCGGCTGCGAGATGGGGGATAAGGGGTTTCATCGCATGGTCTTTTCAGAGGCATGTTGACCCCATGGTGCTTCCTGTGATGTTACTCAGTATATGTTTGTGATTGAGTGGGTCCAGTAGGCTCAAGCTGATTACTCCTACGGCCCCTATGGTCCTCACCTTCAAGCTCTGGGCTCATACCGGTCGCAGCCTCCTGAACGCTTTGTTGGGGAGAGGTGGATCTGTTATCTAGGGGGTCAGCCTGCCTTTTTCTGACTGGATTTCTTCTTTTAACCATACTGTACTATAAGCGATTAAAGCCCAGTGCGTAATGGCCTGCTGTCGCGACCTCCTAAGGACTGCGGAGCGCTCTTCAGTGCTTTGTTTCACTTTAGCACAAACAAAAAGCGGTAGGGCCTTCGTAAGACGTTTGCAGGCAATCCAGCGACCCCCGCTGGGGAAGACATGGCCAAGAGTAGCGGGGTATCGGGGGGGGCAGGAGAGACCGAGTGGAGACCTCTCTCCCCCACTGCTGCCACCAGTTGCGGGGTTGGCTGTCTCCTGGGACGCAGGGTGCTTGGCACCTGGTGCTCTGTGCTTGATGGACCCACCCAACCCCGCACCCAGGAGATCCAGAGGAGGTGCGGTAGGAGGAGGGGGCCTAGGCGAAGGGTCGCCCAGGCAGTCCTGTGAGAGGCAGCAAAAGCAGGGGAAGGAGAGCCCGAGCGGGAGCTCACAGGTCCACCGCAAGCCGCACCCAAGCCTAGCTGGGCCGCTTCTGCGGGGGGCCCAGCTCTCACATAGTAACCGGCAGCTACGCGCTGTGCTCAGAGCCCCTCCCAATTTGCCTGCCTACCTCCTGTTTGCCGGCAGTGGTGTTGATGCCAGTGCCGTTCCTCCTGACGGGCTGGACGGGCTGAAGGGGTTGAAGGGGTTGATCTCTCCCTGCCTCCGGAGCCGTGGCAGTTTAACCCTGGAAGCAGAAGAGTGGAAGTGCATAGGGTTATTGATAATCTATTCATTCAGCACTCCATGTAGACGTGGAAGAGGGTGGGGCTCAGGGATGAACCCTGGGGCACTCCATAGCTGATCTCTGTGGGTTCTGAGAGGAACAGTGGTAGTCTGACTCGCTGGGTCCGCCGGTGAGGAAGGAGTGGATCCAGTCCAAAGCCTTGTCGCAGATGTTGGCGTTGTGGAGTCTCATGATTAGGGTGCGGTGGAAGACGGTGTCAAAGGCGGCCGAGAGGTCTAAGGAGGATGAGAGCTGCGGTCTCGCCCCGGTCGAGGAGGGAGCGGATGTCGTCGGTGGCTGGGAGGAGTGCGGTCTCAGTGCTGTGGTTGCTCCGGAAGCCGGATTTGGAGGTGTCCTGGAAGTGGTTCACTTCGATGAACTCGGAGAGTTGGGCGTTGATGGCCTTCTCGATGACCTTGGCTGGGAAGGGAAGGAAGGCGATGGGTCTGAAGTTCTTGAGGTCTGTCAGGTCTGAGGACAGCTTCTTTAGCAAAAGATTGATCTCGGCATGTTTCCAATCGTCGGCATGAGTCGGGAGTCCGAGGTGGTGCATGAGCTCCCTCAGCTTTGGCCATCTTGGTGTGCGCAAAGCCACGGCCCCCTTAGAAATAGCAATTTCCCCATTGCGACTCGCAAAAAATCGCAATTAGGGAATCGCTATTCTTAACCTCTTTGATGCTCATGACGAGCGCAGCTCGTCATGCTGCGCGGTGGGCGTGTGCGCATGACGAGCTGAGCTCGTCACGACCACTCCCGCGATCGGAATGTCCAGCACCTGAGCGGAATTCCGATCGCAGCGAAGAGGTTAAAACCTGAACATATGACCCTAAGTTATGTGTTTACGAACATGTACATAAAACACAGAGAGACTCTCTCACAAACACACAGATATATAATATAGACAATACACACTGCAGCACTAATACTAATTCCCTCACACACAAAACAAAATGAGACATGGAATTTACCTCTGTGCATAACAAGTTTGCCCTATTGTTGTTCACAGACAAATCTTTGAAAAAATACACTTACACAAACACACACAAAAGAAACAACACAAACCCATCCATCAACAAAAATTCCAATGCACCCACAAAAGAGCACAACATATGGAAGGTAAATGTGCATGTAGCAACTTTGCAACTTCTTTGTATTTGCTACTTGCGTGGGATTGATCAAGAGTTTCCTTTCCAGGTGTCTGCCTGCCAGCTATGCACCCTCGCACCTGTGACCTATCAATCAGCAATCCCAGGCCTTGGTCTTAGGCCTGCTTGACTACATATTTGCGAGTCAAGGTTGATATGCAGTTCACAATGGGCGAGATTTCATTTTCATCGATGAGTGCATCAATTTCCATATTAACAGTATGGTTGGTAGATGGAAAGCAAACTGACCACCTCAATGAGTAAGTACATTTTGGAAGACAAGGCACAAACTTGAACGCATACTGTGTGGTGGAATACACTGTAAATACAATGACTATGTGTTGCAGCATAGTTGTCATGCATAAATCGTATTTAGTCATGATAGTTAAATTTAACACAATACCATATGCATTGCAAGCAGCATATTTTGACAGACTGATGTTCAACATTGGTGCTTGGTGTAAAATGCAACAATTTTCAGGAGTCATCGGATTCTTCTTTCAATAAGGGTCACACTAAAAAAGTTGCTCCAGTCACAGTGGCATTGGGTCCATTTTCCTACCCACTCCAGGTTCACAAGGCTACTTGTCCCATGTGCTCCATCACCGTGCAAGAGATGAGAAAATAATCCAAAGACATTGCTATGTACTTGTACCAGTGTCATTTAAAATAAATTCAAATACTAAGCAGCTTTCTGTAACTTGGCTAGAAAAGGAACACTCGGGCAAACATGCTTACATTTGTGTACCGGGAGGGAAGAACAAGAATAGACCATGAACATTTTTTTCACTTCACATAAAATAATACATGGAAAGAAACACATGTAAGCTATTTATGAAAACATGCTTAAAATCATATTTGGTCCAAAGTAAGAAAACAAAGCTAAAAAGTGAAGATATTTTTTTTATGGACAATGGAGTAAAATTGACTTTCTTGGAGGTTCAACAAAACGAATAGTTTCTTACCTGTTGGTGTAGTTTTGCAGCTTGAAGACTTTCTGGATTCACTATGCTGTGCATTATTCCGCGGTCTAGTGGTTGGGTCCGGAATCGTAGTCTCTTTTTTTTTTTTTTTTTTTTGTGTAGCCCAGGTGGGCATCGACGCCCCACCATTTGGTGTTCTCCCGTGACATCGGCGCGCTTCCTCCGGAAGCTCCCACCCTTGGGCGCCATCTTCGGATTCTTTTTTTCTTGTCTTGTGCTTGTGTTGTTTATCCTTTTACCCTTTTGAAGGTGTTTTCCATTTGTTAGTCCCATCTTCCTCCTGTCTCATCTTTCTGGCGGAGGCGGGAGGGTTCGCTAGTGAATCCAGAAAGTCTTCAAGCTGCAAAACTACACCAACAGGTAAGAAACTATTCGTTTTGCAGCGTGAATCTTTCTGCTGTGCATAGACTTTGTAGCGGTTTGTTATATTTGTGGCGGCTGGGTGGAAGATGAGCGTTGGTTGTTGAATATATGTTGAAGCACTTTTTGACCTACTTGTGCTTCTTTGTTCATCTGTATATCCACGCAGTAGTGCTTAGTGAACGTGTGCACTGAAGCCCATGTTGCCGCCAGGCAAATGTCTTGGATAGGTGTGTTTGCCAGGAAGGCGATTGTTGCTCCCTTTTTCCTGGTCGAGTGAGCCTGAGCTGCTCCTTGTAGCTCTTGGCCTGCCTGTTTGTGGCAGTATTGAATTGTTTGTGCGATCCATCGTACAATGGTATTCTTAGTCACTGGTCTGCTCAGGAAACTGCTTGCGAAGGACACAAAGAACTGCTTTGTCTTTCTACAATCCTTAGTCCTTTCGATGTAATGCATTACTGCTCTTCTGGCGTCCAGATTGTGCAGTGCCCTTTCAGCGCTGGTGGATGGTTTCTGGAAGAAACTGGGAATTTGTATCGTTTGGCTTATATGGAACTTGGGCACCACCTTTGGCATGAAGTGTGGGTCCGTCCTCATTACCACCCTGTCATTGTGAATCTGAATGTAGGGTTCTTGTAGTGTGAGTGCCTGCAACTCGCTCACCCTACGTAGCGAGGTAATCGCTACCAGAAAGGCCGTCTTTATTGTGAGCATATGTAGCGATGCCTTGTGAATGGGTTCGAACGGTGTTTTCATAAGCTGTGTTAGAACTACATTGAGGTTCCACGCAGGCGGTGGCATCCTCTTTGGTGGTGCTATTCTTTTGGCTCCTTCTAGGAATCTTTTTACCACTTGAGATGTAAAGAAGCTTTTCCCTGTTTCTCCTCTTGTATAGGCTACTATTGCTGCCAGGTGCACTCTTAACGAAGTGCAGCTTAGGTTACTTTTTAGTAAGTGTGTTAAGTATTTTAGCACTGTTGATTCTCTAGTGATTCTCCTGTGGAGCTTTTTGATGCACCATTCAGTGAATCTCTTCCATTTTGCTGCATAGCATTTCCGTGTGGTGGGCCTCCTCGCTTCTCGCAGTACTGCCAGAGTGCTTTGTGGAAGCTTGAGGTGAGCGAACTCTAAGTCTTCAGGAGCCACGCTGCTAGGCTGAGGCTCTCTGGTTCTGGATGGAGTACCCTTCCGTTTTGCATCGAGAGCAGGTCTTTCCTTTTTGGGAACTTGTGTGGTGGTCCCTGTGCCATTATGGGGAAAGAGAGGCCCTCCCTAAGTTACTTTTAGGTCCAAGAGGAGGGAGGAAGGAAAAACCAAAAATAGTATACACCTCTAGACTGACCTATTTAATTTTAACAAACGACCTATCAAGGTTCAAGTTACCAAAAACCTCCTTCACAACATGCATTTATTGTAAAGCCCCACATATAAGTAGATTTGCAAACAATATATTAAACAGTGTATCTTTTTAGAAAAAATTCCTTTTATTTAAATTTGAAAAATATATTCGTATTTATCTCTGAGATCCACACAATTACATATATATATATAACACATCCAATAATTTTGATTTTTCTGATATTTCATCATGATACTTTTACAAACATGAATTTATCACATTAGGCATCCCATATAAAAACAAACAATGTAAAAATCTCACTTACATGATTCATTCAAAACCACTGTCATTCTGTCACACACTCTCATTCATACAAACCAACTACAACAACATACTATAAAAGACGGAAAAACGAATCTTTTGACCCTAAGGTGGATTATACGGTGTTTGTAAACAAATTTATGTAATTATTTTCCAAAAACACCAATTATTGGGGATAAAATTCTCCCATTTCTCTAATCTGAAAGTAGTTTGCGGTCTACGCGCGTTTCAGTGGAAAAAACCACCTTCCTCAGGACCCGGTTTGCTTGTAGATTCAATTAAAAAATCTTGGGATGTCTGGAAATAAAAAACAAGGGCATTAGCTAGGAGGGGGTATTGACAAAACTAATTTAAAAAATGAACAACTTCATGTGATTTAATCATATTCTCAGTGATTTGACTCTTCTCTCATCTAGGTACTACAGTGCCAGTAAGTAAAATAAATAAATGAGTTTACATAATGCATGCAAGATTTAGGTTATCATGCACCGAGAGGATAAATATAACCAAGGACCCCGTGTTGGAAAGATCCAAACTACCAAAGCCTGAAAGGAAAACGGATAGACATGGATATTAATTTGTCAAACGATCACCTGTGACACCTCAAAAGTTTTTGGTTTGTGCCGTGGGATATATTTGTGGAAGCTGACATGGTTTTAGCTAACCTTGATTAGAATTTTGTAGACAGTCCTTTATAAATGCTTGGCCTTCTATTTTTTATCATACAGTGCATCATTCTGTAAATAGACAATTACACATTTAGTAATACAGTCTAATATCAAACTCATTATATTTAGACTGAGGGTATTGTATTTAGTCAATACCTTTCAGTTTCGATCGATAACACTATGCAGGTAATGTCCAGACTGCAATACGGCAAATTGGTGGAAATGGACTATGAAGGTAGCAGAAGGGAGAAGAAGATTAATTGCACAATCGCAAAAGGTATGTTTGACAAGAAGCTAATAGTATTATTATGGTAGGCTATATTTACCCGTTATTGGAGAAGAAGCCTCATTAATAAAAGTAAATATTGCAGGAGAAAAGAAGGATCCCTCTTCACGGATCCTAAAAATAGAGGTAACTGTTTCGCTTGAGTCTCTTCTCAAATCGATATTTGTCTCTGCTGGATAAAGAGACGATTACAAATTACTTGTACATTGTATTGGTTAATTGCTAACAAGCACATCCTAATGGTAAGGATATTACTCAAATTACAAAAAACCCACTATTTATGCTATAAGTTAACATCTATATGTCTTATTACACAACATGTACGCTGTCTGCTAGTTGTGAAAGCGAAAACCACAAGCCTTTACGGTAACTCATATGGGTCTCTATAAATGACGCCCACAATGTGGAATAAGAATTATTTGCCTATCCTGTCTGTCCTAGAGCTATACAGTATAGTGCCGCATCCGTTGTAAAAGTTTAAAAAGATACAACCCGTAGGTGTAGAGAAGCTGTTAAAAACACTCTAGCAACAATATCATTAAAGTGCTTGCCTATTCTCGTGCTCCTGAGACTATGGCTCGTGCGGTATGTGCTTCTAGAGATGCTATTAGGTATATAGTATAGTACCTCGTCCGAAGTTAAAGTTTGAATAGGTACAAACCGTGGCTGAAGGGATGCTGTTAAAAACATCACTCTAGTGGCAATATCATTAGAGTGCTTGCCTATTCTCGTGCTCCTGGGACTATGGCTCGTGCGGAGTGTGCTTCTAGATAAGCGCCCCGGATATCGAGATGTATACTTTCGAATAAACGCCGTAAATGTCAAAGTGCTTGCTAAACGCACTGAGACGGCTAATTCCCTGTGGTACTGGATAAACCTTACCTATAGTCAATTCCACTGATGTGAACGGTCCAAGTGCCAGTGTATCCACTGCCGGAGAGAGTAAGCTAGTTGATCACGTCAGTTTTTAAAGAAGGGGGAATTGAAAGTCTCGCGGTTTCAATCTCGCGATATTTTTCATACTTTTGGACTGCTAGTGTTGCAATAGCAGTCGCCATATTGAAATGATACCAACATTAACGGATAGTACCCAAAATATTCAAGTACATAACTGCTCATAATAGTAATTTTCTTCGAAACACATTAGGGTGGAGGCAGTTATTAAATGGACGGAAGAATTCGCGTATGATAGAGAATAGTGCGATTCACGGAGTAAAACTCGCGAAAAGATTGTGGGTCTCGCAGTTTCAATCTCACGATATTTGCTATTAATGGACTGCTAGTGTAACAATTGCAGTCGCCATATTGGAATAATGACAGCATTAACGGATAGTACCCAAAAGGGTCAAGTACATGACTGCTCTTAATATTAAGTTTCTTCGAGACACATTGGGGTAGAAGCAGTTTTAAATGAATAGAAGAATTCACGTATGTAGGAGAATGGCGTGGATCACGGAGTAAAACTTGCGAATTTAGTTATGGCTACTGGTATGGCACATAGCAGTCGCCATATTAGATTAATAGGTTTACACGCCAAAGGATTTTTAAAATATGGACATGTGAGAATATAGTAACGCCCAACCTAGCAAATCTCTTGGGGGGCAATAAAATATGCTGCCACAATATGTACTATCTATCCTACTCTGTGTTGGATAATAGCCGTTTGGCAAAACTCGACTGTGAATAAAGGGAATACCATGGCCAGATGATATATTCAGAATATCCTTAATGAGTAAGTCTCCCATAGGGGGTGATGAAACCCAAGGGTGAAATGTCAAAGTGTAAAAACCACTGACGATGGCTAAGTCATACATCCAACTATTAAAATAAGTCCAAAATACATTAAGCAGATATGATGCAGTGTTATTTGGAAGAGACATTAAGATGGATAAAGTTTTTGTTTTATTACAAAATCAAGAGAATTGCTGCTATGTCTCCTATATAGATCTATATGCTCCAAAAGAAAGAACAACCCACTTGTAACAGTATCGGTTAGTTTGATTACTTAAACTGTAGAGACAATCCTACTATCTAACTGATCATGTAATGATCCAGGTGATTTCTTCGTTCAGACCTCTACGCACCGTATCACAGTGGAAAATCCAGAAAGTCTCTCTGTTCTTTCTCACCTTTTCTGCATTTTGGCCATGTTTATAGTTCACCTTTTCTAGAATAAGCCATTTCAAATCCTGTTCATTATGATTGTGGTCAATGTAATGTTTTACCATCGGGGCTTGTGTTTTATGTGTCCTAATGGCAGATTTGTGTTCTGCTAGTCTTAGACGAAACTCTCTCCCAGTTTCCCCTATATATCCAAGGCCACAAGGGCAGAGGATAAGGTAGATGATATTATAACTTCTGCAGTTTGTATGGCTTTTAAGCTTACCTGTTTTGTTGCCATATGACCACACTTCTGTGGTAAGGGCTGATGGACATGCATGGCATGTCCCACATCTGTGATTGCCCAAGATAGGTGGAAGGCCATCAATTGTACTCTGTATCCTGTTCTTAGTGGATGGTTTCATTCTGCTATGTACCAATCGGCAAGACTAGACCGTTTCAAACTTCATTGTGAACTTTCTGATTTTTTCCGGAAACTGAAATTGAAGAGTTTCTTTGAGAAACATACAACCGAGGGAATACCAACATCTGCCGGTGATTCCGGCTTGAGAGTAAAATCATCTTTCACCCCCTCCATACACAGTACCTCCGGAAATCACAGCTTTTGAGCAGGCTGTATTCAATGATATTGAAAAGTTTCAGGAGACGTCTACTTTTAAGAATATGAGTGCCACTGAGTTTCAGGCACTTCAATCCCTTCAGTCGAATACTGACATCATCATCAAGTCTGCTGACAAGGGGGTGGCATCGTGATACAGGATGCAGATGACTACGATAAGGAATGTAGGCGCCTTTTGAACAATCAGACTAACTACACACGCCTTGATTCTGATCCCTCTATGGAACTTCGATTGATGATTAAAGAACTAGTGGATCATGCAGAGACCAATGGATTTATTTCGAAACATGAGGCGGATTTTCTGACCTCCAGCAAGGGCATTATTCCGTACTTCTATACTCTGCCAAAAACTCACAAAAACATAATGCCTCCGCCTGGAAGGCCCATTGTGTCGGGCATAGGTTCTTTGTTGGAACCTTTGTCTAAATATTGTGATTTCTTCCTGAAACCTTTGGTTCAAGCTACCAGCACTTATCTTAAGGATACTAAGAGTCTTTTAGCCTCACTATACGAACTGGAACTTCCAGGAGAACCTATTTTTCTGGTCTCGTTAGATATAGAGAGCCTTTATACCTGTATTCCGCAAGACGATACCGTTAAGGTCGTCAAGGACACCTTGGAAAAAGCGCAATGGGATTTTATTACACCTCAAGAGTTTGTGGTGGAGTGTGCCACCATCGCTTTGAAGAAAAACTTTTTGAATATAAAGGCGAACTGTATCTACAAACCACTGGGACTTCGATGGGCAGTACTTTTG
Organism: Calotriton arnoldi; assembly: GCA_963921515.1. Lineage (NCBI taxonomy): Eukaryota > Metazoa > Chordata > Amphibia > Caudata > Salamandridae > Calotriton > Calotriton arnoldi. The sequence continues at coordinate 4,571,961 of CAWUFW010000074.1, read as the reverse complement.
CCCCAAGTGTTGCCGGGTTGTATGTGTACGATTTTGAGTGTAAATATATACTCGTCACGCAACCCCTATGCGCCCTATGTATCCTTTTGGAAAAGGTACATAGATGATATTTTCATTGTGTGGCAAGGTACGGAGGAAACACTCCTAGCCTTCTGTGACTGGATCAACATGTGTGACCCTAACTTACGTTTCACCCATATCTACAGCAAGGATGAGATGGTATTTCTTGATGTGGTTATTAAGAAAGTTGGGAGTCATCTACAGACACTAACGCACCACAAACCTATAGCAAAGAACAACTTGCTACACTTTTCTAGTTTCCACCCCCGTCCACTACGGGAGAATCTCCTTTCGGCCAATATTTGCGCCTTAGACGGAATTGTAGTGAATTACAGGACTATCGAACACAGGCTAAGGATTTGACAAATAAACTCCAGAGACGGGGTTATCCAAGAAAAATACTCAATAAAAGTTGTAAGAGGGCTAGGAATCAGCATAGAGAAGCCCTGCTTGAAGACATTTCGAAACCTGTAGATGAGATACCTTTGACGTGCGTAACAACGTATAATGTAGCTTCTAACGCTGTCAGTAAATCCATTAGGAAACATTGGAGAATACTTGAGAGCAACAATCACAATTGGGAAAAACCTCTTTTTCCTTTAAACGAGCTAGGAGCATTAAGGATTCTGTTGTTCACACTCGACCCAGGAATATGAATAGGGACCCCAATCAGTCGGTCCTTAATGCTTGGGGCCTTCCACCAGTAATAGGCCACTTCCCATGTGGAGCGTGTAGTGTTTGCCATCTTACAACTCCTACAAAGCAATTAAGTTTGGAAACAGGGAAACTATGGACACAAAGGACGCACACCAATTGTAACTCCACCAACGTGGTTTATATGATTACTTGCCCATGTGGGCTCAGATATGTTGGAATGACTTCACGTAAGGTGAAGCAGCGAACTTGCGAACATCGCAGTAATATCCGATGTAAGAAGAACGTGACGAAACTCGCTGAACATTTCTTGCAGATAGGGCACACTGCTAATGACTTGAGCTGGACTATTATTGAACAAATGAAATTGGGTCCTAATACACAACAATTACTGTTTGAAAAAGAGCAACGTTGGGTTTATCGTCTGTCCACCCACAAGCAAGGCCTGAATGATAATATTCCGTGGGGTACAGTGTTGAAGCGTTGATATTTGTACACTCCTTTTGACCACTCTCCACTTCGTTTGGGTTATTTTCCCTTGTATTCCAACGCCAAAAAATTCTTTCCTGGTTCTACTGCACTGATTATAGTTACTTGATATGTAATGAGCCTGATGGGATCATGGGTTTAGGTTCTTACCTACATTCGGATTTAAGTATGGGATTTAGTTTTTTCCCCTGTAAAAACAGTGTCTGAAATGCCCCCCCCCTTGCCTTACACCTTTTGAAACCTGTTGTTAGTTGTGAATCTATCGTTTTGACTCACTTATACTTGAAGGTTTTTTAGACATTACTTTCCCTCTGTTTCGAGGTCTCTGTACTGTGTTTGGATCGACCAATTTAATAAAGTTTTATTGGTTGAGGGTGCAGGTTAGCGGTTTAGTTGTTTCCCATCACGTGACCGGAACATTTTCAATCCTTTTCCGGGTCACGTGATGGAGCTCCGCTATTTCTGGATCGTTACTGCGACGTAACGGTAATATTCGGGTCCGTGGCAGGCAACAAGCAGGTCTGTAGTGGGTGAGCTCCGAGTAATAAGTAAGTGAATTGGGCAGTCAGGGCGCGCACCGATGTCTGTCAAAAGATATGTGATTTCCTGATTCTAACCAGATTGCTCTTATAGGTAGCTCTACCCTTTTCCCGGAATCCATGAAGTGAAGCCAATTTAACCTTCACGTAAGCGCTGATTTCTCCATGCTTTTACGTTTTTCTGCATAGCGCGTTCGCTTTGCGCTGTGTCAGGGCACTACCACTGAGCAATTTGATTTATCTAGAATTAAGTGTCAATTTCGAATTACATTGAAGTCGAAGTGTTACGGTGAATGACCCGGATTTAGGACTCCTCCGTCTATACTCGGATACGGAGTAGTAGCCTGCTTGATATGGTTGTATGAGCGAAAGTCACAATGTGTCAAGACCTGTCTTTCAATATAAATGGACGAATTGGTTGTCCGATTGGCACGTTCGCCTGAGTTTTGGGCTAAACGTATTTTGGGCCGCGTCATATACCCAGGCTCTTTTAAGCACGAGGTGTTATAGCACTTTAATCCTCTGTTGCACCTGTTGATGAGTATCACAGTGGTCACATAGTGGTCGTGTGTTGTTTTATATTTGTTCTCTTTCTTTCAGAGTACAGCGGCTTTTTGGAAGTTCCACAAGGCCGCATTGGTAAAACCGTGAGTTTTGCCTTACGCACACTCCCCATAGGTTAGGATACGCCTTAGCGTGCGTATACCGCCATGGGTTGTTAGGTCCTGAAGAATGCTTAGCTAATGGTGCATATATAAGCAGAAACATGTTGACCAAGTTTCACTTTTAAATCGGACTCTCCTGGTTTACTTAATTAGCCAGCTCGGGTCCGTCTCACCAGTTTTAATCGACCACTGGTTCTCCACCATTAAAAATTGTTTTGGGAAGCAACCAGTGTTCTTTTAATTTGCACATCCTGCACACTTTCACTACCCTTCCAATAAACCTGCTCCGCTGGAATTCCAGGCGTCGTAGCACACCGGGGGACACTCGGTCCCTCTGGTGGGAACCCAATGATGAAGCATGTCACCAACTAGGTTGGTGAGTGAGGGTTCTTTTAAAGAAAGAGGTTTCTCCTCGTGTTATCGTAGAGATTTTCTTCGCTCTTTTGTTGTTAGTTAGTAGTTTCGTCAGGGGACGAAGAGTGAACTTTCCCTCTCTCTTTAGTTGTTAATATAGATTTAGCAGCGTACAGCTGCAAGAGATTTTCTTACCCCATTCTTGCTCTTTTAGTGGCCCCCCTCCCCCCTTTTTCGTAAGCATGGAGAACTTAGGCCTTTCATATTCGAAGGATGAAGTAGATGCTCTCTTGGCAGATCCTTCCCTATTTTCAGATCCTTCTATATCCCAGACAATATCCCAAACAACAGAGTGGGATAAACTTACAGAACAGAAACGGAATCGAATCCGCACCATCCTTCATGGTACCATACTCACCGAGTATCTAAGAAACAATGTGGCACCCAAAGGCCTTTTGGTGACCAATGCCCCAAGAATTTTTTAGATGATGCACTCTTTAGAAAGGAATGGGCCCAGATCGCGTGGCATTGTACCCGCGACTGGTTAGTTCTTATAATAAAAACAGCTCTCCGTTTATCCGAGGCACTCTTAGTGGAAATTCAGTTGACAGAAACCCATTTCAGAACCACACTCACAGGCTACAAGAAGAGGCTAGATGAATTGAACAGAGAGGTTAATGAATATAAGGACACTTTAACACAATCTAAAGCACAAAAGTTTCAGAAAGATCTGAAGCGTTTCTCGTATACGAAAACGTATCCGTACGCCAACCCAGATTATATTCCACTTTCAAGGAGTGAATACAATACAGATGGCTCAGGAGATGACACATCCACTACGAGTGGGTCAAGTGGGGATAGTTTTAAATCCAGACAGCGAGGGAGAGGTAGGAATAGACGACAATATTACCAGCAACCTTGGCAACCTTTCCCACCAACAGGAGGTCCAGGTTATCCTATCCCCTTTCAACCACCTCATTTCCACCAGATGATGGGGTGGAATCCCAACATGATGCCCCAACCGCAGTTCCATCAGAACATGTATCGTCCGCCTTTTTAGAGAGGGGTCGGAGAGGACGCGGCAAAAGAAGAGGATCGAACCAGGTACACTGGGAACACGAGGACGCAGTGGGGGACAATACACGGAGCAAGGCCCGGGAGCAACAAGCGGGCCCGAGCAATCAGAGAGTCTAGTCACCAATCTCTCATCGATTTTGCTCACGACGGACGAAATGGCAGTCCTGGAGAAGGGTCTGGGATTTGTCCCAACGGCAAGACTAGACCGTTTCAAACTTCATTGTGAACTTTCTGATTTTTTCCGGAAACTGAAATTGAAGAGTTTCTTTGAGAAACATACAACCGAGGGAATACCAACATCTGCCGGTGATTCCGGCTTGAGAGTAAAATCATCTTTCACCCCCTCCATACACAGTACCTCCGGAAATCACAGCTTTTGAGCAGGCTGTATTCAATGATATTGAAAAGTTTCAGGAGACGTCTACTTTTAAGAATATGAGTGCCACTGAGTTTCAGGCACTTCAATCCCTTCAGTCGAATACTGACATCATCATCAAGTCTGCTGACAAGGGGGTGGCATCGTGATACAGGATGCAGATGACTACGATAAGGAATGTAGGCGCCTTTGAACAATCAGACTAACTACACACGCCTTGATTCTGATCCCTCTATGGAACTTCGATTGATGATTAAAGAACTAGTGGATCATGCAGAGACCAATGGATTTATTTCGAAACATGAGGCGGATTTTCTGACCTCCAGCAAGGGCATTATTCCGTACTTCTATACTCTGCCAAAAACTCACAAAAACATAATGCCTCCGCCTGGAAGGCCCATTGTGTCGGGCATAGGTTCTTTGTTGGAACCTTTGTCTAAATATTGTGATTTCTTCCTGAAACCTTTGGTTCAAGCTACCAGCACTTATCTTAAGGATACTAAGAGTCTTTTAGCCTCACTATACGAACTGGAACTTCCAGGAGAACCTATTTTTCTGGTCTCGTTAGATATAGAGAGCCTTTATACCTGTATTCCGCAAGACGATACCGTTAAGGTCGTCAAGGACACCTTGGAAAAAGCGCAATGGGATTTTATTACACCTCAAGAGTTTGTGGTGGAGTGTGCCACCATCGCTTTGAAGAAAAACTTTTTGAATATAAAGGCGAACTGTATCTACAAACCACTGGGACTTCGATGGGCAGTACTTTTGCCCCAAGTGTTGCCGGGTTGTATGTGTACGATTTTGAGTGTAAATATATACTCTCGTCACGCAACCCCTATGCGCCCTATGTATCCTTTTGGAAAAGGTACATAGATGATATTTTCATTGTGTGGCAAGGTACGGAGGAAACACTCCTAGCCTTCTGTGACTGGATCAACATGTGTGACCCTAACTTACGTTTCACCCATATCTACAGCAAGGATGAGATGGTATTTCTTGATGTGGTTATTAAGAAAGTTGGGAGTCATCTACAGACACTAACGCACCACAAACCTATAGCAAAGAACAACTTGCTACACTTTTCTAGTTTCCACCCCCGTCCACTACGGGAGAATCTCCCTTTCGGCCAATATTTGCGCCTTAGACGGAATTGTAGTGAATTACAGGACTATCGAACACAGGCTAAGGATTTGACAAATAAACTCCAGAGACGGGGTTATCCAAGAAAAATACTCAATAAAAGTTGTAAGAGGGCTAGGAATCAGCATAGAGAAGCCCTGCTTGAAGACATTTCGAAACCTGTAGATGAGATACCTTTGACGTGCGTAACAACGTATAATGTAGCTTCTAACGCTGTCAGTAAATCCATTAGGAAACATTGGAGAATACTTGAGAGCAACAATCACAATTGGGAAAAACCTCTTTTTCCTTTAAACGAGCTAGGAGCATTAAGGATTCTGTTGTTCACACTCGACCCAGGAATATGAATAGGGACCCCAATCAGTCGGTCCTTAATGCTTGGGGCCTTCCACCAGTAATAGGCCACTTCCCATGTGGAGCGTGTAGTGTTTGCCATCTTACAACTCCTACAAAGCAATTAAGTTTGGAAACAGGGAAACTATGGACACAAAGGACGCACACCAATTGTAACTCCACCAACGTGGTTTATATGATTACTTGCCCATGTGGGCTCAGATATGTTGGAATGACTTCACGTAAGGTGAAGCAGCGAATTTGCGAACATCGCAGTAATATCCGATGTAAGAAGAACGTGACGAAACTCGCTGAACATTTCTTGCAGATAGGGCACACTGCTAATGACTTGAGCTGGACTATTATTGAACAAATGAAATTGGGTCCTAATACACAACAATTACTGTTTGAAAAAGAGCAACGTTGGGTTTATCGTCTGTCCACCCACAAGCAAGGCCTGAATGATAATATTCCGTGGGGTACAGTGTTGAAGCGTTGATATTTGTACACTCCTTTTGACCACTCTCCACTTCGTTTGGGTTATTTTCCCTTGTATTCCAACGCCAAAAATTCTTTCCTGGTTCTACTGCACTGATTATAGTTACTTGATATGTAATGAGACCTGATGGGATCATGGGTTTAGGTTCTTACCTACATTCGGATTTAAGTATGGGATTTAGTTTTTTCCCCTGTAAAAACAGTGTCTGAAATGCCCCCCCCCCCTTGCCTTACACCTTTTGAAACCTGTTGTTAGTTGTGAATCTATCGTTTTGACTCACTTATACTTGAAGGTTTTTTAGACATTACTTTCCCTCTGTTTCGAGGTCTCTGTACTGTGTTTGGATCGACCAATTTAATAAAGTTTTATTGGTTGAGGGTGCAGGTTAGCGGTTTAGTTGTTTTCCCATCACGTGACCGGAACATTTTCAATCCTTTTCCGGGTCACGTGATGGAGCTCCGCTATTTCTGGATCGTTACTGCGACGTAACGGTAATATTCGGGTCCGTGGCAGGCAACAAGCAGGTCTGTAGTGGGTGAGCTCCGAGTAATAAGTAAGTGAATTGGGCAGTCAGGGCGCGCACCGATGTCTGTCAAAAGATATGTGATTTCCTGATTCTAACCAGATTGCTCTTATAGGTAGCTCTACCCTTTTCCCGGAATCCATGAAGTGAAGCCAATTTAACCTTCACGTAAGCGCTGATTTCTCCATGCTTTTACGTTTTTCTGCATAGCGCGTTCGCTTTGCGCTGTGTCAGGGCACTACCACTGAGCAATTTGATTTATCTAGAATTAAGTGTCAATTTCGAATTACATTGAAGTCGAAGTGTTACGGTGAATGACCCGGATTTAGGACTCCTCCGTCTATACTCGGATACGGAGTAGTAGCCTGCTTGATATGGTTGTATGAGCGAAAGTCACAATGTGTCAAGACCTGTCTTTCAATATAAATGGACGAATTGGTTGTCCGATTGGCACGTTCGCCTGAGTTTTGGGCTAAACGTATTTTGGGCCGCGTCATATACCCAGGCTCTTTTAAGCACGAGGTGTTATAGCACTTTAATCCTCTGTTGCACCTGTTGATGAGTATCACAGTGGTCACATAGTGGTCGTGTGTTGTTTTATATTTGTTCTCTTTCTTTCAGAGTACAGCGGCTTTTTGGAAGTTCCACAAGGCCGCATTGGTAAAACCGTGAGTTTTGCCTTACGCACACTCCCCATAGGTTAGGATACGCCTTAGCGTGCGTATACCGCCATGGGTTGTTAGGTCCTGAAGAATGCTTAGCTAATGGTGCATATATAAGCAGAAACATGTTGACCAAGTTTCACTTTTAAATCGGACTCTCCTGGTTTACTTAATTAGCCAGCTCGGGTCCGTCTCACCAGTTTTAATCGACCACTGGTTCTCCACCATTAAAAATTGTTTTGGGAAGCAACCAGTGTTCTTTTAATTTGCACATCCTGCACACTTTCACTACCCTTCCAATAAACCTGCTCCGCTGGAATTCCAGGCGTCGTAGCACACCGGGGGGACACTCGGTCCCTCTGGTGGGAACCCAATGATGAAGCATGTCACCAACTAGGTTGGTGAGTGAGGGTTCTTTTAAAGAAAGAGGTTTCTCCTCGTGTTATCGTAGAGATTTTCTTCGCTCTTTTGTTGTTAGTTAGAACTATAAACATGGCCAAAATGCAGAAAAGGTGAGAAAGAACAGAGAGACTTTCTGGATTTTCCACTGTGATACGGTGCGTAGAGGTCTGAACGAAGAAATCACCTGGATCATTACATGATCAGTTAGATAGTAGGATTGTCTCTACAGTTTAAGTAATCAGACTAACCGATACTGTTACAAGTGGGTTGTTCTTTCTTTTGGAGCATATAGATCTATATAGGAGACATAGCAGCAATTCTCTTGATTTTGTAATAAAACAAAAACTTTATCCATCTTAATGTCTCTTCCAAATAACACTGCATCATATCTGCTTAATGTATTTTGGACTTATTTTAATAGTTGGATGTATGACTTAGCCATCGTCAGTGGTTTTTACACTTTGACATTTCACCCTTGGGTTTCATCACCCCCTATAGGAGACTTACTCATTAAGGATATTCTGAATATATCATCTGGCCATGGTATTCCCTTTATTCACAGTCGAGTTTTGCCAAACGGCTATTATCCAACACAGAGTAGGATAGATAGTACATATTGTGGCAGCATATTTTATTGCCCCCCAAGAGATTTGCTAGGTTGGGCGTTACTATATTCTCACATGTCCATATTTAAAAAAAATCCTTTGGCGTGTAAACCTATTAATCTAATATGGCGACTGCTATGTGCCATACCAGTAGCCATAACTAAATTCGCGAAGTTTTACTCCGTGATCCACGCCATTCTCCTACATACGTGAATTCTTCTATTCATTTAAAACTGCTTCTACCCCAATGTGTCTCGAAGAAACTTAATATTAAGAGCAGTCATGTACTTGACCCTTTTGGGTACTATCCGTTAATGCTGTCATTATTCCAATATGGCGACTGCAATTGTTACACTAGCAGTCCATTAATAGCAAATATCGTGAGATTGAAACTGCGAGACCCACAATCTTTTCACGAGTTTTACTCCGTGAATCGCACTATTCTCTATCATACGCGAATTCTTCCGTCCATTTAATAACTGCCTCCACCCTAATGTGTTTCAAGAAAATTACTATTATGAGCAGTTATGTACTTGAATATTTTGGGTACTATCCGTTAATGTTGGTATCATTTCAATATGGCGACTGCTATTGCAACACTAGCAGTCCAAAAGTATGAAAAATATCGCGAGATTGAAACCGCGAGACTTTCAATTCCCCCTTCTTTAAAAACTGACGTGATCAACTAGCTTACTCTCTCCGGCAGTGGATACACTGGCACTTGGACCGTTCACATCAGTGGAATTGACTATAGGTAAGGTTTATCCAGTACCACAGGGAATTAGCAGTCTCAGTGCGTTTAGCAAGCACTTTGACATTTACGCCGTTTATTCGAAAGTATACATCTCGATATCCGGGGCGCTTATCTAGAAGCACACTCCGCACGAGCCATAGTCCTAGGAGCACGAGTATAGGCAAGCACTCTAATGATATTGCCACTAGAGTGATGTTTTTAACAGCATCCCTTCAGCCACGGTTTGTACCTATTCAAACTTTAACTTCGGACGAGGTACTATACTATATACCTAATAGCATCTCTAGAAGCACATACCGCACAAGCCATAGTCTCAGGAGCACGAGAATAGGCAAGCACTTTAATGATATTGTTGCTAGAGTGTTTTTTAACAGCTTCTCTACACCTACGGGTTGTATCTTTTTAAACTTTTACAACGGATGCGGCACTATACTGTATAGCTCTAGGACAGACAGGATAGGCAAATAATTCTTATTCCACATTGTGGGCGTCATTTATAGAGACCCATATGAGTTACCGTAAAGGCTTGTGGTTTTCGCTTTCACAACTAGCAGACAGCGTACATGTTGTGTAATAAGACATATAGATGTTAACTTATAGCATAAATAGTGTTTTTTTTTGTAATTTGAGTAATATCCTTACCATTAGGATGTGCTTGTTAGCAATTAACCAATACAATGTACAAGTAATTTGTAATCGTCTCTTTATCCAGCAGAGACAAATATCGATTTGAGAAGAGACTCAAGCGAAACAGTTACCTCTATTTTTAGGATCCGTGAAGAGGGATCCTTCTTTTCTCCTGCAATATTTACTTTTATTAATGAGGCTTCTTCTCCAATAACGGGTAAATATAGCCTACCATAATAATACTATTAGCTTCTTGTCAAACATACCTTTTGCGATTGTGCAATTAATCTTCTTCTCCCTTCTGCTACCTTCATAGTCCATTTCCACCAATTTGCCGTATTGCAGTCTGGACATTACCTGCATAGTGTTATCGATCGAAACTGAAAGGTATTGACTAAATACAATACCCTCAGTCTAAATATAATGAGTTTGATATTAGACTGTATTACTAAATGTGTAATTGTCTATTTACAGAATGATGCACTGTATGATAAAAAATAGAAGGCCAAGCATTTATAAAGGACTGTCTACAAAATTCTAATCAAGGTTAGCTAAAACCATGTCAGCTTCCACAAATATATCCCACGGCACAAACCAAAAACTTTTGAGGTGTCACAGGTGATCGTTTGACAAATTAATATCCATGTCTATCCGTTTTCCTTTCAGGCTTTGGTAGTTTGGATCTTTCCAACACGGGGTCCTTGGTTATATTTATCCTCTCGGTGCATGATAACCTAAATCTTGCATGCATTATGTAAACTCATTTATTTATTTTACTTACTGGCACTGTAGTACCTAGATGAGAGAAGAGTCAAATCACTGAGAATATGATTAAATCACATGAAGTTGTTCATTTTTTAAATTAGTTTTGTCAATACCCCTTCCTAGCTAATGCCCTTGTTCTTTATTTCTAGACATCCCAAGATTTTTTAATTGAATCTACAAGCAAACCGGGTCCTGAGGAAGATGGTTTTTTCCACTGAAACGCGCGTAGACCGCAAACTACTTTCAGATTAGAGAAATGGGAGAATTTTATCCCCAATAATTGGTGTTTTTTGGAAAATAATTACATAAATTTGTTTACAAACACCGTATAATCCACCTTAGGGTCAAAAGATTCGTTTTTTCCGTCTTTTATAGTATGTTGTTGTAGTTGGTTTGTATGAATGAGAGTGTGTGACAGAATGACAGTGGTTTTGAATGAATCATGTAAGTGAGATTTTTACATTGTTTGTTTTTTATATGGGATGTCTAATGTGATAAATTCATGTTTGTAAAAGTATCATGATGAAATATCAGAAAAATCTAAATTATTGGATGTGTTATATATATATATGTAATTGTGTGGATCTCAGAGATAAATACGAATATATTTTTCAAATTTAAATAAAAAGGAATTTTTTCTAAAAAAGATACACTGTTTAATATATTGTTTGCAAATCTACTTATATGTGGGGCTTTACAATAAATGCATGTTGTGAAGGAGGTTTTTGGTAACTTGAACCTTGATAGGTCGCTTGTTAAAATTAAATAGGTCAGTCTAGAGGTATATACTATTTTTGGTCCCTGTGCCATTTCCACTATCTGTGAGAACCAGGACTGCCTGGCCCACTGTGGTGCTACCAGAATTAGCGTCATGTTGCTTGTTCTGCACTTGCTGAGCACCTTGTGTATCAGCGGTATCGGTGGAAAAGCGTAGGCAAATGTCCTTGACCAGCTCATCCATAGGGCATTTCCTTGGGATTGATGGCCTGGCTGCCTGGATGCGAAGTATTGGCATTTTGCATTCTGGTGTGTTGCAAACAGGTCTAGTTGTGGGGTCCCCCACTTCTTGAATAGTCTTAGCGTCTCCTGCGGGTTGAGCTCCCACTCGTGTGAGATTGACGTCTGTCTGCTCAGTCGGTCTGCTTCCACATTGTCCTTCCCTGGCAGATGTATTGCCAGGAGGTCTATTTGTAATGGTATTGCCCAGCTCCATATCTGTTGCGTTAGATCTGACAGCGCCACTGACTGTGTTCCTCCCTGCTTGTTGATGTAGAACATCGTTGTGGTGTTGTCTGTTTGTACTAACACCCTTTGCCCGTACAGCTGTTTCTGGAACCCTTTTAGTGCAAGGAACACTGTCTTTAGTTCTAGGTAGTTGATGTGTTTGACGGCATCTGTTTGTGTCCATAAACCCCTTACTTTGAGCAGGTTCATGTGCGCTCCCCACCCCATTTGGGATGCGTCTGTTGTGATGGTCACTGTCGGAGTTGGTGGTGTGAATGGCTTCCCCAATGTTATGTTGTCCTTGTTCCACCATGCTATCTCTTCCTGCACTGCGTGCGTTACAACCACTAGATCTTCCCAACTCCCTGTAGCCTGTGATCACTGCTGTTGCAGCCATTCCTGGAATGGTCTCATGCGTAGTCGAATATTGGGGACTAGGTGTATGCAGGACGCCATCATCCCCATGAGCTTGCTCACCGTCCTCACTGTCAGACGTTGCCCCTTCTGGTACTGGCGAGTCTCCATCAGTGCGAAGGTTCTCTTTTCGCTGGGGAACACTCTGCCCTGAATGGTGTCGATTTTTGCACCCAGGAAGATCTTCACTTGCTCTGGTTCTAGCGACGACTTCCCGCTGTGAATGGAGAAGCCTAGTTTTGTCAGCGTGTGTGTGACTTGCTGAGCATGTAGTTTGCATTGGTTGTAGGAGTTCGCCTTCACCAACCAGTCGTCTAGGTAGGGGTATACATGTATTCCCTGCCTCCGCAGATGTGCTGCTACGGCAGCTAGGCATTTTGTGAAGACCCTTGGCGCGGACTTTAGGCCGAAGGCTAGGACCGTGAACTGGTAGTGCGTCTTGCTGATGGTAAATCTCAGTAGATGCTTGTGTTTTTGGTTCATGGGAATGTGTAGGTAGGCATCTTTGAGGTCTATTGTGGACATAAAATCCCCGTGCCTTATCTGAGGTATAACCTCCTGTAAGGACGTCATTTTGAACTTTTGAGTCTTTATGTATTTGTTTAGGAACCGTAGGTCCAGTATGGGCCTTAACGTTTCGTCTATTTTTGGTACGAGGAAGTAGTTGGAGTACACTCCTGTGCTTCTTTCCTTGTATGGTACGTTTTTTATAGCCTGTTTGTGGAGGAGTTCTTGTGCTTCCTGCCACAGTAGTGATAGCTCTTCTGCTGAGCGGGTCTTGTTGGTTGGCCTCCTGTTTGGTGGCTTTTTTACCAGTTCTATGCAGTAGCCGAACTGTATGATGTTGAGTATTCATTTGTCCGTTGTTATCTTCTCCCACTCCTGGAAGAAGTGTTTTAGTCTGCCTCCTACGGGTGTCACATGATCGTTGATTTGGAATTGTTGTTCGTGTCTTTTGTTGTGCCGCGCCACTAGGGATGTTGTGAGTGCGGGCACAAATGGTACTGTGGAGTCACTTGGGGGCGGGTTGCTGGCCGCCTCTCCTTGTCTGTCCTCGTCCGTTTGGTCGGCTTCGAAAGGACTGGCCCCTCTGTTGGTTCTGCCAGCCTTGTTGCTGCTGACCCTGTTGCGCCTGGCTGCCTCCCTGAAATGTTTGCTGGAAGGCCTGGTGCGATGTTCCCGGCTGGTTCCCTTCTCTGCCATTTGGTCTTCGTGAGGGGGTGCCCCTTCTCATCCCTCTGAACTGCAGTGCTCCCATGGACCTTGCAGTTTCGTTATCTTTTTTGAGCTGTGTCAGCGTCTCGTCCACGGGCGTGCCGAACAGCTTTTCCCCATTGAAGGGTAAGTTCAGGATGTTGTTCTGTACTTCCGGCTTGAACCCAGAGATCCTCAGCCAGGCATGTCTCCTCTCTGTTACTCCGATCATCATCAGCCTGCTTGATGTGTCTGCTGCGTCCAAGGCCGACTTCAGGCAGGTGTTGGCCATATTCTTGCCCTCCTCCACCAGGTGCGCCGCTCTTTGCTGGTGTTCGGTCGGGAGCAGTTTGAGCAACTGCCCAACTTCTTCCCAATGCTGGTAGGCATGCCTGTTTATAAGGGCATTGGAGTTGGCAATGCGCCAATGGATTGCCGCATTCCTCTCAATTTTCCTCCCTGTGAGGTCTATTCTTTTGCTCTCCTTGTCAGGAGGCGGTCCTGAGTTTGTGGGAACGTTGGCCCTCTTCCTGGCTGTTGGTTATGATTGAATCAGCCGGCACAGATCCCTGGATATATGGTGGATCTTTGGAAGAGTGTTTGTATTCTTTCTCTGTCCTGGGGGTGACAGATCTGCAGGTAGATGGCTCCTTGAAAGCCTCCCTGCCTTGGTCTAGCACACCTGGGAGCATAGGAAGGAATTGGCTCCTAGTTTGCGTTGGCAGCAGTGTCTCCAGGAGAAAACAGGCCTTGGGCTTTTCTTCCTCCATTTCCACCCTATAGGTTGCTGCAGCGTTCCTGACGACCATGTTGTATATTCCAATGTCGTCCGGCGGCGAAGGCCTCGACGGATACGTCTCCACGGCCTCTTCTGGGCTTTCGGCGTCGAGATCCTGCCAATCCAGGTTCTGAGCCTCCGAGGGTGTCGAGCCGAAGTGTGTCTGCTGGTCGTCGTCGCCCTCAGTGTAGTAATACAGGCCCTCTTCGTCCTGTTGCTCCGACGGTTCGGGAGTTTTCGGCGGATCGGTGGCGTTGAACTCCTCCTGGGCTTCTGCTTCGACAACCGTCGAGGGCTTCGAAGGGATGGTGTATCTACTCATCCGTTCGTCGAAATCCTTCTTCCTTTGAAGGATACTGGTCATTTCGGCCTCGAGCCTTCTCTTCTTCCTCTCCATCTCTGCCGCTTGTTCGGCGTCGAGAGTTTCGGCGGTTCTCTTCGAGGTCGTGGATGTTGACGTCGAAGTTGCCGTCTGCTCTTTCCCCTTCGGCGTCGAGTGCGGCTTTTCGGAACTGTGCTTCGACAACCTGGGTGTCTCTAGAGCTTTCGCAGACCGGGAGTCCTTCTCGAAGGATCCGCTGGGCTGTTTGTCCTTGGACGCAGCTGTGGTCGTCGATTGCTTCGACGCCAGTGCTCCTTTCGAGGACTTTGGCTCTGGTTTTCGAGAGTCTGTCGGGGTTTTAGGGGTCGACATCTCTCTTACCTCCTTCCTCGGTCTGTTATCGGTCTCTACACCCGTGCAGTCCTTTGGTCCCTCGGCGATGTTGTCCTCTTCCCCGCTGGAGAGGCCCAGGTCCCGCAGCGACGGAGGTTGTCCTTGCCCCTGCATGCTGTAGTTTGCTCTCCTCTGTCTGTCCCTCACTCTGAGGGTCTTGGGGGCGAATGCCGAGAAGGCGTTGCAGTCGGTACTTTGATGGTCGATCGGTAGGCAGAGGTTGCAGACTGGATGCTGGTCCTTCTGCGCGAACTTGTGGTGGCAGTTCCTGCAAAATTTAAATGGTGTCTTGTCCATTCCCGCGCTCAGGGAGCCCCCTGTGTGCGCATTCTCCGTCGGAAGTCGAAGTTTTCTCTACTTTTCAACTACTTCGTCGTCCCGGTTGTATGTTCTTTGTCTTGTGATGAAGAAACTCCAATTTTCTCGGTTCTTTCTGCTTTTCTTTCTTCTTTTCTCCTCTTCCAACTCTGGAGCTCTTCACGACGATCCAGACCCAACGGCGGAAAAAAGAATCTGAAGATGGCGCCCAAGGGTGGGAGCTTCCGGAGGAAGCGCGCCGTCACGGGAGGACACCAAAAGGTGGGGCGTCGACGCCCACCTGGGCTACACAAAAAAAAAAGAGAAAAGAGACTACGATTCCGGACCCAACCACTAGACCGTGGAATAATGCACAGCATAGTGAATCCAGAAAGATTCACGCTGCAAAACAATAGTTTTTCAACATGCCGTTTTTAAACGCATTTTGCACCTCACCTTGTGAACAATGTTAGTCTTCCAAAGACACATAGCACCACGGAAACAGGACATGTAAGGAACCACTCTTTTTAACTAAACATTCCCAAAACAAATCCATTATATTTGCAACTGTTCTTTCATAGCTGGCAAGTCATCAGACACAAGTTATTCTGAAAGTTGAAAAACTGACTTTCATTTGCATTTGAGACAGACAATACATGATAGCTACTACTAGTGAATGTGCACAGGACATGCAAGTAAGAGGGTAGCACTGCAGAAACTGCACCTTCGGTGTCTGATTCATGGAACAATGAACTACCAATTCAAGTAGTGGCAGCTAGTTCGCCACAGTCTTAGTGGAGTTGAGTTGAAGTTTTTCTAATGTTTGGGTGGCACAGATCATAAGCATGCAAAAGAGGTAATTTGTTGACAATATGGTGATGTCTTCAACATGGTAAACTTCAAGATGTTACAATCTAAGCATAACGACGCTGATAAGGCCTCTGCAAACATTCTATTATGACAGAATGTCTAATGAAATATTTCTGCAGCTAAATCCAGGTCGTAGACAACGGCATATTCACAATACTTTAGTTTGAATTCAAGGGAATTTACTTCACAAACAATATTACTAAACCAATCCTCTGAGAGAGATACTTCAGCTACAGTGCCGTCAAAAAATAAATGGAAGATGTATTGGCACTCGTTCTCTATGTTTTGATCGTTGTGGTAGATACCATACTGTGCTGGGTACAGCAGCCAAGAATGATGTTTTGACATTCGTGATCATCAAGCTGATTGTCTATAACTTGTAGAAAACTAGCATTTTTTGTATTGTCTCGAGGTTCTATGTTGTCATATAATGTGGACTATTTTTATCACTCCCTTTTCTAAGGTCCTCTTTTGGGCCGCGAAATGAGTTTTTACTATGTTAAACTTAGTACTGGTTTTGTTGCAGGTAACTTTGCCCCCGAGTACGTATTAGAAGTGTTTGGTAGGGATATACTGGGCCGACCGGCGTCGAGTGCGGTAGTGGTGCCGTCGGAAGCGGCGAAGGTGAAGGCATAACGAGGTCAACCGGCGCCGATCCGGATCCAGGCCTGGATCCAAGGGGAGCCTGTGGCGCCGGGGCCGGAGCCGCCGGCAGCGAAGACCTAGGCCCCCCAACCAAGTCTGCGGGGCCCGAAGACACGCCGGCGGGGTCGGTCCGCCCAAAGATAGCATGCATCGCCTCGTAGAACGTACGAAGATGGACAGGAGTCGCTCCCGGAAAGGGAGGGAAACTCTGAGTCGACCCTTCGGGCTCTGCACGCGGAGCCGCGGGAGGGGCACCACTCGCGTGCCTCGTCGGACCGGCCGACCGACGAGGAGAAGTCGAAGAGCGACGATGCTTCTTCGACTTCTTCTTATGCTTCGATTTACCTGACCCCGAGTGCGAAGACTTCGATGATTTCGAACCGGAATGGTGGTGGCTCCGCGACCGGTCCCTCAACCTCCCACTCGACCGGGACCTCGAACGGCGCGGAGCCGACTGCCGGTGTTCAAGCAGCTTTCGGGACCGCTCCCGCAAAGCCTTCGGCGCCATCGACCGGCAGTCGGAGCACGACTTGGGGTCGTGGTCGCGCTCCAGGCAAAAAAGACACACGCGGTGCGGATCCATCACCGACATCATGCGATGACAGGAACCGCTGGCCTTGAAACCGGGCATCCCTCGTGCACCTTTTCGGAGTCGAAGACTCGAAAAAAAGACGTCGACAAAAGTCGAGAAAAGGTTAGTCAAAAAATGACTGAGGTACCGCTCTTTCCGGATCTGCGCTGGCTGGCGCGGAAAAATAAAGAACTGACGTCAGCGCGCGAGGGCGGCGTCTAAGTAGCTGCCGCGACGTCATCCCGGCGACCACGACGGACACGGAGCCGACCGACGCCACCTTCCGACGCGCAGAGGTACTGCTGACGAAAAAACTTTCTGGATCCAGTCTGACGCCTGGGGGTAATTCTAAGGTAAGGAATCTATAACTAACGTGTTTCTTTCAGATACTAATTTTCAAGAAACTCCCAAAAAATCTAACAAATATAAAAAAAATTGTAGGTCTTCAGAGAGATGTAGAATTCTGTGCAGACATGGGAATGGAAATGATAAAATGGCAAGGCTGACAGCAATTGACAAATTACTCAAAACGATTACCAACAACTATTAATATAGGCATCAACTCTGCAAAAGAGATTTGGATTGTTATATCTTATACTGCCATGGTAAATACTTTCAAATGTTAGTATTCCAAATGTGCAGTCCTGACAAGATTGATGCTGAGTTATGCACGTCCCTTCTTTGGGACAATATTTAAAAAATCCCACCAACATACAGTATTAGGTACATCACACATATGTAGAAAAACAAACATAAAACACTACATAGTGAAACTCATCATTCAGAACTCGTACACCACCCCACCAAAACGATTTACAGATTCAAAACACCCTTCTGCATACATGTCTACTTGCATTCACCAAATATCATTTGACAAACTGTCAATCATTCACCCACCCATCCATCCATCCATCAACCCACCATCATAAGAGTACACAAGCACCATTATCAATGCACAAAAACCATAGAGACGTTTATACTTCCACATCCAACATGTCTGTATAATGAACATAAAATGGCCACACAGCCACTAAGCTATATCCCTTCACACACCATTATACGCCAACACACCTATCTTTATATACCCAAGAACACACAATAATACACAACATTGTAACAGAACAACACACACCATCATATATCAAGACAACTACTTTTACAAACAAAGACACAGCCAGCATTTATTCATGTTTGTACACAGTCCTTTATGTTGCTTCCTTCTGCCCCTTAATGGACTCCTTAATCCTGCGATGGTTCAGAAGAGACCAGTTTTCTAAATCTTCTGCATGAGCATGAAGATTCAGGTTTAGCTCCAGGAGGGAGATTAGCTCTTGACAGATGAATTAGATGACTTCATAACAATTATAACTGAATTTCTTCAACATAAAAACTCTCTCCTGTTCATTTGTTGATGTCCTAGATGTTGGCCTTAAGTTCTCCTCGAAGCAAAGTGGGGTCCTCTCAGAGGCTTTGAAAGAATTTCTTCATGAATCTCCAAGTGACATGATTCTTAGTCTATGGCACGCTTGAAAGGAAACCTATCTACTCCTTGTTGAGGCTCTAGCTGCCCCTTCCTCCCTCTCGCGGTCTTGGTTGTGGCCGTTTTCAAAAGCAGGACCTTGACTGTTTGTTCTTATTTCACCCTCGCTAATGCCATTTGCCTTGCAGGCATTATTTGCCGGATTTGTTTGATGATGCAGTTGACTAACTTGGGAAAGTCAAGGCTCATTAAATGAGGAATGCAGCTTTCTTCAGGCAGTCGCAATCATTTGAGGGCAAGATCACAAGATATCATTAAATGACGCTCAGTTTTGCCTGTGGGAGAAGCCTTAACTGTAGTCTACTGTCACCCATCAACTCTCTTGAGTTTAAAGAAATTTTTACAGGATTCTTAACTCGACAGACATGGCCCCTTGATGTCCAGTGCCACTTTTTGGGGATAAGGGGAAGTTCTTGTACCTTCTTTTTCAAGGACATCATTTAGGGGTCTGACCCTTGGCATCTCCCTGCGGCTCCTGGTACTGCATCTGCGATCCCTGGCATGGCATTTTCACTTCCCATTCATGTGGCGTCTGCACAGTGCATTATGTCCACCTCCTAAGGCTGCCCGAGTGGGAAAAGACATGACTTTCACCAGTTAACTTTGAGTACAGACACCCATTTGAATTAGACAAGCAGAGTCATGAGAGCACTATCTGCAAACTGTGATATTACATTCCATACGGCAGTCTGATGACCCACGTCAGACCTTGGGTCAGTGGTTCCACAGATTTTGCAAACAAAATAGGTGCCATTAGACATCCCTATTGCATGCTTTTCCCTGAGGGCCACTGTTTCAATATCACCCATCAGATGTGGACACTGGCTCGGGGGTGAGGGGGTAGAAGTTTGATCCATTTCTGGAATCCCTCACCTGTTTCTATCCTCCTTAATACTTCATAGCGAGAAGGCCAGAGTAGGCCATCAAATGCCTTCTCAATATCTAAAGAGGCAACTACCATTATATTACCCTCTCTAGGGGTTGTGTTCAAAATGTGGAACAACAAACTAAGATTTATAAACGCATTTTGCTCAAGTATAAAAATATTTTGATCATGGGACACTATTTCTCGTTTTAATTGGAGAAGTCTGTTTGCTATCAATTTCCTAAGTATCTTATACTATGTGTTGACAAGCAACAGGGGCGGTATGACTAAGTCAATGAGAAATTACTGAAGAATGTATATTTGCAACATAGCAAGACCCCCAAAGGTTCCAACAATGTTCCCACAAACAAAATACTAACGAACAAACGGAAGGAAACAAGGTGTAGTAGTAGACACAAAATCAAATACTAACAAGATGGTTAGAATTCAGTTATACCTAGGTATTCACAGGCCTATTTAAATTAAGTTCTAAGGTTTAAACTGTTTCTAAAGAATTCAGATAGTGTGAAATTCTGTATAAGGTACAAGAGTATTCATTACATCAAATTTTCTGGATTACAACATCTAAAGAAGACTTGTTACACTCTCGCCCTTTAACCATGCCAAGAAACAGTAATTATTTTACCTTCTGCATAACTTTTCTGGCCCATTTCAGTTTCTTAATGTACCACTGGGCTGAAGGTAGCGAGCAACGAGCCGCACGTAAGAGAAGAAGGATTCTTTGAAGGACGCCAGACACCTTTTGACGATAATCTTTCTCAGATGTTAAAACCTGGTCACCATAGTCGCCCTGTGATAAAAACTGTTATTAATGGAGCAGCTAATAAAAGACAACTATCCATTCAGGCGGGCAACTATGTATTTTTTAAAAAGGTCTATTGTTTGGTTTTCCATACACAACATAGTCAACTAAGTCATTAGTGTAAATTAGCTTAGCAAGGAAGAACTACTCAGCAGATACTTAATCTGTAAATGAAAATGAAATATTTCTACTCTGGGGAGACAAATAGTGGGTTTTTTCAGAAAATGATAAGCTATGGTTTGGGGGAACTGAATCAAGTTAATTTTTCAAAATCATAACATTTTTGTATTCAGAAACACCATGAATCAAAAACAATAATCATAACTAATTCACTCCTGGGATCATTTTTTTCTGTATTTCAATATCTTTTTGCCGTTGAACAAGTGACTTACCTTCGGTAACAATATATCTGTAAGAAACATAGGTTAGTTATAGATTCTTTACCTTAGAATTACCCCCAGGCGTCAGACTGGATCCGGAAAGTTTTTCCTCAGCAGTACCCATGAGCGTCGGAAGGTGGCGTCGGTCGACTCCGCGTTCGTCGTAGGCGTCGTGGTCGCCGGGATGACGTCGCAGTAGCTACATAGACGCCTCACTTGCGCGCTGACATCAGTTCTGCACACGACTTTCCACACCAGAAGCGCAGAGCCATGCAAGACACTGACCACTGGTGCACAAAACTAGGGCCCTGAAAGGAAGTCCTTAACCCTAGAAGTCAGCTCGCAGAACGGGGAGGATGGGTGGGCCGGTAAGGAATCTATAACTAACCTATGTTTCTTACAGATATATCGTTACCGAAGGTAAGTAACTTGTTCATCTGAAAGAAACAGTTAGTTATAGATTCCTTACCTTAGAATAGATACCCCAGCAATACCAACGCCGGAGGTGGGTCTGCTAACTAAGATCACACCAGACAGTCCTGGAGAACAGAACAGCCAAAGAAGCGGTCTCTCTGGATTTGGCTGTCCAGGCAGTAGTGTTTGGTGAACGTGTGCAGCGATGCCCACGTAGCTGCCTGACAGATGTCATTTAGGGGGACTCCTCGTCCCAAAGCAGTGGTAGCTGCCGTTGCCCTGGTGGAATGGGCGCGCAGTCCCACTGGAGGCTCCTTCTTTGCCAAAGAATAACAGGCTTTGATGCACAGAACGACCCACCTGGAGATGGTCCGTTTGTGCACGGCCCGACCTTTCTTAGCGCCCACATAACCAACAAAGAGCTGGTCGTCCACCCGGAATTGTTTGGTGCGATCCAAGTAGAAGGAAAGCTCACGTTTTGGATCCAGACGGTGGAGCCTCTCTTCCTCTTTTTTTTTGTTTAAATCTCTTTTATTGAGTTTTCATATAACAAAAGCCATTAATATGACAGATAACAAGCATGGAATAATATATGACAGCACAGAGTAACAAAACATTGTCGGTAGTAAGACCAGTCGCACGATATCTGTTATAGTGGGCAGTTTACCAGAGCAAATGTCCGGGTGCAATGCAAGAGAACAATTTCAAGTAGCATGCTAAGGCATCAAAAAACAACAGCCGGAATTTTAGAGATATAACAATAGCAGGGAACAGGCAGTCTACTTCATACAGTTATCTTCCAGTTCAAGCCCTTAATCCCGGTACATGTTATGACTAATAAGGTCGTTGTTCCCCAGATACGCAAATAAAGTATGAGAATGTATCACTCAGGGGGTCCAAAAGACGCTAGCGCATTTAGAAGCGGTATGTGTTCGGCAGAGCACCCCATCTAGATAAGATGGCCCTCATAGTGGCCTTACCTGAGCTCTACATTCTAAGGCGGTAGCTGCGGTGTCTGCGGCCAGTGAGCTGAGGAGGCCATAGTTCTGTCTATGCCGGGAGAGATAACTAAGAGGAAAGGATAGTTAAGTGGAGATTAGAAAGTGAGAAAGGATAGAAAAGAGGAGACGAGAGGATAGTATGGGGAGAGATCACCGTGCAGCAGTCCTTCGGAATAGAGGGGGCCCAGGGCTCAGGGATCTCCCGTGGCGTGGTTGTGAGCTTATCTGAGGGGCCGGAATCCCTGCTCTCCTTACTGTGTGTCTTCCGCGTAAGGTTCCCCCCGTGGGAGTATGGGGTCCGCAAAGAGTTGGAGGGCTCTCAACCTGGGGGGCACAGATCGTGCATGTTCCAACCGAGAGAGATGCGAGACCAGTGGTTGCCATATGCGGTCGAATTTAGCATCCGTACATGCCAACCTATGAGAGAGGAGTTCCATCGCCACGACATGCCAAAGACGTGTAAGCCAAATCAAGGACGAGGGGGAGCACGTTTTCTTCCAATGTATGGCAATGACCTGCTTAGCGGCAGTGAGCATGTGAAAAATCAGGTGCCAGTCTGTGTGCTTCATTGCTCTAAGAGACGTCGGTCGGAGCCCCAGAATAACCACCCTCGGGTCATTTGGCAAGGGAAGCCCACTACCTCCCCAACGTGGCCCAGCACCTCTCTCCAAAAGGTAAGAATGAGTGGACAGGTCCACCATATATGAAGAAAAGAACCCTGGGCCGCCTGGCAGCGCTAGCAAAGAGGGGCGAAGCCCGGGAACATCTTCTGGAGTCTGAGAGGAGTATAATACCAGCGAGTCATGACTTTATAGGCCGATTCCTGTTGTGTTATACTTTTAAAGATGTGGGGGATATCGCGCCATAACTGCTCCCATTGGTCTGAATCTATGTCTCCTTCGATATCAAACTGCCACTGGCGCTGGTAGGTGTGTGGGGGCACTGAGTGTGAATGCTGAAGCACTTTGTAGGTCCGGGAAATCAGCCCCGGGACCCATCGAAAGCACGGACCAGCGTTTCAAAAGGCGTTAGGCGCCTCGTGGCTCCCTCCATGTGCGAGGGGCACGGAGCCAGTGCCGGATCTGAAAGTACTCCATGCGCGTGGTTTTTGGGAGGTTGAAGTCCCGTCTGCACTGGTCGAACGATTTAAAAGACCCTTCTCAAAAGTTGTTCTATGACACGGCACGCCCCGGCCGACCAAGCCGGAAACGACGTTGGGGGTAGAGCCGGCGGGAAATCCGGGTTGAGCGCTAGCGATGTGTTGGGAGAGGGGAATGTAGTGAGACCACGGGATACTGCAATCCTGTCCCAGATCTCCAAGACAGTCTTGGTTGGAGTAGCAATGTATGCACTACGATGCCTGGCCCCACTCCTAATCCAGGCCAGGTCCCACAGTGGATGACACGCCACTGCCCTGTCCATATGGAACCAGTGTTTTTCGCTCGCGAACCAACCATTCCGATATGTATCGCAAGTGCGAGGCCCAGTAATAGACGAGCAGATCGGGACAAGCCAGACCACCCCTGTCGCGAGGTAGCAACAGGACCCATGTGGAAAAACGCGGCCTGCCTCCTCCCCAGATGAACGCAGTAAGATCCCGTTGGAGGTTCTGGATATCTCGCTGGGGGATCGGCGTGGGAAGAGCCTGGAAAAGGTACAGTACCTTTGGCAAGATTGCCATTTTAACTGCGTTCAAGCGGCCCAGCCACGAGATTGGGAGTGATTTCCAGCTGCGAAGCTCAGCCCGGACAGCCGTCCTGCATGCCGGCCAATTAGCCCCAGTCCAGGTGTCTAGGGTAGAAGTAACGTAGATAGCGTATGGAATGTGGGGCCCATTGAAAAGGGTTAACTGAACCCAGGTTATCCAGCTGTGGCTGGGGGAGAGTGAGATTGAGTGCCTGCGATTTGGAGAGATTAATTTTAAGGCCCGATATCAACTCAAATTGAGATAGAATGTCCAGTAATGCGGGTAGTGAGCTTGCTGGTTCCGTTAGTGTCAGGAGAAGGTCATCTGCAAAAAGGCCAATTTTGTGTTCCACGCCTCCTATGCGCAGTCCCCGAATTTCTGCCGACTGCCTGACAACAATCGCCAGGGGCTCCACCACTAGAGCAAACAGCAAGGGTGAGAGCGGGCACCCTGGCGCGTACCCCTGCAGATGGAGAAGGACGGGGTGAGAAGACCATTTACTCGGATCCGCGCCGAGGGCGCCGCATACGGCGCCATGATGCGCGCGATCATGGTCGGTCTGAGTCCCACTCGATGGAGGACCGCCCGCAAAAGGACCAGTCAACCCGGTCAAATGCCTTTTCGGCGTCCAGGGAGAGCAGGAAGGCCGGTATATTATAATGCTGTGTCTTTTGCACCAGATGGGCTACTCGGCGAATATTATCCGCTCCCTGTCTTTCCCTCACAAAACCTACTTGATCCGTTTCGATCAGGCCCGGGAGGTGAGGGCCTAGACTTTGGGCGAGTATTTTGGTATATAGTTTGGCATCTACATTCAATTAGGAGATAGGCCGAAAAGAGGCGCATGCCGTGGGGTCTTTACCCGGTTTAGGGATAAGGATCATCTCCGCCTCCGCCATCGACGGCGTTACTGACCCTGCCTCCGCAAAAGAATTGAAAAGAAGCAATAGATGGGCCTGAAGTTCGGGGAGGAAGAGGCGATAGAAAGCCAGCGTTAGGCCATCAGGCCCTGGGGACTTTCCCACGGGCATACTTTTTAGGGCCTTTTGGAGTTCTGCCGCTATAATAGGTTCCTCCAATTGTTCCTTAAAGAAGGGGGTCAGTGGCGTCCAGGAGCAAGCTGCTAAAAAGGGATCCGTCTGGTCTCCACAAGTCTCTCCCTGACCATATAGTTCGGAGAAAAAAGCGTGAAACTCCCTCTTCCTCTTTTGAAGGATGCGGAGGCTGAAAGAAGGTGGGCAAAGTGATGGTTTGGCCAATGTGGAAAGAAGTAACCACCTTGGGAAGAAAGGAAGGTCTAGTTCTGAGGACGACCTTGTGCGGATGGACAGCCAGAAAGGGAGGCTTGGAAGAAAGAGCTTGGAGCTCACTCACCCTGCGCGCAGAGGTGATGGCCACCAGAAAGGCAGTTTTCAAAGTTAGAAGCCTGAGAGGACAGTTATGTAGCTGCTTAAAGGGAGCGCACATAAGGAAGGTAAGAACCAAGTTCAAGTCCCACTGAGGCACTACGAAGGGAACAGGAGGAAAGAGATGAGTAATGCCCTTAAGAAAGCGATTTACAACAGGGGACTTGAAAAGAGAAGGCTGATCAGGGAGCCTTAGAAAGGCTGAAATGGCTGAGAGATAGCCCTTAAGAGTGCCCAGTGCAGAGCCCTGCTGGGCCAAAGAGAGGAGGAACAAGAGAACCTCAGAAAGAGGGGCGGAAAGAGGATCCACAGCCTTTGCTGTGCACCATGCCACAAATTTGTTCCATCTGCAGGCGTATACCATCTTAGTGGAGGGATGCCTGACAGCCAAGATAACATCACAAACTTCGGGAGGCAAGTCAAATGACGTCAACTGCCGCCGCTCAATCTCAACACAAGGAGGTGGAGGCTGGACAGGTTCAGTGGAGGATCGTCCCCTGCTGCTGCGACAGAAGATCCTCCCGAACAGGCAGTCTGATCGGAGGATCGATGGCCATGTTGAGCAGCTCAGGATACCAGACTCTTCGTGCCCAATCCGGAGCCACAAGAATGACTTGGGCCCAGTCGCGCTTGATCTTCTTCAGCACTCTGGGTAGAAGTGGTATAGGCGGAAAGGCGTATAGAAGACCGCAACTCCATTTGCGACGAAAAGCGTCACCTAGCGAGTGCCGCCTTGGAAATTCCAACGCGCAGAACTGCTGACATTGCGCTTTCTCTTCGGTGGCAAATAGATCTAACCAAGGCTCTCCCCACTGCTGAAAGAGACCTTGCACCACTTCCGAGTGAAGACGCCATTCGTGATCCATCATGCACCTGCGGCTGAGTTCGTCCGCCCTGGTGTTCAGTGAACCTGCCAGGTGTTGAACCACCAGGGATATGCCCTGATGTTCCAGCCATGTCCAGAGGCATAGGGCATGCAGTACCACATGGCGGTGGTGTTGTCCGTGAACATCTGCACTACTCTTCCCCGGACAGAGGGAAGGAATGCTTTGAGCGCAAGACGAATCGCCGAAGCTCCAGAAGGTTGATGTGGAGCCCGGACTCCGCCGGAGACCAGAGGACTATGATCTCCGCCTCCCCCATGTGGCTGCCCCATCCCAGAAGTGATGCATCGGTCACCACTGTGAACTCTGGTTGAGGAAGGGAGAGGGATCTGCCGTCGACCCAATCCTGGTTCGTTAGCTACCACTGCAATAGGTGTGCAGTGCCCTCCAAGATCTGGACGCAATTGGACAGGTTCCCCTGATGTTGTGCCCACTAGAACTTCAGGTCCCACTGCAGAGCCCGCATATGCCATCTGGCATGGTCCACCAGCAGGATGCAGGAGGCCATCAAGCCCAGTAGCCGGAGGGTCATCGTGACCGAAACCCAGGATGGAGGCTGAAAGATCGGAATCATAGCCCGAATATCCCGGACTCGCTGCTTGGGAGGATAGACCCAAAACTGCATTGTGTCCAGAACCGCTCCGATGAAGAGGAGCTTCTGAGAGGGAGTCAGGTGCGACTTCGGCACATTGATGGAAAACCCCAGCGAATGCAGGAGGTCGGCCGTAGTCTGGAGGTGGGAGACGACAGCCTGGGGCGAGCCCGCCTTCAACAGCCAGTTGTCGAGATAGGGGAAGACTGGAACCCCTGATCTACGCAGATGAGCTGCGACCACCGCCATCACTTTCGTGAACACCCGAGGGGCGCTGGTAAGGCCAAAGGGGAGCACAGTAAACTGAAAGTGCTCGTGGCCTACCGTGAACCGCAGGTAACGCCGGTGGGCCGGCAGGACGGGGATGTGGAAATAAGCGTCCTGCAAGTCCAACGCTACCATCCAGTCTCCAGGGTCTAGGGCAGACAGGACCTGAGCTAGCGTCAACATTTTGAATTTCTCCTTCCGGAGGAAGCGGTTGACGTTCCTGAGAGCCAAGCTAGGACGCAGGCCTTTGTCCTTCTTGGGCACCAGAACGTAGTGGGAATAGCAACCACGACCTACTTGTGGGACAGGCACGCGCTCGATGGCTCCCTTGGCCAAGAGTGCCGAAACTTCCTGTTGGAGAAGGGCCAGATGATCCTCCGACAAGCGATGGTACTGAGGCGGCATGGCGGGAGGGGTAGTCTCGAAGGGGAGGGAGTAGCCCCTTCGGACTATTTGCAAAACTCACCTGTCCGACGTGATGGTGCGCCAGTGGGTGAGGTGATCGCAAATCCTGCGGGCCACTGGTGTTTGGTGGCCCTGAAAGGTCGGACTAGGAAGGTTTGGAGGCTGCTGCAGAGGGGGCTGTGGTGGACTGGCCCGCCTGCTGGCCCCCAGAACCACGGAGGTGGTTCCCTCGTCCCCGGCCGCGCTGGGGCTGAACAGCTTGCGCTGGCCTGTGGCCCTGGGCGGGACGTGGCAGGGCACCCCTTCCGCACCCATGAAAGGGGCGAAAAGGAGACTGCGCAGGGCGGGTGGTGGAGAGGCCTAAGGACCTGGCCGTAGCCCGAGAGTCCTTAAAGTGCTCCAGCGCGTTGTCTGCCTTGTCGCCAAATAGGCGACGGCCATTAAAGGGCATGTCCATAAGAGTGGATTGGACATCCCGTGAAAAACCAGTCGACCTCAACCAGGCGTAACGTCGAAGGGCTACCGATGTGGAAATCGTCCTGCCTAGTGAGTCGGCGGTATCCAGGCCACAGCAGATGGTAATCTTTGCTGCGTCTCTCCCTGCGGCAACTGCCTGAGAGAATACGGCCCGGGCCTCCTCCGGCACTGAGGCAGCACTTGGCCAACCGTGTCCCACACTGAGTGGGTGTAACGGCCCAACAGACATGCTGTGTTTATCGACCGCAGTCCCAAGCTGGAGGAAGAAAACATCTTCTTCCCAAGATGGTCCAGCTTTTTGGATTCCCTATCAGGTGGAGCGGTAGGGAATGCGCCCTTGGAGGTGGAGGTTTGGACCAACAAGCTCTCAGGGGTGGGGTGTTTGGAGAGGAAAGTGGGGTCGCCCGGGGCCGGGCGGTGGCGTCAGGCAATCATCCTATCCACAGGAGCCCCTGTGTTGGGCCTGGACCAGGTTCACCAAAGGATGTCCGTTAGGGCTTCATTAAACGGCAGCAGGGGCTCCGAAGAGCTCGTTGCCGGTTGAAGCATCTCTGTCAGGAGGTTAGTCCTGACTGCCACCGTAGGTAGCTCGAGTTGGAGAGCCTCGGCCGCCCTACGCAACACCACTGCGTACGACGCTCCCTCCTCCGTAGCCACGGTAGGAGGAGACAACATGCCATGGTCTGGTGAGGCATCCAGACCACTGGCTTCCCCCAGTTCCTCTCTCCAGTCCGGTTCATAACCTAACTGGTCTGTTAAAGGGTCTCCAGACCCCTCCCAGCCCTCCTCACTCTCCTCTGGCTGCCATTCTGGTCTCAAAGAGCCAGGGTAGAACAGGGGCACAAAAGTACCCGTCGGCGCCGGATCCGGCATCGGTCGACGCCAGTCCGGCTCCGTGTCCACCTCGAGGAGGAGGCCGGGGTCGGCGTCGGCTGGGGACACAGCCGACGCTGGTTGCGGACGTGGTGCCGGTGGAATCGGCGCCGGGGAGGTGTCACAAGGTCGACCGGCGCCGATCCGGATCCAGGCCTGGATCCAAGGGGGCCCTGCGGTGCAGAGGCCGGAGCCGCTGGCGTTGAAGGCCCAGGGCCCCCAGCCGAGTCCACGGGGCCCGAAGGCGCGCCGGCGTAGTCGGGCTGCCCAAAGATGGCATGCATCGCTTCGTAAAACTGAAGAAGCTGGGCAGGGGTCGCTCGGGGTCCCGGGAAGGGAGGGAAGCCCGGATCGGCCCTTCGTGCTCTGCACGCGGAGCCGCGGGAGGGGCACCACCCGCATCCCTCGTCGCGTCGGCCGACGGACGGGGAGAAGTCGAAGAGCGACGATGCTTCTTCGACTTCTTCTTGTGCTTTGACTTACCTGACCCCGAGTGCGAAGACTTGGATGAGGAGTGATGATGGCTCCGCGAGCGGTCCCTCGACCTTCTACGCGACCGGGACCTCACACGGCGCGGAGCCGACTGAAGGGCCTCGAGAAGCTTTCGGGACCGCTCCCGCAAAGACTTTGCGTTCATGGTCTGGCAGTCGGAACACGACTTGGGGTCGTGGTCGCGCTCCAGGCAGAAGAGGCACGCGCGGTGCTGATCCGTCACCGACATAAGTCGGCTACAGGAACCGCAAGCCTTGAAGCCGGGCATCCCTCGTGCACCAGGAGTCGATGGACTCAAAAACGATGTCGACAAAAGTCGAGAAAAAGTCAGTCAAAAAGTGACTGGGGGTACCGCTCTCTCCGGATCTGCGCTTGCTGGTGCGGAAAAAGAAAGAACTGACGTCAGCGTGCGAGGGCGGCGTCTATGTAGCTACCGCAACATCCCGGCGACCACGACGCCTACGACGAACGCGGAGTCGACCGACGCCACCTTCCGACGCGCAGGGGTACTGCTGATGAAAAAGTTTCCGGATCCAGTCTGAAGCCTGGGGGTAATTCTAAGGTAAGGAATCTATAACTAACTGTTTCTTTCAGATATATTACATAATAATACGATGAAAAAAAATCTAAAACAAATAAAACACCTACTGTAATGTGCAGTAGTAATGATAGGCCCCCTTTGATAATCATTTCATGGTACAACTCCCATAGAGAACTCAGATAAAAGATTACCTCAAAATCACTGAAGCAAAAACCAAATGAGTGAATTCAGGGGGAATTTACACATTAGCAGTTATAATTGTACTTTGATTTTTGAATAAAACCCCTCTATAATTACTGAAGATACAAACATCAAATTAGGAAACAAACCTGCTCTTCTAGGTGCCATTTCAGATTCAGTTTATTCTGCAGGGAGCAAATCTGGCACTTTAACAATTGTTTCTGTTCTTTCAATATATATAGATTTTAATTTTGTTTATTGGCATTTTCCACATACAATTATCAGATTGCATAATTTGCTCGATACCTTTGTTCTTTCAATATTAGCAACAAAATGAATATTCCTTAGTTGGATCGCTCACCAGTTCTAATAATTCAAAGTGGTAATGATGCAATCAAACAGAAAGAACAAGACACAGATTATGCATCCCCGATATAAAAAACTAAATCTGATAAGGACCTCTAGCCGCAGATTCCTTACCTTAGAATATTCCCCAGGCGGCAGACTGGATCTGGAAAATCTTAAGCAGTACCCCTGCCCGCCATAGGTGGTGTCGAATGGCTCTGTGTTGGGCTTGAAGGCATCGTTCACACCTGAAGTGACGTGTGCAGTGCCTATATAGGCGCCACCCCAGTGCGCTGACTTCAGTTACTTTCTTTTTGCAGTTTTTCGACATTTTGTCGACTATCTTTCAAGCATTTCTGTGTCCAGTGTACTTAGGCAAGTCCCCTAAAGAAAACCTGTTTAAAACCCCGTGGTGGCTGCCATATATGTCTGTGATGGACTCCAAGAACACGAAGTGCTCTTCAACTTCAAAGCGCTGGTCCAAGTCAACAGACGAGGCGCAGGAACAACAACACAAGTCTAGGCCCGCTCCTGTACTCCACCAGCCTGAGTCCTGGTCCGCTCAGCGCCTCCCAAAACTTCCCAGAGCCTGCAGTTTTATGTGGCCATGCACCTCATATCTGGGCGACTGGACCCCTCTGGAGTGCCTTCGAGCTCCATGGGTTCGGGAGGTGCCTCGACTAGGTTTCCACCAGCGGGATTGCCCTTGGCGTCAGTCGGGCCAACTGGATCCATCCCTAGATATGAACCGACTCTGGTCACGAATCCACACCTGCGCCTGGGTTCGGTCCTGTGGTGCCATTCTCTGCACCACCGACCCCATCGTAATTCCAGACTCTAATATGGAACCAGATCGGAGTCACTTGAAACTGACACTGGTGCCTAAAAGAACCAGACCATCTGGGTCATAGACAGTATCCTTTCTTTGCTAGGCTCTGTGGGAAGTATATGACTGGTGTGGACCTGAGGATTCCTATGGTTACCCTGATCTTCTTGAAGAACCTCTGGACGAAGATAACTGGTATGAGGATCTGGCTGATGCCAGTAGTCTGGAAACCTCACCTGACACTGGACTGATCTCTCATCTTAGTATAGCTATGGAGGAAGGGTCCTCCTTTAATATGGTGGTGCGGAGGGCGGCTGAAGTCCTCGACCTCACTCTCCCCTCAATAAAAGTCAAGAGAAATGTTTTCAACTGGAGGTGTCCCACACAGAACCTCTCCTGCTTTTCAAATAAGCACTCTGATGTCCTGCTCAGGGCCTGAGCCAAGCCCTGCACAGGCACTCCTGTGCAAAGGATGATTGCACTTCACCATTCTCCCGCTCCTGGCCTCCCAGCTTTCCTCACCCATCATCCAACTCCTGAGAGCCTGGTGGTGCAGAACTCAACCTCCAAGGTGAATCCAGGCTCTTTCCCCTTCTACTCCACTGGATGGGGAATCAAAGAGGCTGAAAATTTTTGGGAAGAGGATTTTCTCTTTTGATAGCCTTCCACTGCAGTCAGTGAACCCCACGTGCCTCTTCGCCAGATACAGCCACACTATTCGGTAGAGCAAGTGCTGCCCATGGTCTCGGAGGAGGCCTGAGCGATCCTGACACATGCTTTTGCCAATGGCAGAGACGCAGCAAAGTTCACAATACGATGCAGACTGGACACAACAGACTCGCTGGGCAAGGCCATTGCTTCATCTGTGCCACTCCGTCTCCACGCCTAGCTGAGATCAACCGGCTTCTCAGGGGATGTCCAGGCATCACTTACGCTCTTCGATAGCATTTGCCTGTTCGGTGACAAGAAGAATAGGGTCACTGCCCAGTCGTTGGGACTCACCATGCTGCACTCTTTCTTTCCCTCCTTCCGTGGCTTCTGTAGAGGCTACTAGCTGTGCCCTTTCCAATAGAGCCATCATAGCCAACAGGCTTCCCATCCTTTTTGTGGCTGTGGCTCCCCCAAGTCCCATGGGAACAAAGGCCAGAGATCTGTCAAGTCCGCCACACCCTTGGCAGCCGCCATCTCCAGACCCCTTTAGAATGCCCTCAAAACAACAGCATGGGCACCCTTGTGGAGGTAGGATCAGGCAGCACCAGCGCGAATGGCTTACTTAATTACTTTGGACAAGTGGGTGCTTCAAATTGTCAGGTGCCCTACACTCCTAGAGACCCTGCCATCCATGCAGCTGCCTTCAGATCAGCAGATGGAAGACCATCTCTACTTGTTGCGCAAGGGAGTGAAGATTCTTCTGTCCAAAGGAACCATTGAGAGGGTGCAGGCATCAGAAGTAGATCATGGTGCAGGCATCAGAAGTAGATCATGGTGCTATTCCCACTACTTTCTGGTGCCAAAGAAGGATGGAGATCTTGGTCCTATTTTAGATCTGCGCCCTGTTAACGTGTTCCTGAGGAAGGAGAAATATAAGATGTTAACACTTGCTCAGGTCCTGTCTGCATTGGAGCCTGGAGACTGGATGGCAGCATTGGACCTGTATGACGCCTATTTTCACATCTCAGTCATGCAGGCCCATCTGCATTACCTGAAGTTCATAGTGGGCCACGAGCATTTCCAGTTTGTTGTGCACCCCTTTGGTCTCAACAGTGCCCCTCAGGTGTTCACAAAGGTGATGGTGGAGGTTGCAGCACACTTGCAGAGGTCAGGGGTTCCAATCTTTCCCTACCTCGATGACTGGCTGCTGAAGACGGGCTCACCCCAGACAGTCGTCGCCCACCTCCAGAATACAGCAGACCTCCTGCATTCTCTAGGGTTTGCTATCAACATGCCAAAGTCACACTGACTTCTTCTTGGATGCTCCCTTTTATCAGAGGCATTCAGGACACTGTGCAATTCTGTGCTTATCAGAGTCCAAAACATTCAGGCTATGATCCCGATGTTTCACCCTCCGTCCTGGATTTCGGTGAGATGGACTCTGAGGCTGCTGGGTCTGATGGCCTACTGCATCCTGCTGCTGAAGTACACTCGATGGAACATGCTGGCTCTGCAGTGGGATCTAAAGTGCCAGT
The DNA here is from genome assembly GCA_963921515.1 of Calotriton arnoldi. NCBI lineage: Eukaryota > Metazoa > Chordata > Amphibia > Caudata > Salamandridae > Calotriton > Calotriton arnoldi. The sequence continues at coordinate 4,538,542 of CAWUFW010000074.1, read as the reverse complement.
GGACCCAGCATCAGGGGAATCTCTCCAACCTGGTCCAGATTGAGGGAGACTGAAAAAGATAAGCAGTGGTGGTTACAGGACCACGACTGAGTCAATGGCAGGCCTATCTCCATTCTCCCCACCCAGAACTGACAAAGGTTACCGATGCATTGCTGCTGGGCTGGGGCAGCCATCTGGGAGAGGTGGAGATCAGAGGACTCTGGTCTCCGGCAGAGACTCCGCTCTACATCAATTTTCTGGAGTTGAGGTCGATTCGTTTGGCATTGAAAGCTTTCCTGCAATCCATCAAAGGGAAGCTAGTACAGGTGTTAACAGACAACACTACCGCCATCTGGTACTGCAACAAGCAGGTCAGATTGGGGCCATGGACCCAGTGCCAGGAGGCTTTGCGCCTCTGGACATGGCTGGAACGCAAGGGCATTTTCCTGAATGTACAGCGCCTGACAGGATCTCTAAACGCCAGGGGGGGGGCAAACTCAGCCGTCGATGCCTGCAGACCACAAATGGCGTCTGCATCTGGAGGTGGCTCAAGGTCTCTTTCAGAACCAGGGAAAACCTTGGCTACATTTGCCACCACAGAGAATGCACAAAGTCAGCACTTCTGCGTGTTAGTATTTCCAAAGCAGCTATCGCTCAGAAACGCATTCCGACTAGATTGGAATACGGGACTCCTATGCACCTCTCCTCCCCAGAGTTCTCAAGAAGATCAGAACCGATCGGGCAAGAGTCACTCAGGTGGCTCTGCAATGAGCGAGGAGAGCCTGGTATCCAGAACTCCTTAGCATGTGCATCTGTTTGCTGATCAGGCTATTTTGAGAGGATATCCTGTTGCAGAAGCAGGGCATGGTCCTGCACCCGAACCTGCATACCCTCCACGTTCATGCGTGGAGATTGAGCAGCAGCAGTTGAGGGTCTTCAACCTTCCTACGGAGTTCTGTGCTGTCATCTTGGCAGCCAGGCGTCCATCAACAAAAACTGTATACGGCTGCCATTGGGACAACCTTGTTGCTTGGTGCACTGAGAAACACAATGATCCACTTTCTGCACTGCTGTCAAAAGTGTTGTTATTTGTTTTGTCATTAGCTCGGCAAGGCCTTGATCTGGGCACAGTTAAGGAATATCTTTTGGCCAGTTCAGCATTTTTGTGGTTGCAGGATCAACCCTCCCTGTTTAAGTCACCAGTTGTTACAAGTTTTTTTAAAGGTCTTCAGTGAATATTTCTTCACCAACCTTTTGTTATGCCCTAATGGGATCCTGTCAGACTTTTGACAATAAAAACAATCTTCCTAGTGGCCATCACCTTGGCCAGGAGAGTTAGTAAACTGCAGGCTCTTTCTGGCCAATTTCCCTATACCAGCTTCTTCCCGAACAAACTGGTTCTCCGAACCTGTGCATCCTTTCTGTTGAAGGTTCTAAACCCTTTCATGTTGGCCAAACTATCATTCTGCTGACTTTCTTTGCTCCACCTCATCCCTCCAAGGAGGAATAGCGACCTACACCACCTGGACCCTAAGAGGGCAGTGTCCTTCTATATAGACCGTACCAAGGAACATTGAGTGGACGTCAAAGAAGGGGAAAGCAATGCCGAAGCAGACCATCTCTAGATGGATAATACTGTGCTTTAAGATCTGCTACGCATTGACCAGGAAGCAACCCCAGGAGGGTACGTGGGCCCATTCTACCCAAGCCAAGCCTCGGTCTACTGGTCTAGCTCATGAAGTTCCTGTCCTGGATATCTGTCAGGCTGCTATGTGGGCATCTTTGCATACGTTTACAATACACTACTGCCTCGAGAGCTAGGTCCGTTGTTGCAAGCATTTTTTCCCGTTCGGTCCTCCAGGACTTTTTGGTCTGAGCCAGTTCGCAGACCTACCTCCGGGGAGATATTGCTTTAGTATCTATTCTAAGGTAAGAAATCTGAAGCTAGAAGTCTCTATCAGATGAACAAGTCACTTACCTTCGGTAACGCCTTATCTGGCAGACAATCTGTTCAGCAGATTCCTTACCAACCCTCCTATCCTCCCCATTCTACGAACTGGTCCCTTTCCACCTAAAAAGGGTCCTTGTAGGTCCTTAGAATCTGCACACTGGTCATTGACATTCTGCCGTAACTCAGTGCTTCTGGTGCGGAAACAGTTTTCAAACTGATGCCAGCACACTGGGTTGGCAGCTATAGAGGCACCGCGCACATCACTTCTGGTGCAGATGACACCTACGACGCCAATGTAAAGTCTCTCAACGCCACCTACTGGTGCGCACGGGTACTGCTCAAGATTTCCTGTATCCAGTCGAACACCTGGGAAATATTCTATGGTAAGGAATCTGTGGCTAGATAGAGTCTCTATCAGATACGGCAGTACCGAAGGTAAATAACTTGTTCATTTTGACGTGGTGCACACACCGCAGGTTGCATGCAGTATGTGTAGCTTCCACTCTTTGTTACTCACTTCCTTCCGAAATATAGTTTCAGTAGTCTCAATACCCCATTAAACGTACCAAACAAATCCTCTAAAAGATAGAAACATGCTTGTTCACCACAACAAACTCAACAACCACCGACCGATCTCCTTCTTCACGGCCAAAGTATAAGAAAAAGCCATCAACCAACAACTCTCCTCACATCTGGAATGGAACCTCTTATTCAGCGCCTCCCAATACGGATTCCGCAGAACCCACAGCACCAAAACAGCCCTCATCGCCGCTATTGGGGACATCCGAACCGTACTTGACCAAGGAGAGAATGTGGCTCTGATCCTCCTAAACCTCTCAGCAGCCTTCGATACGGTCTCCCACCACACACTCATCACAAGGCTGCACAACATAGGCATGCAAGGAGGTACTCTCAGATGGACAGCCTCTTTCCTCACCGGAAGAACGCAAAAAGTCTGCCTCCCCCCCTCCACCTTCAAACGCAAGGAAATAATCTGTGGATTACCCTAAAGATCCTTGCTCAGCCCCACCCTCTTAAACACTTATGAAACCTCTGGCCAGCTTCGCCAAAATCCATGGACTCAACATCATAGTATATGCCAATGACACACAACTCATCGTCTCCGAAGACACCACCAACAACCAAGACCAACTTCCACAACTGCAGGTCAGACATCCCCAACTGGATGAAGAACAACTGCCTGAAGCTCAACATGGACAAGACAGAGGTACTGATTTTTGGAAACAAAAGCTCACCCATGGGATGCATCCTGGTGGCCCTCAGAACTCTGATCTACTTCTACCCCCACTAACCGTACTAGGAACCTAAGCATCATTACGGACAACAAGCTAACCATGATGACTCAGGTCAACTCCGTCTCCTCTTCCTGCTTCTTCATCCAACTGCATGCTTCGTAAGATATTCAAAAGGCTACCCCAAAGTTCAAGATGAACCTTCACCCAGGCCCTCATCTCCAGCCGACTGGACTACAGCAATGCTCTCTAAGCAGGGATCGCAGTTCACCTCCTCCGACGACTACAGACCATTCAGAATGCCGCAGCCAGACTTATTCTGGATCTCCCTGGATGAACCCACATCACCACTTGCCTCATGGAACTCCACTGGCTCTCTGTGCAGAAAAGATACCAGTTCAAACTCTTGACCCATGCATACTAGGTCCTACACAACTGCGGACCCACCTATTTAAACCACCGCCTGAACTTCCATTAGCCCACCAGACACCTCTGCTCCGCGTACCTTTCTCTAACCTTCATCCCCCGCATCCAACATAGCAGATGCAGAGGTCACGCCTTCTCCTACCGAACAGCAAAGACATGGAACGAGCTACCCTTTCATCTCCGGACCTCCCCATCTCTTCCAGAGTTCCAGCAGTCCATAAAGACCTGGCTATTCGGCAGATCACCTGGAGCCCTGCCAGCGTCTGGATAACCTCATGGGTGACAAGTAGTGCTCTACAAATCTATTGATTGACAGATTGATTGATTCATCAACAGGTTACTAAATAACAATAAGTTTTGCACAGTGAGTCCTAAATATCAGAAAAATGGATCAGTGTTTCGAGATAAGAACGTTCTTCCTTTGGCTCACTGCTGAATGAAGTACAGCATCGACAGGAGAGCCAATGTCTAAAGTTCCATGTCACTGAAAGAAATCACATTTAGTAAAACCGACAAGAAAATAAATCTGGATCATTTATAAGTGAATGACTTATGGTTTGGCCTCAACTAAGCCTCGAACTATAACAGTCATCAACTATTACCAGTGAGAGGAAGCAGGTGTGCACACTTGGTCCTGGCAGAAATATATTAACTTCCTATTGGTAACACGGAACAAGACTTTGGAGTATGTTTAAAAATGAAAGTAAATACTCCTGCAAAGTCAGTCAAACGAAGCAAGCAGAAGTATTCTGCAAGAAGAGAGCAAAAGGGGTCTGCTGAGGTGGTACACTGACAGCATGGAACTATGAAGAAGATAAATTCCAGGTTCACATGTTATAACTGGAATAAGGTCTTGGCCAAGCTTACCTCACTTACAGAGGCTGGCTGGGGGCAGTACAACGGAGGTGCTGGAAGATACAGCTTTTCAGGCACTAAACCACTCAAACCTTTGCTAAGGTCTTTGGCTGCTTCAATCAAAAGTAAAAATGTTTCCGACAGAATATCAGCCTCAGCCATCACTGCAGCCTTCAGCATTTCTTGAACAGAGCTAAAAAGCGCATCTGCATCCTCCTCTTCAATTGGATCTGTAAGATTAAGGTGAGTATTAGAAACAGGGGAAAAAAAGCAGTTTACAACTGATAATTATCACAAAGACACGTCTTGGAACTTAGTACAATAAAAACATGAAAATACATTGGTGCACACATCCATGCAACCAAAAGTGAACACATGAGAAGGTCTGGAATAGAACGTAGGACAAAACCTTAGTAAGAGAGAAAGAGACCGATCAAAGTGTGTGTGCGCGAGAGGTGCATTTACTTAAAACAAGTTTATTGATGGTAGTTTACCAAGATTAGTAAGAAACATGATAAGAATAAACTCTCTGCATCGTTTACATGCAGTAAAACGTTTATTTTACTGTTACCATAAATATAAAAGATGTAAAATTGCAAATTCTCATAGATGATGACATCACAAACTTTTAGAAGTTACTGCAAATGACAAGCAGCGCTTCGTAGCAACCGGTGAAATCATCCAGGACGTCATGTGTGAGGTCATAAGCAGTGTATTCATTTATAGTTACGCAACTGGCCATAACTGAGAAATGTCAGAGGCTTCATAACTGTCACTTCATATGAAGTTTTTTTAAGAGGATCTTATGGTTCTAATTGTTTTAATGTTGGTCACTAGCTCATCTTGACTGAAAAACACGCTTCATTAACAAAAGTTTTTTCAATGAATTCTTAGTGTTTTGTTAGGATATATTTGAACCCACTAGCACAACACTGAATCAGAAGGCATCGACACAGTCTCTGATGCTTGTATAAAATGGTCTCTACTCTTGCCGAGCAAGGGACAGCTGCTTCCCCATGGTCCCCAGTGAAAAGAAAGGCAAAGTATGTCTGCTCAGACACCCAGATACAAAAACAAATAGGTTTTCCTAGATCGAACTCTTAACTTTAACACAAATTAACACAAAGCATTTCGAATCTTAACACTCTACTCAAACGTACTTTATTCAACTAAAATAATCATAAAGTGTACAGTTAAAACATACAGTAAAATTAATTTCACGTTAAACGTCTATACCAGTTCGCCTACGTATAGCACATTTTAACAAGCATTGGCATAGCCAATAGGTCTCGCCTTTGGGACCTTATAAGTGTTTAGCCATGCAACAATTGTGCTGCATAACTGACACCTGGTTAAACACATATACGGTCCCAAAGGAGAGACCTATTAGCCAATAGGTCTTGCCTTTGGGGCCTTATAATTGTTTAGGCAGAGCTATTGGTTTTGCCAATGTTTTTAAGAGCATTGTGGCTGCTGTGCAGCATGTTGAAAAGTTATAATAAAAAAGACTTATAAGCATTTTTGTTACTTTATATATAACTAAGACGACATTATGTACAACTGAATGACCCAATTAAAAAAGAATAAACATAAGAAAGGTCTTGTCGTTTATTTTGTCGTTGCAATGTTGGCAACTTCTTCCTGCCTATTCTAATGTTGAGGTGGTGCTTAGTGATGCTGAGGTGGTGTTGAGTGATGTTGAGGTGGTGCTTAGTGATGCTGTGGTGGTGCTGAGTGGTGTTGAGGTGGTGCTTAGTGATGCTGAGGTGGTGCTGTGGTGGTGCTGAGTGATGCTGTGGTGGTGCTGAGTGATGCTGTGGTGGTGCTGAGTGATGCTGGGGTGGTACTGTGGTGGTGCTGAGTGGTGGTGTGGTGGTGGTGTGGTGGTGCTGTGGTGATGCTGAGTGATGCTGTGGTGGTGCTGAGTGGTGCTGTGGTGGTGCTGTGGTGCTGAGTGATGCTGTGGTGGTGCTGAGTGGTGTTGTGGTGGTGCTTAGTGATGCTGTTGTGGTGCTTAGTGGTGCTGAGTGGTGGTGTGGTGGTGCTGAGTGATGCTGTGGTGATGCTGAGTGATGCTGTGGTAGTGCTGAGTGATGCTGTGGTGGTGCTGAGTGATGCTGTGGTGGTGCTGAGTGATGCTGTGGTGGTGCTGAGTGATGCTGTGGTGGTGCTGAGTGGTGCTGTGGTGGTGCTGAGTGGTGCTGTGGTGGTGCTGAGTGGTGCTGTGGTGGTGCTGAGTGGTGATGCTGTGGTGGTGCTGAGTGATGCTGTGGTGGTGCTGTGCTGGTGCTGAGTGATGCTGTGGTGGTGCTGAGTGGTGGTGTGGTGGTGCTGAGTGGTGGTGTGGTGGTGCTGAGTGATGCTGTGGTGATGCTGAGTGATGCTGTGGTGATGCTGAGTGATGCTGTGGTTGTGCAGAGTGATGCTGTGGAGGTGCTGAGTGATGCTGTGGTGGTGCTTAGTGATGCTGTTGTGGTACTTAGTGATGCTGTGGTGGTGCTGAGTGATGCTGTGGTGGTGCTGAGTGATGCTGTGGTGGTGCTGAGTGATGCTGTGGTGGTGCTGAGTGGTGCTGTGGTGATGCTGTGGTGATGCTGAGTGATGCTGTGGTGGTGCTGAGTGGTGCTTTGGTGGTGCTGAGTGATGCTGTGGTGGTGCTGAGTGATGCTGTGGTGGTGCTGAGTGATGCTGTGGTTGTGCTGAGTGATGCTGTGGTTGTGCTGAGTGATGCTGTGGTTGGGCAGAGTGATGCTGTGGTTGTGCAGAGTGATGCTGTGGTGGTGCAGAGTGATGCTGTGGTGGTGCAGAGTGATGCTGTGGTGATGCAGAGTGATGCTGTGGTGGTGCAGAGTGATGCTGTGGTGCTGCTGAGTAATGCTGTGGTGGTGCTGAGTAATGCTGTGGTGGTGCTGAGTGGTGTTGTGGTGGTGTTTAGTGATGCTGTTGTGGTGCTTAGAGATGCTGTGGTGGTGCCGAGTGATGCTGTAGTGGTGCTGTGGTTGTGCTGTGGTGGTGCTGAGTGGGGCTGTGGTGATGCTGAGTGATGCTGTGGTGGTGCTGAGTGGTGCTGTGGTGATGCTGTGGTGGTGCTGAGTGATGCTGTGGTGGTGCTGTGCTGAGTGATGCTGTGGTGGTGCTGAGTGGTGGTGTGGTGGTGCTGAGTGATGCTGTGGTGATGCTGAGTGATGCTGTGGTGGTGCTGAGTGGTGCTGTGGTGGTGCTGAGTGGTGCTGTTGTGGTGCTGTGGTGGTGCTGTGGTGGTGCTGAGTGATGCTGTGGTGGTGCTGAGTGATGCTGTGGTGATGTTGAGTGGTGGTGTGGTGGTGCTGAGTGGTGCTGTGCTGGCTCTGATTGATGCTGTAGTTGCGCTGAGTGATGCTGTGGTGTTGCCGAGTGAGAGACAGAGTGAAGATATAATGCCCAATTAGAGAGGGTGGTGAGAGGGTGGTGAGAGAGAGAAAGAGAGAGAGAGAAAGGGTGTACATAGAATAAAGAGTGGAGAGGGATAGAGAGAGAGAAAGAAGGGGAGAGAGAGTGAATGAAGGAGTTTGAAAGAAAAACAGATAAAGGGGTTTGAGAGAATGAAAGGCTAAAAAAGATAGAGAGGGGAGAGTTAATTAAGTAGAGAGAGAATTAGAGAGGGGAGAGAGAGAGAAGGAGAGAGACAATAAGAGTGGAGGAGTTTAAATAGAGTGAAGAAGTGACGCGGAAAAAGTAACCTTAAATATAGCTTTGTGCTTTGCGCGAATAAATATTTTTAAAAAACAGTGAGAGACAAAAATACTGGTAATTAGGATGTGACTCCCAATATAAAACAAATAGCGATATAAGGTGAAATCAACCCACCGAAGCAATATTTCTAACTAGACAAAAAAAAGCTTGCATTTCAATGCTAATCGCTGTTGTTTTTCATGTGACTGTAGTCCAGGGCCCTCAGTTGGTAATGTGAGCTGCTGCTGCGATTGAAACATCAGAGTCCAGAGAGTTAATGAGCCATGACGAGGAAATGAGGAAGAGATAGGAAACTCAGATGCCAGCTGCGCGTGCACGCCATCGTGAACTCAAGCTGGTCGCCAGCCGAAAGCCAGTGTTTGCACTTCCAAAACCCGCTTACTAAAACTCTCGGCCAGACCAGCGCAAGCGCTGGTGCAGGCCGAGACCTAAAAAGGATCCCACAACAACACAAATTGCGGGGACTTTCAATGTCTGAAGAAAAACGAGGGCGGTCTACACAAGCTAAAGTTGTGAGTTTTCAATATAGGTAATAGAAACACCGAGTGTACATAATACAATACTTGCAGAAAAAAATGAATGATTGGGGGGGAAGCAATATTCACACGGACTGCTGAATGGTGGCCGGCCGAACCTGGTCCTGCTCCCTCTCCCAGAAGCACAGTGAGAAACTTGGGAATTCTGTTAGATAACACGTTATCTCTGATAGACCAGGGAACATCTACCTGGGGTATGTGCTTGATGATAATGCGCCTTCTTAGGAGGATTTTCCAGCGGCTTCTGCTGCCCTCTAGGAAGACCCTCACCCAGGCTCTGATAATCAGCCGCCTGGACTATGGAAATGCACTTCTCGCAGCATCTAATCAATCCCTTCATTGTAAAATCCAGGTGGTACAAAATACTGCAGCTCGACTGGTTAACAAACAGCCACTGGGCACATCCTCAGCCCCTTTGCTCAAAGCCCTTCATCGGCTCCCCATAAAGAAAATAGCAATTTTTAAACTCCTCTGTCTGACGTACAAAGCCCTGTCAGGCAGAGGACCCAAATATCTACAGGAAAAACTGGTTCCCTGTCTCCCTGGAAGTAACCTCAGATCAAGGAGTCAACTTCTTCTTTGTCCCTGGCGTATTCGCACATCTAGGTATGGCAGACTGGCCTTCTCTTACCTTGCTCCATATCACTGGAACACGCTTCCCCTCTTTATTAGGGCATGCACCGAGTTCTCAGGTTTTAAAAAACATCTTAAAATCTGGCTGTTCTAATGGCTGCTACCTGACCTATCTGTTGCCTCAGCGCCGAGATGCCCCTCCAGGGGTGAATAATTGCACTATATCAAATATCATAACATAAGGGCACACAGGGAAACTGCCCCCCCCCCCCCCTCATACTGAGGGTCAAGCAAAGTAGGCTGCGAATAAATATTATACAGATTTGTTACGAATCATGTAACCAAACAACAAAACAAAAGACTGTCAATCAATAACCTTCCCAGATCCACCTGAAAGGAGGACCAGATAGGGAAGGTGCTACACTGCCATAAAAATGGTGGCTGGCACTATACAAATATAAGTAAATGTATTACGTGGTTAGAATTTGCCCGAACCTCGACTTTCAATGCCCAGTGGGCACAGACTACATCAGTGCTTATTGGGCTATGAGAGCAGGGCCTCAAAACCCATTTATTTCATTCCCACCATAAGCTTAGTCATCTGCTCATAAAACATGTAGGATGTGCTTGAAGGCTTTGCACAGTGAGTCCTGGATACAAGTACATCGACTTTGTTTGTAATGCTTGTATAAAATGCACTATACTCTGGCCGAACAAAAGACAACTGCTTACCCCTGCGCCCCCTATCAAAAAGTCCATCTGTCGAGGGCACATACACATACAAATCCACAACGATGTTCCTATATCAAATGCGCTTAACTGTCCTAGACAGAGAGTGAGGACAGCAACCATTACCTCTAATCAGCCTACCTTGACCGAGAGTATTCTGGTTTCATCCACACCCTGTGCCTAGTCACTCTGGCCTCTAAGATCCCTAAATCCCCGACACCAGTTTTGCATAGCAGACTATGCGAACAGGGCACCAGCTTGTGGTGCCTACAGCCAGCTGGGCACGCCCTGAATCATGCACCAAGAAGAGCCCTCTGGTCACAGTCTGTGGTCAATCTGGGCGGGCTCTTGACATGAGGGCTGGCGTTCAGTCAGTCATTGGCTCAGGACCCTCTGCCCTATGTGTACATTTCTTTACCATTTCTGTGCAGTTTATGAGCATTGTTTGGCACCTCAAGTATGAAATTATTATTTTTAAAAGCACATGATAATTTACGAATCAAGAGAAAATAAGCAAACTCGTTTATGAACTCTATCTTTGAAGTCAGAGTTTGGGGGTTGTGCCCCAGTCCACCCAGCTAATGCAGATGGCTCGGCTATCAATAGTGAAACGGGATCTCGGGCTGGAAGATGTCAACTACAATGGCTGTTGAGCCTTGCAATGCCGCTGGTGCTATAACCTGCGGAACCAGTACATCAAAGAGTAACCTCATTATGGAAATGAATGAGCATGCAGAAATATGGGGACCCCCACTGAATAATTACTGGAATCCGGGGACCCCTACCGAGTCATTACTGAAAGCAATGGACCGCAGCCTAAGCAATTTCAATGATTGAACTGCAAAACAATATATAAAAATACAGACAAATATTCATCAAACAAATACACAAATCATGAAATATTTTATTTATATCACAAATATAAAAAAGGAAAATGTTAATTTGAATGGGAAGGTGGGAGCATCTCTAAATCCAATAGAGGCCTCCAATTGACCATATTATATTCTGTTTGGTGACCTTGCACTGCTCCCATGAATAAATCTGAGGATACCAACTTAATTTTTAGCCTCCAGCTTCAAATTCTATGTTACGACCAGAAGCGAGGATTATGCAAGAACTTTCTTCTTTTTTATTGTGCAGCAGTCTTATGAACAACAGACAGAACTTCATTTCCCATGAACCTAGGGCAATTGAGAACAATAGACTGTCCAATCCGGTAACTGTTATCCCCTGAAGGGGAGTGAATGCCGCCGCCCCCCCTTTCTTCTTTGCTGCTACCGCAGCACATAAGTACCTTTCCTCATTTTTCCTCAGAACTGTGTAGACTGCAGTCATTTTGTCAAGTTCTATTAATAGGACGCGATTGTTGTTTGCCGTCACTGAGGTATATCATTTGGTTTATTAACCTCCCTTTCCTTCCACAGGTTTGACAACAGGAGCCATGCCTGGGAGAGCGGCCCTCCGGCCGCCTGAGGGCACGCCTGAAAGCAACAGCCTGCACAGTGCAAGTCTTTTCTGCAGGGGAGACTCCGCGGTCCCTCGGTGATCGTTTGCTTGCTCGTTTCTCCCGCTTGCAGACTGCCGTATTTGGTGCCCTATTACCGGGGGAATTAATTTGGGACCAGCCCCCTTTGAGCCTGAAGGGGTGACGCCCCGCCTGGGGTCTATATCTGGTAAAAACTGACACAGGCAATGCCCGGTTCTGCCCCGAAATCTGTATCTGCGCAGGGCGATTAAAACCCCCTCTATTCCCCACATAATTGTGACTTAGGCTGTTGCATAATCCACAAAACCGCAGGGTTTGCAATCAAATGTAATATCTATCAGCTGCCTGTAGCCCCATAACCTCATCTACCAGACGTACCCATTGGCCTGCTCAAGGCCTCCTAAAGTTCCAAGGGAATGACTCCTACCTCCAGGAGACAAAGGTTGAATTTAATTCCTGGGATGAGCAAATTACAGAGGCAGTTGACGCCTCAGTGCAAAAATCTAAAGGTACAGCTTTAGCACCTCTGGAGAAGAAACTCTCTGGGTTGGCAAAAAGTCACACTGAATACCTCTACGAGAGGGAAGATCTTCCTAGGCCTTCCGGGTCCTCACAACCTCCGAGGCCGTATGCATGCCACGTAAAAGAGAGAACAAAACAACCCAGGGATCCCAACCCCATCGAGGATGCTTTTGATCACTTTTGATTGCCTTAAGAATGCTTTCTTGGCCAAGGAACCAGGATCTTCTCAGAGCCCTGGTAATATACCAACTCTGGAAATCCCGGATATTCCCTCCTCTAAATGACCCTCTTCTGTCAGATATGCTGGCTCTACAAAATGGGTTCCTGTGGATAAGGTGTCGGCCTATGTAGCGGACCGCCTTAGCAAGATATTGGACAAGGAAGTTTAAAATGGCCTTCGGGTGGAATGTCACTGCCCTACATGGGACGGGAAGGTTTTGTTAACTCCTGAAATAGATGCAAAGATGGCCACTTTTCTAGCAAAATGTATTAGTGACCCTACAAAACGGTGTAGACCGTTCCCGGCGTTCCTATAGGACAACATTTTGGACATGGCTGGTCCATTAACAAAAATACTAGGTGTGGCTGAAAAGAAGCACGGCAATCAGGTTCCTTGATGAACCCATAGACCCCTTCCAGGTGGGCCCAACGAGCAATAATCTTTCTTGGAAATATGAATTGTGCCTTTTCTACCGAAAGGCACAGATTCCTTTTCATCAAAGTCGATCCTACGTCGGGGGAGGCTGAGCAGTTGTCCTGGTGGGTCTCTTCAGGGATCCCTCTAAAAAGTGCTGGGGAAATTTGCTTCAACTTTTACCTCTGTAGACAAGGCTCACGCATCTATGAGAAAGAGGTTTGCTCCTAAGGTTTCCCCGGGGCCGGCAGAGGCTGGGAGTGCTTGACCGGCTGGCCCTACAACAACGCCTCTCAAAGAGGACAATACTCCAAGAGAACATTTTGGGGGGTTCTTTGCTCCGACTCTGGAATAGTCTGTAACCACAGAGGCCTCTCAAGAGGCAAGACCAGTGCCAATTCTTACTCTGGAAGGCACACCTACAGAGACACAAGTGAAGGTGGGAGGCAGGCCAGCCAAGTTGCTATCCAACTGGAAACGAATAACTACAGACACATGGGTTCTGCAGATGGCCACAGGATTCCACATAGAGTTCTATGGGTCTCCCTTCTAGGCCGTCCTAGCCCGTCCCTTAATATTCTCCAAGGAGCTTTCCAGGCTCATTGATCAAGAGATAACAGAGCAGGAAGCAAAAAATGCATTTGCAAGGTCCTTCTTACATCCCAGAGGGTTAGTAAGCAATATATTCCTTGTGGAAAAGAAGGACAATGGCTACAGACCAGTGATAAATCTGTACAGCTTTAATAAGTGGCTCATATACCATCACTTCAAGATGAAGGGCATCCATATCCTTAGGGACATCCTCCATCAAAGTGATTGAATGGTCTGCCTCAACCTTAAGGATACTTACTTGTCGAACCCCATATTTGGACCTCACCGCAGATTCTTGCAATTCATCTGGAGATACCAGGTATTTGAGTTTGCAACTCTTTCCTTCGGCCTTTCGTCAGCACTATGTTGCTTTACAAAGATTCTCAGACAAGCAATGGAATTCCTTAGAATCCAAGACCTCCTGCTGATCGTTTACCTGGCCATTATCATCATTTTAGATTAGTCCCACAACCTGTTAAGACAAGATGTGGCAACCTCTCTCCTCAAGGTCCGGAGGTTTGTCATCACAGAGAAATTGTTGCCGTCTCAGTCAATTGATTTCTTAGGCTTTGTGACTGACTCTGTACAGGCCACCTTGAGTCTTCCACACAAGAGAATGTGCAAGATTCACTAGGAATTCAGGAGAACACTGGCCAGGCCAAAATCTTCCTGAGGCAACTGGCAAGGATATTGGGGCTACTATCTTCTTCAATCCAAGCAATCTTTCCAGGCCTCCTACACAATAGAGCTCTTCGCTATCCTAGGGTACGGAAGATCAGTGATTCAAGGGTCCCCCTTCTGTTTTCTTTTAGCACATTTCACTCTTTGGAACCCAGCTCTTCCGCAATTCAGTACACCTATATAAATAAACATAAAAATATCCTTTTGCTAAAAGAGAAAAAGTAACGGAGGGTTATTTGTACATTCCACGCCTATACACCACCTCAGTAGGAGGTGGGAAGAAGGAAAAATAATCCTTTTTTTATATGCAACCCTCACCCACTTTAATAGTGGCATGCTTCATCATCAGGTTCACCCTGACCCCTAAAGGTCAGGGTGGGGTCAACCGTGTTCCAGAGAGCTTTTTGTATATTGGTGTATCGGGGGACAAAACGTGTAAATAAAAAATCCTCTTCTACACCCAAGGTATCCCTTTATTAGCAGGTTAGATGAGAAAGAATAAAACATGAACTAATAGAATAGATGAAGTGTTTAATTAATTCCCCTCTGGGACAATTAGCCAAACAAAACCAGACCCATCATCAGCCAGAAGCACCTTCCAGGCTTTAGAAAAAGCCCTCAAGAAAGAAACAGCGAAAAGGTAAGAAGCTGCCTCTCTTAAAAATATATTGAAGCAAATTGCATACTGAAGACTAAGAATACTGATCTTCCCCAGTGAAAACTACTAAACCGGAGTAAGTAAAAAGTTTGAAAACAAATTTAAAAGAAGCATAAAATAATAAGAATAGACAACTAATTAATATTGCTGAAGAATGTGATATAAACAAAACAGAAGTGGATGAATTAATGAAGAACATTGAGGACGCCAACTGGTAAGACATTACTAATAAAAACTTTGGAATTCTCAATAAAGTAATTGATGAATTTGAGGAGGAAATAGTCATTAGAACCACACCAACCGTAAAACCATCACGTTTGTCAATGCAACCATGCACCAGTTCAGAGACAGAATCACCATGGAGCCGAGCAGAAGCATCCACTATCCAGAGTGGGGTTCATTTTTTTCTTATTTTTTTAATGTTTTTAAAAGAAGTGAAACAACAAAATCTGGGTATAAGAAACAAGATACAAGAAGCAGAATCAAACAAAAGAAGAAGAACAAAACCAATCAGCAACCAACCCCAGGGGTAAAAACTCAATCTAGAAGAAAGGAACAGGAGAAAACAACAGCAAACCAACTAATGGTGAATATTTCCAGCACTTATCTCACAGAACATCAAACTAGGATCAACATCGGGGACTCTCATCCTGCCCCACAGTCTACTGGGATATGATAAACGCCAAAGTAGACCAATAACAATTATGTCTGAAACTGAAGCTGACCACCTTTTTGCAAGATAAACTACCTCAACAGATCCTGATTGCACAGCTTTTCACCAGCCCATTTTCAGTCAAGAACTCAATGACATCCCACTCATCTATACTTTAGCAGAAACCACTAATAACACAGATTTCCCAATCCGAGAGACAGCATTAGAGCTGGGAATAAACACTCTGCATACTATGCCAAATGGTATTACTATCAAATCCACCATCACTTCTCAATTCCAACCAGGCAATAGAAATTATTTCATACAGGAGTACGACAGGACCTGGAAAAGGAGTCTGGGAGATACAGAAAAAAAGCACAATTCTTGCCCTCAAATACAAACAGGATGGAAAAGCAGGCAAACCTGGGCCTTATGAAGGTATCCATAAATAATCATAAAACAAGCAAGCAAAGGGGCAACTTGTTCTCACTACATCCAGCCGACTACATTAAGGAATCCCTGAAACTACTAACAGACACCAACTGTTACTAACAACTTACAAACAATGCCACCAAATGTCATGTCCTTTAGGATAGTCCCATCGAACAAGTTACCTACCTTCGGTAACGCTTTTTCTGGTGGATACAGTATCTGCCTGTGGATTCCTCACCTTTTGAATTACCCCTGCTCCAGCATTCCACGGAAATTCTTTTCTTAGCTCTCCCACATCGACGAGGACGTCATAATAGTACGGCTCCGCTCACGACTCCGTATGATGTCACCGGAGCCATAAGAAGACCTCAGTTCCACTCATTTTTTCCGTGCCTTCAAGGCGAACGGTCGGACCGACAACATAACACAAGTATACCCAGAATACATAATATATATACAAATACATACAGAATATACATAAATAGAAAGGAAAAGCCAATAAGCAAAGCATTTCCTAGCAACAAACTATATGCCTGAAAATGACATATAGAAAATAACAATGTCACAGTCAGAACTTTTCCGGTATATGCAGGAGGACAACGGGGAGGCAGGTGGGTCAGTGAGGAATCCACAGACAGATACTGTATCCACCAGAAAAAGCATTACCGAAGGTAAGTAACTTGTTCTTCTGATGGATACATCTGCCTGTGGATTCCTCACCTTTTGAATTGGATCCCACAGCTGTCCCGCTCCCGAAGGAGGGTGTCCACCTGCCTATACCAAAAAATCTTGCATTACAGAACGAGCAAAATGGCCATCCCTCCTAACCTCCGAATCCAAGCAGTAAGGCTTCGCGCAAAGGTGTGGAGGGAGGCCCAAGTTGCCACCTTACATATGTCTGCAACAGGAACACCTCTAGCCAAAGCAGAAGAAGAAGACTTAGCTCTGGTGGAATGAGCTCAAATACCTTCAGGAGGCTCCTTCTTGGCCAGGGCGTAGCAGATCTTGATACACAAGATGATCCACCTGGAGAGTGTTTGTTTGTGGACAGCTTTGCCTTTCATTCGTCCGACGTAGTCTACGAAGAGCTGATCATCCACCCTTAGGTCCTTGGTCCTGTCCAGGTAGAAGCTGACAGCCCTCTTAGGGTCCAGGCGATGAAGTCTCTCCTCCTCCTTGGAAGGGTGAGGGAGAGGATAGAAGGTAGGTAAAGTAATAGACTGTCCTAAATGGAAAGGAGTGACCACCTTAGGCAGGAAAGCAGCCCTGGTCCTGAGAACCATCTTTTCTGCATGAATGGTCAAGAACGGAGGTTTAGAACTAAGAGCCTGAAGCTCACTTACCCTCCTGGCTGAGGTAATGGCGATCAGAAAGACCGTCTTAAAAGAAAGAAGCATCAACGGGCAACTATGAAGGGGCTCAAAAGGAGAGCCCATCAAAAAAGCAAGTACCAAATTCAAATCCCACTGAGGCATCATGAAGGGAGTGGGAGGTAACTTATTGGTGAGGCCCTTAATGAACCTCATAAGGATGGGAGACTTAAATAAAGTTGGCTGGTCTGGCAAACAAAGGAAAGCCGACAAGGCCGACAAATAACCCTTTACTGTATCTACAGCACAACCCTGCTGGGCCAAGGAAAGTGAAAATCCTAAAACGTCAGATAAGTGGGCTTTCAAAGGATCAATGGGACTTCTCCCCACACCATTTCACAAATTTGGACCACCTAGAGGAATAAATAGATTTGGTGGAGTGTCTCCAGGATGATAAAATAACATCCACCACATCCGGTGGGAGAGAGAAAGAACTCAGATTGCCCCGTTCAATCTCCAAGCATGAAGGTGCAAGCTCTGGAGGTGGGGGTGTAGAACCTGTCCCTGCGACTGCGAGAGGAGGTCTGCCCTGAGAGGGAGACGGAGCGGATGGTGCGATGAGAGGTGAAGTAGATCTGTGTACCACACCCTTCTTGGCCAATCCGGAGCAACCAATATGACTTGGGCCCGGTCTTGGCGAATCTTCCTCAGAACCCGAGGAATCAAGGGTATGGGAGGAAACGCGTAAAGGAATTGTCCGCAATTCCAAAAGGTTGATGTGAAGCAACCTTTCCTCTGGAGACCAAAGACATTTGATCTCCAGATCCCCCAGATGAGCACCCCACCCTAGAGCGGAGGCATCCGTGATCACTGTGGCCACCGGTGGAGGAGTTTGAAAGGGCTTTCCTTGAGACAGGTCACCCTGCACACTGCACCAAGATAGCTCCGCTGCAGTGTCTCTGGAGATTCAGATCTTCTCCCCGAGATCTCCATTGTGCTGATACCACTGCCTACTGAGGCACCACTGGAGCGCCCTCATGTGCCAGCGTGCATGGCTGACTAACAGTATGCAGGAAGCGAACAGACCGAGCAAGCGCAGGACCTTCAGGACTGGAACAACCGCTCCATCGTGAAATAAAGGAATCATCTCCTGAATGTCGAGAATCCTCTGCGGTGGCGGAAAAGCTGGACATACAGTAGTGTCCAGTACTGCCCCTATGAACAGGCTACGCTGAGAGGGCACCAGGTGAGAGTTGGGCACATTTATCAAGAAACCCAAGTTGAACAACAATTGCGTCGTTGCATGCAAGTGAAGCAACACCATCTCTGGTGACTTTGCTTTGAGCAGCCAGTCGTCCAGATAGGAGAAAACAGGAATCCCCGACCTTCTGAGATGAGTTGCCATCACCTCTGTGAAGACTCGAGGTGCAGAAGTGAGACCAAACGGGAGGACCGCAAACTGGTAATGTTGCGACCCCACCGTAAACCGGAGATACTTCCGATGCGACTTCAGAATAGGGATGTGGAAATATGCATCCTGTAAGTCGATCAACACCATCCAGTCTTTCTGTTGCAGCACCAAAAGAACCTGAGCTAAGGTCAACATCTTGAACTTTTCCTGGCTGAGGTAAAAATTCAAAACTCTGAGGCTCAGGATCGGTCTTAGCCGGCAGTCCTTTTTGGGAATCAGTAAATAACGGGAGTGACATCCCTGACCCCTTTCCTACTCCGGAACCACCTCTATCGCACCTTTCTGTAGAAAGGCAAGAACCTCCTGCTGCAGAAGCAGCAAATAGTCCTCTGAACACCAGTCCTGGCGAGGAGGGTAAGGAGGTGGAAATTCTTGAAAAGGTAGGGCCTACCCATTCTCCACAAGATTTAAAACCCAACGGTCTGAGGTAACTGATTTCCAATCTTGTAGAAAATGGGGCACCCGACCTCCTACAGCACCAGCATGCTCCAAGATGGGGGATCTAGATCTGCTTTCCAGTGGTACCGGTGGTGAGGACAGGGCAGTGGCGGCTCGCATAGGGCGTGCTGTGGGCGGTGGGATGGGGCAGGGTGGGGGGGGTAGTAAACTCGGACATACAATAGAACGGAGGAACGTAATTATTACTTTCCCCCGTTCTGTCGTATGTCCAAGTTTACTACCCCCCCACCCTGCCCCTGTCCCGTCCCGCCCCGCCCCACCGCACGCCCTATGCGAGCCGCCACTGGGACAGGGGAGGAAGAGGAGGATGACTGTTGACGAGAGGTTCCCCGCAGACGGCCTCTACCTTTTCCTCTGTATGACCTGTATAGAGGATTCTGCTGCTGCTGTTGCTGAGGCTGCTGATGGCCTCAAAGCCTCGATACCTTTTGTACCCATAACCCCTGGGTTGGGACTGCAGGCCCAGGATCTTGTAGTAGCCCTACTGTCCTTGAACCGCTGCAGTGCAGAGTCCGCCTTGGTACCAAACAATCTAGACCCATCGAAGGGTAGATCCAGCAAAGCAGCCTGTACATCTGGCGAGAAACCTGAAGATCTAAGCTAGGTATGCCTTCTAGTAGCAATCGAGGAACCAATGACTCTGGCAACCGAGTCCGCTGTGTCCAGACCCGACTGGATGACCTGACGGGCTGCTGCTTGCGAATCTGAAAGTGCCTCAAGAAAATGAACATGATCATCTTCAGGGAGTTTAGGAGCCAATTTCTTGACAGAGTCCATAAGACCATGAATGTATCTCCCTAGCACACATGTGGCGTTTTTGACTTCAGAGCCATACTTGCTGAGGAAAACACCTTTTTGGCCGACTGCTCTAACTTCTTCGAGTCTCTATCCCCTGGGGTGGTAGGGAAGGAACCAGTAGACTGCTTGGAACAAGAAGCCTGAACCACCAAGCTTTCTGGAGACGGACGGGCAGAAAGGAAAGCTGGATCACCAGGAGCAGGTCTATACCTTCTTGCCACTGCTCTAGAAACTGCAGGGGCAGACAAGGGTTTCTGCCACACTTCCATAATTGGATCCGTCAACGCCTTATTGAATGGCAGCAGAGGCTCATTAGAAGAGGAAGGGGAATTTAGCACTTCAGTCAAAATATTTGATTTTACCTCAGCTGAGGGCAACTGAAGGTCCAACAAATGAGCAGCCTTTCTGATGACCAAGTGATAAGGGGCAACATCCTGTGACGGTAAAGCCTTCGGAGAAGAAAGCTCCCACTCTGGGGAAGTATCAAGGCCACTAGCCTCACGTAGACCTTCGAACTCGTCTACGGAGTCAAGAATCTCTCCTTCCTCCTGCTCTTGCTGGTACTCATCTTCCTCCAGCAGTCTTTGCGCTTCCCTCCTGGAACGCTGCTTCCGGATCGGCGTCGGCGGTGCCAGCCGTGGCGCCGGTGACAACGGCGCCGGCGTCGAAGGAGGACATTTTGAAGTGGGCAACGGCGCCGATCGAATCCGGGACGACGCCGGCCCAACACCAGACGTCGCCGGTGATTGAGGTATCGGAGTCGAAAACCTCGGCGCCGGGAACTGCCAAGATGGAGCCGTCGGCATAAAAGGCACGAAAGGTGCCTGGACATACTGCTGGGGTATGCCCAAATTAAAGGCAAGCGGACCCATGGAGCCAGAGGGCGCGCCGGTAGGGTAGGAAGCCCTGGCAAACATGCCAAACATTGCATTCAGAAAATGCGAAGGATCCGATCCTGGTCCTGGGAAAGGAGGATAAGGATCCGAAATCCCCTGGTCTGGATCCATCCAAGGCCGTACGGTGGGGCTGAGGCTGCGGAGCCGGAGACAGCTGCCAGAACAGTAGAAGACTCCCTGGGAGTCAGAGAATTCCTGGGCGCCGGTGAGCCTCTGGACGCTGGAGAATCCCTGGGCGCCGGCGAATCCCTCGGAGCCAGAGAGTGGGTCGGAGTCACCTGCGGAGAAGGAGAAGGAGAGACAAAGTCTTTTTCACGGCGCCGCTGTACGGGTGAGGCTGACCTCGAAGCCCTGCCCTTCGAAGAACGACATTGTGATCCATGCCTTCTCTTTGACTTCTTATGCTTCTTCGACTTGTAGTATGCGAAGTCAACGACTTTGATCGCTTACGACCCCTCTTCTCCTTTTTCGCCCGCGCCATGAAGAGTTTGGCTTCACGTTCTTTCAGCGCCTTCAAGTTCATCTTCTGACAGCACGAACACCCTTCGACGTCGTGGTCTGAAGAAAGACACCAAAGACATTCTTTGTGGGGGTCCGTGTTCGACAGATGGCCCCCACACTCCCTGCAGGGCTTGAAACCCCACTTCTTCGAAGTAGCCATTTTTACTGCAACACGAAGAAGAGGGAGAAACAAAGTAATCACAATAAAATGGAGAGTCCCAGAAAAAACTGTTACGCGTCGACGGCGCGGAAAAAAGGGAACTGACGTCAGCACGCCGACGAGGTCTTCTTATGGCTCCGGAGCAGTGCTATTATGACGTCCTCGTCCACGTGGGAGAGCTAAGAAAAGAATTTCCGTGGAATGCTGGCGCAGGGGTAATTCAAAAGGTGAGGAATCCATAAGCAGATGTATCCATCAGAAATGTACATATTAATTACATCCATTTTGTCCCATCCACACGACATAACGGTCCTAAACACAGGTGACCTTTTACCTAGTAGCTTACTTCTGTCTCTTCAACAACTAGGCTCTTGGTACCCTATCTTAATCCCTGTACCTGACGTACGTAAACATGTCCCCAGGCACGGTAGATTTATTCTGTATAAGGGTCACCACTTTTTTCAGCCATGGCCAACAGCCAGCTGTGCATGAGTGTTTTTGTTTAGAAGAGGATTAGCAGAGGATTAGTGAATGTTTTCAAAACATATCGATTCTGGAAGAAACCCTGGAGTGATCACTTTAGTATAAAAGACCCTCACTCCGCCTTACAGAGAGAGAGGAGAATTCCTTCCAGGCTGGACTAAGACTCTGCAGGCTGATCCTTCAACAGGCAGAGACCTGACATCCCTTGCGGGGTGCCATCCTCGACGCAGAGACGGGGTCCTTCATTCAGAACCATCAGATGAGGGGTTAGCACTTCCCCGGGGAATTCTTGGCTCCATTAGGATATATCCTGACATTTACATACACATGATTCACCTACATATCTAGGCTAGATACATTTAGGTAGGCTACGCATCGTAGGAGTACGCCAATGCTATTGTTTGATATAATCTGCTTTTATTGATCTTATTAGAACTATGGTAGAAATGGATCTACTTTTTACGATATTGGTACTAGAGATTACATTTGTCTGCTCCTGTCTTTTGATTGTCGCAGCTAATATGTTTCAAAC
The DNA here is from genome assembly GCA_963921515.1 of Calotriton arnoldi. NCBI lineage: Eukaryota > Metazoa > Chordata > Amphibia > Caudata > Salamandridae > Calotriton > Calotriton arnoldi. The sequence goes on along the minus strand of CAWUFW010000074.1, from coordinate 4,516,242 downwards.
TAGACTGACGCTTGACCAATAAATAATTATTGAAACAGTTCCAATCGTCATTCTGTGTGTATTCTGAGAAAAGTAAGCACGAGTGACTGAGCGAAAGATACCGTATTGTTTCCACAATACCTGAGGAATCAGGGTTGTCATGTTCAGTGGTTGCCAGAAACTACCTACACCACTGTAGAATACAGGGGGGTGGTAGTGGCACCGAAGAGCTAGCTGGTCTAACGGCTGACTCATCCTGTGGGGGTGTCCAGAGTCTGTCTGCACACCAAGCCCTCAGTTTAGGTCATCCAAAACGCGCAGGTCCTGGGGGGACCTAGGAACTACACGACATGGCGCCGCCAACGTTGGTTTGGTTCTTATATTAACAGTAAAATCTGAGTAGTTCAGTCGTGCTTTCTCAGACAGCCTTACTCAAATTTTTCAGAGACGTCTGTAGTGGGAAGGTTTATCCGCCTCAGCAGAGCAGGTACACCCTGTGTATTGGCTGAAGGTTTAGACAAGCTTTTAGGATTAAAGGTTCCCATATTGTGCTAAACCCTACCTCCTAAACCTTTACTTTCTTCTCCTTTCAAAATGACTGAAACTGCGAGTAGCAGTGGAAGCACGGAAGGAGACGAATTTGCTAACGCTCTAATCATCACAGAGAACTGCAGACAGGCAGTCACTCTGAGATTGGTAGAAAATGGCGTACCTGTAACAGGTGGCCATGTTACTTTCGTGATTGAGGCACACGAGGTGTTCGGATCAGAGGTATTCTATTCCTGGGTGAAATTCCCACCTGCAGATCCACAGACACATTTATTTCACGAATACATTGAAGTGGATCCACTGGAAGAATACATCCCATATGAGTACATTAAAGTCCCATTAACTTAGCGGCAACATAAAAACTGGTTTAAAGGCGCCCTTAAACACACAACTTCGATCGTAAGATTCGGTCCGCTCAGCATAGGAGGAGCGACATGGCCGGTCTTAGCGACTTAAACTCCACATCCAGAGATAGACACACTCCAAGTAGGGAAAGTGCGTACACTTTACAAAGAAGTAGTCAGGCTGTACAGACATATTGTCCAGTTCGTCATGCGAACACTCACAGTACAACCTGCGACAGCTGCTCCACATGGTACAGTTCAGACTCAACACACACCAATAATTAGTCCACAGACACTAAAAGCAATAATGGGTGCATTCCCATCAAAGAGGGATCAAGTACCATTCTGGATTGCTAAAAAAATAGCACAGTTGGAAGCAGTATTTCCCCATACGGGTCCGCAGGAAAAACACAGAATGTTAACTATTTGCTTGCCAATGGGTATGGTTCCCTCAATCAAGGATTGTACCACATGGGGAACAATCTTTGCTGCAGTCTACATTAGAATACATGGTACCCCAACCATATCAGTTATTCTTAAAGTATTGAAACAGATACAAATTGAGTATGGGCCAGGTCCTACCCTGGACTTGGGGATGAAATTGATGGGTAATTTTGACCAAGTCTTAGCGATTATGCTAAGCAACATCAAGGGGGAAGCAGCAGCGGTGGCTATACGCCAACGCCCAAGGGAAACACCTCCTACAAACTAGGAGCGTGCATTACCAAAAACTATCGAAGACACATATGCTTCACTAGGTAGAGGTAGTTTGGGTGCCAAACCAGGGAAACCACAAGTGGTGAGTACTTCTGACAAGGATAACTCAAAGCAAGCACCCATTTCCTTTAAAAAGAAACGGGATAATAATCAATCCAAAAATAATAATAACAATAAAAGAAACACTTCACGATTAAGGGGTGGGTCTCCCCAACGGGAGTCTTCTGAAAAGAGGTATAACCTTAGGAATCGTGATAACATTAGGAAACCTGACAGGTATCAGGATACTGATACACGTTCCTTTCGTTCCTTTCAGGGTTCATCAAAAAGCTCGGAGAGGCAAGGACGGTCAGAACAAAAAATTGAAGATTGACCAAAGGAAAAAAGGGAAACACATCGCACTTCAGATTTCATTATCAAACAGGAAGAGCAACATAAAGCAAAGACTCAATTCAAAAAGAAGAAAGTAGCCGGCTTAAAAATTAGAAATGCCCAGGTTACTGAGGACTCAGCTTCTAAACGGGGAATGGGCTCTGACGATGCTAGACAGCGCAGCAGAAGTAACAATAGCTCGCCAGAACCTGAAGGAATTTCTGGTGACAGCAGTATTGAATGAATACATCACAGTGGAAACACCTGATACAAGAGTGAGTGTCCCACACCGTCTACACGAAATTTATCTCCAAATAGAGGGAGACATCTAAAAGAAAATTAAATGTCTCTTTTGGGAAAATCTGACATTTGGATATGAAATCCTGTTAGCAGGAAAAGATTGGCTGCCTGAATTTATAATGGATTGCCCAATAGGTGAAAGCATCATTTTGCCTGCCTTTTCCGACCTCGTTCCCGTCTCCTTAAAACACTCATACGCGCGGGAGTGGGCGCAATCGCTAGCTCTGGCATTATACCGCAACCTTGTAGGGTGGGACGTGGAGTCCAAACACCACGAAATCCAATTAAAAACTACTCCAACTCCACAGAGAGAGTACCCTATTAAAAATTAGGCGAAGAAACAGGTCAATGAAATCTTAGACCAACTAGAATACCAAGGTGTGATTGAAACTTGCACCTCACCAGTGAACAACCCTTTGTTTCCCATCATGAAACCCGACAACACATATTGTTTGGTTTTAGATTACAGACACTTGAACACATGCACAAAAACATTTGCAGTTCAGAACGCACATAGTGCCGCAATAATGAATAACATTGTGTGGAAGAAATACAAAACAACACTAGATATCTCGAATGGATTCTTCTGCCAAAATATAGCTCCTAAAAGCAGATATTTGACAGGATTTTCTGCCCTCGGCACTCAGCGTCAGTTTTGTCGCCTGCCCCAGGTCTATAAGAACAGAATGGGTTATTTTCGGCAAGGGTGTCAGAGCTATTACAAACTTGTGATGAAGAGGCAGTGTCCTACGTAGATGATATTTATCTGACCGACGACGAATTACTTGAACACTTGTGCAGGGTGAACAACATAATTGTAGGTTTCGCCAACTTGGGCTACAAATTTAATTTAAAAAAATGTAGAATTGCCCATCTCAGCGTCCTATTTTTGGGATATGAGCTGTCAAGTGAAGGCAAAAGCCTGGCCGTAAATGTTCTAGAAAAAAGTGGGCTAATCCAGCCTCCAAAGACTCTAAAGGGTTTACAATCCATTTTAGGATTTCTAAATTTCGGCAGAACATACATTCAAGACTACGCAGAAAAAGTCAAACTTTTCTACAACCTAATCAGACAAGATTTCACAGCAAACAAGTGGACTCATAAACATACAGAAACTCTATGTTCAGTTCAGGCTGACATGATAGCTTCAAAACACTTGCAGACACGAGTAAACGTCCGCAACCTGGTAATACGGGTCGTCCCTGGGTTATCAGGGTATATTTACATCACGTTCAAAGAAGGTGAGACTGTTCCAATCGCATACAAATCTCATTTGTACACGAATTCTGAGAATAGTTTGCAGCAACAGAAAAAATACTGACGGCAGTGCAGACTGCTATAGGGAGAGAAAGAGCACTAGCACATGGGGAAACACATCATTGTAACCCCGATACCGACTTTAGGAGCGGTAACCAAAGCCAGCATCCCAAATGCAAAGGCACTGCATCCACGATGGATACAATGGGCTAATTCTCTCACTGCAACAGATGTAGAATACAGATATGATCCTACACTGAAAACACAAGCATTCCTGCAGTACGAACAAGAATACCCTCTCCTGAATGAAATCTTGCCTCTTGATCAGTATGAATACATCATTTACACTGATGGTTCTGCCCAACCGGCTATTGGAAGTAAACAACAATATAGCGCTGCATGTGCTATAGTGAAAGGTCGTATGCGGGATGGCAAGTTCCAGCTCAGCAATACGACTACACGATCTCTAGGAGATTGTACAGCGCAGCTGGCAGAACTGAAAGCCCTGATACTAGCATTACAGTATACGGATCGGGAATTCCCCACACTGATTGTGTGAGATTCATTTTACTGTGTGCAATCTTACAATGAATATCTTCATTACTAGGGCCAGAATGGGTTTAGAGACTCCAAGGGTTGCACGATAAAACATAAATTGTTATGGGAACAAGTGGCAAAGCTGAAAGCATGCCTGCCACGGGCTCAAGTTATTCACTCCTTGAGTCATCAGCGTGTTGGCATACATGCTGAAGGGAATTCACTGGCTGATGAAGCCACCAAGGCGACAGTGCAAACTGCTGCCGTTGCCGCAATCGCTCGTTCACACACGAGAATATACCAGTAGCTATCACTGCCACAAAGAACGGCTCCGCCGTCCTGCCAAAAGGCTTTCCACTCAAGTACTCCTACAAGTTAGATGCGCATAACACATAGTGTGCTCAAATTCCAGGAGTGGGGGGTAGAGTAATACCAAACAAAGATCGCAGATTAGGTTTAATTCTAGCTGCACACGAGGGTCTGGTATCCGCACACGCAGGAGTCACTGCAACAATTTTATTATTGAAGCAGTGTTACTGGTGGTTGGGGCTGACCAAACAAACAAAGGACTATGTCCTGAAGTGCGATATTTTCCAGCAGATGAAGGGTTCCACCGTTCAGAGGCCTCTACAAACACTACTGATTTCAGAGAGACCTCTAGCATGTGTCTATTTGGACCACTGCGGCCCCTTAAATTCAGACGGGGCTTACAAGTACATCTTGGTGGCAGTGGATTCATGCTCTAGATTCCTGTGGGTTTGGCCCCAGCGCTCGGCGGACGCTCGAACTGTTATAAAGGATTTGCGAGTCTTGGATCAAGACTTGGGGAGATCTCTACCTTCAAGGCCAGTTCCGTACTCTACCACAACTTTTTTCTGCATGTCCTCCCTCCCCCATGGACACTTTTCTCTATATCCGGTTGCGCCAAGGCTTTAAAGAATATACTCCATCCTTCCCCCGGGAGCCTCCGGAACTTCTCCCGCTTCGTATGATCCTAGCTGACGACGCTGTATCTCACCGGGTTTCCTCCCTTTACCGCTTACTGTACAAAACCCAGCACACTCCGCACACCGCACCCAGGGATAAATGGTCTGAGGAATTGGGGCTGGCTGTCACGGAGGAGCAGTGGACTTACTGCTGTCGGCAAACGGAACATGGCACGTCCAACAGCCGCCTCCGCATCCTTCATTACAAATACTTACACCGCACATACTATACACCAGTTAAACTTTATCGCTTCAAATTACGAACGGATGATCGATGCAGCCGATGTGGGGCTCCAGGGGCGGATTTCCTTCACTTGGCATGGGACTGTGCTGCAGTGCAGGAGTATTGGACACTTGTGTTAGAGGCTCTGGAACAGATGACTTCGCTTCCACTCCCGCACACTCCCCTTTTCGCTCTCCTTGGCTATACCGCACCTATAGCAATGACATACAGGCCATTCGTTTCATTCAGTCTCCTCCTCGCCAAGCGGCGTGTTGCCTGCCGATGGGGCCGGGGAAGGGCGCCCAAGTTTAAGGAGTGGATTCGAGACATGGTATTTTGGCAGGATCAACTGTCTGTTTTTGCTGAACTGCTCCCCCCGACCTCTCGCCCCCGAGATAATTGGGGACCCCTTACAGCATATTTGATTACACACCCTATTGCCAGCTTTGCTAACACACAGCCTGATGTTACAACACTCACGTGATTCCTTCATGCTCTCCCCAGGCTGCCGCTGGGCCCCTTGTTCATCTACTTCCCGCCCCTGAACCTTCCTTGAATGCTGCTGCTAGGTGTATTACTGGGTATTCCTCATTGTGACGCCTCTGATGTCCAGATGTATGGTTCACCTGCTCACCGTGTTTTATTGGCCCTCAACTGTACTTCACTAATTCCATGTACCTGGTCCTTGCAGATATTAGTAATGTAGCCTTGTCTGTACTCATGTCTTTTTGTTTTTGTATATTGAAAAGTATCAATAAAAAATTAAAAAATAAAAATAAAAAATAAAACGTTAAAAAAAAAAAAAAAAAAAAGGATTTGCGAGTCTTCATCGGACATACGCAATTGGCACCTTAAATTCCAACCGTGGCCCTGTGTTTAGCTCTCGGGCTTACAAGGAAGCCATGGAAAGTATGGGCGTGGCCTTGCGGTACTCCTCCCCCTACCATCCCGAGGGAAATTTGGTGGTGGAGAGGAAAAACCGGGATCTAAAGCAATCCTTACCAGGTAGGGTATTAGGCGCGGGTGGTACATGGGTTAATCACCTATATGGGGTCCAGAGGGCACTCAATAATATGCCAAGAAAATCCTTGGGAGGTCGTACTCCTTATGAAATCCTGTTTGGGACAAGAATGTGGGTACCTGATCTCGATTGTGCCAGCACAGTGGCGGGTGCAAAACCATTTGATCTGAATGACCATTTGGCTGTTTTACAGGAACTCAATGAATTCCGAGTGTTACAAAGAAACGTGCAAGTCAAACGCACTGCCACTGGGGAAGTGAAACCAGTTCCGGCAAGACCTGCCTGGGTCCCGAAGATTGGGGACCTGGTCAGGGGAAAGATCGTGGACAGAAGAGAGTTTGGGCCATCTTACAGAACAGCAGTACCTGTCCTGGCGGTTGTGGGAACAAGAACAGTACTTCTTCCGCCTCTTGCCGGCAAAAAAAGAGAAAAGGTTTGTCTCTATTGATCTGATCAATCAATCAATCAATAAAATCTTTATTCGATCTCTTTAAAACAGATCATAAAAGCACAATTTGGGTCAGTGATCAACATTGAACCCTAGAACATAACAAATTAAGATCCCAAAAGAGTGGAGGTACTTAAAAATACATTTACATTTTTTTTACATTAATTTACATCAAATTGCTCAATTCATACATATGATTATTACTTAAGACATTATACCATCTGTCAGCCTCCCGCCTTTCTCTTTTTCATACAGGCCCACTAGAAGGTGGCTACTGAAAAACAGACAAGTAGGTAGGGATTTTAAAAAGTAGAGTGCCACCCGGCATTGTCTAAAGTTGTGGCACCTTAAGATTGGAAAAATAAAGTCTTCTCTTTCTGTCTTGTAAAACTCACAAAACAAGACGACTAGGTGCAGGTCAGATTGGGGAGAATGGTTGTCGCAGGGGCACAGCATCAAGTCTGAATGTTTAAATCTTCTCTCCGGGTAACCTAACATCAAAGGGACAAGGTTCAGATGAAATCTCAGTAATATATATCTATGCTGCCCTATTGTAGTACGTGCTAGGTAGGAATATCCTCCCTCTAATCTGGGGGGGATCTGATAGTATGCGAGGGCCGCCTTTAGTCTGTGATTCCTTTCCCTGCGAACATAATTAGACCTCCGCATGTAAGTCTCAATTAATTTCTGTCTTGAAATCCTCCTGCATGCCGTTTGGTCCTTAAATAGTTCTCCCAACTCAGTTATCAATTCTTACTCCTTATAACTCAGCCATCTGAACTTATTGTAATGGTCCAGTTTTAAGCAATCTTTGATTATGTTTTGTGTTAGATTGACTGTGGTCCTACGCCATTTAGAGAACCATAGTAGAATTGGCGCTAGTCTAATGGTATCTACCATATAAGGTAACCCCAATTCGATATGTAGAATGTAATTTGAGTAAAAAGGCGGTAGAGACACAAGGGACTTAAAAAAGCTGTCTTCAAGTATTTGGAGTTGGTCAGTGTGCGCCATACCCCAGACTACCGCCCCGTATTTGGCTGCTGGCTTCGTCTTGGCCTGATAAATATTTTTAATTGGGTCAAGGAGGCTGGCGCCTAGCTTTATGGAGAAGGCCTTAATAGCTTTCAAACTCCTTTCCATTCCTAGTACTCTTGCCGCTACCAAATTTGCCTAAGTTTGATTTTTATCAAATAAAACTCCAAAATATGGAAAGGACTCTACCACTTCTATTTGCCCGGAATCCATATGGAAGTGGGGGGATTTATCACCTTTGCCGGATCCTGCTATGATAACGAAAGATTTTGTTTCATTCACTTTAAGATCCAGCGAGGCCATAAATGATGCGTGTGATGTTATGAGACGTTGGAGAGCTAGCCCGTTCTTGCAATTAACACTGCATCATCAGCATAGGCTAATATTGGTAGGGAAGTGGTGTCAAACATGGGCACATCCGGGGATGAGCCCAGGAGGGCTGCCTCAAACCCGTTTGTATAGATGGAGGAAAAAAACGGGGCAGGGACACATCCCTGCCTAACACCTCTGGCGATCTTAAATGAGCGGGTACATTTCCCATTTTTGCCAAAGCGGACACATGCAGTATCATTGGCGTATAGTTGGCGAATGAAATTAATTATAAGGGGATCAATCCCCATCTCCTCCATTAAATACCAGAGCTTCTGGTGGCTCACGCAGTCAAATGCCGCTGTCAGGTCCATGAAGGCCAAAAAGATTTTCCCGCCTTTTGCTCTCGTGTATTTGTCTATACAAAGTGATAGGTTTAGACATTGGTCTATAGTGCCTTTCCCCCTCCGGAAACCATACTGCGCCTGCATCAGGATGTTATTTTCTTGGGCCCACTCTTCCAGCCTGAATAGAAGGAGCCGTCCCATGGGTTTGGCGGTTGTGTTCAGCAGGGAGCTGTGCCTATAGTTCTTTGGGCTTACCCCGTCCCCTTTTTTATATATTGGGACTATAACACTATGCTTCCAGGAAGGTGGAGGCCCTTCTATCACTATGCTGTTGAAAACGTTAGTTAGTAACGGAGCCCACAGGTCTTGGTTGTCCTGAAAGAGATCATCAGGACCTGGGGCTTTCCCAGCAACACAGGCCGCCAGCCCTCTTCTGACTTCTGAGAGTGAGAAATCAAACTGCCCTGCAATAAAGGGTCTATATCAGAGAGGGACATCAATGGGAAAGTATTGGAGGCAAAAATGAGTTCAAAGTGTCCCACCCATGCTTCTTCGCCTACAGGTGAGTCCAAGGTCGGATCCTTAGGATCTTTGAAATAAGGAGCGTTTATTACTCTCCAAAAATCTCTGCTGTTGCCTGTCCTAGCCGCCTGCTCGAGACCATCCCAGGCCTCCTCCCTCATATCCTTCTCTTTTTTCCTTCTTGCGGACTTATAGTCACTACATAACGATCTTATTTGTGCTGGATTTCTGGGATGAATTTTCAGGGCTTTGATGAGTGCTTTTCTCGCTTTGGAACAAAGGGAATCAAACCAGCGCTTAGATAATGAACTATTTGCCGGTTTGTCGCGGGTAAGAGCCGCTTTTACTTTCCCTATAAGATCTCTAAACTGTGATACTAATAGTGATGGACAGGTCTCTTGCTCCAAACAGTTAAAAATATCAACCAATATATTCGCTATGATCCCAGGGACCAATTTCCGCTTCTCAACTTGAGCCCATTTTAGTATTTTTTTTATTTTATTTAAGTCTTTTACAGTGCATCAGTGGTACATGACAGTATGCAACAATGATGTCATTTAGTCGCATCTATACATAGCAAATTTTGACATAGCATACATATAACAGACTGGGTGGCAGTCCGCAATGGTCTACCAGCTAGATATGTATAGGATACATATAAAAGAAATGCAGTTTCGACAATCACATGGGGGACATCCCCTGTCACGTTCAGGCGAAGATAGCACATAATGTACACTGTAGTCTGCACCATTGTATGTGTGAGAGCGCGATATACACTACATCTCCCATGATGCAGCTAACGGTGAGCTGCAGTCCTACCTCTTTGTCTCCTCGCTACATAAACACCGCCTACCGAATAACCGGTGCTTGTCACCTGTGGGATTACCAGGAAGGCTGTTCCAGTTCCGTGGAACTTTTCCCTTTTGGCTCTGAAACTCGAGCCCTTGTCTCCGCCCCGCAATCGGGGCCATCACAGAGCTGAGCGGAACTGCGGCGGCTAGTTTCCTGTGGTGGCGCTGATGCGCATTTCGCCATTTATTTCTTGCCTGCAAGCTAGTCTGTGCCTCGCGCTGGAGCGCTGTTCTGAGTCGCGGTAGACTTAAGGCGCTCGCATAGCCCCGGTCATATCTGGTAGCGCGATGCGCTTATGACAATTTCGCCTAACACTTTCCTGACAGTTGAACTTCGCACTGGAGCGCATTGACTCGTCCTGTTGGACTCGCGGTACATACAGTACCGGGGATTTTAGAGAACAGGAGTTCCACATCATTAAGAGCCGTTGAGTGGCTCAGGATTATTTCATTTTTTTTGCCTTTTCCTTTGTTGTTCATGACCTGAGAACCTTTCTGAAAAGCGCAGGAACCGCGCACTCTCTTTGGAAGTCCTCCCAGTGGCTCAACTGGGATCCCTGAAGGGAATCGAAGAGGTCCCAGGAGTGAGCTAAGTACAAACACGCTTCCTTCTTGCAGGATGTTATGGGCGCAGTGTCTTTGCTAAATAGTGGTTATACTTCAGGAGAACTGTTGTGGAACCACGCTTTATTTTTATTCCTTTATTTTTGCCTTTTTGTACTTTTTGTACTTTACAAGGATAAGTGTGGCTGATAACTGTAAGTGCATACACATATTGAATTGTTTTACGTTGCAGGTGCTTAGAGTGGTGATTTCAAGTGTATTGTGGTGTGTCTCACTTACAGGGAACACCGGGCTACCGTAGGAGTGAAGTCTGCAACTCCAGAACTGTTCCCCATTGAGTGATTTCGCTGCTGCACCATTATTGTTTCGTTTGTCCCTTTTTTCCCCTTCCCCTACTGTGGTGTGACCAGTGGAGTTATATATATATATACTCGCTGGTGGTTCCATACAAGGGGAAAGGGTTACCCGGCATCTTTCATCGCTCCCGCTGTAGCCGGCTTTCCAGGTTAGTGACTAACCTTTCTCTGTCGTGACATCCCCTCTATCACATCACCTTAGCCTTCATGTTCAAGGAAGAAAAGGAGTTGACGATTATCGGAGCTTATTCAGCGTCATTCCCCTCGGCTTCTCCAGTTTCTTTACCCACCAAATACTGTTGGTATAGTCCCCAGAAATTCTTAGGGCGGCTCTGAGGGGGTAACAACTCATTATAGGTTTCGGATTGCGTATTACAATATAGCATATCCCTGGCCCAATCTTTTATTCTCGGAGCTGGGCCTTTGGCCCAACATATAGCTATTCTCCGTTTGGCATGCAGCATGCCCATAGCCACCAACCGCCTGACCTCTTTTTTGAGCTTTTTGGTATAACCCAATAAAGCGAGTAATTGATCTAATGTTAATGTGAGCCCAGTAACCTCAATGAGTGTGCTAAGGACCACCTCCCAAAATCCAGTCACCCGAGGGCACTGCCAGGCCATGTGCAGGAACCCGGCATTCTCCATCCCACAACGAAAGCAGGCCACTGTATCTCTGAGACCATAACGGTATAAACTCTCCGGGGTGTAATGGACCCTATTCAGGAATTTAAAGAGTATCAGGCGGTGTCTGCCATTGAGAGAGACTTGCTGTGTCGCTTCGCAGCAGTGCTTCCAAGTACTGTCGTCCAACACTATCCCCAGGTCGTTCTGCCATTCTAGTCTGGCTTTAGTGTACTGTGTCATCCTAGATACCTGCATTAAGTCATAAATGGTGGAAATGTTCTTGGAAGGGGAGGCAGAGCGCAATACGAAGGTTAAGGGTAGAAATACTGGGGGTTCCTGTAAGTCTACACCAATCAGTTCTAGCAGGGCATGCCGTATTCTGTAATAGTGGTATTGCGTAAGTGTAGTGGTATCAAGACCCACTGTTGCCACATCGGCCCACCCGCACAACGCGCCATCTGCAAATAGGTTGCCTACTTTGTGTATACCCAATACCGCCATAGCTTGTATGACTTCCCTCTCCTTACAGATTGAAAGTCAGTGACACCCCTCCATCGGAGTCAGGGGAGAGTACATTGTGCTCCCGCTTGCCTGTTTAATAACTCATGCCATGCATGAACAGTGGATTTGATGCAGTCTAGTGTACCAGCCCTCCTAATGGGAAGTTTAAACAGCCTTTGTGGAAGAGAAAGAGGGTCAGCCGCGACGCGCTCAATTTGTAAACGCAGGAGATTTTGTGGGCCGTGGATCCAATAATGTGCATGGATGCATTGCGCAACTCTATAATATAGCTCTAGGTAGGGAGCATTGAGACCGCCCATGGAGTAGGGTAGTGTGAGGGTGCTCCATTTAACTCTAGGCTGTTTCCCTTCCCAAGCAAGGTTAATTAGCAGTGAGCAGACACTATTGAACATGAATTTCGGGAGAATAATTGGGATGTTTAAGAACAAGAACAAAAACCTAGGGAGGACCACCATTTTCATGAAAGAAATGCGGCCTATTAGAGACAATAAGAGTCGAATCCAAAGGCTAACATCTTCTTCAGCCTAGAAATTGCTTTCCCGTAATTCTCTCTAAGCACTAAGTCCGAGTTCGTATGGACTTGTATACCTAAGTACCGGATAGGCTCTGTAGTCCATTGTAATGGGAAATCTAATGTGATCGGAGACATAGAGGGGGTTAGTGGCAAAATAACGGATTTGGCCCAAATAACTTTGAGTCCGGACATGGCCCCAAATCGAGAGACCTCAGTCAGTACCGGGGTTAAATTATTGCTTGGGTTACGAACGTACAACAGCATGTCGTCAGCCTATCCCGAGAGAATGAGATTATATGTAGGGAACCGAATACCCCCAGGCCCGTGGTATTCCCTCAGGGCGCACGCCAACGGTTCTGACACAATGGCATACAACAGGGGGGAAAGTAGGCAGCCCTGCCTCGTGCCCCTGGATATCGCAATGGGAGATGTAACGGCATCACCAACCTTGACTCTGGCCACCGGCGAGTTATATAAGAGAGCGATCAATTTAAGGAAGACATCTCCCACCCCAATCCGGAGTAACAATGCTTTCATGAACTCCCATTCCACAGAATCAAAAGCCTTATCCGCGTCTAGGAAGACCGCAGCGGCCTTGACTTCTGGGTTAGTATGTTGGAATACGCCAAATAGAGTTCTTAGATTATAGGTCAGTGTACGTCCCGGAACAAAGCCCACTTGCTCTGGAACCACGAAGTATGGAACCAAGGGAGCAAGTCTGTTCGCCAACACTTTGGCAATTAGTTTGGTGTCGACGTTAAACAGAGACAGGGGCCTATAGGACGAGCACTCATTTGGGGGTTTGTAAGGCTTCAATAGGGTTACTATCATCGCCTCTCTCATCGAGGGGGGTAATACACCATCCTCTACCATTTCTTCAAACAAGGTAACTAGGTGTGACATGAGCAAATCTTGATAAGCTTTATAGAAGGACACACTGAGCCCATCTTGGCCAGGGGCGCTGCCGTCCAGCATGGAGCGGAGTGCAACGCTAATTTCAATAGGGTCCAGTGGACCCATGAGGTGCTCTCTATGTGTGTTAGTGAGCCATGGCATTTGTATGTGCTCAAGATAGTTCTGTATCGCTGAATTATCTGGGACAATTTTGGAGCTATAACGTTCCGCATAGTATCTACGGAATCTGTCTGCGATCTCCAGAGGGTCGCGTAGCAGATCCCCATTCTCGTTTCGCAACTCGGTTATTGCGCTAGACTCTCTGCGGCGCCTCTGTAAGGCAGCGAGTACCGAGCCGGGATGCTCTCCCTCACCATACATCCTGGCCGTGGCATACTTGCCCATATGTTTTACCTCGCTGTCAGCTACTTCATGATATTCTTCTAGGGTTTTCTTTTACTCTTCTAGGACCTGCGTTATCTTTACCTGTCAGCAAAGGTGTCTCCATCTGTGCTAAGCGCCCCTCGAGTGTTGTCAATCTACCCCTCAGTGAGCGAAGTACACCGGTGTGCTTGGAGATCGTGACTCCTCTGATAAATACTTTGAATGTTTCCCACACAGTGGAAAAACGGTCCACTGAGCCTATGTTTGTAGAAAAAAAGCCTTCGATAGAAGAGGCCAGTTCGGCTTTAAAAACAGAGTCTAATAAGGAATATGGGGGGAACCTCCACATAAAAGGGGCAGGTTTTTTTGGGGGGGTGCCTATACTCAGCAACACTGGGGAGTGGTCCGAGAATGAGCGAGGGAGCAGGCTGCAAGAGACCACGCGAGGCACAAGTGCTCTGGATATCAACCAGTAGTCAATCGTGGTGTGGATGTCGTAAGGGGCAGAGTAACGGGTGAAGCCCCTGCGTAAGGGGATCTATAGCACCACACATCCATCAGGCCTAATTGAGAAGTAATATCCCCAATGGCCCTAGCAGCTGCAGAAGGGCGGCGAGGAGGACCCCCAGAGCGATCTAAGAGAGGATCAAGAGTGCAATTAAAATCCCCTCCGAAATCTGTGGTATATCCGAAAGTGTCAGCAGTCGCGCAGCCAATGAATGATAGAAGTGAGGGTCATCGTAGTTAGGGCCATAAACGTTAATTAAGTGCACATTTATGCCTCATCCATGGCATCGTGCAACCACATATCTACCATAGGGGTCTAAATCCAATCCCTCCAAGAGGATACCACACTTCGGATTTACCCATGTAAGGACACCCCTAGCGTGCGTAGTGAACCCCGCTGCGTTTCTTGAATCAGCGCTACATCAACATCATGTCGTTTTAGATACTCAACAGGGTGGGGGTATTGATTAACACAGGAAGTAGTGGCGCTCAGCCAAGAACGTAATGTAAATCAACAGAAATAATTATTGCAGTGCCACAGGTGAGGGAAAACCCCTACACCCTCAAAGTTGGGACCCGAAGGTCCGAAATGCAAAAGTCAATTCCTGTGCACAAGCATTCAAGTGATGCGAAAGTTCGCCAAACGTGGTGGAATTAGATGGAGGCAATGTCTCTTGATGAGTTTCTTTTGTCTTTAATTCAAACAATAACTCAAAGTCCAGCCAACACGTGTTTCGTCGTTAGGGTAGTAACCCTCGACTTCTTCAAGGCTGGAAATGACACAAATGGAATTCATATAATTATGAGTAAATTCAACAGTATGCAGTGGTGATAAACATACCACATTAAATAATGAGGTTTGACAGTAACACCATGTTTAAGATACGCCATAACTTTACGGACTTTCCTGAAATCATTAAGGCCCCTGACGTTCCAGGTCAGGAATCGGACCGTCCCACCCGGGTCATGAGCTAATGTGTTAGTTGCCATGTGTTATGCCATCTCATCTATGTCAGCCACCACACTCTATACGACTGCGGCCAGGTCAAGAGTTGATATCCACACTGTATGTACACTGCAAAACAAACATCATAACAATACCCCCCACCCACGCTATGCAAATCCCAACTTGGCATAGGCGTTACATAATCCACCCACCAAAGAAAGAACATTACCCTGGTTAGAACTGCCACAAAACAGAAAGGCACAGGAGGCGGGGGGGGGGGAGGGGAGGTGAGAGAGAGGAAGGGAGGGGAAGAGAGAGGGACAAGGAGGGGTGAAGGAGGAAGGGTAGAAGGAAGGTGAAAATCCCAAGAAAACCAAGGCCAAATACTTTGGTTTGAGGTGAAAAACATACAGGGCGGATGTTACCAATGGCTGTAGCTCCATGCCGCAGACACCCACCCTATAGTGCAGCAAAATATGCCACAGCCATAAACATTGAACTCAATAGCATTAGGCACTGAGGAACATAAAAGACCATTAACAAATTGGTAATTGCAGAACGGGCCATAATCGGAGATTAAATGGACAGAGTGCAATAGAGGCCAGCGAATCCTGATATAGTGACATAGCTGCCAAGAAAAAACAATTAAACATGCAACAATGCTAACCTATACATTGGCAAGCAATAGATACAACCTCTGCCCACTGACAACTCCTGGATCAGGAAACGGACAATAGGAGCTAATCACTCTGTGTTATCTAGTCCAACAACTGTGTAGAGAAGGGCAGCCAGCATCCTTATAGCAAGCAGAAAGATAATGACTGTGAGAATGAGAAGGAGAGTTATGGTTACTCATAATAAACAAAGTGCTTATCTGGCTTATTGGTCATTGCGGTCTGAATCCAATCCACTAGTGGCACCAGCTAAGAGCTAATCGCTCTTACGCAGTCTGCTTTGCTCTTTTTCTTGAGAAAAAGCAGCACCTGATTCGGGTCTGTAAAAATATGTGATTTTCCATCTGCCTGGATGCGCAGCTTAGCAGGGTACATCATGTTGTAGTCTAGTTTCAGGTCCCGCAATTTCCTCTTGACGGGCAGGAATAGCCGACGAGGGTCCTGGACTTGCTGCGTAAAGTCTGGGTACAATGAAATATTCATGCCTTCATATTTTAACTCCTGGATCTCACTAGCTTTGCGGAGGGCTGCATCCCGATCCCTATAGTTTAAAAGTTTAGCTATGATTGGTCATGAAGGGGACCCCGGTATCGGTCTAGGGGCCAAGGACCGCTGAGCACGCTCCACAATGAACACTGTCGAAAAGGTATCTCTGCCCAAGAGGGCGATTAATAGCTGCTCCACGAAAAGTTCCATGTTTGGGATGTTGATGGATTCAGCGATACCCAGCAGTCTATTGCTATTGCGCCTGGATCACGCTTCCAAATCTTCAGTCTTGCTCTGCATTGCCTGAGGATCTTGTCAGCTTTGGCTTGGGCGAGCGAGTTGGATGACACTGTATCTTCGGCGTCAGAGACCCTCTTTTCCACGACATCAAGGCGCTCCGTGTGCTTGTCGAGGCGTTCCGACATTCTGTCCATGAGAAAGGTTAGCGCATCGATTTTACCATCAATTTTGGACAGGCTGCGCTGCATTGCTGACAATATATGTTTCAGATCCGGCTCAGTCATAAAGTCACCCACCTCGGAGCCAGATTCTGGGGTGTCCATATCCGGCCCCTGGCGCTTAGGTGTTTTGTGAGGCTCAAATTGCAGTTTAGATTGTGACCTTTCTGTGCCCCCCCCCATCTTGTTCCAAAGCTATGCACTACCGTGAAGGGCGAGCCTTATTGAGTGAGTAGTGTGGACGCGAGTAGCCTCGTATCCCCAGCAGATCAGAAAGTAAAACGAAAAGTAGATGTGATCTGGTGCTCCCAGGTTGCTAGCAGGATCAGATGTATCACGGTTATCCTCGCAAAACATGCAACAATAAGTAGTCTGCTTCTGGGATTGGGGACGAGTTCAGCAGCCGCCCCAGCCGTTCAGCAACCTGGCCCTCTCAGAGTCATCAAGTGTGGAGAGGTGTGGTGCAGCAGCCAGGCAGCTGACTTCGGATCACAGGGTTCACGGTTCGATCCCCGGCTCCGGCGGCAGCTCAGCTCAGCACCATGTGACTCTGGGCAATAGCTCACTTAATTTCCACGACGGCCCCCAGCGCCTTGAGACCCGTAAGGGTGAGTAGATGCGCTATATAAAAACGGACTTACATTTTACCGAGTGGAGAAGTAGAGGGGCTATGACAGATGGGGAAAGGAGCACCCTCCGCCCTCGCGCTTAAATTGGTATCCCAGTCCCCGCAGCGGTAGCCCATCTGCAGCACACAATGCCCCACGCGTTGGTAATTGCCATCTCCGCACAGGATGAACTCACCCAGCAGATAATGGCCAGCTTCCCTCGGAGGAAATTCACGGGTTAGGAGAACACTGACCGCCCCCCCTCGCTCCACAGCAGAACCACGCAGTATCCCAGGGCAGACGTAGGCCTCCAGGCCTAAGGGCAGCGGGGGAGAAGCAACCACACGCTTCGCGTGCGGGGAGGTCCGAGGGGCCAGTCACACATATCCCATGGGGCCAGGATTTATGAAGGCGAGACAGGCCGATATGTAGGCCGCCAGGTTCACGGACACATCGCGGCTCTCCAGGGCATGTCGGGATCACGCACGCGGTGGCAGGCACAGCGATCCCTCAGCGGCCTTCGGCAGGGCAGCACGCCGCGTCACCCCGCGTATACTGCCCTCGGCAGACCACGTAGATAGAGGAAGCCGGGCTTCACCGGCCGGAGGGGAACGCGAGTCAGTGTGTCCCTCGTCTGCACACTCAGGATCGAACTGGCACGGTGCGTGCAGCGCGCCGTTCATGCCCCACACTCTGCACCAGGCTGCAGGGAAAGGCCTTGTATGGGACCACAGTGGACCAGGAACACCGGAATTGCTGGTTCAGAGTGCCGCTTCCGTTCCCCATGGCGAGCGGCTAATCATACGCCGAGTAGCTCAGGCTGATAGTGAGGATTCTGCAGGATGGGTGAACGGGCCTGCGGAGCTGCACTAGCATGCAGCCATCTTGGAGCCAGGCAAGCTCCGCCCTGAGCCCATTTTAGTTGGAACCAGTTTTTCCTTGATAGGGACATATTTGCTACTTTCTGCTGCTGCTTCACTTCCTTATAGGCCAAGCTTAAGCAAATAGTTAGGATGACGTGGTCACTAAAGCTTATAAATGAGTTGTCTGCATGAATCACCTTTCATTGAAAGGGATAGGGGCTAAAATAAAATCTATGGTGGACTCGTAGTTGTTCCACCTAAATGTTTTCCCTGTTGGCCTGATTTCACATTGTTGGCTATTTCCGTATTCCTGGTATGTAAGATCCTATTAAGGCTATCTCCATGTTCATTATGACCAAAATAAAGAATTGGGATGCCCTGAGGATCTTTTAGCCCACAAACCCGATCCTCATTGTGCTTGCAGAGATGTATAATGAAGTTGCCCACCCGGATGATGTTGAGTGCGCCATTTTTAGTGATCAAGGTGAGTTTGTCTATCTCGCTATTCAGCTCAGCTACCACTAGATTCATGTTTCCCCCAAATTCATTATTGTAGTAATTAATTGTCAGTCTCCTTCGCTGATGGACTCTATCAAAAGCAAATGGAAATGGGTGTTCAAGGAATCGACCTTCCTTATATTTATTGGGAGTGTATTAGGGATTAAGGTTAAAAGTCCCCCCTTTGCTCTGCCTGACACTGCTGGAACGGCTGCTGTCTGGAAGGAGCGATAACCAGTGACAAAAACGGGTTCCTTGGCCCATGTTTCCTGAAAACAGATAATGTCCTGTGTCTGGCAGAGTTTGTGCCACTGTACATTTCCTAGCTTGCATGCGATGCCAGCCACATTCCAAAACACTAAACTAATCAAATTTCTGCGAGCCTCGCTCCGGGTGTAAGAGATTTTAGGACTCCCCTGTGTAACGGGCGCTAGATTGACTGATATATCTGCTCCCTCACCAGCAATAGGGCCACCTGGGGTTAGTCAGTCACATGCTTCCAGGTCTGACAGGACGGTGTATCGGTTAGCCAACCTCAGCCCTGGGGAGCTAATGGTTCCCTCTCTATGCTTCCATAGGGGTCCTATCCTCGCCAGGGCCCTCTGTTCATTTCTATGGGGACCACAATGATTATAGAAAGGCTCCAGCGATAGAGGAATGATCGAAGTACCCTTTGGGGGAATTTTATGTAGCTGGCTTAAGAGTGTTCTACCACCCGGTTCTGGCGCTGGGGTAGGTCGTCCAGTGCAGTGACGCTGAGTTGAGGACACTGTACCTAGAGGTGTCACAGCCCCGCCGCCCACTGTTGTCGTGGCTATTAGAGCCTTAGGATTACCCTCAACACTTTTTAGGTACTTTACCTATTGTAACGTGGTAGGTAGGTTGGTCCAACACTACCACGGTGTGTAGATAGTTTGCACATGGTCCTGATGAATTGCCGTCTGATCCTTAGGACGTTTTAGGCAAGAAACATGTTGACCCTATTAGAGTAGAGCGCTAGGATCTTGAACCATTATTTCAGATAAGTCGCCACTCTTTCTTCTTTTTAAACAGGTGGGAGCCATCCTATTAAATTTGTTTATTGGACTACCCAACCTGTTTTAGCCTTCACCTTCCTTACATCACATCTACACTTTCCCAGGCCCCTCACTCACACCTCACCAAACGGCAAGGAACAAAAGATCTCCGCAAAAGAGCCCCTCATTGGGTGCCCGTCGGGTATTGCAGCGCCGCCCCGACAAAAAGAGCAGACCCAATGATGAAGCATGACACCTAGCTGGCTGGGTGTGTGAGGGCCCTAGTTCTGAAAGGAGGAATCCCCCTCCCGACTACTCACTGTAGGACTACATTGTCCTACAGTCTATTCTCATTTGTACCTCTCTCTACCAGTCTCCCTGTCGACCCACTTAGGAACTGCATACCTTTTCTTGTTTGTTTAAGAGTGTTCTAACCACATGCGCATTGTTAAAATTTATCACCACACAGTAACACGAAATGGATTTAGTAGAGATGCCCAGCCACCCCACTTTCCTGGCCATAATAATTTGGTTTGACAGCGGGCCGCCCCCACCCCCAAGTCAGTTAGGTGGCGTGATAGCCAATGCAGGCATTTGTCGATTCAGGCAGATTTTCCCGCAGAGGTGGTACATTTGCCAAAACCAATATGTTATGTTATGTTAGCCAGTATTTGTAAAGCGCACGGCTACTCCATGGAGTGTCCCGGCGCCAAGTCTCATAAACCCGACAACACAGAGCCACACACACCCCCCCGGAAACTATAGTTTGAAAAGCCAGGTTTTGAGTTGTCTCCTGAAAGCGAGGAGATCCTGAACCTGTCTGAGAGCGATGGGTAGGCCATTCCAGAGTCGAGACGCCACCACTTGAAAGGATCTGCCGCCAATCCGGGAGAGCCGTATCTTCGGGGTGATGGTCAGACACTTGGCGGAAGACCTCAACGTTCGACGTGGAATATAGTGCTGGAATCTTTCCCCAAGGTACGGGGCACCTATCTTATGGAAAGCTTTAAAAACAAGCACCAACGCTTTAAAATGAATCCTCTTCCGTACCGGGAGCCAGTGTAGGGAGGCCAGACGAGGGGACGTATGTGTTCTAGGCCCGGCCAGAAAAACAGCTCTAGCCGCCGCGTTCTGAATCACCTGTAGGCGGCCAAGTAATCCGGAAGGCCATGATACAATGCATTAACATAGTCCAGTCTTGACGCCACCAGGGCTTGGACTACTGTCTTCCTATGGGAGACCGGAAGCAAGGGGAGAAAATTCCTTAACATTCGCAGAATTCCAAAACAGGTCCCGGCCACTGATTGAATCTGCGCCTTCATAGAAAGAGAGTCATCAAATTTGACCCCCAGATTTTTCACGGTGTTGACCGACATAGTGGGCGGGGCCATGTCTTGTGGCCACCAGTTGTGCCATGCTGCACCGGGATGGGAGCCAAAGAACATGATCTCTGATTTTTCAGAGTTACACTTAAGTTGAAAGTGCCTAAGCCATGAGAACACTTCAGACAGACAGGTGTTGATCTCATTCCCATTTAACTCAGTGCCCCTCTCACAGGTAAACAGCAATTGTGTGTCATCAGCATTCAACACTATTTTAGCCCCATGTTTCTCGGCTACAAGTGCAAGAGGGGCCATATATAAGTTGAACAATGTTGGGCTCAGAATAGAGCCCTGTGGTACCCCTACCTTCATGGGGGAATTGGAGCCAGAAAGGCGGGGACCAAATAGTTTGCTGTTGGTCCTTTAAGAAGGAACCAAACCATGTGAGTACCGTGCCTCCGATACCACCCTCTTCAAGCCTTCTAAGTAGTCCATTGTGGGGGACGGTATCGAAGGCCGCAGAGATGTCCAGCAACACCAGAACCGCCCTTCCCCCTTTGTCCAGTGTGATTTTAATGGTCTCAGCTACTTCTAAAAGGGCTGTTTCAGTGCTAAAATTAGCTCTGAAACCCGATTGGCTGGAATGCAACAGATGATTGGCCTCCACGTAATCAGTAAGGACTGAGTTGACATATCTCTCTAGAACCTTAGCGAAGAAGGGTAGAAGAGATATGGGCCTATTGTTGCTAGCGATCGAAGGATCAGCTGTGGCTTTTTTTTTTAAAGTGGAAGAATTTTTGCATCCTTCCAAGTTTTAGGCATTTGCCCCACCTGCATGGCAGTATTTAGAACAGAGTTAACCACGGGGTTAATCACCTCAGCAATAGAAGACAAAACTTTGGCAGGACAGGGGTCTGTAGGGGAGCCGGATTTGAGGGTTTTCATTATGGCAAGGGATTTCTCCAAGGAAATGGGCGGAAACTGCGTAAGGGAAGGTTTGGAATTTCCGCTGCCAGTAAGGGCCAGCCACATGTCTTTTGCTACTACTGGAGCTTGGGCTAGAAAAGAATCTTGGATTATTTTAATCTTGTCATGAATAAAACAGGCCATCTGATTAGTCCACTCATTACTGGGGACAAACTGGCTGCTGATGGCTGCAGGGGATGAGAAGTCTTTTACGATGTTAAAGAGCTCTCTGCTTTTATTCCCCGCCTGTGCAATTTGGTTGGTCAAGAAGAGCTTCTTCCCCTCCCGAACTTTCCTGTAGTGCACCAGTGGAGAAGCCGCTGGTCGGAGTTGAAGGACCTTCTGCGAATAATAATTTAGTCCCACCTTAAGGCTGTCTGATCTTACTGACAGCTGATGGTCAGCCCTTACGACCCCCAACACCGGAATCGCAGAGCAATTCGGAATACTTGACACAAATGGTAGTAAAGTTGGCTCTTCCGATAACGTATTGGAGTAACCGTTAACTTGTGGAAGCGACATACGCGACTGTATGCCGGGTCCATTTGCAGTGCAAAGATTGGGAGGTGGGGCCCAAGCCCAGGTTAGTGTGGGGAGGAGGTTGATTGCTTTCCGCAGCTTGTCGGGCAGACCCAGGGCACACGAGGTCTGTAGGACACTCGTCAATTGTTCTCTGGGCCTCAATACAGGACAGTTTCTCTTCGATCTGAGTTAATTTTAATAAGATAGGGTCCAATAAAGTAGCCATCCTTTTTTCTACGCCTATCCACAAGGCATCATCAATTACACGTGGCGGTGGGGGTGTGTTCAAAGTGGTCAGAGTCTAGGGTCGCATTGTGCCCGGTCCCGTATGTGGACCCAACCACCCCTATGTTTCTTAGCTGGCGGATCATTATTACGTTCGAGGTGGGTACAATGTTGGAGCTCCCTGATAGGTGTGTCAGCCGGTGCTAGTACAACAGGAGAAATGTCCAGATGGCTTTGTATTGGGTTAACAGATGGTGATGGTTGCAAGGGCTGAGTGGTGGTGTTATCAACATTTGTGTTCCCTAAGGAGGGCTTCATCTGGGAGGTAAGAGGCTCCAAACGCTGCTCAGTTAATTCAATTTCATGAGTGAGTAGCTCACTGCCTTGGTCAAAAATGCATCGAGTGTAGCTACAGTCCCTCCGCCCGCTTTCTCACTAAGCCCTTTCTGCTTCACCATTTCTCACTGTGGAGCAGCCAAACAAACACTACAGGGAGACAAATTGTGTTAGCACAGTACCTTGAAGGGGCTCCAGCTGTTAGAGGGAGGCCCAGCCCAGTCTCCTCCGGGTTCCAATGGGCGTGGACAGGCCCGCCCTTGGCCCGGGCATGTCCCAGCGCGTGTCCCGCGACGCAGGGACAATGGCCCGTTTAAATGCACGAATCCAGCAGCAGAGGTGTCTGGGAGTTGTAGTGCTCCCCCTGGGTGGTTGAGTTCTCTCCTCTCCTTCCTCCAGTGACAGGCAATGGATCGGCGGCTTTGATCTGATCAAACCGCATCATGTGGCTGATTCTCAACAGTAGGCCGCGTTGGGTCCTGAGTAGCCACAGACCTCCTCTTGCTACTATACAGGAAGTTCAGATGGAAAGACTAATAACCTTTCAAGACTCCACTACACAATGTGAAGGAGTAACGAATAATGGAGTACAAATCATTCCAGTTGAAATTGTAAAACATCAAGAAGAAACAACAATGCAAGTTGCAATTCGGCCCGACAATATCTACATTAATGTGCCTTCAAACGACACATCTGCCAGTTCTACAAAACCTGCAGAGCTACCAAAGATAGATCGAACTGCGTCTGGCTACTTCATCAACTTCGATGATTTCTCTTCAGATCCAAGTGAACCTGATCAAACGCCACCCATTTCAAAGAAAGAAAAACTTCTACAATTCTATCTTTTGCTCAAGAAGACTTACTTAGTGCCACCATGGTTGCATAGTTGGTTCGCAATAGGAGTAGTATACCTGTTAATTTGGATTGGCACAGTGACTGTCTTTTTCCTGCTTCTGAACGGACATTATCTCCCAGAACGCTCTGCAGTACAATCTGTGAACTTGGTCCTGAAACCACATACGTCATCACACCGGGAACAGAAAGAATTGTCCCTGGTGAACATTACAGCAATTCCAATACCTGATGGTATAGTTTGGGATAAAGTTTCATATGATGTATTTGGCCCTACTGAACATTTGAAAATTCCACATTTGTTTAAAATTTCTTTAAATGATTTCATTACCCCCAGTACACTCTCTGATGACTGGGACATTGAAACTGTAAACACTATGCTTTCAGATTTAGAACAATCTGCTGCATTTTCTTACAGGGAATTGTATGAGGATACAACCGACTACGATACCATGTTTTGTTACCAGCATTATGGTCATCATTTTTTGCATAGAGCAAGTGTACCTCGCACTGCTAATGTGTACCATCAATGGGAACATTGCCCGACACCACCAAAGGGTAGTTCTGCCACATTCGCACAGAAATCTGCATACTTTTCAGGGTTCAATACATCAAACCAAGAATCGTTTTACTACAAACTTGCACAGACTAATGCAACAACGAAGAAAATTATGCTAACAAACACAAAGCTGATATATTCAGCACCTTTTATCTCCCAACTGTCTATACAGGGTTTAAACTACTGCAGAGACACCATAGACACACAATCCATGTGGGGGACAAGAGAGTGGCAGGTTCAGGGAACTGAGGCTTTATTTAGAGCTTGCCTCCTACCATTACAGATGATTTTCCTGAACAGTAAAGTGCAACAGACTACCTGTTACGGGTTTGCAAGAATCAAAGACCTAAAGACACCGAGCATCCCTTCACCCACACCTATTAAGGGTATTTCAAATAACACCCTAACAAGTGAAGGGACAGATGGTACAAATACGTACAATTCATCATCTCCCCATTGGAAGGGTTGGTTGGTTTGGCCGGTAGACACAAATATGTGTAACTCAAGATTCAAGGGTACCACCGAAGGGTTTAGTATCCATAGGCCCGACCCACGCTATGTACACACAGACGACCCAGGGGTAGTGACTTCCTATAGTGTCGGGAAGTTGTGCCTAGATTGGCTAAAGACCTCGACACTTTCGCAGGTGAAACAACACTTGTCCCTTCTGTCAGACAACATGGATCTTAGGGATTTCTTGTTAGGTCCCAAGAAACCACGTAGGAAATGCTTCTTATATACCATCTACAATTAAGTCTGGAAAGTCTCCCAACAGGAAGCTGTTGAGAGACTTCGTGAAATAGATAGAGTTAACCTAGGAAAGGCCTTAGCTGTGGTAGACAATGGCATGACCACACTCTCGTCTCGTATTTATTCACTGGGCAACAGTCTCAGCTATCAACATAATGGAACAAAATTTGTCTATTCTACAACATGGGCAATCGCAGCTACGCGCCATTATGCTTCTAAGCTGGACGCTTCAATCATTGCGTTCTGGCCACGTTCCATGTCGAAACATTAAAGACACAATTCTGTTCTCGGCTTACAATCTGACCGACAATTGGCCATGGCACGCAGAGATGCGAAGTACACCATGCTGCTCATTGAAAAACTAGAGAAGTTACCTTTTACTGTAGCAGAGTCGCCGTCTACGGAATGGTTAATCCATGGCTATATCACACTGCCACTCACGACATTCCAATTCCAGTACTGCCTAAAATATTACCCATTAGGCAGGTATGAAGCATTGGGCAAAGGGTACATACGAGAAACCTGGGAGTTACCATACACATATAGGTGCAGGAACAAGGACAAGGAAGTGTTTTCAAGTGGTTCAAACTGCGAGAAGGCATTAAGTGGGTCTTTAGTGTGTAAAGAAATATAGCTTCACGGACCATGTAATGCATCAATAGCAAACTTGTCCTGCTACCTGAGGGGTTCCCCAGCTGCTGTAATTCATCCAGTTTTTGAGTTACTTTCCAATGGGAGTTACTTGATGCTGAATGACCAAGGCTGCTGAGGTATGACGCCCGGCATTGCTTATCTAGTGACCGTCAACTCCAGGGTTATTTGTTGTAAACAAGCTCGCACAGTTAGGGAGGCACCACTGTGGCCTTCACTGAATGTTTCCAACATAGGGTTTGATTCTCTGAGCAGACTGAAAGCCATGCTGTTTCAGCAAAATGTGGCTTTAACTTCAGCACAAGAGATCTTTGATCTTCAAGTGGCAAGGTCCTTGGCAGAGATACAGGCTCTGGTCTGTACGAACTTCCCGCTGCATTTTGGAGAAATGGTCCATCGTATCCTTAACATGTCTGATACGCGGGGGATAGTACATAGTACACTTATTTAAGAGCATTGGATCAGGTCTGTTAACCGCCTTTAAAACCATCATACATCCTGCTTTCATTAGCGAGCATCCTGATTTTAATTCTATTGCTTGGCAATAGATGTCAACATCACTCGAGAAATGGAGAGAACACTGCTGGAGCAACATTGTCATGAGCAATTGTTGTTCTTCCTGGGTATACCTCGGCTTTAAGAGGTGAGTGAGCATTGGTTCCGGTCTTTCAGACCGGCCTGGCTTGACTGCATTCTGTCAATATTCCGCTGTCTCTTTTGCGGATGCGGACGCGTGTTGGACCTCTGTCTGACACTTTCATCGGATGCGCCGTCGTACATAGACATGCTCCTGGCGCCTTTACGTGCCCATGTGCACAGTTGTCCACAGCATATTCCCATGTTGATGATGGCATTCCTAGAGCCTCCACGGGACGCTTCAGCTCCTGTTGGAATGGAAATCGGCTTCTTACGGATGTGCAGGCATCAGTCTCAGGCACACAGGCATCGAATTCTTCCCCGGCGGCTGCCGTGGGAACTGGTGATGACCACCTCTGCTCACTTGATATCATACTGGAGGTACTAGAAGGACTGCCTCCTGCAGATGACTTGTTCAGTGATGTTGAGTCTTCAGCGCAGGATTCTTAAACAATCTGGCCTCTGCTGTGCTGGGAACCATTTGGCAACTTTTTAAACATGTACCAAATTGAAGGTCGAACTGACTTTGTTTTTCTTCTCTGCTCTGACTGAACATAGTGGCTTTCAAGGTGCTCAGAAAAACAATGACAATATATTCAAACATATAAAGGACCTTTTATGAACGCTTTTTAGAGAAGAATGTGTGGTGTCTGTAGCCTGTGTAGGCTGTGATGCTGCAGTACCATGGTTACCAGAGAATGTACTCTCTGGTGTGGTATCTTAGATACAAGAAGGGTTGGAATGTATTCATTTGAATGATCTAGCTAGACTGTTAAGACTGTGCTGTGATACCTGGATGGGATCTTCTAATCTAAGAATAAACCTACACTCCTTACCTTAATCTGCTGTCTGAGTGATCCTTCATGCTGACATCAGGATCCTACACTGGCGTAGTCGGAAAGAAAAGAAGATCCCAACAACTTTCTACGTTTATACTCAAGAGGTCGTGAGTACACCATTAACTTAATTTTGCCATCTGCGTTGTGTGTTATGCTTCTGATGGACTTTTTGTCACACTGAGTGTTCTTCGCATACGGCCTCCCTTGGATTTTCTTCAGAGACTGCTTTTTAATTTTGCCGGTTCTCATCCCGCGATCCTTTGTGTGGCATGTTTCAGAGTCTCTTTGAATCTACACTCCGCTTTTTGGGTCCGCCTCTGATAACTGAGACGTGCGGAGTTACGGTTGTGGTGACATTTAACTTTCATGAATTGAGCACCCCAGTGCCACCGGCTCAGATATACATTTATTTTTATTGACAGACTAACCTTTGTGTTTCTTTGGCAAGAATACCAGTACCAGCACGAGCACCCCTTCATTCTGGTCAGCACGAGCACCACTTCATTCTTGTCGGCTCGCGCTTGTGTCTTCACACGAACTCCATTTGCTGTGGGTCCTGCGAGCGCTTCCTTCGTAAGCGCGTCTCCTCTACGTGCCTTTTCCAGGCGTGCCTAAGCTTACGTCACTGTTACAAGTTCCCGGTTGGGCGTCACCATGACAATGCTCTCCAAAGCTGCGCTACAGAGGTTCTTCATTATTAGTAAACAGGCGTGCCACTGCCTGTCTTCAACGCTAATAGGCACAGCTTCTTCTATAGTGGAAAATACATCTTCACTGCCTGTCTTCAACGCTGATAGGCACAGCTTCTTCTATAGTGTAAAATACATCTCTGCTGGTGAGATACGTGTGTCTGCTTATCTTCCACGCTGATTGGCACAGCTCTTTGCTTGGAATGCATGCTTTTGCCTATCTTCTACGCTGATAGGCACAGCTTTTTACATTGGAAAGTCCTGTGCATCTACCAGTCTTCTACGCTGATAGGCACAGCTTGTGTTTAACTTCTACGCTGATAGACACAGCTTATGTTTATCTCTACTACCACCTACTTCTTTTGAAGAGCATGTAGTAGAAGTTTTGGAGAAAAGAAACTTTCTCAGTTCTTTCTGGTGTGCAGTTATTTCTTGTACAGCTTATTCTTTTAATTTTTTATTTTTTTATTTAATTCAATTCATTAATTATACTTGTTTAAAATATTGTTGCTGGTAATTATACTGTACGAAATTTATAAGTTGGTTATATTTTCTAACATATAAAATGCAAAATGTAACTGCTCCTCCGTTCTTTCTAACGTCACCTGGTGATCCACCCATCAAATGGCAAAAATGGAAGGTTTTTGAACGCTATGCTAAGGTATGTGGCACCTCTTTGAGTGCAGAACGTAGGTCTTCACTTCTGCTGCACTGTTTGGGGTCCGAAGGACAAGAAGTCTTTGACCATCTCCCTGAGTTGAGTAATGCTGAAGCAGTTGACTTGAACAAATATGATGTTTGTATTAAACAATTAGACAAACATTTTCTCCCCAAAGTCAGCACAATCTTGGAGAGATATTATTTTGCCAGAAGGCTGCAAAATGATGGGGAAACAGTTGAATGTTTTATTACTCAACTAAGGAAACTTGCTTCATCCTGCAAATTCGGTTATTTACTTGATGAGAGAATCAGGGATCAATTCATGCTAGGATGTAACATTGAAAGGATCAGGGAAGAACTATGGTTGAGGGATGAGCCCTCTCTTGATGAGGTGATACAAGTTGCAAAAAGAGTTGAACACTCCCTAAAGTGTGTGGATACCATCAAGAAAGACAAAGAGTCAACTGTTCATGTTGTAAAAGAAGATATTAAGAAACCTGTGGTTAAAACTGGGGGGAGTGGAATGAGAAGCAAATTCACGCTCAAGTGCTACAGATACCACAGAACGCTTTCACTATAGACCTTGCTTTTATGGACATTTTTTAAGACGCTTTTTTTCCGTATATTCTAATATCCATGAATGTTATGCCTTTTTTAGCTTTGCTATCATTACCTAGCTGACCTTGTTGACCTTTTGATGAGGAGTGGGTGTCATGTCCTTTAGGATAGTCCCATCATGTACATACCAATTACATACATTTTGTCCCATCCACACGACATAACGGTCCTAAACACAGGTGACCTTTACAAAGCTTACTTCTGTCTCTTCAACAACCAGGCTCACGGTACCCTATCTTAATACCTGTACATGACGTACATAAACATGTCCCCAGGCACGGTAGATTTATTCTATATAAGGGTCACTACTTTTTTGATCCATGGCCAACAGCCAGCTGTGCATGAGTGTTTTTGTTTAGAAAAGGATTAGCAGAAGATTAGTGACTGTTTTCAAAACATATTGATTCTGGAAGAAACCCTGGAGTGACCACTTTAGTATAAAAGACCCTCACTCCCCCTTACAGAGAGAGGAGAATTCCTTCCAGGCTGGACCGAGACACTGCAGACTGATCCTTCGACAGGCAGAGAGAGACCCGACATCCCTTGCGGGGTGCCATCCTTGATGCAGAGACTGGGTCCTTCATTCAGAACCATCAGGTGAGGGGTTAGCACTTCCCCGGGGAATTCTTCGCTGCATTAGGGTATATCCTGACATTTATATACACATGATTCACCTACATATCTAGGCTAGATACATTTAGGTAGGCTACGCTTCGTAGGAGTATACCAATGCTATTGTTTGACATAATCTGCTTTTATTCATCTTATTAGCACTATGGTAGAAATGTATCCACTTTTTACGATATTGGTACTAGCGATTACATTTGTCTGCTCTTGTCTTTTGATTGTCGCAGCTAATATGTTTCACACTAGACTGAGGCTAGACCAATAAATAATTATTGAAACTGTTCCAATTGTCATTCTATGTGTATTCTGAGAAAAGTAAGCACGAGTGACTGAGCGAAAGATACCGTATTGTTTCCACGATACCTGAGGAATCAGGGTTGTCGTGTTCAGTGGTTGCTAGAAGCACAAGTTACTACTTGTGCAACGATATATCTGTAAGAGACATTAGTTAGTGATAGATTCCTTACCTTAGAATATCCCCAGGCGTCAGACTGGATCCAGAAAGTTTTCCGCTAGCAGTACCCCTGCGCGTCAGTAGGTGGCGTCGTGCGGTTCCGCGTCCGTCGCTGGCGTCGTAAGCGCCGAGATGACGTCACGGAAACTACTTAGGCGCCACCCATGCGCGCTGACGTCAGTTCTGTACACGACTTTCCGCGCCAGGAACGCAGAGCCATGCAAGAAACTGACCATTGGTGCCATGAAACTAGGGCCCTGAAAGGGATGACCTTAACCCTAGAATCAGTTCGCAGAACGGGGAGGATCGGTGGGGCGGTAAGGAATCTATCACTAACTAATGTCTCTTACAGATATATCGTTACACAAGTAGTAACTTGTGCATCTGAAAGAGACACGTTAGTGATAGATTCCTTACCTTAGAATAGATACCCCAGCAATACCAACCCCGGTGGTGGGTCTGCGAATAGATTACACCAGAAAGTCACGGAGAACAGAACGGCCAAAGAAGCCGTCTCTCTGGACTTGACTGTCAAGGCAGTAATGCTTGGTAAACGTGTGCAGCGAGGCCCACGTGGCTGCCTGACAAATATCCTGCAAGGGAACGCCGCGTCCCAAGGCAGTAGTGGCTGCTGTCGCCCTGGTAGAATGGGCACGCAGCCCCACAGGAGGCTCCTTCTTAGCCAAGGAGTAACATGCTTTGATGCACAAAACGACCCACCGAGAGATGGTGCGTTTGTGCACGGCCCGACCTTTTTGGCGCCCACGTAGCCAACAAAGAGCTGGTCATCCACCCGGAACTGTTGTGTGCGCTTCAGATAGAACGAGAGCGCACGTTTTGGGTCCAGACGATGGAGCCTCTCTTCCTCTTTTGAAGGATGCGGAGGCGGAAAGAAGGTGGGCAAAGTGATGGTCTGCCCGATGTGGAAGGGCGTAACAACCTTTGGCAGAAAGAAGGACGGGTCCTTAAAACCACCTTGTCCGGATGAACAGAAAGGAAAGGAGGTTTAGAAGAAAGAGCCTGGAGCTCACTCACTGTTCTGTCAGCGGTGATAGCTACCAGGAAAGCCGTCTTGAGAGTAAGAAGACGTAAAGGACAGTTATGAAGGGGCTCAAAAGGAGCGCACATCAGATAGGTCAAGACAAGATTTAAGTCCCATGGAGTGTGATGATGGGGGAGAACATGGAGGCCGTGAGTTAAGCGGTCGCTTGCCGCCGGTTGTGCTCCCGCTCTGCTTAGTGAAGGCATGCTGTAGTGGGGATTAGCAAAGCGTTCTTGCCCTCTTTTTACCTGGGGGATGTGTGTTGGAGCGTCGGTGGACCTCCCGCGCTGGTTTTTAGCAGCCCTGGAGTTGAGGAGGGGCCGAAAGTTAGCGGCGCGCGGTCTCCTCCGAGGCAGCCTCTTCCGAGGTGATTCCGGAGGAGCCAGGGGCAGAGGCAGCACAAGGAGAGTGGCTGCTGCCGCGGCGTCAACGCTGGAGAAGAACACCATCGTAGAGGAGACAGGGAGAGAGACGGAGAAGGAGACGCCGGATGGTGTATTGACGGCGGTGAGGTGCAGATCGGCTTCGGTGGTCTTAAGTCAGGAGTCAGAGGAGCGTGAGGTATCAGGGCGCCAGAAGGACGGGGGCATATGTGAGGCATCTGAAGACGGTAAGCTTTCCTCCCCTTGCTCCCCCAGACTGATGAGCCAGGAAGGGGATTCCCTGGTAACCAGTCCGGTACAGCTTGAAAAAGCCACGCAGGTAATTAAACTAAAAGCAGGCAAAACGAAAACTGTAAGGAGAGGCAGGAAAAGAGGCGCAGCACAGGGGCCCATAGCACAGGGGTCTGAAAAAGAGAAACTCTGTGAAGATATTACTAAGCCGCCCCTCGAAGGTAAAACCGCCTCAAACATACATGAGAAGGGGGTAACACTTTGGTAATAGGGCCTGAAGGTAGCCCCGAAAACAATTTTCCACACTTTTGGGAGAATAAAGGCAAGGGTTCCAAAATAAAAAGAAAGAAGGGCCATCCGGCGGATGCTAAAATAAAAATTACTCCATCGTTAAGGTCCTATTTTAAGGTCCTTCCACAGGTTTTGGACGTGGTTAAACAGGGGAATTCCCTTAGGAAAGATTCCGGGCCGATAGAGACAGCAAGACAGCCTCCTTTGGGACTTATGGAGGATACTGAGCTAGGAAATATTTCCTCCTCTACCCCCACCCTCACTGCGGTACTTACATCTATACCATTTATACCAGCTCCCTCCCCCAATTACACCGAGCAATCTACCAAGCAACCTGAATCACTAAGTTGCCCTGAGACCCCATTAGTAGGTACAGTTATGAGTGCAGTGTTAACTATCGATCATGATGGAGGAGAAAATTCAGCGGTGGGAAGTGCAGGGGCTGGTGGCAGTGAAAATAGTAATGGTAACAGCAATGGGCTGAGTAAGAGTGGTATAGAAATAGAGAAGACTCCTTTGGAGACTTTATTTTCCACTCTGTCTTCAGATATTAGGAAAGGGTTTGCTGTTTCGGAGTCTAACCAAGGAGAGATCAGACTTTTTTGTGAATCTCTTGAGAAAAAATTCGACCTCTTAGACTCCAGGATGGTGGTTTTGGAAGACTCAGTGGAGGGGCTTAAAGAAGACCTGGGAGCAGCTAAAGCCGATATTACAACACTTAAGAAGGAAGAGGCCTTGCTCCGAGATAGGCTAGAATCACTGGAGAATAACTCCCGGCGTAATAATTTACGCCTTTTGAATGTACCGGAGGGTAAGGAGGGAGAGGACCTTAGAGCTTATATTGTAACCCTCATAAAAGAATCAGTTCAGATCGATGATTTGGAAGAAGACTTGTTGAGGGACATACAAAGGATTCATAGGTACCCCTTCAGGAGGCATCCTAATCGAACAAAGCCCAGGAAGATCTTAATCAATTTTCTGACCTTTTCCTTGAAAGAAAGAATACTAACAGCTGCCCTAAAGCAGAAATCATTGAAACCCAGAGACTTTGCTTTTGAGATCCGATCGGATCTCTCTCGTGTTACTTTGGATCGACAATGGGAGCTAGGCAGGAAAATGGAGGATTTTAAGAAACTGGGAGCCATCGTCCAATTAAAGTTTCCGGCACAATTAAAAATCATGTACAATAATAAAATGTACAACCTGAAAACAGTGCAGGAGGCAGAAGAGCTCTTGAGAAACTTAAAATAATTCCTGGAAGAATACCTTAGCTGGGAAACTACTCCATATACCTCTGGGAGTCTGAGAGGTGGTTAATTGAATTACGATGGGAAGCATTTATAGACCCATATACACCCGTACATATCTGTAAATAATTAAGGTTATAATCTAAACCTATTCAAAACACGTGGAGGATACAGTAGGAAATATGAAAACACGACACTGGAAATAACATTAGAAATAGCGGGAGTCTTAGTGGGAGTTTTAGTTGCATGCGGTCTCTAACAATTGGTAATAGCTAAATATAGGGTAGAGTAGGGCACACCGGCAGGCAGAATCTGGACCAAGTCCAGGTAAATGGGGGTTGGGTTCTCCAGGGAGGGGATCAGGGGTGGGGATGGGGAGTCACGGGTGGGGGAGAATAGGAGTAAAAAAGAAAAAAAGAAAATTCTCATTCGTTTTCCGACCCTGTTGTCATTTATTGGTTATTATTTTTGGCTTGGTGTCGACACCCAGAGAGAGGGAGATGGTGTATATTTAGGGTTTAGTTTTTTTAAACCTCCATGAGAATGTTGCAATGATTATCATGGAATGTAAATGGTCTTCGGGTTAAAAGTAGGAGGGAAAAAATCCTTCAATATCTCAAAGACTCACCTGCACAGATAATAATCCTGCAGGAAACACACCTCTTGAGAGAAGAGATTAGTGGTATCTGTGGAAAGCTCAGGTGGGTGGAGCACTGTGTCAGTTCCTGTCAAAATGCTAACATTAGGGGTGTAGCCATCTTAGTCAAAAAACAAGCCAATGCCTGTCTTCTAGGGGCTATGACTGACCCAAGTGGCAGGTGGGTCATAGCCAAGTTGACCGTTAAAAATGCACTTATAACAGTAGTAGGTTATTATGGTCCTAATCAGGATGACCCCTCTATACTAAAAACCATCTTTGCAAATCTTTTAGGGTTTCCAGATTCGATTATTTTAGCCGGGGATTTTAATATAGTTTTGGATCCTCAAAGGGATAAAACCCCTAGTAGTAGGGCAAATGTCTTGTCTAAATCTAGGACATACCTAAAGATGATGATGAGGCAGAATGCCTTATCTGACATCTGGAGAGAAAGATCAGGTGCTCAACTAGGTGTGTCTTTCTACAACAAAAAATACAGACATAAATCAAGGATCGACTACATATTGATCAGTAATGATCTAAGGGGTAAAGTTGAAGATATAGGCTATTTGACCCTTCACCTCTCGGACCACGCGGCTGTATGGATGGATTTAAATTTATTAGATAAAGAACAACGGAGGGTGTGGACATTTGACCGCACACTCCTCCTAGATGAGGTTGAGACCGGGTACTTATCTCAGGAGACAGAGTTTTTCCTAAACATAAATATAGGTTCGGCAGAGTCTTCAGTGGTATGGGATGCCTTGAAGTCATACCTGAGAGGTTTAGTAATAAATAGGACCTCCTATAAGAACAGGCAGTATAGGGAGGAAATGGCATCTATCGAGTGGGAAATGAAGGAGGTGGAAAGGAAGCTTAACAACGAAGTCGACCAAACTATTCGCCAAGCACTATAGGAGAAATTGAAAACTCTAAAAGAACTGCTAGAAAATACTATTCAGGCCAGGATTTCTAAACGATGGAAAGCCAGTAAGCTTGCCCATTCTGAATATGGTAAGGGGGCCAGTAAATTATTGGCATGGAAGGCTAAAACCGATAGGGTTCGTAACCTTATTAAACAAATTGATGATGTGCATACTAACTCGTCAGTAATTAATGATTAAGAGATAGGAGAAGCCTTTTTTACTTTTTTTAAAGATCTATATAACGAAGATAATGATATAGATAGCACATGTGCACGCGAATGGTTAAACCAGATCATTCTCACCCCCTTAGATGCCTTCCTATGGAATTATATAGAAGTCTAGGAGAGGTGATAATTCCATTCATGACAACTCTGTTCAACAAAATTTTGGTTGAAGGAGTTAGACCCCCACCTCATGGGGTGAAGCCAATATAACACTGATTTTAAAACCAGGTAAATCTTCAACTAAATGTGGGTCATACAGACCCATTTCACTTTTAAACAACGATTATAAGATCTTTTCTAGAATATTGGCAGACAGGTTGGGTGCGGTAGCGGGAGGTTTGTTACATGCAGATCAAAAGGGTTTCTTGAGAGGCAGGAATCTTTATGACCTTACCCATGATTTTATAGGTGCCATTGACTTTGCCTCTACTTTTTCACTCCCCTTGGCAGCAATGACACTGGATGCCACTAAGGCATTCGATAGGGTCAACTGGAACTATCTAACGGCCGTACTTGAGAAGTTTAATTTTGGGCCAAAATTCTGCCGCACTATTAGTCTTATATATAGTGACCCCTCAGCGAGGCTCGTGGTCAATGGAAAATTAACCAGACCCTTTAAAATCAAAAGAGGAACCAGACAGGGCTGCCCCCTCTCCCCTCTCCTATTCGACATGTATATAGAACCATTTGCTCAACGTCTCAGGGAGGAGACAGATATTACACCATTTAAAAGTGGAGTATGGGAGAGGAAGGTAGCCCTGTATGCGGATGATATATTAATTTTATCAACGGATCTGGAATCATCTTTTCCTTATGTCATCCGTCTAGCGCAGGATTTTGGTCGGGTCTCGGAGTACGAAATCAATGCAGACAAAACTGAAATTATGACATGGAATCTATTGGGGTGTCGACATCAAGTTAAGAATGAGATGCGATATCTGGGAGTGAAGATTGTCCAGGACATTGATAAGATTGCGGAGACCAATCTCTTGAACATCTTAAGAGAGTGTCAAAAACTTATGAAGTCCTGGGCCCATCTTCCTTTGACCATTTTAGGGAGAACCAATCTGATTAAGATGGTAATTTTACCAAAAGTCACCTTTCTTTTCAATACCATCCCTTTACACTTTGAGAAGCAGCTAATAGATAAATTTCAGCAATCTATTAACTCATTTGTGTGGGCCTATAAAGCGACAAGGATAGCGTGGAAAAAACTGAGACGCAGGAGAGGAAAAGGTGGTCTTGCACTCCCAGATATACAGTATTACGCTTGGGCCTTTCAGTTAACATATTCAAGAATGTTGCTAAAATCCCCGGATTCATCAGAAAGGGGGAAAATGTTTTTAGCTATGTTAGATCAAGTAGGTTTATCTCATGAGGGCTTTCTTTTTAAATATGGAGACCAGAAGTTCTTCAAGAAAGTAAGGCTGAAGGTATTATTGTGCGCTGCTCGAATATGGGCCAGAATTAAAAAATCAACGGGCCTAGAGTATTATTCAAGTCTGGCTCCATTGTGGGATAGCCCGGGGGCACCAAGTTGTCTAAAGGATAAATTGGCAGCCCCTCTTAAAACAGCTGGGTTCCTGGTATGGGGAGATCTGGTCACTGAGGGATCACTCTTGCCTTGGGCATCATTTGACGACAAATTGGAGGGGGGCATGTCTAGATTTAAATATCTACAACTAAAGAGTTGGTCCCAGAGCCTTAAAAAACCTATAGGCATGGGGAACATTTTGGAAGAACACTTGCTACGGAAGTCTGTAGGAAAGAAAGAAGTATCGTTCTTCTATTGGTCTATTGAAGAGACCATAGATGGAGATTTCAGATTAGCCGAAGAATTATGGGGAGATTCTATTCCAGATATAGACTGGGTAGAACTGTGGCAAACCTCTTTTAATACTTTGTTTACAGTTGTGAAACCAGCCTGGTTTAGAAGAAACCATTATTTTACCACACATGGGGCCTATTTATCCCCGGCGAGACTTTCCAAAATGACCTGTCAGCTGCAAAAAATGCCATATGGAAAATGTCCCAGATACACATATGTTTTGGGACTGCCCAGCTAATGCTGAATTTTGGGAGAGAGTAGGGAACACTCTTACGGATATTCTAGGGTGCCCAGTACGTATTTCCCTCAGACTCATCATCTTTGGCATATTAAGTGAAACTACAGGCTCGAGCAGAGGCTTTTTATTCTATGCCATTCTGCTGGCTAGACGAGAAATATGTAAGAGATGGGTTGAGGCCATACCTCCCACGCATTCAGAATGGCTGTCCTCCTTGTATAAAACTGCTAGAATTGATTTGGTCAGATTGGGAAATAGTAGGAAGAAAGCCATTTGGGATTGCCTGATAAATTGGTCTCCTGGTTAAACAGCAACTACTTGTCTTGTGTTGATGAGATCATCTACATAATCTTTGATCCTATGATTAAGCCTCATAGGAAGCTCTCAGACTGTGTTGGGCTGTGTTGCTTCTTTTTGGCCCCCAGGTTCGATTTTGAAAGGGCTCACAGCAACAGTCGCCGGTTTTAAGTAATCAGAAGAGAGCACGACCACCCTCTCCTCGACAACGAGAGGTCAGCAACAGGAAGGGGGTTTGTCTGCCACTAGTAGGCGTGCAACAGAGATGCGGGGTTTGTACCTCGTTGGCCTACGTCTCATAACTGAGTAGCAGTGGCGGCTTCCCAGTTTCCTAGTTGTTTGGGGTTGGAGGCAAATGAGGAAAAAAAAAAAAGATTTAAGTCCCATTGAGGCATTATGAAAGGCACGGGGGAAACGTGTGTGTAATGCCTTTGAGGAAACGGTTAACAACCGGGGACTTAAAGAGAGAAGGCTGATCTGGAAGCCGAAGAAAGGCGGAGATAGCCGAAAGATAACCTTTGACAGTGCCCAGAGCAGAGCCCTCAGAAAGAGGGGCAGAAAGGGGATCCACAGACTTAGCTGTGCACCATGCCACAAATTTGTTCCACCTGCAGGCGTATACCGATTTAGTGGAGGGATGCCTGGCTGCCAGAATGACATCACAGACTTCAGGAGGCAAGTCGAATGGAATCAGCTGTTGCCGCTCAATCTCCACGCATGGAGGTGGAGGCTGGACAGGTTCGGGTGTAGGACCGTCCCTTGCTGCTGCGACAGAAGATCCTCCCGAAGAGGCAGTCGGATCGGGGGATCGATCGCCATATTGAGTAGCTCGGGATACCAGTATCTTCGTGCCCAATCCGGAGCCACAAGGATGACTTGAGCCCGGTCGCGCCGAATCTTCTTCAGCACTCTGGGCAGAAGTGGTATAGGCGGAAAGGCGTACAACAGACCGCAACTCCACACGAAAAGCGTCGCCGAGCGAGTGCCGCCTTGGAAATTCCAACGCGCAGAACTGATGACATTGCGCGTTCTCTTCGGTGGCGAATAGATCTAACCAAGGCTCTCCCCACTGAAGAAAGAGACCTTGCGCCACGTCAGAGTGCAGACGCCATGCGTGATCCATCAAGCACCGGCAGCTGAGTTAGTCCGCCCTGGCGTTCAGAGAACCTGCCAGGTGTTGAACCACCAGGGTAATGCCTTGATGTTCCAGCCATGTCCAGAGGCGCAGAGCCTCCTGACATAGGGTCCAGGACCCCACCCCGCCCTGTTTGTTGCAATACCACATGGCGGTGGTGTTGTCCGTGAACACCTGCACCACACTTCCCCGGACAGAGGGAAGGAATGCCTTCAGTGCAAGCCGGATCGCCCGAAGCTCCAAAAGATTGATATGGAGCCGGGACTCCGCCGGAGACCAGAGGCCTCTGATCTCCGCCTCTCCCAAGTGGCCACCCCATCCCAGGAGGGACGCATCCGTCACCACTGTGTGCTCCGGTTGGGGAAGGGAGAGGGATCTGCCATTGACCCATTGACCCAATCGCGATTCGTGAGCCACCACTGCAAATGTCGTGCAGTGCCCTCCGAGATTTGGACATGATCGGACAGGTTGCCCTGTTGCTGTGCCCACTGGAACTTCAGGTCCCATTGCAGAGCCCGCATATGCCATCTGGCATGTTGCACCAGCAGGATGCAGGAAGCCATCAGGCCCAGGAGCCGATGGGTCATCCTGACTGAGATCCAGGATAGCGGCTGAAAGATCGGAATCATAGCCTGAATATCCCGGACCTGCTGCTCGGGAGGATAAACCCGAAACAGCGTCGAATCCAGAACCGCTCCGATGAAGGGGAGCTTCTGAGAGGGACTCAGGTGCGACTTCGGCACATTGATGGAGAACCCCAGCAAATGCAGGAGGTCGGCCGTAGTCTGAAGGTGGGTGACAACTGCCTGGGGCAAGCCCGCCTTCAACAACCAGTCGTCAAGGTAGGGGAAGACTGACACCCCTGACCTGCGCAGATGAGCTGCGACCACCATCATCACCTTCGTGAACACCCGAGGGGCGCTTGTAAGGCCGAAGGGGAGCACGGCAAACTGAAAATGCTCCTGGCCTACCGTGAACCGCAGTTAACGCCAGTGGGCCGGCAGGACGGGAATGTGAAAATATGCGTCCTGCAAGTCCAACTCTACCATCCAGTCTCCAGGGTCGAGGGCAGCCAAGACCTGAGCTAGAGTCAACATCTTGAACTTCTCCTTCCGGAGGAAGCGATTGACGTTCCTGAGGTCCAAGATGGGGCGCAAGCCCACCTTGTCCTTCTTGGGGACCAGAAAGTAGTGGGAATAACAACCGCTCCCTACTTACGGTCCAGGAACACACTCGATGGCCCCCTTGGCCAAGAGGGACGTGACTTCCTGCAGGAGAAGTGCCAAGTGGTCCGCCGACATGCGGTGGAATTGAGGCGGCATGGCTGGAGGGGTGGACTGAAAGGGAAGGGCGTAACCCTTGCGGATGATCTGCAACACCCACTTGTCCGATGTGATAGCGTGCCAGTGGGGGAGACGATGGCGGACCCTGCCACCCACTGGCGTGGGGTGCCCCACAAAGCTCGGATTAGGAAGGTTTGGAGGTAGAAGCGGCGGGGGCAGAGGTGGACTGACCCCCACGCTGACTCCCAGACCCGCCCCTGCAGAAACCGCGTCCGCGGCCCGCTGAGGCTGGTTCTGCACAGGCTTGTTGAAGGAACGTGCCTGGGCGCCCCTTCCTTGGCCACGAAAGGAACGAAAACCAGGAGTGGCTGGGCTTCTCGTGGAAAGACCTAAGGACTTGGCCGTGGCCTGCGAGTCCTTGAAACGCTCCAGCGCACTGTCGGCCTTATCACCAAACAGGCGAGTGCCATCAAAGGGCATGTCCATGAGTGAGTTTTGGACATCTGGCGAGAACCCGGTAGATCTGAGCCAGGTGTGGCGACGAAGCGCCACAGTCGTAGAAATCGCTCTACCCAAGGAGTCTGCGGTGTCTAAACCACACCAAATGGCGAACTTAGCCGCATCTTTACCTTCTGCAATGGCTTGGGACAATTTAGCTTGGGTTTCCTCAGGACACTGAGGTAACACCTGCGCAACTGTGTCCCACACCGCGTGGGAATAGCGGCCCAATAGACAGGCGGTATTCACTGACCGCAGCCCCAAGCTGGCCAAAGAGAACAAACGTTTACCAAACTGTTCCAGCTTCTTAGAGTCCTTATCCGGCGGAGCCGTGGGAAAGGC
The DNA here is from genome assembly GCA_963921515.1 of Calotriton arnoldi. Classification (NCBI taxonomy): domain Eukaryota; kingdom Metazoa; phylum Chordata; class Amphibia; order Caudata; family Salamandridae; genus Calotriton; species Calotriton arnoldi. Next base: position 4,475,221 of record CAWUFW010000074.1, on the reverse strand, counting down.
ACTCTGCGACGTTGAAGCTTGGATGACCAGACTCTCGGGCGTAGGATTAGTGGTCAAAAAAGCGGAGTCACCCGGCGCCGTGCGATGACGCCTGGCGACGTTCTTATCCACAGGGGCCCCTGTGGCGGGACGCGAACAAGTGCCCAGCAAGACGTCAGTGAGGGCGTCATTAAATGGCAGCAGGGGCTCCGACGCAGTGGACGCCGTCTGGAGCACCTCAGTGAGGAGGTTAGTTTTGAGGGCCACCGTAGGGAGGTCAAGGTGGAGAACCTCAGCTGCCCGACGGAGCACCACCGTGTAGGAGGCGCCCTCCTCCATGGTAGGCGGGGGAGAGGCAAACCCCGGGTCCGAAGTGACGTCGAGGTCGCCGGCATCCCCCAAATCGTCCACCCAGTCCTGCTCATTGTCACACTGACAAGCAAGAGGGTCCTCGGACCCCTCCCAGTCGTCCTCCACCTCCGCCGCCTGTGGCACCGACCGTGGCGGAAGGGCAGGAGCCGGGGAAGGGACAAACGGCGTTGGGAACGGCGCCGGACCGGCGCCGTGTCCCAATGCGGATCCCAGGTAGGAGCAAAATGGTCCTGGAACCTGGGCAAGGGCGGGACAAATGGTACCCACTGCGGCGCCGGAGGCGGAGCCGAGGGTGGTGCTGGGGCCGGAGCCGGCAGCGATGGACCTTGTGGCGCCGGGGCCAGAGCCGACGGTGCAGGATCCTGTGGCGCCGAAGCTGGATCCGCCGGCGGCGCCGGCGGTCCAACAGGATCCTGACACGGGCCCGAGGGCGGGCCGGCGGGAGCCCGAGGCCTAAAAAGGCGGTCCATGGTAGCAAGAAACTCTTGCACCTGTGCGGGAGTCGCCGACGGACCCGGGTAAGGTGGGTAGGCCGCGGGACTCTCTGGCTCCAAAGGAGCCGCAGGGGCAAAGCCCCTGTCCCCCTCGTCCGCATCCGGGGACCGACGGGGGGACGTCGGAGAGCGAACACGCTTCTTCGACTTCTTTTTGTGTCGGGTCTTACCCGAATCCGAGGGTGAAGACTTTGAGCCCGAGGAGCGATGACTGTGGCCCCGCGAGCGTTCTCTGGAACGGCCCCTGGACCGGGAACGGCGCTGGGACGAGTGCCGGACCTCCAGCAGCTTCTGGTGTCGCTCCCTCAAGGCCTTCAGGGCCATGGCCCGACAGGACCGGGAGTCGTGGTCGGTCTCAAGGCAGTAGAGGCAAACATCGTGGGGGTCCGCCACCGACATATTGCGACGGCAGGCCCCACAAGACTTAAATCCAGGCATCCCTACGTGCACCAAGGAAACCAACAGGAGACAAAAGTCTCAAAAAAGGTAGTCAAAAAGTGACTAAGGTACGTGCTCTAACCGGATCTGCGCTTACTGGCGCAGAAAAAGAAAGAACTGACGTCAGCGCGCATGGGTGGCGCCTAAGTAGTTTCCGTGACGTCATCTCGGCGCTTACGACGCCAGCGACGGACGCGGAACCGCACGACGCCACCTACTGACGCGCAGGGGTACTGCTAGCGGAAAACTTTCCGGATCCAGTCTGACGCCTGGGGATATTCTAAGGTAAGGAATCTATCACTAACGTGTCTCTTTCAGATACTACCTACACCACTGTAGAATACAGGGGGTGGTAGTAGCACCGAAGAGCTAGCTGGTCTAGCGGCTGAGTCATCCTGTGGGGGTGTCCAGAGTCTGTCTGCACACCAAGCCCTCAGTTTAGGTCATCCAAAACGCGCAGGTCCTGGGGGTCCTAGGAACTACAAGACACAAACAGATCCAAATAGTACTTAAAACAAAATTAGATGAATGGCCCAATCAGGGCTTCCTTATACTGGAAGAAAAAAACATCTATTCCTGGAACACACAACTATGACCACTTTATATATTCTTCTGAAAATCCACAAAAAAGGATTTCCTTCATCTGGCTAGCCAATCCTACCTGGAATTGACTCAATTTGCTCCTGTATAGGTTAGTATATCCACCCCAACTTACAACCATTGATAAAGATCTTTCCATCATACATCAACGATACCAAGGACATCCTAAGTAAACTGGATAGCATTGAATGGCAGGACAACTATACTTTGGTCACTGTTGAGACTGTGAGCCTTTACAACTCCATCAGACATGAGAATTGGATAAAAGCAGAGGAAAAAGCATTAGCAACCAAATCAGCGCACTTGCTACAATCAAACAGTATGGTACTGGAGATGCTTAAATTCTGCTTCACAAACAATGTCTTCAGCTTCATTCACAATTACTACTTCCAAAGAGGGGGAAAGCGATGGATGACAAATTTGCTCCACCATACGCAGGCATCCTTATGGGTGAGGTAGAGAAACATTCCTCTTCTCAGAATTAACACCACGTCCTGTTTTGGAGCCGGTACACAGACAATAATTTACTATGCATCTTGCATGTGCCAACATCCACCCTAAAACGATACTTTCAAATGATGGACACTAACAGAAGAACATCATGATAACCTTCAATTTTTCCCAAAAAACAGATGGATTTCGTGGATATTACCAGTCACATCAAGACCAACCAAATTGATATCATACTTCCCAGAAAAGAAATGGTCACCAATGCAGCACTAATGGCAAACGATTGCCACCCTCCAAGCGACATTAAAAACATACTGAAAGGAAAATTCCTATGGACTAAATGAATCTGTAGTGAACAACCAATCGTCAATGAAAAAGTCCAGGAGTTGATGGATAGATTAGAACAAAGTGGATAGAATAGATCAGATTTGGAAAGGAAAGCTAACAAAAGTTCCACTAAACCCTGCAAGGATACAATAATTGACAGTTACACAAAAGGCAATCTGGAGACAAACCCAATCAGGGTTCTGACTAACTTACACAATGGACACCATCACATAGGAAAATGTCTTGAAAAGGCACTGGCAACTCCTAACTAATAATCCATCCATAAGTGAGAAGTGAGCGTCAACTCTACAAATATGTTTCCAAAGGGCAACCAATTTGAAACAAATAATATACAAGTAAAAACTTTTAGTTAAAAGAACTACCACTATGAGCTTCTTGGTGACACCCACTGGATTTTTTACATGCCTCAACTGCTCGGTATGCAAATTAGGGCTGAATGAAACAAAGGTAATCACATTCCAAACAGGAATAACATTGATCATGGATAAACTGAAATAACTCTTTATATTATCCAATGCCTCTACAATAAAGTACAATAGGACCATTGAGAATGAGGCTACAGGAATATAAACAAAATGGATTGCCCCTTACTTTTCTCCATTGTTATGAACAAAATTGGATGTTCACCTTCTTTGGGTTAGAACAAATCCTTAAACACGCCTGAGGTGGTGTGACAGAGCGTCCCAGGAGGAGGACTACGGGCGCCCCGGGGGTGCCGCAAAGGAGTGTTTGACGTCCTCAGCGGGGCGGGACCCAGGGCCGTCAGGAAGCACCAGAGAAGGAGACTGAGTCAGCCAGCGTCCGAGGAGGAGGAGAAACGTCTATGCCGGAGCAACGAGTTTCCGAGGGCAGACCCGAGAATGGAGAACGAGATCCGGACCGGTTACGAGGAGAGATGGAGCGGGGCAACAATACCGACCATCCCAGGGGAAGGCCAACTGGACGAGGCAGCAGTGGTTCAGTTATCGAGCCACGGCCTCAGGCAAGTGACCCGGATGTCCGGCCGCTATGTGAACGGTTGGTTTCTCACCCGCGCGTATCTCACGGGGCTATAAAGGATAGGAGTCTTGGGAATAGGACCTATTTCTTTTGGGGATTCAGAGGATTGCTCACGCTTCCCCCTTTTTAGGTCTCGCCTACGCAGCGCGCATGCGCTGCATAGGAGGACCTTTAGCCGTCGCTCTGCTCTTTTTGGAAGCACATACTCGTGCTTGTGGCGGCATCCAGCTTGCGGGAGCGAGCAGGGGCGCGCCACAACCACGAGTGCAGTGCTTCCAAAAAGAGCAGACTGCGCGCGCACGCACGCACGCACGCACCACTCCCGGCTTGTTAGGTCTCGCCTAGCCCAGAGATGAACAGCTGAAGGTCGTCCGCGCGCTCCATTATCGGCTTTCCTCCCTCGACATGGCTCAGCTGCATTCCTGACATAATCATTCCTTGTTTCATCTGCACTACTCTCCACCAGTTTTGCTCAGTTGGTCCGTTTTTCGTTACCTTTTTTAGATAGCCTTCCCTCCCCACCATCTTGTGGTTATGCATAGCTCGCATTTGGCTAGTTTTGCTCATTTGCCGGTTTCCATCAACTGTTTCCTTTTTAGTTACTCCCCTCTGATTTCGGCACCTTTTATTCTCACACTCTAAATCATTATGTCACCGTTTCCACCCCCTAGCCATTTCATTGCTACAACCATATCTATTATTTCGCAGTCCGCTTTCTATGCGCACTGTTGATGTACAGGTTTGTTTATATCCGGCGTTCGAAGGCCCGTTAACTTGCAGCGTGTTTCCATACAGCCAGTACTTCCTCATGGATTACACCGCGTTCGCCACTTTCTGGTAAGATTAGGGCTTTTCACCCCACGCTCTGTGCGGTTTCCAGACGGGTATCCCGCAGGCACTAAGTAATTGGGCTCTCATTTATTTTTACAGCACATATTTGTGATGCTTATGACAACGATAATCTGCCTTACTCAAGGTGAGCCACTGGACACTTTTTCACTCGCTTTCATCCCTATTTTCGAAGGAATTCGAGATTTTATACCATTATTTGTTTTCAGACTTTTAAATTGGTAATCCACATAACGAACATTTCGGTCACATCACTAAGAACATAGGTAGGCGATGCTTCCTTTTATTTATTTTCACCCTCGACGTTCTTTCGTCCCAGAGGTGTAACCGAGTCTCTTCGCAGACACCTTTTTCTTCCAATAAACGGGGGCACTAAGAGTCATTCTTAGGTGAGCCTTCATTCAAGAAGGTTGCGTTACACCAGAGCTTGGTTCCTTCTCACTTATCTTCGCGTTTTTTTCCTTCACAGAGACCATTGTCAGCGTCTTTTCTTTATTCACTACGTGTTGGGATTTTCTTTCCTCTTTTTACCTATGGAACTATATATGTTTGGAGGTTTCTGGACATTTACATTATGTTTCTGTATAATTGTAACAGTATTTTAGTAAGGTTCACTCTCCACTATTTTGATTCCAAACAAGGCACTCGTTGGGGATTGTCTATTCTCCATGTACTTATGAATACATTTTATATTTTATATTATCTGCTTGATTACAGACCCGCCACTGAGGAAGGGACCACGATGTCCCGAAATGCATTGGGCTAGTCATCAGGTCTTGTCATCAATGGGAAGACAGCAGAAATTTCTATAGTTATCGGAATTTGAAAAAAAATGTTTGTGCTGTGTAAAACATTTCGTTTGAACTGCAATTTTGTTTTATGTACAACATGTATTGTTATTGATATTGAGTGGACTTTAAGCATAATGTGTTTTCTTAAATTCGCCAGTTTGATGTTGGGATTAATACAATAACAATTGTAACGAACATTAAGCTCTTATGAGTTTATTCATTTTGTACTATGTTTGGTATAGAAATTTAGAACAAGCATTGGCATAGCCAATAGGTCTCGCCTTGGGGACCTTATAAGTGTTTAGCCATGCAACAGTTGAAGTTGTTGCACCAAGGATATTGTGCTGCATAACTAAATACTTATAAGGTCCCAAAGGCGAGACCTATTGGCTATGCCAATGCTTGTTGGTTCCTGAGTTTGTTGTGTAGCCTGCTAGGTGAATAGAAACCGGGCTGAGGGAAGTGTGTGGGTTCGGGAGTCCAAGGGAGGGGAAAACCACCTGTCTTGGTGTCTGTTACTTTAAGTTTCCTCACTTTACCCTGTCCCAGTCTTCTTCTTGGTTTTCCCCGGTGGATCTTAGGGGACCAAAGGACGTCCGTCCTTTGGTCACACGTTGTATTGGTGAAGGAGCCAGGACTTGTTTGTTTGGCAGGAAGTTAATTGCCTATCCTATCTCATTTTCCCGAGGGTGTATCAGTATAAAAGAGAACCAGTGAAGAAGAGACAATACGACAGACACCCAAACAGCCGAAGAGAAGACGAGGAAAGACAAGGAAGGAAAAGATACGGAGAGAGAACCGGGGACACCTACATAAGGGAATACTTGGAGATACTTGTTATAAATAAACGTACTCTGCTTAAGCAACCCTTACGTGGTCTCGTGTCTTGTCCTGTAACAGGTGGTTACAGAGAAATGAAGATGAGAAGATAAGAGAGTGAATAAATTCTCAGACTAGAGACTAGTATGGAAGAACATAAACATAGAAATGTACTATTGGCTCCAGTAAAACAACCCCTTTACCAACCGTTACGGCAGATTGTTTGTCCAGGTTACCGTGTCCTGATGAAGGTGATGTGGAACACGATGAGGTGGAAATAGTTGCAAATGTTAAGGATTTGGTGGGTGTGGAGTTCACGGATTTGTCAGAGGAGGTGTGGAAAAAAAAGAGACGGAGAAAGATGACATTTTGCAAATGATTAAAAAGTATTTGGTGGAAGAATGGCTTAAAAAGACAAGTGTTGCTCCTCAAGTACAAACATTTTTCAAAGATTCGGAGGAATTGGTTATGGAAGGTGATATTTTATTCAACGGGAGGGGGTGAGTGTGTCCCTCCTGCTGCTATGCAAGGAAGGATTCTGGAGTTGGTTCAGAAGGGTCACCAGGGGATGTCTTCCATGAAGAAAATTGCTAGGTCTATTTTCTGGTGGCCTGGGTTTGACGTAATAGTAGACCGCCTGGTAAGAGACTGGGATGTGTTTGTGTGTGAACAGTGATAAAATGCTCAGTCTTTCCCGCTCCGCTTAAACTGGTTTCCTGGCCAGCTTCACCTTGGGAGAAAGTGGCTTTTGATATATCCGGCCCTTTTAACAGTCTACCTTAGGAAGCGAGATTTGCCCTAGTCATGATTGACTATCATTCTAAATGGCCAGAGGTTAAGATTGTGCCACAGGCGCCTTCTCGGGTTGTTATTGAATTTTTTATTGAAATATTTTCTCGCTGTCCTAAAGTGATGGTGATGGACAACAGAGTGCAATATAAGTCTAAGGAGATGGAAGAGTTTTTTGCTCATGCATGGCATTAGGCATGTTACCACGTCATTATATGAACCGCAAGAGAATGTTCAAGTTGAAAGCTTTAATAGAGCACTCAAGGAGAGTGTGGTTGCTGCAAGTTCTGGTTCCTTTCCGTCTGCTTAAAGGAAGGGATCCAGTTTCCAACCTGAGTCAGTGGAGGATAAAGAGGAAGTTTACCAAGGTGTGCGAGGTGGATTTGGGAAGAGTAGCTGAGAGGGTAATGGTGAAATAAGGAAAGATGAAAGCAAGGTATGACAGGAAATGGAAGGTGAAGGAGCCCAGTTTTGTTGTGGGAAACTGGGTAAGGATACTCAAACCTGGGTTTGTGACAAAGGGAGATTCCAAATTTGGCCGTGCTATTAAAGTTGTAAAGGTAAACAAGAAAAGTTTAGTCACACAGGACGGTATGTTCGCAGGGTAGTCACGTGTAGAGTAGCTGAGGAAATGAGTGTTGGTAATATTGATGGTTCTGTGGTTTTAAATTGATATAATTATATACGTTTCCTCCTTCTATGTTCTTTAGGTTGGTTTGCGACTAAGTAGCTCTTACAGTTTGTTAAGGGGGGGGTGGTGTTATATATTGTAGTTGCATTTAAGATGTAAAATGTTTGTCCACATGCCTAAATGTTCATACTGGCAATATTGTACATTTGCATTGCATTGGGTTTGGGGTTCATTTAAGAGCGTGGAGTGTTCCACTGTGCTTCTGTATTCTGGAACTCTTGACTGAGTGTCAGTTACTGGAAGACGTTGATTTACACAGTTCTGTTGGTACTGTGCTGCATAATAAACCATCCTTTTTTAATATAACTGCATTCTTTATTACAGACGCTCAATCAGGCAAAGAATTGCAGAAAACGTCTTGTTTAGGTTTATCTATTTTACTTTGGCTGTTTGGTCTGCTATGCTTTGTCTAAATGTAATATCATGGAACATAGTTAGGTTCCGATCACAACTGCCTGACATTCAGTTGATTAGTCTTATTTGTTAATTTAACATAGTTATATTACAGGAGATCTGGGCTATTTGGACCCCTTTTTAGATCTCGCATAGATAGCACATGCACTGTCTCTTCAAGACATTTTGTTTACTGTCAGTGGGCTTGGAGCCTTTCCATTACTTACAATTGGTGGGCTTTAAAGCCACTCTTGATGTCTTGCTTCCTGCTAGTCAGCTCTGCAGTCGGCACCTACCTCTTCTTGTATGTGACCCATCCCTATTGCATGGCCCAAGTACTTATGTCCTTCCACTGCTCGGACCCAGCTATTTGTTTCTTTTTGTTGAGCACCTCTACAGAGTGCGTCTTTTGTAGCTGACTCTGCTGTCTGCTCCTTAGGTCTCACGTAGACAGCGCATACGCTGTCTTTTTGAGACATTTTGTTTACTGTTAGTGGGCTTGGAGCTCTCCCAGTACTTACAATTGGTGGGCTTCTAAACCACTCTCATTCCTTGCTTCCTGCTGGTCAGCACTTCCATCTTCTTGCATGTGACCCTCCCCTAGAGCATGGCCGAGGTACTTGTGTCCTTCCATTGCTTGTAGTTTTATGAGCTATTGTTTTATTTTAGTTGAGCCACTGTACAGGGTCCATCTATTGTAGCTGGCTTTGTTGTTTGCTCCCTCCTACCCTACCGCTGTCTGTGTCTGCTTGTTTATTTAGCTTTCATCACTGTTTGCAACTGCATCTTGGCCACATCCTTACTGTGTTTTTTTTAAAACAATTTTCATTTGCCTGAGTTTATGTGTTTAACGCGTGACTGCGAGGGGACCTTGCATGCGAGTGTTTGTTTATTCTTAGCTCAAGCACACGTTATCACATTTGGGGAACTACTTGCCTGTTATACGCACACTCTTTAGCATTCCGTTTCCTTTGAGATAAGAAAATGTGCTTCCAACGCTGATGCTGGACTTTTATGTGTCCCCCCAGCATCAAAGGCCATTGATCTGCGGATAAGAAGACCTGCATTGCTATGTGTTTTGTTATGTGCAGAGCTATGACCTTTAAAGATGAGGAACCCCATTCTAGTCCCAGCAGCGCCACAACTTCTTGTGATTGTGGGGCAAATTAGTTCATGTGGACACGTAAAAAAAGATTAATCCAGTCCAATCCCTTAACATTGCAAGTGAAAGCAGTATGGGAAGCACATATCTCAAACGAAACTGACCTTGCATGCGAGGGCTTGTGTATTTATCTTTATTTCACCTCGAAAAATGCTGCCTTTCAAGACTTCTGTTAGACAGCTTTAACAATAGTTGTGACTGCAAAAACACGGAATGTGCGCAAGGTGCACAGGAAAATGTTACACTTCACTTATTTTAGCTTATGGGTGTCCAAAAACCGACCAAGAGGGCAACATTTACATTCAGCTTTAAATTTACCTTTATTCGACCTCGGACAATGCTGCTTCCATTTGTTATGTTAGACAGCTTTCAACAACATCTGAAACTGCACCTCAACCACAACCTAAGTTTTATTCCCTTCGTCGAACAATGCTGCCTTTCAGTTCTTTATTCAATTCAATACTTTATTCGGCAGCATTGTGGCAGCCATAATACAGAACAGAAAATGATAAAAAACATTATATATCATAGCATTTTTAATAAAGATTTAACCAATATATAAAATGCTTCAGCTAGAAGGATAGACTATCTCATACAGTACCAAATTGCAACAACATATCTCATCAGTGCATCGAAGTTCATGACCACGTGGCAGCCTTTAAAAATGCGCCCACGTTAAAAGACACTTCATCATTATGTAAAAGTAATAGGAATCTGAGAGCGTGTCTGCATACTTAGGCCGTTCTTTAAAAAAGGAATTAAAAACAACTTGTAATATTGCAAGTAAAATTTGCAGAAAAAGATAAAGTGGAGCAAAGTCTGTTTAGAAACATCATCACAACAGCAAGATATAGAATCAAGATGCTGTGTATAGCTCAGGGGAAAGCATAACCGGTATTTAACAGTGCCTGATCTAAAACGAAGTAAAAGTGAACGTTCCCATCTGCAGCGAATAGTCCATAAGTAATTAGTAATGTTATCGGTGTCATATAAGTCCAAATATCTTATGACGGTTGGACATGTCTGGAAACTCCTGAGCTGCTGGGACTCCGCATGCAGGAAAAAAACCTCTGTCACACTCCTTTTGCTTAGTGAAACACAGGTCGAGGGAGCCTGGAAAAAAGATCCCATCCCTATGCGATTATAAATGCTCCCAACATAACTAATCCAGGGGATTTGCAAATCTTTATCCAGGGAGAGGCAGTCCAGTATTATGTCTCTTGTTAGGCTAGACTCAGGGTTTTTCCATTTTGATAACCAGAGCAGGGCTGGCCGGACATGGATCAAGTCTTCCAGATATCGCAGCCCCAGTTCTTTATGATTGATGTAATTAGCAGCACAGATGGGAAGTGCCAGCAGTCTCCTCGTGCTGGATTACCTTACAGTTGGAAATACTCCATAGCTCTGAACCATACATAGCAATTGGATGGCACTGGGATTTATACATTTTTAACAATATGTCTAAAAATCCACCACCCAGGGGTTGGGGAAGAGAGCATAGGGACCCGCTGGCCGAAGACAATTTTGATGAGTGATGAGAGATGTTAAAAGACCATGACCCTTGGGAGGAGAAATAAATACCCAGATAAGGGAAGGCGCTTATACTGGTCAGAGCATTGGGGCCAATTGACAGGGTTGATAGGGGCCTGCACTTATAGCCACAAGACATGACATGGGACTTGGCAAAATGAGTTTGCATGTCGAGAGAAGCCATGAAGTTGGTAAAGGCGAGTACTAGGAGATGCAGTGCCCAAGGTATTCGTGCTATAAGCACTGCGTCATCCACGTACAAGAGGGCTGGGAGTGGGTTTCCCCTGATTACTGGGACATCCTGAGTTGCATCTAAGAGTAAGGGATAGAGATTGTTCACATATAAAATAAATAAAAGTGGGGCCAACACACATCCCTGCCTTACGCCACGCTGTATTCTGATTTCACCTGTGACTTCTCCCTGTTAACTGATGCAGACTCTAGCCTTTGTTCCCTCATGTAAATGGGCCAGAAAGTGGACTAAAATGGTGTCAAGCCCATAAGAGATACGAATGCGCCATCATTTCCCCGTTTACGCAGTCGAATGCCGAAGTCAGGTCCATGAATGCTAGGTTAAGCGGAGATCTTTTAGCCACTGTATATTTACCTAGCACCAGGTCGAGATTAAGGCATTGCTCGATGGTCCCTAGTTTGTGTCTGAAACCATACTGACAGCTATAAAGAATAGATTTGGTATCCATCCACTCAGTGATTTTGTTACTTATAACCTGGCCTGGTACTTTAGCTGTGCTGTCCAGGAGGGAAATTAGCCTGTAGCATGCAGGAGATGAGTGGTCCCCCTTTTTGAATATGGGAACAATGACAGAGGAGCTCCATGAGGCGGGTGACTGCTTTAAACAATAGTTTTGACTGCAAAAACACATGATGTATGCAAGGTACACGGGAGAATGTTACCCTTCGCCTATTTTAGCTTATTGGTGTCCAAAAAGCAACCAAGAAGGCAACATTTACATTCCGATTTAAATTTACCTTTATTCCACCTCAAACAATGCTGCCTTTCAATTCTTATGTTAGGCAGTTTTAAACAATAGTTGTAACTGCAAAAACACAGGATGTGTGCAGGGTGCACGGGAAATTGTTACCCTTCATTTATTTTAGCTTATGAGTGTCTAAAAAGTGCCTAAGAGGGTAACATTTACATTCAGCTTTAAATTTACCTTTATTCCACCTAAGACAATACTGCCTTTCATTTGTTATGTTAGACAGCTTTAAACAATATTTGCGACTGCACCTCAACCACGATCTAAGCTTTATTCCCCTTGAACAATGCTGCCTTTCAATTCTTTTGTTAGACCGCTTTAAACAATATTTGTGACAGCAAAAACACAGGATGCATGCAAGATACATGGGAAAATGTCACCGTTAACTAATTTTAGCTTACGGGCGTCCAAAAAGCAACCAAAGGAGCAACATTTACATTCAGATTTAAATCTACCTTTATTCCACCTCAAACAATGCTGCCTCTCACTTCTTTTGTTAGACAGCTTTAAACAATAGTTATGACTGCAAAAACACAGGATGTGTGCAAGGTACACAGTAAAACGTTACACTTTTGCGCACAGACTGTCCATTCTGTCTCCTTTGAGACAAGAAAATGTGCTTCCCACCTCTCTTTACTTGTAATGTTATGGGGGGAAAGTTCATTCATCTTTTTTACATGTGCATGTTAATTAATTTGCACCATAATCGCAATGATTTCCATCAATTTAAATTAAATGATTTCATAAATTAAAATTAAACAGTCTTTTCCCCAAAACATGTTGTGTTTTTACCATCACACTACCCATTATCCACCTTACTTATTACCTACCACTACCCATCTCATTCTCAATATTAAGCACTCCCAACTCCCCATAAAAAATTGCAGTATTAACTATATCATAATACTTATTTAAACCAGCTATTGTTCGTGTTGCTACTTCCCCTGCCATTTCATATTTTAACTCAAAGCTCATACCATTCCTCACGCATTAAGAATAATAGCTGGTTCATAGTGATTTAGAATAAAACTTTAAACATACTGTAGAACCACATTACTGGACCGCACAGCTAAAATATACTAAACCAATTGCTCTCGCAAAGGTGCGACCTATTGGCTTTGCCAATGCTTGTTTATTTGAGACTGCCTCCTATGCAGTTCCTGCCCTTACATCTGCTATGGTCCAGCTAGGGGCAGCCTGTTGATCTGGGTCTGAGTAACAGTCAAATAACAGTCAGATCTATTGGTGTTCCAAATATACAAGTGAACATGCGGACATACAAGGGTAACAGGGTTTTCCTTTTACTTAAAATGTTATAATGACAATTTTACTTCTTTACATCTAATATTTCTGCAGCTTTATCCAGATTTGGAGCTAACCCATTTGTAGAATTAGGTGGCGACTAAGTTGAAATGGGGTATGAACATAATTAATCGAGATTATTCATCTGCTAGTGTAAGCGATGCACTACTCTGAAATGTAAAACAAGGCAGTGAAAATAGTGTATCTTTTGCAACCGTTCTTTAAAATTAGTATTTACACGAGCTAATGAAGATTTCTATACTGCCAGCTCTGCTGTCACCAATGTTTCCAGTAGAGGAAGTTACAGCACTATCAACTACTTTTTTTTTTTTTTAAACGTTTATTTATAATTTTCATCATATATAACAAACAGTACATTTTCTGATAACCATAGGGTTGACATGCGTTTATCTAGCTTAGTGACCTCTCCTATTTCTGTACATCATCAAAAAACGTCAGATGGGTGAATCCCAGTTAACATACAATTATAACAAAGCTACATGGTTCGAGAGTAGTACGATAAAGATGCATTTGGAACATCAAGGGTACATTGCAGCAGGCATGCGTCGCCATATTACTCACATATCGCGGCGAGTGCGCCTCATTAAACCCCCAACCAGCACTGACAGAGCACCCAGCCATAGTAATAAGAGGTACGTCACAGTACCGTAGCACGGAGGAGGGGAGTGCGAGAGACAAGGAACATCATGTTTTACATATTGGTCAAGCATCATTTCCAAAATGGTGGGCTTCCATCCCATCCGGGTCTTGCAAGAGGAGATAGCCCCGGAGGGGACCCCAAATATCCCTGGGTCTGGAAGCACGTGGAAGCGTCTCAGCATAGGCCGTTAGTTGCTCCTGACAATGGAGCATGTCCTCCATCCAATCCTTGAATTTCGGAGCTCTCCCCTGCCCCATCTACAAGCCACTCTGCGTTTGGCTAGCAAGAATGATACGGCAATGAACCTGCGATATGCCTTGGGTATCTGTGCTGTATAGCCTAAAAGCGCCATCAGGGGATCCCTTTCCAGTGTATTATTCGACATTTTCTCAAGCGCCTCAAAGATCTGTTCCCAGAACTCCTGTATCTTGGGACATTCCCATGCCAAATGTATGAATCCCGCCCCCGACCTTCCACATCTCTCACAGCGATCGTTATCAGCCAGTTTAAATCTATACTTTTTGGCAGGCGTGTAATACAAACGATGTAAGAATTTGTAGTGTATGACCCATAGTCTACAACTGGCGGAGATCTGTGAGGTCTGGAGACAACAGTATGTCCATTGTTCATCAGTCACCTCTCTCCCTAGTTCCACATTCCAGTGTATGCGAGCTGGGCTAGTGGCCTCCTTTTGTTGTGTGCGTATGCTAGCATATAGTCTAGATACCAGGTGTTTACCATCCGTGGATCCTAACATTTGGTGTAGCGGGGCAAGGTTCGTGGGCTCCTGGGGGAAGTCTGGGATCACCGACCGCACTCCTTGTCTGAGTCGGATATACAGGAAAAGCTCTAAAGGCGAGGGTCGAATCCCTTGGAATAAGTGGTCTGAAGAGCGGAATATGCCATCTTGAAAGAGGTCACCCCATTTATTAACATTAATCCGTGCACACAATTTATGAAATCCCTTTTCCTGCAACAGCGGCATGCAGGGATGATAGGACAATGGGAGCCGCGATGAATATAATAAAGGGGAATCAAGAAGGTCTGTAATTCGGTGCCATGCGTCAACCGTGCCTGTGATCGTGGTGGGTGGTGTTGCTCGGGCTCGAATAGGGGCATGTATGATGCCATCCAGGGGTACAGGGTCAGCGAGCCAATCCTCCGTAGCCACCTGCGGCATGTATCTGGGGGGTGGATCCAATAATAAGCGTAATGAGCTTGCGCGCTCATGAAATATACTTCGAAGTCCGGAATATCAAAGCCTCCTTGAGCATAGGGTCTCGTGAGTATGGACCATCTGAGCCTGGGCTGCTTACCTCCCCAGAGCAATCTCAATAATTCAGTGCGAAGAGTTTTAAAAAAATGGGGGCCAGGATTGTAGGGTATATTCATGAAGAGGTATAGAAACTGCGGGAGGACAACCATTTTTATCAGTGAGGCTCGGCCTGCGAGCGAGAGAGGTAGAGAGATCCAGCGCGTGACATTGCTGGTGAGTCGCGTGATAGCCGCGCCATAGTTGAGACGTATGATGTTTTCTCTGTCTCCGGCCAGCACTATACCCAGGTACCGAAGATCAGTGTTACACCATTCCAACGGGAAATCGAGTGCAAATCTAGTGACCGCAGGTGTCAGAGGAAAAACTTGAGACTTTCCCCAATTAATATTGACCCCGGATAATCTACCAAAGACAATGAATTCCCGTAATAGGGGTTGATGTTTTGTTGGGGATCTCTGACATAGAGTGTGACATCGTCTGCGTAAAGGGATATTAAAATTTGGCGCAGACAGCAGTGGAAAGCCTTGTCCTGGTGGTGCTGGCGAATCTTAGACGCCAGCGGTTCAATCGCTATGGCAAAAAGAAGTGGGAGAGTGGGCATCCCTGTCGGGTGCCTCTCGTGATGGAAAAGTCGGGAGAAAGATGACCATTAATCACCACTTTGGCAGTAGGCCGTTGGTATAGTAATCTAATCCAGGAGATGAACAGAGGGGGAAGCCCATACGTTGTAGCACTCCGAAGAGATAGTCCCACTCCACAGAGTCAAACGCCTTAGTGGCATCTAAAAAAACTGCAGCTAGTGGGAAGTCTGGTGCTACATTCTGAAGTAATGAGAACAAGGTACGAAGATTATGGGTGGTGGCTCGTCCGGGAACAAAACCCGACTGATCGGGAAGGATAAGCTTATCCATTAAAAGAGTTATCCGGTTGGCCAGGACCTTAGCTAATATTTTCGTGTCACAGTTGATAAGCGACAGCGGCCTGTAGGAGTCACAGAGATCAGGGGGCTTGCCGGGTTTCAAGAGGGATGTAACTAACGCTTCCCTCATGGAAGGGGGAGCTCGCCCTTCTCGAAGGATTCCTCATAGACTTCTTTAAGAACTGGGGCCATGATGTCGATGTAATTTTTATAAAATTCAGCGGGTAGGCCGTCTAGGCCTGGTGCCTTCCCATTTTTCAGCTGCATTATCGCCTCTCTGATTTCGTCCATCTCGAAGGGGATGCATAGGAATTCCCTCTGTGTATCACTAAGCCACCCAAGTGCTACATCCCCCAAGAAACTGTCTAGGTCCGCCGACCCCTCCCGCTGCGTCGTGTATAGTGTATTATAATGCGATGTGAACGTTTCGAGTATGTCAGTTGTATCTCTCTGTACCACCTCCCCGGTCCTTGGATTTCAAGTATGTGAGTAGAAAAACGGGGGCGTCTAGTCACTTCAGCCAGTGCCTTTCCTGGCCGTTCACCTTCACCGTATCTACGGGCCACCCAGTATCGTCCCCTGAACTTCGCCTCTCGCGTCGCAGTATCTCTATATTCTGATATTTTCTCCCGGAACTCCGCCTGCACCTGTCCTGATTCTCCCATCCCCATCCGAACCTCCAGCATCTTCAAGTCACCTTCCAGTTTCCTGAGCGTTCCCTGTATATCCCGGAGTACCCCAAAACTCTTTGAGATACAGAACCCTCTGATTGTGGCCTTGAAGGCCTCCCAGATCGTTTCCACATTATCTACTGACCCCTTGTTCCTTAGAAAAAAATCCTGGATCTCCTCCCCCAGTTCATAATGAAAAACCGCATCCAGCAGGGCAGTAGGCTGTAACCTCCAGCTAGGCCTGGGCTTATCATATCCTGGCGGTATGAGCGTTATCTTTACGGGGCAATGATCTGAAAATGTTCTGGCAGGATGTACGACGTCACTGATAGTCGTACCCAGGCCTCTTGAGAGGAAACAATAATCTAGTCGGGCCCACGTCCCAGCGTATGTTGTGAAATGTGTGCCTTCTTTGACCTGTGGGTGTGTATAGCGCCAGCTATCTATCAGACCCCCTCCTCCAAAATTCCCTGCAACACCGCTAGAGAGTTGTTATAATGATATGAGGCTGTGTTGGACCGATCCAGTTCCGGGTCAAGGGCTACGTTAAAGTCCCCGCCCCATAGTATATGGGTGGATCCTACGTTCACTATTTTTCCCCAGAGTTCGGTAAAGAACTCAGGGGTGTCTACATTAGGGCCATAACAATTTGCTATCGTGACCGAATCCCTGCCCAAGCGTCCCCATGCGATCACATATCTCCCCTGGGGATCTGTTATCGCACCTGCCAATGCAAAAGGTGTCTGTTTTTTAATCAATATAGCCGTACCACGGGCATAGGATGAATAGGAGGAAAATAGCCTGGTGTCCGCCCACTTGCTAGCGAACGTGGTTGGAGAATGTGGATTAACATGGGTTTCCTGAAGCAGAGCGATGCTTATTTGTTGCCGATTCAGATAGGCTAAAACCTGTCGTCGCTTTCTCGGGTCCCCTAAGCCTCTGACATTCCAGGACATTATTCTCAATTGGGATTTATCCACCGGGTTCATCATCCCCTCTTGTAGTGCAGTATCTACTACATAGCAACCCTATATACAGTAGTAAGCGAACATTTAGAGAGTCACATTTATGAAAGAAGTGCTGTAAGCTACGCTCGTCAAAGTATTCATGAACCCATACCCCTACCCCCCTCCCACTGAAGCATCCCAATCATGCCAGTTACAGTCATCCCTCCCACCTCCCCAATACCCGATAAACAAACCATAACTTTGAACCTCTCTGGTCTAGAATCAGAGTGGACCTGATAAGGGGATCTCCCTTGGGGAAGTCCTGCTGGGTGGCCCACGGGTACCTCTCGCCGTTTTCAGGGGCTGTCTGTGTTGTCAAGCCAGTCCCCTGATGGGCTCCGAGGGTGCCCGGCTGCCTTTGATCCCCGTGTCCCGCCAGAAAGGTGGCCTCGCCCCTGTCGTCATATGTGTCCCTGGGGGAGCGTGAAATCCTGTTGTGTTAGTGTCCGACGCATTACAGCGTTATGGTGTCCATTCTCCTCTGCGAGGAACATACCGCAGGCGGTCTTCTATCATAGGGTCCATCATTCTACGTTCGGTGAGCGTGATCGTGGCGAATCTTCTGGTGTGGTGGTCGCAGTTTTTTGTCGCTTGAGCTTTTTTAGGAATTCTTCGGCTTGTTGTGGCTTCGTGTAGAACATTTGCTGACCTTGGTACGTGACCCGGAGGCGTGCAGGATATAGCAGTGCATAATCGACTTGGGCCTGTCTTAGCTGTTGTTTTACAGGGAGGAATTTGCGCCGTTCTTCCTGGACATGTGCCGTGAAGTCAGGATACATGGCAAAGGGCACCCCTTCAAAATGCAGTTGTTTCTTCTCTCTTGCCACCTTCAGGGCCACATCTCTGTCCCTATAATTCAGAAGACGCGCAATGATGGGTCTAGGGGTGCCTCCCGGGGGTGGCCTCGGCCCGAGGGATCTATGGGCCCGTTCAACAATGAAGTGAGGGGAGAGAGCTTCCGCTCCCGCCACCGCCAGCAGCAGTCTTTCAATATACTCCTCCATTTTGCCCGTGTTTGTGCTTTCCGGTATTCCCAGTACGCGTATGTTGTTCCTTCTACTTCTCGCTTCGATATCTTCGTTCTTGGCTGCTATTATCTTAAGTAGCTTGTCCATTTGCTGCACTGTGCTTTGCATATGTGTCGTGGTGTCTTCCGTGTCTGATATGCGTTGTTCAGCGTCCTTTATACGCGTTTCATGACTATCTATTTTATGGACTATCGAGTCCATGCGCGTGGTCAGAGTGTCCATTTTGTCCGCCATGCTTGCGAAGCCCTGCCGCATCTCCATAAGGATTGTTTTCATGTCGTCGCCCTGTGGGGGCTGTGCGTCCTGCAGCTGCCCTTCAACGCCATCGTGCACCTCCGCCGTCTGCAAGCGGGTGCTTTTCTTCGCGTCAAAGGTGAGTCGCGGTTGGCGCGCGTCCGGTTTCCCCATCGTGCGTCGCCTCGATATGCAAGTGGCGTCGAGAGATCTATGGATGTTGTGATGTCCAAAGGGGCCGTCCCGGGGCACCGTCCCAGGCCCGTTATTTGTCCGCAATGGCGCTTATGGAGGTAGCGCTCGGTCCGTCGATGTTCCAAAGTATACACAGCCCCAAAGCGGCCGCGGGGATTAATACGTCCTGCGTAGCCTTGTGTGTGGCTTGGACCTCAGTGTCGCGCGGCTCTGCTACCGCAAACCGTATGTCTCTGCAGGCCTGTCGGCCACTTTCCAATATGGCAGCAGGTAGCTGTGTTCTCGTCGCGTGTGCAAGAAACAGGGTTAGCTATCAGGACATGCGGGCAATGTCTCATGTGGTCCAATCTTGTCAGTGCGCAAGGTGTATTCGTCCCTGGTGTGTTGTGCACCTCGCATCAGCTCCGTGACAGCCGCTCTTGCCGCGTATCCGTGTGGCGCTGCTCCTACTTATGGCTGTCCCTCAAGCCAGTGTGTTATCACCCTTTAGTGCCATATGCCAGCCATGCATTCGCAGGGGAGAAAGGTTAGGTATTTGCCTGCTGCTGTGTGCGTCCCAGCGTGTGGGTGCGTGTGTGCTATAACTGAGGCACTCACCGCCCTGCAGCCGCCGCCATTTCGGCCGGCCGGCCTACGAGCCTCATGGGGGCCGCGGTGCTTGCGTGTATAGTCCACCCAGCGGCTGCTCCCCGCTGTTCAGTGACACATCGCGGTCACGTCCACACTCGGCAATTGCAACCGCAATCCGCGTCGGACTTTCACCAACTTCGGGTCGCTTATTCCCCAGGTTTCAGGCTTCTCATTCCGATGTTGCTTTGGGCGAGCCTCGTCAGCGGAACAGGATAATTGCCAGGATATCGGCGCCGGGCTGCGGGAGCTTC
Organism: Calotriton arnoldi; assembly: GCA_963921515.1. Classification (NCBI taxonomy): domain Eukaryota; kingdom Metazoa; phylum Chordata; class Amphibia; order Caudata; family Salamandridae; genus Calotriton; species Calotriton arnoldi. The sequence goes on along the minus strand of CAWUFW010000074.1, from coordinate 4,455,342 downwards.
ACACAGTGGCAGCCATTCCGCTCGTGCGCCACCTAGCGCCCCCCACTATCAACTACTTCTTCGTTTCTAAGCATTTACTGGGAAAGGTAGATTACAGAGTGAAAACAAGTCCATTTAGCAATAATAATACTTCCCAGTAGCACAGTACTTGATATACATTATCTAAATAAATCGGTTCCATCAATCATCCCCGGGACGTTCCAATGCAAGATGGAAGCATTAGATTACTATGAGAGTGGATAGTCGCTGATGTGGTATTATGACACTTGAATGGATCTTAAAGTAACCATATATTTATCAAAGAAGTTTATAAAAATGCTATTAAAGTGAGGAAAGCCGGTGTTAGAGAAATATATCAGATTGTTTTGACCAGGATCCCCTCCCCTGGAACTGAAACTTTTTGAAAGGGTTAAGGAGCAGTCTCAAACGAGTGTCCCGAGCAGGCAGGTCCATGATGCTCCCATTCAGGGCACCTCAACGAGTGGCCCTCTAACTGTCAGATTTTGGGAAAGAGCCGGGGCCCCTGTGTGCAGGATAAATATGCCCTGACAGGGAATAAACAAAAGTGGGTAAAGAAGCACCTGGGCAGGGTGAATAGCAACATACGCAGGCGAATCAATTTCAATTCAACTGAACCATTGACTGTCAATCTTCAAATTTTATATTCAAAATAGATATTTATTTGATAAAATTATGGATAAAGAGAGGATATTCATATTTTTTTTACATTTTTCTAAATATAATCAATCAAGTTGATCTATTCATATTTCATTTTTCTAAAACCAGGATTTCAATCATTCAGTGTATTGCTAGTCAAGATAATTTCACAGACAATTCATTAATATTATATGCAATCTCAATATAGCAATATGATGACAAATAAACACAATGAACAGGAACTGGCGGTATGCTCTTGTACTATCTGTCAGCCCATTGCAATTGGCCTGCCAAAGAATATAGTTCCAAATCCGGGACCACCCATCAGACAATAGTCTGAGCTTTGACAATGCAATACGTTCCCCAAATTAAATTTAATAGCAAGCAGTCTATCTCTTGAAAAATTATCCTAGGTATTTGTATTGGTAGAGTATCAAAAAACTATTGTCGTCATGGGAGAAAAACCAGTACAGACAGTGGGAGCGTGTGCAAGAAACTAGCAGACTGCAGCAAAGAGGGGAGTCAATGTGATATTACCATCTAACACTTGGTCCTCCAATCAGCAGGTCTTTAATGGTGGCTGGTTCTCACTGGATATTGTTATCTATTTCCGGGGATGTGGCCTCACCAATGGGGCCCCACATTTAGTAAGCTCTGGACATATCCCAGTTCTCCCTTAGTACTGCCAGCACACCAAATTGCTCAAGTGCATCAAAGGCACCCAACACATAAGATTGGTTGCCACGCAGCTATAACAATACATCATCCGCATATGATATATATCACATAATTGATGTATATCACACACACACACACACACATATATATATATATATATATATATATATATATATATATATTATTTTTTTTTTTTATTTTTATTTTTTTTCACTGAAAAAAACCACAGGTTTCAGGGACGTCATAGTTAGTTGGACATTTCACTCGTACAAAACCAGAGAAATTATCCTGTTACAGTTACTTGAGCTAACTATAACTCACGCCCTCGCAATGCACTGCTGATGACGTCACATATTACATCACTCATGACATGGTCCGTGACATCACTGATGACATCTCAAATGACATCACTGATGACATCATCCAGAGACTGGGTGATTTTTAAAAGTTTAAGAATGTTAATTATAGATACGCAAAGGTGTATTGAAGTATGGGTGGGTGTATGAGTGTCTGAATAGATGATTTAGTGGGTGCGTGACTGACTGTTTAAGTGAGAGATTAAACGTGTCTTAGAGAATGCATGGGTAAATGACTAATCTGTGTGAATGTCTGTATCAGTCTGTCAGTTAGTGTGTAAGTGGCTGCATGGGTTGGTGAGTAGCTACATGAGTGTCTATATGGGTTAATGATTGGTTGTCTGATTACCTGTATGGGTGCCGGAGTGTCTGTGTGGGTGGGTGTGGGGGGTGTGACTCCCTGCATGGATGTGTGAGTGGGTGATTCAGTGGGTGTATGGGTTCATGCGTCTGCGAGGGGCTGTATGGGTGAGTGAGTGTGCGTATGGCTGTGTTGGTGAGTGAATGGATGTCTCAGTGGTATATGTGTGAGTAACTACATATGTGAAAGGCAGTATATGTGAATGTTGGAGTATATAAGTGACTATATGTGAGAGTGAGTGATTGGGAGAGTGGCTGTATGGATGAGTGTGTGCTTGTGGCAGTGATTGTATAAGAGAGTTAAGTATGTGTTAGTATCTGTATGAAAAAGTGAGGTAGTGTGTGTATAACTGTATTGGTGAGTAAATGGCAGTGTGATTGAGTCTTTGGGTGACTGACTAGGTGTGCAGGTATCTCTGTGGATGAGTGGCAGTATGTGAGCGTCTGTATGGGTGTATGAGTGCATATATCAGAGGCTGTATTGATGAGTGACTGCGTGTATGAGTGACTGTATCGGTGAGTGAGTGGATGTGTGTAGACCTATGAATCAGTGAGTGGGTATGTACTAACTGGTATTGGTGTGTACATGGTTTTGAGAATGGTAGTCTGTATTTTAGAGTGGGTGTATGAAAGGTTATATTAGGGTGTGAGGAGGTGCATCAGATATTAAGTGGATGATGTCATCAGTGATGTCATCAGAGATGTCCCTGCTGGAGGTTCTTAGGGGCCAACTAGCCTACCTGTTACCTCCAGTAAGCCCCACACAGTGGGACTGCTGAGAGGTGGACACAGGCCACGCCCCCTTTCTCCACCACACTGTAAACGCGCCTTCTGGCGCGCTCTTGGTTGGGGGATGAAGTCCCCATGCCTCCTGAGGATCCCTGGGGGCCAACTAGCCCTCCTGTTATCTCTAGTAAGCCCCACACAGCTGGATTGCTGAGTGTGGTCTAAGGCCACGCCCCCTTTTTACACCACTCTGCAAACGCGCCTCCTGGCGCACTGCTGCTCGGGGGATGAAGTCCACTTTAGTCCTGAGGTCCTCAGGACACAAGAAGACCTCATCACCCCACCAGCAGTGCGCCAAGAGGTGTGCATGCAGAGTAGTGTAAAAAGGGGCGTGGCCTCAGACCACCTCTATGTAGGGCTTACTGGAGGTACCTGGTGGGCTAGTTGGCCCCTAAGGACCCTTAGGATTCAAGGGATTTCATCCCCAACCCAGAACACGCCAGGGGGAGCATTTGCAGAGTGGTGCAGGGCCTCCGGCGACATGCCGGCTTCTCTTTTTCTTTTCTTTTTGGAAGGGGGGCTGTGTGGCCCCCTTCCCTTAATTATTTTTGGGCCCTGGGGACCCCATCCCCCAGGGCCTGAGACATTTTTAAATTTATTTTATATATATATTTTTTTTAAACGGGATCGGGGCCACGCGGCCCCCCTCCCGTGGCCCATTTCGGCCCTGGGGACACCATCTCTCGGGGCTTTGCCTCTTTTTAAAAAATGTTTACTTTGTATATTGAGGAGGGGGCCGCGTGGCCTCCTCCCGGGCCATTTTCGGCCCTGGGGACCCCATCCCCCAGGGCATGGCCTTTGTGTTGGGGACCGCAGGGGGAGCCCCAGTGCCCCCGCGGTCCTGCCGGCTCCCCGCCTCCTGCGGGAGCCGGCATTGCTTTTGGACAAAGGGAGCTGCTGACATGTAGCTCCCTTTGCCCAAAAGCAATTCTGCTTTGCTTCGTGGAAGCGAGAGCAGGTTTCCTGCTCTCGCTTCCTCGAAGCAAAGCAGTGTTTGCTATGACAGGGCAGGGAGCAGTGGACTACATGGAGTCTTTTGGTGACATATTTAGGCAGGTCTTGCTTTATAACTGAAATAGGGCCTTGGAATGCCATGCGTTTATGCCAAGACAATAAAATACAAATTCTAAAAACTGACCTGAATAGTGGTCTGTTTGGAGGTGCCGCCGGATCGGATGTTCAGGAAGAGGAACATCACTGGAAATGTCCCTCCAGTATATATATCCACACAAAATCCAATGCGCGACTCTTTGATTGAAGTAGAAAACAACACTGGAGCCGTGGCCACAATTATAAAGCGTATTTATTGACGACACTAGGTCCGACGCGTTTCGGAGTTTCCTCACTCCTTTGTCACGTGTCAAAGGAGTGAGGAAACTCCGAAGCGCGTCGGACCTAGTGTCGTCAATAAACACGCTTTATAATTGTGGCCACAGCTCCAGCGTTGTTTTCTACTTCAATCAAAGAGTCGCGCATTGGATTTTGTGTGGATTTATGGGGGTGGCTACCCCTGCCGTGTGCCCGCCGTAGAAGTGGCTTGGGTTTAGCCAAACAAAACTGTGGATATATATATCTATATCTATATATATATATTATCTACTGGCGGTCGCCAGTAGATAGTTATAGTTAGGACCTATTTTATATATATATATAGATATATATAGATATATATATATATATGACCAATTAATAATAAGTTACTGAAAACGGTTGTCCTACCTATTCATCAGAGCTCTACCGCCACAGCACCTGCGAAAGAGGGCAGCCTTGCTGTGTGGCCCTGCCAATTGTGCATACGTCTGATATCAATCCCTCAGTTTTAATATGGGCTTGGTATCTGTTATGAAGATTTCTAAAGCACGTAGCTACTTAAAGGCTTCCCAGCACTAGATGAGTCATGGCGTGTCACCTAATCTTACAGGGGTCCCTAAAGGAGTGATAAATGGGGGTACAGCCAGGCTTTCAGCTGTTTCCTAAACCGTATCTCATTGTGTTGGCTTCTTAGTTCTGCGGGCAGTTTGTTCCACAGTTTAGGAATAAGGTGTGCAAAGGATCTTCCACCCCATTTGGTTCTTCTGATTTTAGGCACCTTAAGGAGTCAGGCATTAGAGGATCTTAATAACCTACTGGTAAGGTGTCAGAAGTATTCTAATTGGGGAAGGTCCTTTAGAGTAGATCCCTCTATGTGCTAGACATAGCGACTTAAATGTTATTCTTTTCTCGACGGGGAGCCAGTGGATGAAGGCCAAGGCATTTGTAGCCAAGGTGAGTTTCGGGACTTTCAGTAGAGTCTTTGGGGACGCATTTTGGACTACATGGAGTCTTTTGGTGACATATTTAGGCAGTGCTTAATTTGAGCCGGTGGTTTCCGGTGCTCAGCACCGGCACTTAATTGTCAGCACTGGTACCTATGACAGTCCACCACATGGTGGCGCTGTCTGTCTAATTTTGCAATGAGCACAATAACAGTTATTTAATAATTATTTATGCATTATAAATGACTAATACCAGCAGCCCAAGCCATTCTTGTAGCTTTGGGCAGCCTGGAATAGTCCAAATTGTCACCCTTGTAGAAGTGTCATGGTTTGTAGTTGTTATTGCCAGCGCAGGCAGGGGCAACGGGTGGTGCAAGCTTCAGTGGCCTCCTGACAAGGGCCCTGGCACTTCGTTTTTTACAAATTAAGCACTGTATTTAGGTAAGCCAATGTATTGACAGTTCCCGTAGTCCAGACGGGAGAGGAACAGTGCCTGGACCACGGTTCTTCTGGACTTGGTGGGCAGAAGGTCTAGTATTGTACATAGAGTTCTGGGGATGGGTTGCTGCAAGTTTTTCTGTCTCTGCATCTATAGAAAGGGAGTTGTCCAGCCAACTCCTTAAGCGTTTTATGGGGGAGGAGTGGGTTTGCGTTTAGCATAAGCACTCCAGCATTCTAGACACAGTAGGGGGTCTGAGCTGTTCTCCAGAAACATCAGTTCTCGCTTTTTAAGTGCATTGCAAGAAATCACAACCCACCCCTACACTGACCATAACCACGCGTCAAGAGTGGTAAGTGGAAAAGGGTGGATGCTAATCATCCTCCACAGTCACCATCCAGTCTATTACTAATAAACACAAAAGAATACTTAAACGCCGAGCCCATCAGATAAATTCACATAGTAATATTTTTCATTGTGGGCAATCCAGGTAGTTCACATGATTTCATCTGCAGTTGCTTGAGTTATGTTTGGGATTATCACACTGTCCTCAGAGCTCTCAACATTGTACCCTCCAGTCTTTGAATCCTCATTTTCCACAGTGCTTTGCTTTCTGCAGCATTATAAATCATCGTACAGCAACCTGCTGAGTCATTGGGTGAATATCTCTTGTTCGTCTCGCTCTGCGTTGTTTGCGTTTCGGGACTCCAGTGGTATCCTCTGTGGTTGGTTGTCCCAGTCCTTCATCATGTTGGTCTAGCCATTTTGAAGCCTGAAGCGATGTGGCAAAAAGTAGGATTGTCCATCCTTTGTACTCAGTTTGGCAGAATAATTAACTGCATTCTGAAGTCACAATTTGTGCAGTCTTTTCTTTACAGCCACACAAGGGGCTCTATTCTTTTGCACTTGCGCTATAAAGTCTGGAAATATTGATACCGTTGCATTTTCAACAAAGAAAGGGCCCTTTTTTTGTGTGCTTTCCACCTGGAAGATCAAATCTCTATCTCTATAATGTAAAAGCTGGGCCACCACAACTCAAGGAAGCCCCCCAGCTCTTGAGGGAAGGGTGCGATGGAACTCCTTCAAAGGCAACCACATCTTGTATCCAGTCCTATTGAAAAAGAAATGATGGAGGTGCCCTCAGTGTTCTCTAGAAGACCAATCATCCTGATAGTGTTTCTCCTGGCTCTCCCCTCTTGATCCTTTGCTCTAGATTCCAGAGTTGATGTACACTCATTGGCAGGCAGTACCTGTTTTGGGGGTTTCTCTGTAATAGGAGTAAAGTTTGAAACAACCTTCTGAACTTTTATTATTCTCTGTAATCTTTCTAAGGTCATCACGTAATAATCCAACAGTCAAGGTATCAATTTTGTTTTGCAGTAAATCTCTTATGTCTCCAATGGCCACCAAAATGGCATCGAAATTGTCTTAAGAGGCAACATTCTCTGCTGCAGTAGGCAACCCGGCTCAGCAGGTTACTTAGCCAGTGTCCACCAAGGGTTCCCCCATAGTCTCTTCCTTACGCCTGTGACTTCTGGACAGCTTTGTTAAAACGAAGGAAAATAAAACACTTTTCCGGTCCTGTCCCCTTTTTGGGGACAGTGACTAGCAACTGAGTTGTCGAATCTCCTTTTGCCCGACAAGCATATCCATCCAGCAACTTTAGATGTGGGCCAGTACTGGGTGGCCTGCCAGTTCCAGACTCATCCTGCCACACCACTTCATATCATCACAGTACCAGCTGATTCCATGCAATTGCTGTCGCATGCTACATAGTATACATCCTGAGGCAATGATGCAGCTCAGTGGCTGGCACTCCAGTCTAGATTGTTCCCCATCACTCCTCGTGCTGACCAAACTTAGTTTGTGGCAGGTATAATCACATTGGCCCTCAATGTGACACTTCAACCATCACGTCTCACAATAAATGAAGGCAGTCCTTGCAGCCCACATTTGTCCCTCAGCGACGAGCAGGTGGAGGGAGGTCAGCACTCAGTTATGAGCCCTCTTTGGCACAGGAGGTCAAGGTCACCCCCACAACGACTTCATTGTTTAGCCCTTCTCCCAGGGCCATCGCATGCCGGAGCCCTAACAGGGCCCTCACCTGCCTAGCTGCTACAATGGATGCGACCCACAGAGACACACCGCTAGTAAACAGCTCAATTACCCAGTCCCAGGGACACCATGAAATGAAACCGCTTGAGCCAAAACCTCCCTCGGCTGGAATCTTCACATGCACGTTACTCGCTAAGGTCATGCAGCTATCCTCTAATTCCGACTCACTGGTGCAGCAGCCATGTTGCTTTCAGTTCTTAACTCGGGCGGAGGTCGCATGGGGTTGAGCTCTGCAGCTCCGCAACCCCCGGCCCATGTGATCAATTCCCTCTGTTCCAGCCAGTCTTCAGGTAGTGAGTTTGCCCCAGTTAAGAGTTCTGGGCAGCAGGGGGGCTCTGCCCAGCCATGTCCTATTCCATTGCTGCCTGGCTCCACCCTACATCCACAAGAAATAGCATTACCAAAGGTAACTTGCTTTTCTAAAGTACACTTCTAACCACAAATTACTCACATTTACATTAGATACCAAAGCAGTACCTCTCAAAGTCTGAGGGTCTGTGTAGTGGACTCACATCAAAAAGTCCAACAATACCAAAAATGCGAAGTAACCCCCCAGTCAGAAGAAGGTAGTAGTGCTTCATGAACATGTGCACTGATGCCTGTGTTGCACCCTGGAAGAAGTCAAGGACAGGGACTCCGCATACCAACACAGTGGTAGCAGCCTTAAGCCTGGTGAAATGGACCCTCAGTTTCTCCAGAGGCTTAGTGTGGCCAGTGCATAGCAGATCTTCATGCCGAGTACTATCCACCTTGCCAGAATCCTTTTCCGACTGCCTTACCCTTCTTCGCCCCAGAATACCCAACTAAAAGCTGATTGTTCACCCAATGGTTCTTAGTACAACCGATGTAAAAGCTTAAAGCTCTTTTGGGGGCCAACTGATGGAGTTCATAATTCTCATTATTGGGATGAGGTGGGTCAAAGAACACTGGGAGAGTGATGGATTGGCAAACGTGGAAAGGAGTGACAACTCTTAGCAAGAACTCTGACCGAGTCCTCACTATCAGTTTGTCCAGAAAAAAGGTTGTGTGGGGTGGCTGCATCGACAATGCTTGGAGTTCACTTAACGTAAAAAGCTGAAGTGATCACAATAAGGAAGACAGTCTACAGAGTCAAAAGACCCAACAAGCATTTATGCATAGGCTCTAAGAGCAAGCACAAGAGAAACATCAAGACCAAGTGAAGGTCCCACTGTGGAATTAGAAATGGTTTGGGAGGGAACATGTGTGTCAAGCCTTTCGCTGCATCACAACAGGTGATTTAAACAAGGACAGTTGGTCCAGTAAATGCAAAAAGTCTGATAGGGGTGACAAATAATCAGTAATAATGTCCACCACGAGGCCTAGCTGGGCCAAAGACAAACCAGTAAAACATCCAACAGTTTGGGTCTGTCTTGCGGACTCCACAGAAGGTCACAAATTTGTCCCAGCACCCGGTGTAAATGGACTTCATGGAAGGATGCCTGGCAGCCAGGATGACTTCCATCACTTCTGGTGGCAGATCAAACGCAGTTTACTGCTGCCGTTCAATCTCCACAGTGTAGATGAAGGTGTTGATTACGCAGGCTCGGCTGAAGGACCCTTCTCTGCTGCTGGAACAGAAGATCCTGCCGAAGTGGTAACCTGATCAAAGGGCAGATCCTCATGCCCAGCAGCTCTGGGTACCACACTCTCCTGGCCCAGTGAAGAGCTACTAGGATGACTTGAGCCTGGTTGTTGCTGATCTTTTTAGAGAAGCAGGGGAGAAAATTCCAACATACAAACGTACAAAGCCGTTGACAATAAGCGTTGTCGAGGATGTCGAAAAGATCTATATAGGGTTCTCCCCACAGCTGGAAGATGCCCTGCGCCACCTCGGGATGTAGACTCCAGATGTGATTTGCCAGACACCAGTGGCGGCTGAGCTCATCCACCAATGAGCTAGGTAATGCCCCAACACCCCAGCCAACTCCGGAGGAGCGGGGCCTTTTGGTGCAGGATCCAGTATCCCACTCCACCCTGCGTGTTGCAGTACCACAAGATTGTGGTGTTGTTCATGTGGCCCTGCACCAGCCTCACTTTGTTCGATGGCAGAAAGCCTTTTATGCCATATGACTCGCCTGCAACTCCGACAGCTTGATATGTAACTGGGTTTCTGCCAGAGACCTGAGCCCCCGTACTCCTCCTCTCTCAGGTGGCCAATCCAACACAACAGTGATGCATATGTCATCACAGTCAGCTCTGAGTGGGTAAGGGAGAGAGGCTTGACACTGGCCCAATGGTGGTCGATTAGACACCACTGCAAATTGTGTACAGTCTCATCTGAAATTTGAAAGGCATCTAACAGGTTTTCTTGGTGCTACGACCATTGGAACTTGAGATTCAGTTGCATAGTATGCATATGCCATCTGGCATAGTTGACATGGGAGATGCAGGAGGCTAAGAAGCCAAGAACCCTCAGAACTGCTCTCACCGAGATTAAGGACAAAGGGTGAAATATTGGGATCATAGCCCGAATTAACTGAACTCACTGCAGTGGGGTTCGATGTTGTCTGGAGGTGGTCCACAAATATTCTGGTGAGGTAAAGAAAACTGGAATTTTCGACCTTCTGACTGCCATCATCTTCCTGAAGACTTGCGGTGTGAATGACAGGCTAAAGGGAAGTACCGCAAACTGACAGTTAGTAGCACCCACAACGAATCACAAGTACCTCCTGTGGGATTTCAGTATCGATATATGTAGAATTCTGAGTCCTCCAAGTTGAGAGACATCATACAGTCTTCCAGTTACAGCACCAGAAGAACCTGAGGGACAACATATTCAGCTTATCTTTCAGAAAAAAGAGGTTCAAGATCCTGTGATATCGGATCAGCCAACGATGGGCATCCTTCTTTGGAACAAGGAAGTACCAGGAATAACATCTTTATACAATCTCCTGCTCTGGTACCAACTCCACAGCTCCTTTCTGAAGCAAAGCTAGCACCTCTTGCTGCAGCAGGAGGTGTTCCTGCAAAAGGTTTGAACAGGGATGGGGAATCTGCAGTGGGTAGGTGGAATTGTTGAAGGGTAGGGTATACTTTTCCACAATGTACAGGACCCACTGGTCCGAAGTTAGGGTCTTCCATTCCTGTGGAAAGGAGGACACCCAGCCTCCCTCCGGTTTAGAGTGCCTCGAGAAGGGCAAACTAGAGTTGCTTCCTTCCAATGGGATGAGAGGTGGCTGAGGGAATGACTAGAGGGAAAGGGGTCCATCCTCTGCCCTTCCTTTGGCTCCTGTCCTGCCGCACATTAGGCTTGTGGGCCTGCTGCTGTGCATTGGCTGCTCGATGTTGGTGGAAGCAGAGTACTCTTCTGAAACCACAAAAACTTTGAAAATCCCTGGTTGTTTCTTTTGGGGCTGTAAATCAAGGGATTCAGCAGTAGACAAGCTGGTTTTGTAACGCTATAGGGCAGCAGGTCCAGGAGGCTCAATTGGACATCGTTAATTAACCTCAAAATCCTGAGACATGCATGCCTATGTAACGCCACTGATGTTCCCAAAGCTCGGGCGATGGAGTCTAACTGTCGAGGCCAGACTGAATAACCTGCCCTGTGGTCACCTCCTCATCCTGGATGATGACCAAGAAATGTGACTAAAGATCATTGGGCATTTTAGGTGCACTGAAACAAGCCATGTCCCATAAAGCATGGATAACCTGCCTAGAAGGCATGCAGCAGTGAAAACATTTTGGAACAGGCTTCCAGTCTTTTTGATTCACTATCGGCGGTGCCAAAGGGAAGGTGCCCGCAGAGAATTTTGAAAATGAGGATGGCTGTGTAACTAGACTTTCAAGGAAAAGAGTGTCCTGAGAGAAACTGAGGATCACCCAACCCTGGCTGTATCTCCAAGCAATGGTCCTGTTAACAGCTGGAGTAGATGAGTGCTTGGTGAAGATGGCAAGGACAGGATCCAGTATGGCCTCATTAAAAGGGACCAGAGGTTTTGCTGAAGGAGGTGTAGGCTGCAGCACCTCTTAAAATATTGTCCCTGCATTCCAAAATGGGCAAACATAAGTCCAAATTTTCTGCCACTTTCCTCATAACAGTAAGAGAAGGGGGCACCCCAGTAAGCAGAGGGCCCAAAGGGTCCATGAACTCAGATTTCGGGTGAGGTGTTGAGCCCACTGACATCCACAAGGTATTGGAAACCCCCGAGGGGCATCACAGGGTTCCCAGCCTCATCTGGGTTTGAATACGTTAGAAAGAGTTCATATAAGGAGTGCCTCTTCTCCTTAGATTGCTTTTCCTCAAAGAGACACTGGGCATACCTTCTAGACCACTGAATAGTCCCTGATGGTTATGAGTCATGAGGGAGGGTTCTTGTGCCGTTATCGTAGCCAACAGCATTAAAGCCAAGACCATGACCACTGGCAATGGGCTGGGCGTCATTGAGACGAACGGCAATGACTGGGGCATGGAAGGGTCTAACTGCTCTTTGGGAAGATACACCAGCAGGAAAGCCTGCAGGACAACCCAAAAGGAACCATGGGCCCAAAGGCGCACCGGAGGGCATCATGGCCCACCAAAAAACCTTGAACATGGCATTCAGGTATGTGCTGAAGAAATCGCATTCACGAACCCTAATACACAGCGCAATAATGACTGAATATTTGAGAGGAAACTGTGCGCCAACGGGCTTGATAGTCACTAACACCCCCAGACTCTTTTTAAAAGACAAAAATGTCTTGAAAGATTGGTCTCTCATCGCGTGGCGATGTACGCGCGATTGGCTGATTTTAACTATCAGTACGGCCAAACGCGTTGCGGACACCATTCTACTTGAAATACAGACCCTCGAAGCACAGATTAGATCAGTTATCTCGGTTACCTTATCTAAGAAAAACATTGAAGAATCCAACAAATCTAATAAAGAGTTTAAAGATTCCATCTTAATCACGAAAATTGATAAATTTAAGAAGGACTTGGCACGCTTTTCGATGGAGAAAGTGTACCCTTATACCAGCGACAGTTACGTACCACCCGAATTTAATAAAAAAGGTAAACGCTATGGTTCTAATTATTCATCTTCGGGCACGGACGACTGGTCTAGTGACTCTGATTCATCTAACCGAGGCGGACAACCCATTAGAGGCTGGGGACGCAACAACAGATTCAATCAGAGAGGTGGACCTTTTGGCCCCCCACAAGCACAACGGTGGCCCGCAGGACCATGGGGTTATTCGAATCCTTCCTTTCCACCACAGATGGTGCAGTTCCAGCCTCATCCTCAGTTTTAAACCAACCAGCCTTTTTTAGGGCATGGCCGAGGACGTTCCAGAGGGAGACGAAGTAAACAGGCTCAGGTGCATTGGAGCCCTCCACCGTCACCAAGGAGCACACGCAGCAAGAAAAAGGTTACACCACAACCAGGGACGAGCACAGAATCAGTCTAGTGGTCAACCTTAGTGACCGCGTCTTGACGCGTGACGAACAATCAGCCTTGAACAAAGGACTAGGCTTTGTACCGTCCTATGGAGGAGATCCTTTTCAGATCCAATGTAAACTTGCACACTTTTTCAGAAAAATATTACAGTTTTTCTTCAAGGACAAAGACACCACCAATATGGAAACAGGACCAACCAACACAGGTTTGAAAGACCGTTCTACTTTCAATCCTCCTACGGACCTAGTTCCAGCACAAGTTTTGACATTTGAGAAAGTGGTGACTAATGATGTCTCCGCTTTATGCACCTCTAATAAACGGCATTTCCACAACTTGCCTACCAATGAGAGAAAGGCCTTACAAACTTTGGCAAAAGATGTCTTAATTACCATCAAGCCGGCAGACAAAGGCGGTGCCATTGTCATCATGGACACATCATCATACCGCATGGAATGTCTACGGCAACTGGGTGATACTCGTTTCTACCTACCTTTGAGATCTGATCCGACCCAGAGAATTGCACGAGAGATCTCTAATCTCATGGAGGAAGCAAAGAATGAAGGTTGGATTACGACTAACGAGGCCAGGTTTTTAACCACCACGCATCCTGTGATGCCGTACTTTTATGTATTACCCAAAATACATAAACCTCAGAGACCACCACCAGGACGCCCTATAATTTTGGGCATAGGTTCCTTACTTGAACCCTTATCCACCTTCGTGGACCATTTCTTACGTCCTATGGTCAGTGAAATGCCAACATACCTCAAGGATACAACTGAGATCCTTAGATTGATACCTGAGATTGAGTTCAATATTACCACCAATTACTTGGTCTCGTTTGATGTAGAGTCTTTATATACGTGCATCCCTCAAGATGAAACTCTAGATGCTATCAGGTTGTTACTTGACAAACGTGATTTAGATTCGATCACCCCTGTTAATTTTATCATGGAATGCGCCAGGATGGCGATGAAGGAAAACTTTTTCAAGTTCGAAGACACTATCTATCTGCAAACATCAGGAACCTCGATGGGCAGTGTTTTTGCGCCGAGTCTGGCTAATCTTTACGTCCATGTGTTTGAACAGGAGCATGTACTGACCAGCCTCAATTCTTTCCATAAACAAATTCTGATATGGAAAAGGTATATAGACGATGTCTTTGTGGTCTGGAGAGGAGAACTTAATACCATCTATGAATTTCAGACATGGTTGAATTCCAGGTATGCCTATCTCCATTTTACGGTGGATTTCAGCAAAGACAGCTTGCCCTTCCTGGACCTACGGATCTTTCCTACTTCTACAGGTCTAGATAGTGAACTCTACAGAAAGCCAATGGCATGTAATTCGTTGCTATTGTACAACAGCTATCATCCCAAATCACTCCGTGATAACTTGCCATATGGGCAATTTCTCCATGTTCGACGAAATTGTTCCACTAAAGCCAAGTTTGATGAGCATGCCGAGTCACTCTCCTCATAAGTGTCTCGCTTTTGGGACCTTATAAGTATTTAGTCATGCAACAGTTGATGTTGTTGCACCAAGGATATTGTGCTGCATAACTAAATACTTATAAGATCCCAAAAGCGAGACCTATTGGCTATGCCAATGCTTGTTATTATTCATATCAACAATCTGTATCCTGCTTTGATTAAAGCCACTAGAGAAATCCCTCTGGTTTCACAAGTACCTGTACCGGTGCTGTTCTGTGCAGATGACGCAGTACTTATGGCACAGACTCCAAAAGCTCTACGCAGGATGGTGGAATCTTTTATATCCTTTATGAGTGACCTGGACCTGGCCACAAACTATGAGAAATCACATATAATGGCATGTGGACCAGGAAGGAAAAATGTATCCAATCTAAGGGTGGGGGGACAATTAGTGGGCAGCGTGAATGATTTTAACTATCTGGGAGTTGTTTTTAGCTGCTCTGGTTCTTTGGGAGCTGCAGGTTAACTGGTCACAACAGAGGCTCAGTAGGGCAGTGAGAGCATTATTTAATTTGCAGCAGGCATGGGGACAGTTTCTCCCGTTTTTAAACATTTATAATGCACAGAGTTTATCTGCGGTGCTATGCGGTGCTGGGATATGGGGTTATAAGGATGTTTCCACCTTGCAGATTGAGGAAAATCGTGTTTGCAGGCAGCTTTTGTGTCTGCCACCAACCGAGCTCACATTTTATTATGCACTCAGAGCTTAACCTCCAGTATATATCTGACAAAGTTAGGTTAGTGCCCTCTTAATTTGGGTCTGTGTGTGTGCCAATACTGATGCTGGTCTGAATAGAGATATCCTTACAGACAGCCTCAAACTGGATAAGTGCCTCTCAATTTCCTGGCAGGAATATGTACAAAAAAGTTTTAACGTACTAAACCTACATTACTTTTTTGATGCCCCTCACACTTTAAGAAAATGTGATAAGATGATTGTGAAGTGTTGCTTCTTAGAGTTCTGTCACTCCCAATATTTGTACAATGAGTCAAGCAAAAGCACCATCAAAGACTACCTCACCTTCTTTGTACCCGAGGAGCCTGTACAGTATCTTGTAATACAGCTCTCTCTTTGGGAGAGATGTTAACTGTTTCGCTTTAGGGCTGATACTATGGGGCGGCTTTTTAATTATTGAGGTACTTGTGGCACCCTGGGGTCGCCGCTACCCACTTGTCCCTGCAACAAACTGTTGGTCAGACTTTGATGCACTTTATATTTTTTTTGTAAAGTTTATAAAATGTATTTTATTTTTTATTTATTAAGCCGATCTTAGAGCCCCTGAGGTTTAGAAAGTGCAGGGAGGCACTTTTTTTCTTCAGCTTTTAAATGGTGATGATGTATGTTATAGTGTTTGTGCCTATTTTAAAGCAGCGGTGAGTTGCAGGAAATCGATGGATGGTTAACTGCAATGTGAGTGTTTTTTAATCGAAATATCTCTAGGTGTTGGGTAATGGGTTTATGATTCCGAATGTGGGAGGTGGCTCTATATGATCTACTTTTTTTGGGGGGGGGGGGGAGGGGATATTGTAGGAGACAACCCGATCAGCACACTTGGTGGATTCTTATTGTCGTTTTATTTTGTAATGCTGATTTGCTGCCCGACATTATTTTTCTTGAATGTATTATATGCATGTTTTTATTATGTACCTTTTATCGACCTTTGTATGTGCCGAATAAAGTGTTATGAACTGAACTTGCTGCTGCTGTCAAAAATTACGGTACCTAATTCCTTAACCCAAACTGTTCTGACCAAAACCGGACCTCCTCTAGGTTCATTTTAGCACACTGAAGCGCATGCAAATGGCACAAAGTGCTTAAGAAATCATTACTAAATGAACAAATAAAAAGATCAAATATAAGCTTACATGTATAAGGTCTTTTATGCTGCTTTGAAAAGAATAGAATAATGTATGAGGCCCGACATTGTCTCAGTTTGACTTTTAAAGATTAAGTGGCGACCTCTCTGTAAATGTTTTTTTTTGCCCGACAGCACAAATTGGGTATTACAAAAAAACAAGCAGACGTCTCAAAAAACAAACAAACAACTTGCATCATTTGTATTATTTATATTTACCTGTAAACTGTTTGTAGTCGGTGCCTTCTGCCTTTATTATTTCAGAACTAGCTGGGCGTCCCAAGAAAGATTGCAATTTCTCCTGAAAAGTATGTGCGGGTGTCAGCTTTGGCGGTAAGTGCATTTCTACACTATTTAACCTAAAAAATGGAATTTTAGCATTAGGAGCTTTGCCATTTTTATTGTAAAATGGGCACATTATCATAAAAACTCCAAAAGAGGCAAAACAAAATTAACTTATACACGTTATTTATGAGGACATTCTCTTAAAGAAATAAGAAGTCCTTCTGGCACACCTGTAATAATCCTTATTTTGGTGTTATTCAAAAACAAATTCGGGCTAACTTTAGCAACTCCTTAGGAATGACAGGACAACGGAGAATATGTGAGGAGAAGTAGTTTATTCAAAGTACCCCAGCCACAGCCTCTTCAGCTCGCTTCCAACTGTCATCTCCTCACCTCAACACCCAATATTCTATAACTCCTCATGGAGGAAGAGTCCACAAACACCAATTTAAGGGGATGTGAGGAGGATACCACATACCTTTCCCCTAATAATCAGAGAAAAAGAATCATGGTAACGACTAAACAACATGGAAAAATGATAAATATTTATCTACATAGATGTGTATATATATTAGAATATGTTTAAGAAAGAATCAAAATAAGCACAGAATTGCACAGCTATGATTTTAGAAATATACAAAAACTTTTCAGCTGCCTAAACATATGGCAAAGATGCCCAAAGGATAAAACACAAAGTGATTCAAATAAATAAAGCTATTGGGTAACATAGTCTTTCCGAAATGTAGGAGGATATGTAGGGCACATACTCACATACTCATTCTGCGTATAGCTTTTCTGGCATGTGGTTCATCGTCATTGGCTCCTGTCACCAGGTTGTTTTCAGTACTTTGGTAATTGTCTTTCAACAGTTATTTTCTTCTGGTTGCATCAAATTCCTATCACTTGTACAGCTTTCATGATACTTAGTTACTCGTCCTTATTTCCAAATACTGCCATCTTGAGTTTTTATTGCATTGTGAAATAATCTCTCTGCCTCCAAGTCTATCTTATGTTGATAACAGTCCACCCCTTTTGCCACTTCGTCCACCCAGGTACTAACTTAGAATTAGGCTTTCTTCCTCTTAATAGTTCAAAGGGCATCTGTTAGTGGTCTGGTGGGGAGTCAAAGAAACGGCCTGTAATCTCCTGAATACTTCTACTCTCCAATTAAGCCCATTAGCTTTGGCCAACTGAAACCCTTCTTTTAATATCTTATTAAACCTTTCTACAACTCCGTTGGTTTCTGGGTGGTATAATGCACAAAGGCGATGTAATATCTAATTGCTCTTCAGATATTCTTCCATGTCTTTGGGACAGAACTGGACACAATGGTCGGACAGAATGGGGGTGGGTAATCCTTCTCTACTGAAAGTATCTTTTAAGAAATTAATGACCTTCTTATTGCTGATGTCAAATGTTATCTTTATCTCAGGCCATCTTGAGTATAGGGCAATCAAAACTATTATGTATGAAGGATATACATCACTTGGCAATGACCCAATTAAGTTATTAGCTAATTCTGTCCAGGGTGCCTACGGGAGTTGGTGAAGAACCATTTGTGGTTTTCTTGTGAGTAATACTTTGTCTCTGTTGCTAAACCTGGAGCAAACTCTAACTATTCTTTCTATTTGCTTGTCCATTTCGGACCACCAAAAGTCAAGTCTTAATCTTTCTTTTGCTTTGCATATACCAAAATGCCCTTCGTGTGCTAAATCAATTGGATTTCTTCTTATGTTTTCAGGCCTGGGCACCTCTAAACAAACAGTTATCAATCACAGCCAATTCATCTATAATCATCCAAAATGGTCCAATCGCATCCCAATTCTCATCCCCTATAGTCCATTCATTCTTTAGCATATCTTCTACTTTGCCAAGAATTTTGTCAATGACCATTCCCTCCATCCATGCATGTTCAGAAATGGCTCCCCCTGTAATCTTCTTCATACTCATTCCTTTTTTTTCAACATCATCAGTCATGCCTACCTCTGTCAATCTGAATAGACAGTTTGCTGTTCTGTTTTTAATCCCTGGAAGATATTCTACATTAAAAGAGAATTCTTGTGAATTTACAATTCATCCTCTAATGCGGCTCAATTCCTTTTTTGCTCACTTCATGTCCTAAGTAGGTAATTTCTTCCTGCCTAAATTTGCATTTTGTGTATTTTACTGTTAACCCATGTTTACTGATTTTTTTTAGTACCATCCTCACTCTTTCATCGTGTTGTACTCTCCACTCATCAAAACGTTGTCTTGATAACAGAAAACACCAGGCATGGATCCTAACAAGGATGACATGACTCTGAAATACTGATCCTGCTGAAACAAGCCCAAATGGCATACGTTTACATTTAAAAGCTCCTAATGGTGTTATGACTGTCGTTAACTCTGAGTCAGGGTGTAATCTTACCTGGTTGTAAGCAGAGATCAATTCAAGCGTTGTAAAATATTTTGCGTCTGCTAAGCAGGTTAACATCCCTGCAATGTTGGGTAATGGAAAACAGTCAACAACAACCTCCTTGTTAAGGGCCCTTAAAACAAAACATAATCTGATGTTTTGATCAGACTTGCGTGCTGCTACAATTGGTGCAAGCAACTCAGTTTCATCCAAAGGCTCCATGATGTCAAGTGTACACAACATAGATAATTCTTATCTGACAGCAGCTAGCATGCACATGGGTAACCTCCTGACTTTTGAAGCCACGTGCACAGTATTTTTCCTCAACTTGATTTTGTGTATGTAATTTTTTAGGCAACCTAGCTTCTCGCTAAAAACTCCTGGAAATTGCCTTTCAAAACGTATGTTTTCCTGTATGGTTTGAATCTGAACTTGAAGACTGGCAGTGGGATCAAGGTATTTGTACAGGCCAACCTAAGATGTTATCCCATCTCAGATGCATACACCTTGGTGACAGTTAATCTATTTTTGTATTCAATCTTTCCTTGAAAGAAATCTTTCACCTTAGTGGATTGCACTCCATACCCTCCGGGTCGTTTGTCCATTTTGGGTAGTTTCATACTCACATAAAAAATTTCCTTAAAGGTTTTATCTGACATAATATTAAACCTTGAGCAAGAATTGAACATGGCTTCTATTTCTTTGTCCTCCATCATGATTACATCTTTGGGTTTACCTGTTGTATTATCACTCATCTGTAAAACTACCTAATCACATACTTCTTCCACATCTTAGTAGGTTTGTAGCTTCTACACCATGCCAAATAATGACCTCTTTTTCCCACATTTGATGCATGTGGATTTTAGTGCAGGACACTCTTTGGAGTTTGCCATGTTTTCCTCTTTACCACATCAATAACACTTTCCTTTAAATATTTATTATCACTATTTTTACTTTGTTCTATTTTTTTTTCTATAACAGCACTTATAATCTTTGTCCTCTGTATTTTTAGTTCCTTTATCTTGTTTTATTTCTTCGTCACACATTAACATGAGTTCCACTTGTTTTACAACAATTAATACTTCTCTCAAAGGGGGATCATCTTTTCGCCACAACTCCTTTCTTACTCTTTCAATATTACATGTAAGGAAAAATTGATCTCTAATGCGTTCTTCGGTTGCTGGACCAAACTTGCAAGTAGCAGCCAGCTTCCTTAACGCTGAAAAAAAAATCTTCAACAGATTCACCTTCCCTTTGTGATCTTATACCAAAGTGGTACATCTCTAACATTGTGCTGACTCATGGTTCTGCATTCTGTCCATCAATTGTTCTTTTTGCATTTGTCACCCCAAGTGGGGCGGGTATGCCCAGACGTGGGTCCAGTGCTCTCCATGCCATTGGAGTCAAGCTATCCTGGCTGATGAGGGGTGAAATCCCGAAACCGGTCCTAGGATGCTTGTTCCCAGTTCAGGGAGGACCTGGCCAGGCAGTTCGGGCTGGGCTGTTCCCATTGGGCACAGGGTCAAGAATGATTTGCATATGGCTGGGTTCAAACTGGAATGGCATAGGGAGAAAAAAACAAAGGATTTAGACCCAGATCTCTGTACTGGGGTGAATGTATGGCACTGTTCTGCATTCTGTCCATCAATTGTTCTTTTTGCATTTGTCACCCCAAGTAGGACGGGTATGCCCAGACGTGGGACCCGTGCTCTCCATGCCACTGGAGTCAAGCTATCCTGGATGATGAGGGGTGAAACCCTGAAACCGGTCCTAGGATGCTTGTTTCCAGTCCAGGGAGGACCTGGCCAGGCAGTTCGGGTTGGGCTGTTCCCATTGGGCACAGGGTCAAGAATGATTTGCATAGGGCTGGGTTCAAACTGGAATTGCATGGGGAGAAAAAAAATGAAGGATTTAGGCCCAGATCTCTGCAAGGGGGTGAATGTATGACATTGTTCTGCATTCTGTCCATCAATTGTTCTTTTTGCATTTGTCACCCCAAGTGGGACGGGTATGCCCAGACGTGGGTCCCGTGCTCTCCATGCCACTGGAGTCAAGCTATCCTGGCTGATGAGGGGTGAAATCCCGAGACCGGTCCTAGGATGCTTGTTTCCAGTTCAGGGATGACCTGGCCTGGTAGTTCGGGCTGGACTGTTCCCATTGGGCACAGGATCAAGACTGATTTGCATATGGCTGGGTTCAAACTGAAGGTGACTCATGATACCTCCAATGAAATCCACAACGCACGCGGACACAGACTTCACTTTAGATTATGTTTTCACCTTCCCCTCCCCTAAGCGTAAGAATGTGTAGAGATACAAAGCCTTACAAGATCTGTGTACTGGGAAAGGAACAGTAAATTACTAAAATAAGTGAAAAGATAGAGTCAATGACAAAAGATTTGCTGTCTGCTCAAATCCAGGAAAGTGGCTAGGGCGAATGTGGGTAGAGTGCATGTTAATTTACCGCAAACAACCTGCAAAGTGATCAAAAAAGGTAACGTTTTCTGTGTGCAGTATGTGCTGCTGTAGATCACATGCTATACATAGACTGAAAAGCAGTACCCAAATAAAGCGGTGTCTCATGGCTAACCTAACACAACGCATGTTCACCTCAAGGGTAACTTGCCTCTGAACAATATATGTTTATTGTTATGCAACTTAGTGGTACTCATTTTATCAAACTCATTAGAATGAAAGGCTGAGTGAACCAACGGGGATGTGAACCTGTGAGCATGAGGTCAAACACAGGTTTCTGTAGTGGATGCATTAGTCCCCTGAATCACCAGAATGTCTACATTGAAGTGCATTACCGTTACCAGTGTAGTGTGTGCTACATATGTGGACAGACATCCAAGCAGCAGCCTCAAATATATCTGCTAGTATCAGGCCTATGACAACAAGTGCCACGGACACCTGATGCATCTTTCACACCACAAAAGGAATCAGTGGTAGTTGGGGAAAAGCAGATGCAAATATCCCTGACTAACTTATCCATATGGCACTGCCCAAGGGTCATGGGCGTGGGTAGTGGAAAGCAAAGTTTAGGCATTTTGCATTTGTGTAGGGGGCAAACGTATCTACTGTTGAGGTCCACAAAAGTGGGAGTATTGGTTGAGAACATGGGAGTCTTGCTCTCATGCATGGGTATCCTGGAGTCATGATCATAGACACAACAACACCTTTGCCAGACTATGCATTAGAAGAGGAAGGAGTTTTTTGTCAAACACAGTGAAACAGGAAGGAATGGCAAATTGATATCAAGCAAGATAAAAGAGAAGGTGTTACAACATTAAAATATGTTCACACCAGCATACAGACTGTGGCACAGGGCAGGCTTCAAAATAGTAATTAGTTTCAGACTTTAACTTGCTCTCCAATCAGCTAAATAAAGGGAGAGGTTGAGTCATCACACAGTGTCTGCAGAACTCCTTTAAAACGAAAACCACGGAGTCATCTTCCAAGGAGACGTAACATCTAATTACTGTTGAAAGTTTGGTTTGCTCCTGCTGCCACACTGCTATACTAGGTTTGTGTTTTTACATGCTACAAATGAATTTCTGAGATGAAACAGGCATGCATTTATACAAACATCTACATATGTCATTTTTATCTTTAGGAGCATTATTAAAAAGATAGCAGATGTCAGAGAAAACTACGCTGAGCTAGATGAGATATTCTGACAGGTGTTTAAATAAAGGTAGCTGCTACACAATTCTATTTGAAAATTGTAATCAGACTAATTATGAGGAAGCTCACCTTGTGTTGTGTATTTGTTACAGCTTCCAAAGTGGTAGTCAGTGAGCTGTACTGCATGAGCTACAATCAGAAGCACATCAGAATCCGATACACTGCCAGTACATGTTTCTTTTCCTCAATTCCCCTTCACCCCCTAGTTTGTCCTCTGGTTCATTTGTGTATTCTGAGTGAACTACAGGAGATTCGGGTAGGAGAGTAAGGACATTTGCATTTTGCCATGTTACTCCTGCGAAGGCGAATCAGGTGAGAACCGGGACACCTGGTGTCATGTGGAGAAGAGATGAGCAAAGTTCCTGTCCACTCTCAGGAGGTGCTCCACTAACAGGTGTACTTGATGATGTAACAACCAATCCAACACAGCTTGGCCCATCTTGGACAATCATGGAGAAAGTGTGCTCATCTGTTTTTGAATATAATACATAGTTGTAAAATTGTCTGTTTGAATCATGATCACTTTGTTGTGGAGTCTTAACTACATCACCATGAGCTCCAGCACATTGATGTGGAGGAGATGCTGCTGTGGGGGATACTGACCCTCAATAGTGAAGCTGTCCATGTGATCTCTCCAACCTGTGAGGGAAGAGTTTGTGTTGCTCACCTGTGGCTGTGGGCCAAGAAACTATCTGCCTAGAAAGAAGTTGTCTTTGTTCAACCATTGTAGTTTGTGCTGAACACTGAGCTCCAGCAACACTAAATCCTCCCAGTAGCTTGTGACTGTTGTCTGCCAAAATATTTCTGTGGAGGACACATGTGCAACCTTGCGTTAAGGACTACAGCTACATTTTACAGCATCATCCTTAACAGCTTCATTATCATTCTCAATGTCAAGAGGACACAAAAACTGGTAAAGACTCATCTGTATGTATGGGTGAGGCATTCATCCAGTCATCCAGGTATGGAAACACCGGAATCTGGCTACACCACAAATGCCCTACCACTACAGCTAGGCACTTGGTAACCTTGTAGGACTGTTGTGACCCTAAAAGATAGGCCTTTGAATTGGAAATGTGTTTCAATTACCACAAACCTCTGGTACTGGTGACAAGCCTGGCATATGGATGATGTGGAAGTAGGCATTCTTAAGATAGAGTTCTGCCATATAGGACTCTTTTGTCAGAAGAAGAATAATGTCCTGAACAATGTCATTTAAAGTGGTTGGATGTGATGTAGTGGTTAAGCACTCAAAGATCCATGATTCTGTGCAGGTTTTGTCTATTTTGGGAATCAGAAAATACAAGGAGTACAGGCCTTGGCCATGCTAGTGCTCGGGTACTATATTGCGCCCTTGAGAATGAGAGTTTGTATCTCTTAACAAGTCTGTGGTGATCCTTGCTGATGTCGGTCGTAGCAGCAGGACGGGGGCTTTGAGGGGATTATGTGAAATTTCAAACAATAAACGAGGGAGGTGGTGGAAAAAACTCTAGTCCTAGGTTACAGATTCTCAGTAGGGAAGATACAACCTCAACGGTTCCCAGGGGTGTGGCCAGGCGGAACACAGAGCTTTGCAATTGTTCTTGGGCTAAGCCCACAATAGACATTGATTTTATGTGAAATACTGTCCAAGGAGGAGGAAAAGGAGGCTGCAACATTGAGTTGTTGCAGGCCCGGCGCTAAGGAAACAAAATGACACCTACGGAACTCTGAAGAGTAATACAGGAGTTAAGAAGAGCCGTTTCGCGTCTGGAGTGCAGGCAGCAATTCACCAGTGCCGGCATAACACTCGACAGACCCAAAAACTGGAACAGAGAAGGAGCAGTGGGCACTGGACAGCAGCATTGAGAGTGGCCATTTGAATAAGGGCTGAGTGGCACTGCCAAAAATCTGGGCCTCAAGGGCACGGGTCACCCCATGATCGGGCAGAGTGGCATGAAACTGAGTGGAAGCGTTGGGGCCAGAGCGGTGGTGGTGACTACCGAGAACAGGCACTGAAACAAGAGAAGGCTGTGACAATTTTCTTTTGGGTTGCAGCCAGGACCTTTGATGACGGAGGCCGAAGGGCCAAGTCAGCGGCCCTGGTTCCCCAGTGCAGCAGCAGAGGGTGAGCAATATAAGCAAGGGAAGCTCCAAGCACCAGACGTCAAAAGTAGAAAAGAGACATTGGGGTATTACGAATAATAGGACTCCTCCTTTCTAAGTGACTAAAAACAGATGGAAGTCGCTCCTAAGTGGGGTGAGGAGGAGTGAAGCATGGATCCTACAAAGGAGCATTGTTAAAAATATGCGACTGCTCAGCTGACAGTAGTTTGTGACATAACCAAAACACACCCAGAGCACATAAATACGACAACAGAGCAGTGGGAAATCACAGGACAGCGCACTTAACTAATCAAATGGTGTGCACGCCCCTTGGACTGGAAGTGTAGCAACAGAGTGACCATTAATACATTGAACTGAACGCACCCTAATTCAACAGGGCACAAAAAGAGCAAACTAACAATTTTAAGATTTGCATTTGACATGTGCAGGAGAGTAGTCTAAGTGGAAGCCCACAGCTTGCATTGCAAAAGAAACCGACTTCAAGATGGGTCGTACAAAGAACACAAAAGAAAGGACAATCCAACCCATGAGGGGGGCTGAGAATCAGAAACACTATCAGAAAAATGCACAAACCCCCAAAGTAGAGGCCAGGCACTGCGCGTCTGCTTCATTACAGGGACAGAGTCATAATTTTGCAAGTACAAATAGCCCACTTAGGATAGAAATAGGATCTGTGTATAGGCAGTACAGCAGCAGAGAATGCCAGCCAAGAAAGAATTAAGAAACCAAATGTCAAATACCTGCCGCTGTTCCTGCATGTTTGAAAATAATCAGTGGGGATAAAGCTCTATTTTTTACAACTGTGGGATGAAGTATGTAACAGTATATGAATGTAAGTTGATTGATAGAGTATTGGCACTATAAGAGGGACAAATTTCATCTGAACATTAAAGGAGTTGGCAGTAAACACTAGCTTAAGCATGGGCAGCCAGAGGAAGCCAGCCTACCTAGGTTGGACGACACCCACGAATAGAATCGATTTGGAATTAGAGGGAATGCAGATTAAGGGCCTGATTAGATCTTGGCAGATCTGGTCCTGCAGTCACTTTTCCGATGGTTTCACAGTCCACCTACTTGGTGGTCCGCCCGATCTATTCAAATGTTGGAGGGTGTTTGGATGAAAGTCCATAGGAGTGCCACCATCTCCCTGCCACAATTTTCCTCCTGCGTCGATGGAGTCATAGGCAAAAGCGGCTGTCGAATGGAGTCCAGCCAAGATTACCACCAGGCCAATCATAATGTGCCTTTCCGTCGAGGAAACTGTGGCAACGACACCTCCAACCTTGAGTTGACTGAATCAAAGAAACGTACCTTTTTCCAGTTTTCCACTTCCGTTTCCGTCTTACACCCATTTGTGCAGGTCCTTCCTTTGCTGCTACTACTTGACCACGACACTAATCAACTCTGTTGTCGCCGAGATCTAAGGTAAGCTTATTTTTAATTTGTTTTACTATGAATCGTGCGTTAACATTTGTTTAGGCCGCGTTTTTTTTTACATTGCTCTTACATGCAATTTTTTTTCATACGTGTAATGTAGATGTGATCATATTGCAACTTATCAAGGTAAAATGGTACGTAAAATGAACAGTGTGTCTTTTGCTAGGACAACACTAGGACAGCAGGGAAATCTAAATAGGCTTGGCGCAAACCTGCCGGCCTGACGGCGACAGGGTACTGTTAGCCAGCAGAGAAGTCCACCGCGACGACAGAGGTGAGCCGCTTACACGACGGTAAACAGTCTGGTGGGTCAACCAGTCCACATCTAAATACGGCGGGCAGGACTCTGTCAGCTTGACAGAGTACTTGTAACTGCCGCCACGGAGGGACGACGAGAGTCCCACCTACATCTAAATCAGGCCCTTAATCATTTGTCTCATTAATTGCTGGGGTAATTTTGTGCTACTGCCTAGGGATTTGGGAGTTGGGATTTGGTTTGTATTGTTTCTTTGGAGTGCACAGGCCAAGTGTATGTTAACTGTCTTATGGAATAGAATAGATGTGGTGCCTGGGGGAATATAGACAGAGCATTGTCAACCACTGGCAGGGCATGGGAGGAAAGAGAAAACAGTTGTTGCAGAGTTTTTGTGTGATTGGCGGCGGAGTCGATGCCGGTAGTGATGTCTACTTTTCAAAATAGTTCAAGAATTCTCCAACCCGACAGTCAGAGAACACCATCCACCCCTCCCAAGAACTCATCAACACCCTCTCAGACTACTTCCACACAAGATCACCAACATCTACAACAATTTCAACATTCAAACTACTACCATCAACCCCAATGACCTCAACCAACCAGCAAACACCAGCCAAACCATCACTACCTGGTTACCGTTCACTGCCCTGCCCACCTCAGCCATCATGTCTTCAATCCACTCTGGGGTGCCCACCGACCCCTGCTCCCACCACCCCTGCAATCTTGCAAAGAACCCAATCAGCACACAACTCACCAGCATCCTCAACACCTCCATCTCTACAGCAACCTTCCGGGACAGATGGAAACACGCAGAAGTCATACCCCTCCTAAATAAAGCCTCCGCTGACCCCAACGAGAAAGCCATCGAACAGCAGCTCACCAAATTCCTGGAAAAAACCACCCACTGGACGCCTGTCAATGAGGATTCCGTACCAACCACAGCACTGAGACTGCGCTGACTGCTGCCGCAGACAACATCAGAACACTCCCCGACCGAGGAGAAACAGTGGCCCTGATCCGCATCGACCTCTCCGCAGTGTTCGACACAGTCTCCCACAACACCCTCATCAACAGGCTCTACAACATAGGCATATGGCACGATGCCCTCAAGTGGATCAGCTCCTTCCTCACAGGATGCACACAGAGCATCCAACAGCCTCCCTTCACCTCTGCACCCAAAGACATCATATGCGGCGTACCACAAGGATCATCCCTCAGCCCCAACCTGTTCAACATCTACATGACCCCCCTCACAGACATCGTCAGATCCTATGGACTCAACATAATCTCCTACGCAGATGACATCAACTGATCTTCTCGCTCACTGAGGACCCCGCTAACGCCATGACCAACACAGCCAAATGGATGAGAGAGAACTGGCTCCAACTAAACTCCAACAAAACTGAAGTGCTGATCTTCGGGAAGAACACCTCAGCATGGGACCACAGCTGGTGGCCTGCAGAACTCAGCCACACACTCACACCAACCGACCATGCACGCAAACTTGGCATCATCCTCGACAGCCAACTGACCACAAAACGACAAGTTAATGCAGTCGCCTCCTCCTGCTTCCACACAATTTGCATACTTTGCAGAATCTTCAGGTGGATCCCAACCAACACGAGAAAGACCACCACTCACGCCCTCGTCACCAGCCGCCTCCACTAAGGCAAAGCCCGCTACGCCAGCATCTCCATCCTGCTCC
Organism: Calotriton arnoldi; assembly: GCA_963921515.1. Classification (NCBI taxonomy): domain Eukaryota; kingdom Metazoa; phylum Chordata; class Amphibia; order Caudata; family Salamandridae; genus Calotriton; species Calotriton arnoldi. The sequence goes on along the minus strand of CAWUFW010000074.1, from coordinate 4,427,078 downwards.
TCAGAAGACTCCAGGCCATACAGAACACTGCAGCCAGACTCATCCTAGACCTCCCCAAACGAACCAACATCCCCCCCTACCTAAGAGACCTCCACTGGCTCCCCATCTAGAAAAGATGCCTACCTCAACCATTGACTGAACTTCCACCAACCTGCTAGACATCTATGCTCCTCTTTACTCGCCCTCGCACACACCAAGCATCCGCTGCAGCGTCAGTCGCTCCTTCTCCTACATCGCGATCTGAAACAATCTCCCCCTCCAGCTCCGCACGGCCCACTCGCTGGTAAACTTCAAAAAGAGACTCAAGAACTGGCTCTTCGACGGAGACACAGCGCCCAGATACCCATAGGGGTGACATAGTCGCGCTTTATAAATGCTGATTGATTGACTGCTAGTTGTTAAATACCATGAACATGCTTGCAACTTATTAGCTGATTACTGGGAATGTGCGTGGCATGAGGTCTATCTTGAAACGATATAGAATACAGTGCAGACCAATGCGTAAATGCGCCAATACAGTCTTCCGACAGGAGACCTACCTCCCGAGACAGGAGATACCAAAGTTACCACACAAATTAAGAGGTCAATTCAAGGCAACTGAGTACTCCTCATATGCGAATGCTGCACCAGTAAGGAGAAGGAATGGCACCCTCAGTATGGCACTTGATAACTGCATTGAAAAAGAGGGTAAATGTGCTAGTTGGAGGCCACTTGGATGGGTAGGAAATGGCACTAGGGCACACTTATGCACCTAATTCTGAACAGAAAGAGTTCTTGAGTAATCATCTAAATTAGGAGAGTGGCAACAAGTTGTATTTATGTTATGTGGAAACTTTAAATATGTGTTGAACAAGTTGATGGGCCATTTACACCCACCTCTCGGGGCGAAACAATCGATGAGGGCATGTCGGGCAGTCCTAGAATGAATAGAACACAAGGAGTTAACAGGCACCTGGAGAAAGCTATATCGCAGACTGAACAATATTCCTTCTATTTGCCAGTTCACAATCTACATACAAGGTTAGAGAAAATAGTATATTATGCTTTTTTAGCATGCAGAAATAAGTCAAGCAGATGGAAAATTTAGATAAAATGGTACTAGACCATAAGCCGCAAATGCCTATTAAAAGTGGCACGAGTCCCCCAGCGAAAAATATCATGAAGGTTACAAAGTCAATTCCTAGAAGACCAAGCATTTTGCGAAAAGCTACAAGAAACAATATACAGCAGTTTCTAAGAGAATGAAAATGCAGCATTTAACAGGAAGACTGAATGGGAAGCATTTAAAAGTTGTCATTAAGGACACTGTAGAGTGGTAACAGCTGGTATAAGGAAAACGGCAGTGTGAATTGATCAAATTAGACAAGACACTAACATCTAGAATTAAACACATATGATGGTGCTGACAGATGTGAATAACTGCTAAGAGAAAAAGAAAAATCGCTACTATAGTGGAGAAGCTCAGATGCCTTGATCACAAAGACTACTAGTAACGAACACATACAGGAGGGGACAAATCAAGCTGGCTACTGGACTAGCTTACGAAAGCAGAGGCAAGAGGCATTTTAACATCAGAACTGAAAAACAATGCAGGTGACGTGATGCATATGACGAAAGATATTAACAGGGATTCCTGACTAAGTACAAAACACTTTAAGGGAATCAGGAACATGCCTGGAGACCTATTTAGGACCTCTGAATCTTATGAAACTGACTAGAACAAAGGAAGGCACCTGACCTCCCCTTCAATGAACAAAAGATTAAAGGAGGCCATAGAAGAAACTGCTACCAGTTAAAGGCCAGTTTTAGATGGTTTACCCATTGAGTTTTATTTGGTGTTTATAGACATAATAGCGCCTCACCTCATGCAAGTGCAAACAGAGGCAATCAACAGTGAAAGTCTCCCACCCCTGGCTTCCCTAAACAGGGACAGCATTCATCAAACAGGGCATCCTATAGGTCACTGTCAATGTTAAATGAAGATTATAAAATTCTTAGCAAATTGATATCTAAGAGACTACATCTGATAATGCCCTCACTGATACATGAAGACCAGAATTGGTTTGTGCAGGCAAGAATACTATATTAAAGTAGGTTAAGGAGAATAATGGACGAAACACCTCCCGAACTATCACAATCTATGGTTCTCTCAATTGATATCAGGAAAGCCTTCAACAAATTAGCATGGCAATTTTCGAATGGCAACATTAAAACATTTGGGTTTGACTACCAGATAACACAATGTGTGAAACTCCTGCATGTGAACCCGAGAGTAAAAACACGGAGACATAGATCAAGGGTGTTCAAAATATGCAGTCAGGCGTGCCCACTATGGTCAATGCTGTTTCCACTGGAGATGGCGCCACTAGCAGTGAAAATGAGACAAACAGGACTGGAAACGGGAATTGACATTCGGGATGGTTTACACTTCAGATTGTTACATGTATACGATATACGGTTTTTCTTAAGGTACAATATACTGCAGGAATAGAGGTTAGCACCTGGGAGTTGCAACAATTTTGCACGATATCAGGACTGCATGTAAACTGTTCCAAACATGCGCATTCCCACTCAAACCAGGTAAAACTGAAGCACCTAGTATACTTGCAGAATAGGGAATAGCCTGGGAGTTCCACACCTTTAGGTACTTTGAGGTACATACTGATAAAGACATTATGGAAGTAAACCGGGACAAAACTCTTACAGCATTGAGGCAGTGCATAGGCCTCTGGAAGTCACAGACCATAATGGGCCACATAGCCATAGCAAAAATAATAATGCAAACGCGATTACTATACCATATTAGTGCCCTTCAACTTTGAGTACACAGATCCCTTTATAGGGAACTACATCACCTTCTGGAAAATGTAATCTGGAAACAGGGCATGCAAAGAGTAGTAGAACACAAACTAAAATTGGCCAAAGACAGAGGTGGACTTCCTCGCTGTGCAGCTGCAGTGGATAGCCAGTGTCCACAAGTAAAGTACTGGTGGGCACTGGTCTCACTACAAAACAAGTGAGAGATGGGCAGCTGAACTATATGCTGATGAATAAATCCTCACACAGCAAACAAGAAGCCTAAATTATTTCAGACAGTTATCCGTAGCTGTAGACAAGTACTGGTTAAGAAGAAGGAGAACCCTAAATATGCAAGATTTCTTCCATCGATAGGTCTCCCCATGTCAAAAGCTTATTTCATAGAACTAGAATTACATCCACGGCTCAGGGTAGGTATTGAAACAGTCAGTGTCTGCTAAGAGAAGAATTTAAAATAGTGCAGCTCCTGACTGAATACGATTGCTTACCACCAGGACAATCCTACAGTGCAAAGCATTGAAAGGTACATTCCAGAACATGTGTGGGGCGAAAGAGGAGGGGGCAGGACATTGAACCACCAGTACATGAAGTCCTGCAACTTAGACACACAATGGGGCACAGTAGGAGACTGGTGACATGTCCTACAGGGCCCTTTGCAACATGATCAAAAAATCACTAGCCAATTTGAAAAATACACATGAGGCTACTGGAGTACATACATAAGGTCTTGCATAATGTGCACTTTATGGTTCAAATCATTTTATTCATTTTAGTCTGTAACATATTCACTCACCTGCATCCAAAGGCCAGTGAGGCGTAATGCACACTTTAAATACACAATTAAATACAATATAACTATTTCCACATAATGTACCCAACACCTAGAAGGCTACAGAGAATCTCCACTGAAATTCCCCCACATACCTGCAGATGCACAAACAATGATGCTGTTGTTTTGCACATGGTGAGGAACTGAACAGTCATCAAAATCTTTTGGGAGGGTGTCTTTAACAACCTAGAGAGTGTGCTGGGTAGAGAAGGGTTTCATACACTATCTGCCTACCTCTTAGGTAAATATAGACGTGAAGGATGTTCACATAGTCCAACTGCAGGTTATTAGGGCATGAGTGACAGTTTTGCTAGTGTTGCTTGGGAGCCATCTGAAGATCTTCCTCAGCATCTTCTGGGTGTGGAGCAGGATGCAGTGACGGCGTTGACTTGTGCGGTCATGTCCAGTTTGTTGTCGATGATTATTCGGAGGTTCCTGCTCTGTCAAGGATCACGCAGATGTCATATGTGGCGGCTATGAGTGCTGTTTCTGTACTGTGGTTGGGCCAGAAAACGGACTGTGTGGCATTGAAGAGCTGATGGTAGCTGAGGTTGATTAGTTTCTCCAAGACCTTTCCTGGGTATGGTAGGAAGGAGATGGGTCTGTATTTGGAAAGCATGGCTGGGTTACCTGATTAATCTTTTAAGAAGGGGTATGAAAATGGTACGTTTCTAGGTGTCCGGTAATGTGACTGAGTTGATGTAGGCGTTGCGGATGGGTGTTAGTACTTTACTGATCGGTAGAAGTCCTTCGGTGAAGGCGTAGTGGGGGAATGGGTCAGATGAAGTCCCGGGACGATGGTCTTCAAGGTAGCAGCAATTCCAACAGTTGTGACAGAAGGCCACGAGGTCAGGGTTTGTTGAGTTACAACAGTAACGGGGTCCAGTTGAGGGTCAAAATTGCTGTATATGGAGGTGGTTTTGTTACAGATGAATTAGGAGAGTTTGTAGCAAAGGTCTTGTGAGGGGATGAAGTTGCTGGAGGCAGCAGGAGGTGCGGTGAAATCTTTGATGAAGGCGAAGATATCCTTGTTGCTGTTAGTGTTGGCGTTGATGTGTTCTGCAGGAGCTGTGCGCTTGGCTTTCCATATCTGCTAGTGTTATGATCTTAGGGTTGATTCTAAGAGTTATTTATATTCTGTTTTGACTTGTTCTCCATTTGCACTCCAGCTGCTTGAAGTGACATTTTTCCTTAGTGTACCAGCTGGCCTGTGGTCGGGCACTTGCCTTTGGGTTGCGCTTGATGATAGCCAAGGTGTTTGTGCATGCACTGATGCAGCTCTTGAGGTTTATGATGTCTTTCAGCAAGTTGCTGGTGTGCTTGAGCCTGTGCCTGGAGACGGCGGAAGCCTATTCCTCTTATTAGATGCTTTTCCAGATGTGGCAAGCAGTTTGGATGGTGGTAGTTCTGTGATTCTGTGTAATGGGTATGCAGAAACTGAGAAGGACGTGGTTTGTCTAGGTCATAGTTGCTGGCTTGTCAACTGAGTCCAATAGGTGTCCGGCAGTGTGGGTGGGTTCGACCAATGTTACTGAGGTTTTCTAGGAGGGCTGTAGAATTTGGGTAACTGAGGTCTTCTATTTGAAAGTTAAGGTCTCCGATGAAGGTGCTAGCTTTGGTGATGAGGGGTGCGGCGAAGTCTGTGATGTTGCTGGCAAAATTGGTGTGGAGTCCTGGTGGTCTGTATACGGGGGTTCCACCCAGTGGGAAACTAACTGTGATGTGTATCATGAACGTGAGGTGTTCCATGTAGGTGGTGGGGGTGTTTGAGTAGGTGGTACAGCTGGTATCTTTGAATATGATGGTGACTCCACCTTAGGGCTTGTTCTGACGGTCTTGCCTAACTATCTAGCCGGTTGGGATGGCTGTAGCGATGTCCAGTGCGTCAGCGCACTGAGTGTTCGTTCCTTCCTGCACTATCTCTTTTGCTCTCTTCCTCGACAGATCAGGGAGAAGTTGCAAGGGTTTTTCCAGCTCGTCTCATTTATGCTGAGCATAGCTGAACAACAGAGCCACAGAACTGGCAACTGGCTACTTTGTTGTTAGTGCTATTCGCTTTCCTCCAGCGTTGAACTTTAAACTTTCTTTGTCAAGGGGTGGCCCGTCTGCCCTGCCTGAGAACCCTTTTCAGGGCTGTGTGCACCACTAGAGAGGCAAGTGACATCAAATAAACTAAGGGTACTGAGGAGCACTGTCATTTTTTCCCCCGACTTTAGCATACTTATCCTGATTTTTGCAATGCCATTAACGTTGTTCTCCAAGCACTTGGGCATTGTATTCAACATTGACAAGCACTGGGTGCTCCTCTCAGCTTTGAAAAGAGGTTCTATAAGAAGATCATCCTTCTCCTTGTCAAACGCAGTAAACATCGTGTTGTGCTGCAGCTCCCACTATACCTGTGTTGTATACAAAGGTGTAGCCATGCAGAGACACTTTTACCTGGCATGGCTGTAGAGAAGGGACATTGCTGGCCTTTATCCTATAGGCATGCCAGACATAGTCCTGCTGTTCTTTTGACCTCTAGACCTTGAGATGGAGGTAGTTGGTCTGCAAGGAGCTCCCCATCTGAATCGGAATAGTGTGGTGGGGACATCTGTTGGTGGTGCTGGCATGGTGCCTGCTTTACATTTTTGAGTGTGCATTTTGTATGGATGTCTGCGCAAAATGAGGATGTCAGGAAACAATATGGCCGGTGTAAGCGTCAATATGGGCTGTGCTCTATCTATTGTAAGGGTATGGGGTCTGTGTAACATCGCTGTCCTCCTGCTGGGACCCTGCGATGAGCTGGTGTCTCTGCTGGGCTTCAATGGATTAGATGGCTTCAAAGTTGACTTTGATAACAAAGGTTGATCAAATTCCTCTGTGCTCTAGAGACAGGACATCAATTTCGAGATTCCTCCATTGTCAAATTTGCCTTTTGCCATTAAATGTTCACAACCACAGTGGCCGAATGCCAAGTCTTTTAGTGAGGAGGTTCTTTAATCAAGACATGACATTCCTTTCATAGCTGTTCCTTGTCTTAGAGCCAAGGTTCGCTTTGAAGCTGATCGCTGAGGAGATGGCTCATGGTCTATGTAAGAAGTGTGTAATTTCGACTGGGTGCTCCGGACCTTGATCTGTATTATAGGGCAGCACAGAGTGCCCACACATCACCGGATGCATGGCTCGCCAGGTATCCCACATATCCAGATAGAACAGGTGGCGACCTCGTCGTGCTCGCTACCAGCTATGTTGTTTACACCACCAGACCGCAGGACAGGGATATTAGACTCCATAAACGCGACTAGGCATGCATGGCATTACCTGTTGAAGCTCCAAGCTGGGGCAATACTATACTCCCCGCTCGCTCCCTTGGAATGGTGTCAATGGTTGCCTCCGTGCCGCGACAAGGGTGTAACGAGGGCGCTCGGCTTTTTGGGCGTGGTGAAGATTGGCGATATGTTCCTTGAGGGGAAGGTGAAGACATGGGAAGAATGTGAGAAGCCTGACCTTGGGATGACACTGTTGCACAGGTTTCAATTTCATAGAACGCGACATGCACTTGCGGACATCCTAGGCAGCGACTTAGACGAGCCACCGGAAGTGGCACCCCTTACAGGCACAATAAAGGCAGACACACCAACCCGCATTGTGTCCAAAATCTATAAATCAGCACTGGTGTACCGAGAAAACTATTACACCAAGTCGCGGCTTGCTTGGCAAACTGATTTAGAGAAAGAATTCGATGACGCGACTTGGAAATATTGCTGCGAAAATACGAAGAGGATCTCGCTCAATGGGAGGCATAGGCTCATTCATTTTAAATTTTTAAATAGGGTGTACTACACGCCGGAAAGGTTATGTAGATATGGTTTGCGGGACACGTCTCGGTGCAACCGCTGTGACGTAAGAACGCCGGAATTTTTACACTTAGCGTGGTTATGTCCCGGGATAAACACCTTTTGGGCCCTTGTGTTTAGAGAGTTAGGAGTCATTATAGACATGCAACTCACACCTGATCCCCTGCTTGCTTTGCTGGGATACTCCAAACCGCTTCCTAAAGCAGTTCGTAAATTGGTAGATATGAGTATGTTAATTGCCAGGCGCAGAGTGGCGATATGTTGTTCGAAAGACCCGGTTCCTACGATTGCAGACTGGTCCAGGGACATGGTGTACTGCAGTACGCAAACAGAGCTCTATAGCGAACTTCTTCCACCGCGCAGCCGCCCTAAAAACGTCTGGTTGCTGTATAAGACACTTTTGCTGACAAAGGATGATGCGACTGGAAGGGCTGATGCTGCTGCAGGTACTGAGGAGGAGGCCTAGGTGCTCTAACACTGAAAAGACATAGAATTTGTTCTGTGGGGTTCCGCTGTTAAACTGTGGGGCACGGCCGAGCCATCAGACGGGGAGAACTTCTGGGGAACACAGAGTTATGATGGGGGTGCCCTGCTCTGAGCCTTGGACTGTGATATTGTTGCTTGATTTGGTGAACTTTGCTGACAAAGTATATGGCAAAATCACAACTGATAAGACTGACTGTGAGACGATAAGCTGTGTTTGCTATTTCTTTGTACATCCCTGCCATTCAGATGTATAGTGTCATGTCTTGCTGTTACTCATAAAACGTTAATAAAGTCTTTAAAAAAAGAAGTGTGTAATTTCGAGGTTGGGGTGTTGTGACCAGTGTTCTGTATTGGAGCCTGAAACCTGAGGTGTGGCTTTAGACCAGGAGCAGGCTCCACTGGGGGTGATGAAGATTCTAGGTCTCTAGAGTCAGAGACTTCAGGAGAGACAGAGATTTGCTCCACTCTTCTTGGGCTTCTGGGCTACAGGAGGGGTCCTTCAAACTATCATCAGACTCAAACGTTTTGATGTTCGTAACAACTGCACCAGATGTGAGCTCAGTAGAGTGATAGTGCTGCATCATCATAGTGTGCCCACCTTCTGTCCCAATGATGCCTAAAGGTCTTTGTGCTATGGAAAGTGTTGTAAACGGAACAAGTGCTCTCGTCAGGGTTGCTCAATAGACACAGAATCATTGCTGGGCTGACCGCGGAAATTCTGTATTGCAAGTGCGTCAAAATGTAAAAGGAGTATTTTCCTTGACCCCTCCGAACAAGTCACTTATCTTATCTGCAATGCGCTCTTCAGCATCAATGTTGAAAAGGTGTGCTCAATGCGGCTATACAAGTCCTTGGTACAAAACATTTTCCTCCGTGTGCAACTGCAACGAAGCACTCCAAATACATCCGAATTAAGTGTTAAGTGATGGAAGAAAAACTATTTAAGGTGGAGTCTGTGTTCTGTGAGTTGTGTGTTTCAGGAGTGGCATCAAAGGTCAGCTCATATTCGAAACAGCTCTTTAAAGAAAAAACGAATTATAACATTGCAAGTCCTACACTATATGGAAGGAGTATGTACAGCATGTGACCTAGAGCAACGCATGTTGCAAACTCACATATCCCTATTTTAATTCTCATTTTAATAGTCTAGGGGCTAGTGTTGGAGTTATATGCAAAAAGGAAGTCGAAATGGAAGTATTTTGGAATTACACTTTAGAGTACATATTGAAGAAAAAGCTTATAAAACTTCAAGCAAGTCAGCATTTTTCTCATTCCACAAATAGAAAACTAACTCACCATGTAAGGTCCTCTGTAATTTGACAGAACAGATTATAGGCCAAACCTATGGAGACTGACATCTTCCAGTCTCCGAGCTGGAGTGCAAACCAAGCTGCTTCTGGAATCAACCCACCAATGAGCAACAAATCAAGAGCATATTCAACAGTCCACACGGTGGAAAGGTTCTGATCTCGAACCGCATTGGCAACAGTACAGTGCTGCAGGGGAACAACTCGTGGACATTGTTCTAAACACAAGAATGAAACAAATTAAAAAGTATAATAATGAGTTTATCACACTTAAAAAGTTCAAAAAATCTTGGACAATAAAATTAATAAATTAAAACAACAATCTTATAAACAACCTACATTAATATAAAAAAAATTAACTATGCCTGCATGTCAACTCCTAAAAATGTACTTAATAACAATGATAAGATGAAGAAGAGTAAGAAGATGAACAAGATGATGAAGAACGAGGACTTGAAATCTGGGACTTCTAAAACTTTCTAAAGTGAAAAGTATTAGGAGGAAGAAAAATCAAATGAATCTTTTTGAAAGAGATGTAGAAAGAAAAAAAAGGATGGATTTATTGCAAATCCTAGGTTTAATATTGGATCAGTAGCATGCTGAATATGTATAAGATCCCAATGAGTGTTCAACGTTTCATCTCAGTTACACTACCCAGGCATGCAACGCGATTTCTGCAGTGAGGCTAAGGAAGTGGGCCTGTGAGGAGGGCCCGGCCCAGCGTAACCGCCGGGGATCTGTTGGGCCAATGGACACTGTGAAGGGCTCAGTCTTGTAGCACATGGGGGAGGACCCTCCACCTGGTGTTTTTCCCAGGGTGCAGCTCGGCACCTGGGGAACGGTAGCAAGGACTTCAGGACCTGCAGCCTAGGGGTAGGCCAGGCCATATTAAGTGGGGTGGGCCCCCGGGCTGACCTCGATACAGGAAGGTCTGGAGACACCCGGTAGATTCCATTCACATACCACGGATGGGGCTGACCTGACAACAGCAATCTGTTCATGGAGTGCGACGCAGCACCGGAGGCCCGGGCTGGAGGATGACCAGGCCCTGATAAGACATGGTGGACACCTGTGATTCTGCCTGTTCTTACCTGCCTTGATACTTGAAACACTTTGACGAGGCATCAGGGTAAACCTGGGGAACGGATTAACGCGCAGCAACAATCTGGTGTGCAAGGTCTACCACATCAGAGGGCCTACCATCTGGGCGCAGTGCAGAACAGGTGTCCCTTGCCCTACAACAGACTCTGGACAGGATCCTGGCAACCATTGTGGACTCCAAAAAGACTTTACAGACACAGATAGACACTCAGCGGAGTTGGGCCTTCTTCAGGCAGACCATAGCAAGCTTGCAGACAAGGTCAAGGAGACGGAGGTGATAGTTGGGGAGCTCCCACCAACACAGCAGTCCCTGCAGCAACAAATGGCAGATCTCACTGAACGGGTGAAAATACTGGAGAGCAGAGCAGAAGACGCCAACAGCAGCAATCAGCGCAACAATGTGCTGATCGTGGGGCTGCTCGAGGGAGCAGAGGGTAGTGACATGATTACCTACTTGGAAAACCGGATTAAAACTCAGGTGGCCCCTGTTGAACTTTCCCCCTTCTTTGCTCTTGAACTTGCACACCGTGTTCCTGCGCGGCCCCTGGTGCAGGGCGGACGAGACTGTTGCACTACCAGGATCTAGACACCCTGATCCAGAGGCGAGTACGGGCAGCCCCTTCTGAATAGATAAAGCGGCTATGACTATGTTTCTGGATTTTACTGCGGCAGAGCAGACTAAAGGGCTTCCTTCCTGGAGGTTAAACGAGAATTGAGGGAAGCATCCCTCAGATACTCCCTCTTGTTCCCTGCATCTTCCTGAATCCTGCAGAAGTCTGGGAGTGGATGGACCAGTACCCGGGGGAGGGTATGAACTCCGGTGCACCGCAAAGGGTGTCACCAGAGACGGCGCCTACGGAGGGGATGCCGAGCGTGGCCACTTTCTGGGCACAATGAAAGCCCAGATAGATAAGGACAAAATCAGTAGCACTGCTAGCGGTGGCTGGCCTTATCCATGACAAGACTGCGGACTCGGATGAAGGGACCCACTCTGATAGGCATTCTGATGAATATACTTCGGACAATACTTCTGTCTGTAAATGGAGTATGTCTCACAGGACTTCACAGACAGCAGAGGACTTGCTTTGAGTTTCAGACCACATGTTGATAAGGCGGGATGAGGGAGGTTCATGGTGGATCGCCTGATGCCTATGCCGTACTGGGACTCTATGACTCTACTTTGTGACTGTGACCTCGACCAGGAATTGTTGTCATTGGACGGGACCATACAAGGATTGGACAACCGTGCGGATGCGGATCCTGCCATAGGAAGGCGGTTGGCAGAAGCCAGGGAACGCTATAATGCAATCTTGGAGAGGCTTTGGTGTCATAACTATAAAGATAATGCTGCTAGGGCACATGATAGTGAGGATAAGGCGGGCAGATTACTGCCTTGGCTGGTACACCCTGAGATACGTGGGGCCCCGATTAGACGCCTGACCCGCCCAGCTGAGAGTGTACTCCTAAGTGGACATAAATGACACGTTTCGGGAGTACTATGTTGGACTCAATGGAAGACACTATGAGGAGTCTAGAGAGCTTATAGAAGCCTTCCTGTATCCCATGGCACGACAGGACCCAACTCCAGTTGCCATGGAGGAATTAGGGGGCGGAAGGGGGGGGGGGCATTACACCCAGGAAATTAAGGGTGCCATTAGAGATATGGCACAGGGAAGATGTTGAGACCCGATGGCCTACTGGTGGAATTTTATTCCACGTTTCTGGGAAAGCTGGCCCCACAATTGGCTGATATGTTTAACAAGGCGCTGGAAAAACTGGAACTTCCGACTACCACCAAGGATGCGTTGGTTATCCCCCCGTACCCCAGAGATGACTAGACAGAGGGCACGCACAACAGCGTATCAGCCGTTCTCCATTCAGAACATGGATTTTAAGCAAGATACTGGCCATGCACCTACTCCCGCACATGCAAGCATTGGTCCACCTCGACCAATGTGGTTTTATTCCACAACGTAATACCTCCCTTAACCTGCGCGGTGATATTCACTCTCCGGCGGGATGGAGAAGACTGGGTGGGTCTGATAGCTGTTGACCTGCAAAAGGCATTTGATACAGTCAGGTGGGCCTATCTGGAAGCAGTCATGGACGGGATGTGGCTGAGGGCCTCATGGGTGGCATGAGTTTGTCTGCTGTATGGTAAACGCACTGTCAGAGTCCGAATAGGCTGGACTGTGTCCGACTCCTATGAAGTGTGTCGGGGTAACAGACAGGGTGTCCACTGTCCCTGCTTTTGTTCGCTCTTGCTACTGAGCCGGCAGGGCTGTGCAGATTGAGGGGTCAGGGAAGGGGTATTCAGGTGGCCGGTAATGAGCATTTAATATCACTATGTGCTGATGATCTGTTGCTTTATGTGTCTGACATGGACACAGATGTTCCATTCATGGTGCAGCAATTACACAAGTTTGGGGAGATATTCCGCCTTAAGGTGAACCTGACGAAGACGTATTTTCCCAGTGCTGCCCGGCTCTGACCGACCGCAGACTCTGACGCTGGAAATCAGCTGGGCCCCTTCAACGTTCCAGTATCTGGGGATTCAGATTTTCATACTCTAGAAGATCTACGAGAGGGCAAGCTGGGGGTGGAGTTACGCTCTCTGCAGGCGTGTGGTCTTTTGGCGATCGCTACAACTCCCCATTTTACCACAGATTACGTTAGCTAAGACGATTATGCTTCCTCAGTTGCTTTATTATTTTACTAATCTCCCCACCTGAGTACCTGTCACTCAGTTTAGACAATTAGAGTCGTTGAGTGAGCTCATATGAGATGGGGGTGGGGATGACACGGGATGTCCCTAGACATGCTTCGGCGGCCCATCTTGAAGAAAGGCCTGGGGGTGCCAGATTTTGAGTTATACCATCTGGCTCCCCAGCAGCAGTGGACTACGCTGTGGCTGGATGGCGAGAACCTGGCCAAGCTGGGGCACATGGGTTCTGTGTCTAACCAGGGAGCGCTCCTGACCCGACTTCTGCGGCAAATACTGGGGAGAGGGAGGGATGGCTTGCTCTTAGTGGCAATGCTCCGGTGCTGGCAGTGCAGTGTTTGGAGGACGCTGGGGTGCCAATTTGTACACCTCACCCTTCCGCTGGTGGGGCTACCACATGGGGACCCTCCCATGTTCTCGGTGGCGCAGCGGTCTGCTTGGACGGAAAGGGGACTGGTGACGGTTGGCGACTGTTATGCGGCATCCACAATGATGCCCCTGGATGTCCTTGTTGAGGTGCATGGATTGACTTTTGGTCAGTTCCTTACATATGAGGCATTAGTCCGGACCTTTATGATCCTCTAGGATGCAGGGGTGGCTGAACCCCTGATGCATAATATGTTACATTTTCTATTGTCCCTGGGAAAGAGTAGACATCGTGTTAAATGGCTGTATAGTGCCTTTAACGAGATAGTGCAAAAGGCTTTGATTACCCTCAGGCACAAATGGAATGGCGTATTAGCAGGGAGGTGGATCAGGAATGGGCAAAGATGTTGGCCTACCCACAGAGAGCTTCCCTGAATACCCGTTTTAAAGTTATACAATTTAACTACCTCCATCAGACTTATCTCACCCGAAGAAGCTGAATGCAATAACAGGGGGGTGGGGAGGTTAAATGCTGTGCCCATTGTGCGCTGGTGGAGCAGATTGTGTTCATATGACCTGGTCCTGCTCTAAGGGTGTTTTGGACTTCAGTAGTGCAGAGGCTGAATTAGACGCTCATCTGGCTCGTGCCATGTACCTTGGAAATCTGTCTGCTGGGATCCTTCCCCCGTACGAAACCCAAGAAGAGGGGGAACAGTTTCCTTGATCTGGCCTGTATATTGGCCAAGAGGCAGATTTCCATGACATGGAAGTCGGTGTTTGGCCAGCCGATAGTTCAGTGGGAGGCCACTCCCAGTGTATGGGTCCAGGCGGAGGACCAGGCACTCTGCAGAGGAGGAGGAACAGGGAGTAAAGAGAAGGTCGATAGCACTTCTATGGCAGAAGCGATGGATGCATTTGAGTAACCCTGGGTGCCGCAGTCGCTCGTTCTTGGAGAGCTCAAGATCTGGGAGGGAGAACAGAATTGCCGATTAGGTGCAAGCATGAGGGTATGGCTGAAGCTTCAGGAAGGAGATGCTGCTGTGGTTGGCTGCTTCTAGCCATGGAAGGCCGCACCTCTGCTGTGCTGCTGCTGCACACGGTGGGAGTGCATAAGCCCTACTTTCTGAGACGGTGCTGTTAACTAGGGGAGAGTCCCCTGGCCCCTGTCCTCTGACCTCTCACCTGTTAGATGTGCTGAATGATAGCCCACATTTAACCCACTGTTTAAACTGTTGGCAATATTATTTTCATTGTTTTTATCTTAGCATATGTATACTGCACGATTGGATGCTGCACATTGTGGTTAAATATGTCCTACTGATGGGGAACAGCGTGGCAGAAAGCAGTGAGAATGTGATTTGTGATTTGTAGAGCGCGTGGCTACCCGAGGGCTTCCCAGAGCTGAGAGACTGCTGCTAAACGAAGGCTAGAGATAGATTAGTGATGCTGCTTAAACAGCCATGTTTCGATCGACTTCCTGAATACTCATTCCTCTCTCAGTATTCGAGATTCGCGTGGTAATGAGTTCCACAACATGGGTGCAAGGTGAGAGAAGGATCTACCTCCCCACATGCCTCTCCTGATTCTTGTTGTTTTTATCAGTCGTTCGGAGCCGGATCTCAGGCTTCTATTTGGGACGTAGAGGGTCAACAGGTTTCTAACTTTGTGATCAATTATATAAATGCATGTAACTTGGAACCCTGCAGTTGACCTATCGAGGTGCAACTCCCTACGAGGGCATGATGAAAAGGACTTAATGATGTGCTAATATGATATGTAAATGTGCAGTACTGTAAAAATGGCAAACAAAATACTTTAAAAAAAAAAAAAAAAAAAAGAGTGTTAATGTATATTATATTTTAGCACTGATACTACTTGAATTATAACTTTGTATTAGGACAGTATTTTTTTCAGTACTAATAGCCAAACACTGCTCCTGCCTCTAATTGACCTAAAGCATCTAGTAAAGAAAAAGGTCAGCTTCTCCAGTATTAGGAAGCACTGTTCTTTTGTTCATTGAGCTTTAATTGGAACCAATCACTATCTGCATTGTTTATCTATTCTACCTAGGAGCTTAAGAAATGGAGACCACAGTTAAAACCCATTTAAAAAAAAGTGTGTCAAATTAGGTGAAAGGAAACAGTGACACCCACCTAACGATTTTACAAAGAAAGTTTCACTAATTTTGAAAAAGTCGTATATTTTATTTTAAATTATCACTTTTGTATTACTAGGACAGTTATGTAAAGCTTGAATCCACTGGGTGAAGCGCTCCCCTATCCATTTGGGATCCTTCAGAAAATGTCATGACATAGTGACACATACCTTTTTGACACTAAGCGAAATCCCTGGCAGTATTAATTTAGACCATGGCTCAATCAATCATAAATGATAACAGAGGTAACATATGAGGTGATTTTGTATTTATTTTAATTTGTGGTGGGTGGTATTGCTGAAGTCACCGTACAAGGAGGAAGAGATCCCTTTTTACACTTCGGGCCTGATTACGAGTTTGGCGGTCCAACCGCCCAAACACCGTGGCCGCCAGGAGACACCAGCGCCAGTGGTCTATAGGTCACCGTATTAAGAGTTTAAAGCGGTGCCCCCGGTGTGGCTGCAGAGATTTTCCAGAAGTGGTGATAATTTTTCCATATGTATTGATGCCTCTGCAAGCATTTCGACTGCATATGTGTTGGATGCACATATATGCATGATATATGTGAAAAAATACCACCTACTCCTTGCCGGGGTCGGGCCCATATGTGGGCAGTCCAGGCAATCGGTATATTGTACAAAAAGGGCTCACCTGTACATCGCCGCTAACAGGGGCGTATTCCTCAGGGTGAAGATGCTGCTGTGAAAGAAGGACCTGAAGAAAGGGATCCACGTCGAACTCTGACCGAAAGAACAAGAAAGGGGTCAGAACACGCCCCAAATCCTTTGTTTCCGCCAACTTGAAGCTGGCGGTCTCACCGCCACGATCAGCTCATGGAAAAGCCAACTGTTAATGCAGACGGCGGTGAAACTCCCCAGTACCGTCCCATGGCAGCTGCTTTTCCCCGACCATGACCCCGGCGGTCTGCGGTGTACTGGCGGTTTAGCCGCAGGTTTTCTAAATGCAATCTGCACAACTCGTAAAATGGCCGTCGGACCGCCTAGCTTGGGGCGTTCGGACTGCGGGTACCGCAATCCACAGACCGCCTAACTCATAATAAAGCCCTTAGTGTAAACAGGTGGTAATGGAATTAAGGGCTGTGCTCCTGAAGTTTCTGGCAAGAAGGGGGATAGAAAGATTTCCACTTGGTAAGATTGGATATAGAAAATATGGGAACTCCTGGTTTGGGAAAAGATCAAACTCACCATAGAATATAAAGGGACAGCATATGAAACTGACTAGGTACCAAGGCTAGCTTATTTAGCCAAGCAATTAAAAAAATTAATGTACTTCAAATTTCTTAGGATGCTCCATTTAATCCCAGAAGACCTTTCACAAATGTGAGAACGGGATTGGGATTTTGACTTAATAGCAAACTAAAATATTAGCAGGAAGCCTGATAAGAGTTTATGGACATAACTGATAGAGACCTGTGAAGTGAGAGAATTATGGGTGTAGGAGGCATTTAGCAGGGTTCATACTTTCTCTTTCTAATACAGTACAAATTAATTATTCTTGAAATGTCCCTTGTTGTCTTGTATGTGTGTGTGTGTGTGTGTGTCATTTCAAATTAAATAATACATGTAAACCTAAATAATTTGTGGTGACATAAGTGAATACACTGTTCAAGATGTGATCTCATCAATACATTAGAAAATGGGTAGTTATACAAATCTAATTTAACAGTTCCACTATCCATTCAATTGTAGAAAGTCTTGCTTTACAATAAAAAGAAAGATAGATAGATATTGCAGAAAAATAATTCTGTATACCATTACCTGATCTTATGTGAAGTGGAGGTAGGATATTCACATTATGCGGTGGAAGCACATATAGTGGTTGGTTTGTGAAATAAGAAGCCATAAAACGTGCCATGGACTGTACCACTGTCAAAGCAGCCTTCACATGAACACCTCTCAGCAGACCAAGGTCATCAGTACGTGGAGATTCTATATAAAAAATAATAATGAAAGGGAATTACACAAATTTAGGTATGTTGTAGTGAAAAATAGTACTCTCATCTTCTAAATTGTGTGCATTTTGTCTGTAAAGGACTACATGTCCTCCAACTAAGGAAGCTTCATGGTGCCTGCTACAATAAGAATTATGATGGAAGATGTTGGGAGCTGAATTCAAATAAATAAGATAATTCCTTCTTCTCTCCGCACACAAGGCCATGAGAGGGATTTTAAAGTCTCCTACATCATGTTCCTGAAGGAACTCTCTGCTTTGCCTCACTTGAATAAACCACACCTTATGGATAGCACTAAATTGTCTGTTTTTTTGGTAGCATAAGATTCTCTCACAAAGAAGGAGAAAGGATGTGATCTGGTTCAATTAGAAACAGATTAAAACCGAATGATAGAAAGACGCACAAGTAGAACAAAGACTTTAATAAGCTGAAGTGAGATACACAAAATTCTCGATATCTGGCTTGATCGGGTTGGTCAGGGATGAGAAAAAGATTATTAATAAAAATTTAGTAGGCATGAACAGAGCAACGGGTAAAGGGACACAGCTGCCCTCCCTCTTACAAAAATTCAAAACTTTCTCATGCGGTGGTCTATGCACGTTTAAGTTGCAACCTGGATTTACGCAATGGGCGCTTTAGATTGAAGAACCTGGCTTCATCATGTTAAATGTTAAAATAAACACAAAATGTAAGAGGCCAGGGTTACTTCTCATCAATCTCCCTCCTAAAGTAAATCTAACATGCAAAAGAGATCGAAGAGGTGTGGTTATAAGGTCAATACCTTCTCTGGAATCCCAATTATGTGAAAAGTGCCCTCACCCACTAATAGTGGCATGCTTCATTATAGGGTTGCTACAACACACCCCATGTATCCAACAGCAGGGGCGGAGCAATTATTTTTTTGTATGTACTTTTCTGTTTACCATAGTCTTGTTAGGGCTCTAGAATCAAAAGATAGCTAAAACTATCTTATGGATAACCACTCTATAATTAGTTCACTTTATTCAGGGTTCCCTAGGCAGGATTAAAAGAAAGAGAAGTAATGTGGATGGTCCCGGGGTATTATCACCCTACCATCTCTCAACCAAATATATAGTCAACATGTTTCGGCCCGCCAACAGTCGCCATTTAGGGGTCGATGTGCCTTCGTCAGGGCTAAGAGACCCCTCTTGTCACTGTCACCCAGTAATTTTTTCAGGAGATACTTTAAAGTGATTACCAAATTCACCATAAAGTGACCTTACCTGTCACTTCTGGTTCTCAGTGTTGATAGTTATTCTTTGTAAGATAGAAAAAATCATGTTTGTCGATCACACATGTACAGAGAAGATAATGTATTGATTTATATGACACAATCACGCTTGATCATGCATTCCTTCGTATCTATCCAGTGGTGCATGCAACACATCCAAATACTCAAAGTGCAAACACCACAAAAACTTGAGACACTCTTATCACTCGTGAATTCAACAGTGGAATGAAACCATTCAGGGACATTCAGTGTTAAAATTAATTGTCTTACACCCCCAAAGTGTATAGCAATTTCTTGACCTGGGTTAGAGGCTGGAGTGTCTCCCTGTATTCACACACTGTATAAAAAGTAAATCAGACATCAAATGTCATCTCATTGAACATCGTAATAAATCAATGGTCTAAAACAACCTTGCTGGATGCTCACTCATTCTTAAAGATGGTACTCTCAGGTTTATGTGATGAGGCATCTGCCACGAATTTGGCAATCCCATATTTCATCTAAATGCTCTCAGGTTGAAATCCCTTTTCTCAGCCTCCCCACTTACTTCGCCAAGGGACAGATGCCCCCTGGGGTACCGCTTCCAACCCTCCGACGATAACGGTATACCCTCGTCATCTCCATTTGTAGCGACCACGCTCCCTGCCTCGTGCAGCGCTGAGCGGTGGTATCAGCATGTGACATAGGCAGAAAAACTAGTCTTCTGACCTTCTAGCTATGGTATAGGATGGGCACAGTAACCCGAGTCGTGCTGCGCTCAGCAGTTGCATCAGCAAGTGATAATAGAAAAAAGATACATGGGCCGCTCACTTCCAAACTTCGATATTAGGCAGGCATGACACCCCCAGGCAGTATTTTTATGTGGGCACACCGTTAATCATGGTCAGACTATGGCGCTGATACATTGATGACGTCCTTTTGATTTGGAAGGGGGACACTAGTCAGTGAGAACCTTTCTGGAATGGCTTGATTCCAGAAATCCCTTCTTATATTTTTTTTTATAACATATTTTATTGATTTTGTATGGTACCATCTGGGCAGCTGCCCTGCATATACAGATTAAGGCATTGAATAAGTCAAGAGTACCAGATTTGTATACAGAATTAGCAACAGTAACAAATATAACAATAAAAAACTTTGCGCAGACAATCCCGTTACCCGTACAATTAAGTAAATATGTTAGAGTTCTTGCGTCGCCTGGAATGTGGTATTGGGTGAGGCATGTTTTGGTCTGGGACGTGCGGGAAAACACATACATCAGAGGGTCTGGTAGGGAAGAGGGGGAAGATCTATACCCCGGTATGCTGCCCATCGGGACCATATTTTCCTGTGTTTCAGGGGACAGCCTCTCGCCTGGAAGACCGCAATCTCTGCTCCCATGCATCTGTCTAGCTCCGTTCGCCATTTCCCTAACGTCGGGGAGGAAGTTACCTTCCACAATTGAGCGATATCACGCTTAGCTATAGTGAGGGCCAGGAATAGCAGGTGCTGTTTATACCGATTCCCCCCTATCCCATCAGTGCTATGTAATAAGGAAAATGCTACTTACCAGTATGCATCTGTTCTTGGCATGTAGAGCTGCAGAATCACATACTTGTGCATAGATCACCGCCATCTGGTGGTGGGCTCGGATGTTTGCAGTTTGTTGTTGTCTTGGAAGAAGTCTTTGTAGTCACGAGATAGGTGACTCCTCCCTTGGACGATAGTGTGCATGGGCATCGACTCCATCCTCAGATTGTTTTTCGCCATGAAGGGAAATGATGGAGTTTGTAAGAAACAGAAAAGATGTCCATGTGTAATGTATCTAAGTAAGATAACGCTGGAACAGATAGAGGTACCGGGGAGGCGGGTGGGCTTATGTGATTCTGCAGCTCTACATGCCAAGAACAGATGCATACTGGTAAGTAGCATTTTCCGTTCGAGGCATATGAGCTGCAGAATACATACTTGTGCATAGACTGTATAGCAGTGCTCTCCCTTAGCGGTGGTTACCTGTATCTGTTGCAGTGGTCTGAAAAAGTGTTTTAAGAACAGCCTGGCCCACAGAAGCTTGTTGTTTTGCCTGCACATCTACACAATAGTGTTTGGTGAAGGTGTGTGGCGTAGACCATGTTGCTGCTTTACAAATGTCATCCAAGGGAATGTTCCCTAAGAATGCCATGGATGCCCCTAGTTTGCATGTTGAATGCGCTCTAGGGGGAATTGTTAATGTGCGTTTTGCTTTGTGGTAGCATATTTGAATACATTTGACTATCCACCTGGCAATTCCAGCTTTGGAAATTGGGTTTCCTTTATGAGGCGGAGAGAAAGCTACAAACAGTTGGTTTGTCTTTCTAAAAGGTTTAGTTCTGTCAATGTAATAAAGTATAGCTCTTTTGACATCAAGTGTGTTAAGAGCTCTCTCTGCTACGGAATCTGGTTTTGGGAAGAAAACGGGTAATTCCACAGATTGATTAAGATGGAAAGCAGAGATTACTTTGGGAAGGAATTTTGGATTTGTTCTAAGAACCACCTTGTTATGATGTATTTGTAAGAATGGTTCTTGTATGGTTAAAGCCTGGATCTCACTTACTCTTCTGAGAGAGGTGATTGCGACAAGGAAAGCTACTTTCCATGTAAGGAACTGCAGTTCGCATTTGTGTAGAGGTTCAAAGGGGGGACACATGAGCCTAGTAAGGACAATGTTTAAATTCCACACTGGAGATGGTGGGATTGTGGGAGGAATTATCCTTTTAAGGCCTTCCATAAACACTTTGATGGCAGGTACCCTAAACAATGACAAATGTTGTCTGTTTTGTAGGTAAGCGGCAAGGGCAGCAAGATGTAGTCTTATGGATGTGTATGCCAGATTACATCTTTGTAGATGCAGTAAATAACAAATTATGTTCTGAATTGAAGCATCTAGTGGGTCAATTTTGTTGATATTGCAGTAAATGACAAATCTTTTCCATTTGGCTGCATAACAAGCTCTAGTAGTTGGGCGTCTAGCTTCCTTAATAATGTTCATACAGTCCGGTGGAAGGTTGAGGTAACCGAACTCTAGGACTTCAGGAGCCAGATTGCTAGGTTTAGTTGAGCTGGATCTGGATGTCTGATCTCTCCATGGTTCTGTGTCAGAAGCTTTGAGGAGAGGTGTAGCTTTTGGTGTGGAACTACTGAGAGTTCCAGGAGTGTTGTGAACCAAGGTTGCCGGGCCCATGTTGGAGCAACCAGGATCATCTTGAGAGACTGTTGTTTGAGCTTGCGCACTACTAACGAAATGAGCGGGAGTGGAGGAAAAGCGTACGCAAATCTGCCTGACCAGTTCCTCCATATCGCATTGCCTTTGGACAATGGGTGTGGATACCTGGCGGCGAAGGCTGGGCATTTTGCGTTTGCATGTGTGGCGAACAGATCTATGTCTGGGTGGCCCCACATTTGAAAAAACGGAAGAAGAACTTGTGGATGAAGTTCCCATTCGTGGATTTGTTGTGTCTGACGACTGAGCAGATCCGCAATCTGATTGTGTACCCCTGGAAGATGTTCTGCTAGAAGGTATATCTTTTGTGGGATGGCCCATTTCCATATGCTTTGCGCTAGTTGAGAAAGCTGTAAAGAATGTGTTCCCCCTTATTTTTGTATATAATACATTGCTGTCATATTGTCTGTTCGGACAAGGGCAGTTTTGTTGATGAGATGTGTTTGGAATGATTTTAATGCTAGAAAGATTGCCAGTAACTCCAGGTGATTGATGTGGAGCACTTTTTGTTGAGGGGTCCACTTGCCCTGAATTGTATGGTTTAGGAGATGGGCTCCCCAGCCGGTGAGCGATGCGTCCGCTGTTAGCACTATCTGTGGAACTGGGTCTAGGAACGGCCGCCCTTTGGAAAGGTTTTGTGTGTTTCACCACTGCAGAGAGCGATGAGTGCGGCTGTCCACCAACACCAGATCTGAAATTTGAGCCTGGTTCCACTGACGTGCTAAACATTCTTGCAAAGGGGGCATCTGAAGCCTTGCGTGTGGTACAATGAAAATGCAAGAGGCCATCATTCCTATTAGCTGCATAAACACTCGAGCTGGTAGTGAGTGTTGAGGTTGAAAGTTTGTTATGAGGGTTTGCATACTGGCTATTCTGACTGGATTGGGGTATGCCAGGGCTTTGGAAGTATCTATTGTGGCCCCTAGATACTGATGTATGTGGGACGGCTGAAGATGTGACTTGGTGAGGTTTATTGTGAACCCCAAGTCGTGAAGCAAGTGAATTGTTTGGAGAGTGTGGTGAACACACTGGCTGTATGACTTGGCTTTTATGAGCCAGTCGTCCAGGTATGGGAAGACATGAATTTGTTGTCTTCGCAAGTGGGCGGCTACTACTGCCAGACACTTTGTGAAGACTCTGGATGCTGTGGTCACTCCGAATGGGAGGACCTTGCATTGATAGTGCTGACCGTCCACTATGAACCTTAGATATTTCCTGTGAGCAGGGTGTATAGGAATATGGAAGTAGGCGTCCTTGAGATCTAGAGTGGCAAGGAAATCGCCTTGCTGGAGCAGTGGGAGGACCTGTTGAAGGGTGACCATGTGAAAATGGTCTGATTGTATGTAGATATTCAAAGGTCTGAGGTCCAATATTGGTCTGAGAGTACCGTCTTTTTTGGGGATGAGAAAATAAAGGGAGTAAACCCATGTGCCTTGATGCTGGAGGGGAACTGGTTCTATTGCATGCTTTTGAAGAAGTGAGAGAACTTCTTCTTTGAGGAGCGTTAGATGTTCCGTGGACAGTGGACGTTGTTTGGGCGGTATGGTTGGGGGAGTTGCGGTAAGTTCCAGGCTGTAACC
Source organism: Calotriton arnoldi (assembly GCA_963921515.1). NCBI lineage: Eukaryota > Metazoa > Chordata > Amphibia > Caudata > Salamandridae > Calotriton > Calotriton arnoldi. Next base: position 4,403,414 of record CAWUFW010000074.1, on the reverse strand, counting down.
ATACTGGATAATTTGTCTTACCCACCTGTCTGTAGTGATGGAGTTCCAGACAGGTAGGAACTGTGAGAGCCTTCCTCCGACCGGAGTGGAATGGTCTGGAAGGAGAGGAGGGAAGTCATTCTTTGGTAGTAGGGGAGGTTCGGTTATTGTTACCTCGGCCTCTACCCTTGTTATTATTTCCTCTGTACACACCTCTGAAATATGCCTTGTTAGGTGATGTTTGTGTGGGACTCTTGTAGGTGGAGGAAGTAGTGTCTGTGCTAATGTTTTTGGATGCGCCCCTATAAAAGGAGCGACAAAAGAAACTTCGTGGTGTTTGAGACTGTAATGCTCCCATAGATTTTGCAGTGTCCGTGTCTTTTTTCATTTTCTCCAAAGCTGTATCCACAGCTGGGTCAAAGAGGTGCTCTTGATCGAACGGCTGATTTAAGATAGTTGTTTGCACTTCTTGTTTAAAACCAGAAATGCGCAACCATGCATGTCTGCGAAGTAAGACACTGGTGTTGAGAGATCTAGATGCAGTGTCTGCTGCATCTAGGGCACATTTGATGGATGCATTGGTAATTAATTTGCCCTCTTGGACCAGATCGTTGGCCTTGGCGTTGTATTGGTCAGGTAAATGTTGAATAAGATCTTCGAGCTCATCGTAGTGAGCCCTGTCGTATCTGGCAAGCAATGCTTGTGCATTAGCTATTCTCCAGTGATTGGCTGCTTGGGAGGCAACTCGTTTACCTGATGCATCTAGCAGTTTAGACTCTTTGTCTGGAGGTGGAGCATCACCAGAGGTTTGGGAATTAGCACGTTTTCTTGCATTGGAGACTACCAAAGAATCTAAAGGGAGTTGTCCTTTAATGTAAATTGGATCGTTAGGGGCGGGCTTGTACTTTTTATCAATCCGAGGATTGAGGATCCTGGTCCTAACAGGGTCTTTAAATATGTCTGGTGCATGTTTAATGACACCTTTAAGCATGGGCAATGTATGTATTGTTTTTTGTGACTGAGCAAATGTGTCAAGTAGGAAGTCTTCGTCCATGGGGTCTGAATGGAGTTCAACGCCATGATATTGCACAGCCCTATTAATGAGCTGACTAAATCCTATATTGTCATCTGGGGGGATGGCCTAGATGGGTATACATCTGGATCAGGAAGGTCTGGAGGATCTGTGGGATTGTTGTAATCGTCCCATGTATCCTGTGGTGGAGTAGTGTCATCATCAGGGTCATCTAAAGGGTCCTTATCGTGTCCACCCCCGTCCCCTAGATCATCCTCATCCTGTGGTGGTAAGGGTGAGTATGGAAGTATTGGAGAGAGTCTAGGAGAGTGTATAGGAGAGTTTGTAGGAGACAAAGGTTTGGTAGGAAGAATAGGAGAAGAGGGTCTTAGGGGTGAAGTTAAAAAGTCTCTTTTCTTCACAGGTACCTCAGGAGGGTGTGAGGTATCTGATTTCCTCTTCTTTGTTGGGAGACTGACAATATAGCCTGTTTTAGGGTCCACATGTAAAGTCTTTTGTTTTGGATCGATAGGATCTGATCGAAAAAGCTCTTCCTGTGTGTTGTCTCCCTTCGGTGCCGATTTTTTCGGTTCCGAACGTGGTTTTGATTTGGACTCTGAAGCCGTAGGAGGGGTCTTGCGCTCCTTTGGCTTCGACGTCGGTGCCGAGTCGGGAATTTTCTTCGGATCCGAAGGTTTTCGGTGTTTGTTCGGTTCCGAGGCCTTATGGTCTTTCGGTGCCGAAGGGTTCGATACCAAGGCGTTTTTGGACGAAAAGGGAATAGGGTGTATCCCGGATTTCGGTACCGAAGGTGTCTTATGGGTACTGATATGCGGCTTGCTCGGTCCCGAGCTTCCGGAAGGCTTTTCCTTTGTCTTCGGAGCCGGGCCCGGAGGCGGGGCTTCTGAAGTTTTTCCTCGGTCTCGACTAAGGCCTTCAGGCGAAGTTTTGACCGGAGCCTTCGGTTTATCTGGTGAGGCAGGGGCATGGACGTTTGTACTCACTCGTTGACCTGGAGTGATGTGGTCATCGGAGTCCGAGTCGTCAGCTTCGGAGACGATGTGAATCCTCTGCCTCTGGAACATCGGGGCCTTCGTCAAAGATGTCGTGTGGCGCCAGTGTAGCCTGTTGAGCCATAACGTGTCGTCGAGCCCGGCGATCACGGATAGTCTTTTTGGAGCGAAAAGAGGCACAGGCTTGGCAATCCTTTTCTTCGTTTTCTGGCGAGAGGCAAAGGTTGCAGACCTTGTGGTGGTCACTGTGTGGAAATTTAGCTCCACACTGGGGGCATTTTTTAAATGGAGTCCTTTCCATTAGCCGTAGGCCCGAATGGCGCCGATAGGCCCAGCAGCGTGCGTTGACAACCAGAATCGAGGATTTTGAAGTTAGCGCGTCGAAGGGCACGCGAACGAAACAATACCGTCGAATGGTGATGGGTTGCGCGTCGAAAAGGGTTGGAAACACGGTACCGAACCGGAGCGCAGCAAGTCACATCCGAACCCGATGGCGGAAAAAAACCAATCTGAGGATGAAGTCGATGCCCATGCGCACTATCGTCCAAGGGAGGAGTCACCTATCTCGTGACTACAAAGACTTCTTCCAAGACAACAACAAACTGCAAACATCCGAGCCCACCACCAGATGGCGATCTATGCACAAGTATGTATTCTGCAGCTCATATGCCTCGAACAAATAGTTTGGGGTCGTAAGGGAGATCCCAGGATAATACCTGACCCAGGCAGTCCGAGACTCTAAGCCAGAAGGGCTATAGTACAGTACAGTCCCAAACAGTATGCATAAACGTTCCCTCCTCCCTACCGCAGCGTAGACATTGGGGAGATGGGTTGACCCCATCTGCCAGAGACGGAGTCGGGTATAGTACGCGCGGCGTATGTGTTTGAATTGAATGAGGCGATATCGAGAGGACACGGCTGCACCCCGAGGACTGGCTATGGCCTCGGCCCAGTCATCGTCAGTTAAGTCAGGAATATCTGCCTCCCACGCCCTTCTGGTCTTATGTAGGGTCGTTTTGGCATGTGTCGTTAGGGTCTGATATATCTGTCGGATTTTGTGAGCTTCCAAATCCCCCATGAGAAGGAGGCCCTCCAGGGGGTGAAACTCCGGAAGGGTGTCCAGGGTACGCATTTTGGGAGTGAGGGCGTCGCGTAACTGTAGGTACTTATAGAATTGTGTTTTATGTAATTGAAATTCCGCCTGTAGCTGCTGGAAGGACTTCAGTGTTGTGCCCTTCATTACATCACCAAGGGTGGAAATACCTATCTGGTCCCATTTGCAGAATACCGGTAGAGCCGCCACCTGGCACAGATGGGTGCCCTGCCATAGGGGAGTCGCCTGAGTCAAGCGCCCTCGCCACCCCATCTGCCCGACAGTATACCTCCAGAGCTGAATAACTGTTCTGCAGGCATGCGGAAGGAAGTCAAGATTCTGATTGCTGTAGAGTAACCGAAGGAGTGGGACCCCCTCCATCACTGCGCGTTCCAGGACGAACACCGGATCCGATTGTGTACCATACCACCATTCATTGATAATTAAAAGATGAGAGGCTGCGTAGTAGGCGTAAACATCCGCCGCTGCAATACCACCACAATACGTTGATTGTGCACATGTTTGTAGCGCCACCCGAACAGCCCCTCCGTTCCATAGGAACTTATTATGGATAGCATTAATTTGCGCAAACCATGACCGCGGTATATGGTATGGAAAGTTCTGTAACCGATATAATATTCTAGGATGAGAGAGCATCTTAAAGATCGCTGAGCACCCATTCAATGAAAGGGGAAGGGATGTCCATATATTTGTCTCATCACGGAGGCCTGCCAAAAGTGGAGTTATGTTATGCGTCCATGAGGTCTTTGGGCATGGGGACATGAAAATCCCCAGGTATTTAAAGCCTTCTGTCGCATGCGTCACCTGGGCCGCCCATGTACCCCTCCCCTGGTTACCGCAGACCGGAAACAATACGGATTTGGAGGGGTTGGTGTGGAGCCCCGAGGTTTGGCCGAATACCCGGAGGATCTGTAGGATCCGTGGCCCGGAAACCCATGGGTTCGTCATAAAGAAGACATAGTCCGCATATAGTGCGATCCGATCGGGTTGCGACCGAGGCCATTCGAATCCCCGGAGCACAGGATCTCTACGTACCCAAACCGCCAAGGGTTCAATCGCTAGGGCAAATATAGGAGGAGCAAACACAAGGAGATGATGGACGGAGCTCTGAAACTTTTCAGACCCTCACCCTCACCCCCAGTCACAGATCTGGGTGGAATCCATCACCATTCTTTAGCTCACTTTGCCACCTCAGTTCTGACCCAGCTATATGCAAATCAGTCTTGACCCTGTGCCTCATGGGAACAGTTCAGCCCGAACTGCCATCCAGTGGATTCAAGCAAGCCTGGCTGTTGAAGGGTGTTACCCAGAAACTGGTCCCAGGATGCTTGTTTCCAGTTCAGGGAAGACCTGGCTTGGCAGTTTGGGCTCAAAGATACGGTGACTAATCTACAACAGCGTGTCAATAAACTCACGGTGATTTTGCAGGAACTGGCCTCCCGGGTCGAGGACGCTGAGGGCCGTGCCCGACGCAACAATCTTCGGTTATGGGCTTCCCGGAGGGCTGTGAGGGTGCTTCCATGAACCGTTTCCTCTCGCAGTGGCTCAGGGATCTCCTACCAGACGAAATTTTATCTTCTTGCTTTGTGGTCGAGAGAGCCCACCGGGCCCTCATGAAGAAACCTTCCCCTGGGGAAAACCCATGGCCAGTCATTGCCAAACTGCTTAATTATGCCGACAGATGCTGTATTGCAGTACACCAGATTGCATAAGGACAAACTCATCTTTGAATCGAGACCAATAATGATATTTCCAGATTATACCCGCCTGGTGCAGCAGCAACGTCAGTCATTCCTGGCAGCAAAGAGACGATTGCGAGAGCTTAACATTCAGTACACGCTCCTGTATCCCGCCAGGCTCCGAGTTGTTTATAACTCCAAGTCGTATTTTTTTGATACACCTGAAGCTGTGTTTGCTTGGTCTGATGAACGTACTCACCTGAAACCTCGTTCTCCGCCGCCACTGGAGTCTGATTCATCCCGTGGTTCACAGCAAAATCAATCAAGAAGGACAAATCGAAGAGGCGACATAGGTCCGGATTTGACATTGAAGCCTGTTTCATTTGGCGCACTGAGTAAGCGTGGATGACGCATAACATGACTGTCCAGCCCCGGACATTTGTACCCCATGTTGAAGTTCTGGGGAAAGGTTGGGATCCATTGGAGGGGGGGATTCTTTGCTCCCCTTTTGGGGGTCAGGCGTGCCCTTCGCCGTGACAGATTCTCCTTGTTCTTGGCAGTATCGGGGGGGGAGGGAGGAATGATGGGGGTTATAGGGTTTTTGTTTGTTACTTTTCGTTTTTACACGCGCGCAGACACACAATCCATTTCCCGTTATTGCAAGACACTCAGTATTCATACACCCGCAATAGATGACCATCCCAGTTAATACTCCCCCTTTGGGAGACTTGACAGTGGTGTAATGGAACGTCAGGGGCTTACTTAATAAAATCAAGAAGGGCGCCATTCTCCGCCAAGCCAAGAGATATGCGGCCGATATCTTCCTCCTACAGGAGACTCATCTGCTGGGCACCAAGGCTCCCTGCTTGGCTAGGTTTGGTTATCATTTTATATATCTCGCTGGGTTTACGAGGGGCTCCCGGGAGACAGCTATCCTTATTCATCGTCGCATTCCCTTTATTTTTGAGAAACATTGGACAGATCCTGGGGGGACATATATCATAATATCAGGCACAATAGACGGGGAACACGTTAGCATTGGTAGTATTTATGCGCCCCCCCGCCCTCAGGCTCTCCTTTTGTTGACACAATCATCAGGAGACACTTACTCAAGCAATCCAGGAATACCTGGATATGAATGCAGCTTCAGCCCCATCCATGATAACCCTCTGGGAAGCCCTAAAACCCACACTCGGGGGTCGACATCAGCTATTGCACTAATAAGAAGCGCAAACACTCCACCCAACGAGCTGAGCTAGAGGCCTATCACACGTCCCTAGAGACACAATATATCAGCGACCCCAGCCCTTCCCTCTGGCGCAATCTATTTCAAGCCCAACAGCAGTTACAGCAACATCTCATGGATGAGGCAAAAGAAATCTGGTTGGCGTCACAACACCGGATTTATCAATGGGGGGACAAATCAAGTAAAATGCTACATAGGCTCTGTCAGGCCGCGCGGTCTCCGGCTGCTGTTCCGATGATCCGTGGGTCTGACGGTGATCTGCACTCCTCTCCTGAGGCAGTAGCCTCAGAATTTGCGCGTTATTTCTCCGCCTTATATGCACGACAAGATCAGCTCTCAGAGTCTCTCATTGCAGAGTTCCTTCGGGATATCTCCCCCCCCCTAGATTGACCGATCAGATGAGAGAACAACTCGATGCCTCCATCACGTTGGAGGAATTAAGTGCAGCACTGGTAGCAATGCACCCTGGAAGGACCCTGGGCCCTAATGGATTCCCCATGGAATTGAATGTTAAGCTCTCGCAATCGTCTCTTTGCTGCCAGGAATGACTGACGTTGCTGCTGCACCAGGCGGGTATAATCTGGAAATATCATTATTGGTCTTGATTCAAAGATGAGTTTGTCCTTATGCAATCTGGCGTACAACAATACAGCATCTCTGTCGGCATAATTAAGCAGTTTGGCAATGACTGGCCGTGGGTTTTCCCCAGGGGGAGGTTTCTTCATGAGGGCCCGGTGGGCTCTCTCGACCACAAAGCAAGAATATAACATTTCGTCTGGTAGGAGATCCCTGAGCCACTGGGAGAGGAAACGGTTCATGGAAGCACCCTCACAGCCCTCCGAGAAGACCACAAAGCGAAGATTGTTGCGTCGGGCACGGCCCTCAGCATCCTCGACCCGGGAGGCCAGTTCCTGCAAAATCACCGTGAGTTTATTGATACGCTGTTGTAGATTAGTCACTATTTCTTCAACTGACGAGACCCGTGTTTCCGCTTCAGTAACGCGATCTACTGCTTTCCTTAGATCTTGGCGGAGAAAGGAGACCTCAGATCCAACTGCACCAATTTTCGCGTCTAGTGTGTCCCTAGCCTCAGTGATGGCTGCTAGGAGTGCTGCGTTATCTGGGATGTTGCCACTCGCGGCACCCCTACCTGTCGCCGTGGTGTATTGATCGAGGGTTCCCTGCTTTGTGGCTGCACCACCAGGCTGGTCTTTCCCCATAGTTGAGCCGGATGTTGGTTATCACTGGTATCCAAAGGGGGCACAGCGAGGGTACCGTTTTTTCCAGCGCGAGTTACACCGGAGCGTGGTGCGTCGTAAGGCCACTGCCCAAGGGATCTGCAGGGGGAGGCGCTGCAGGCCGGTCCTCACGTAAACCGGCCGCCCCAAGCCGCAAGCCGCACCAAGCCTAGCTCGGCCGCTTCCGCAGCCCGGAACGACCAGCCAAATAGGCCCCCCTACCGGGACCACACTCGCCGGACCACCAGCCCGCCCGTGCCCCGTCCCACCGTGTAGCCCCCACGCTATGTCATCGGGTCCAATTGTTGCCTGCGAAACCCCCAATGCCCACAGCACCCCGCTGTGATACGAATGAGCTCCAAAAGCGGCCTGCGGCTGGTGTACTGGCTGTTTATAGGAGACAAAATAAAGAAGATGATGGGGGGGGCAGCCGCCACCCGTTGCACCCCCGCGTGTGGCACTGCAATGCACCAGGTCCCAGCAAGCGCTGATCGGAGCGGAGGCGCGTCCGGCCTATTTACAGGTCCTGTAGTAAAGGCCCACGAGACGCCGCATCCAGCAGAGAACGTGCAGCACTGTGTCCGGCCAGGTTTGTACTCTTACGCCCCCGATTGCAGGATCTGGTCCAGCAGTGACGCCCTGACGGGGGGAATCCCTCAGAGATGGAAGGGGTGGGGGGATGTCCCGCGGGGCCGACGTATAGCGCCACTCGCTCTTCGGATAGCGCGGCAGGAGACCAGCGCTATCGGAAACGCCCCAGCCTGAGCAGGGACAGCGACCAGGAATCGAGAGGCCGGCCCCGGCCGGGAATCAACCCACACTCGTGGTCACCACTGGGCCCAGTACCAGTCTCCACGCCACAAGTCTGTAAGAGGGCTCGGAGGGGGGACACCGCTGGCAATCCGCGTCCGGCGACCTCGACACCACGTATCGCTCCTCACCTCCGGGGCTTGGTCCGACCCCACGGCCCTCCGCTACGCCTCGTCCGGGGCCCGGGAGCAAGATGGAAGCGGCAGGCCCAGCCCACCCCAGGTGCCGGGAGGCTGCAGTGCTCAATGTACGGTCCGCTATAAGCGCTCCCCGGCTCACTGGAGTCCTTACGGATTAGGTCTTGGGCTCCCATACACCAAACTGGCAGCAATGGGTAGGATATTGAACAGGATTAGGTAGGATTTTGAGCGTGGACGCGCGGAGCTCGGTTAATCCGCGTCCGCCATGTTGGCTGTCCAAGCCATGCCCCCCTTCTTATATTTTACAGCACATATCAGCAATAGGCCACTTCCTTTTTGGGATCTGAACAAATGAATCACATAAGTGTATCATAAACTCACTGAAAAAAATTGTTTACTTTTATATAACAGTTTCCACCCCAGGGCTTTGTAACACAATTTGCCTGTAGGACAATTCCTCCGTTTACGAAGGAACTGCACTAATATTGATAATTTCGACATGGAGGCCAAAAACCTAGCACTGAACTAAGTGAGAGACAGTACCCAGATCAGGTGACACCTAGAGCATGTAAAAGAGCGAGGAACAATGATAGAGGAGCACTATTAGAAACAACTGAAAAACAACAACAGAATAGACTGATCTGTGTAACCACCTTCAGCACAGCTTCAAATCATGTGAAGGAAATTATTAATAACAATTGGTGCATTATTAATTCAAATAACTTAGAACTAAAGAAACTGATATTTTCATTCAAAAAGAGAGCCAACATCAGAGACATCCTAGTACACACTTGATCTTGAGATAAAAACCCCATATCAGAAGCACGGGTTTGGAATTTACCATCAGAAGTGGGTCACAATGCTTGTGGAGCATGCAAAGTATATCACATGTAACTCTGAAAATGTCATTTATCGTATTCCCTGTCCCTTCAATCTATTGTATGTGGGAATGACCACCAGAAAGGTTAAGGTGGGGATAATGGAGCATAGGAGTAATGTGAAGTGTAGGAAGACATTGACCAAACTAACCACTCACTTTTTAGAGAGCAATCACTCCATCAACGACCTTTCATGGGTGGTACTGGATAAACCGGATAGCACATCCAGCGTGAAGGATGTAAAGATATGTCCTATTAAAACAAACAACGGTGGATTTATAGGCTGGGTAGCCATGTGAGGGGATTAAAGGATGATATTCTGTGGCACCATCTAAATAGCCTGTGATGAGATCATTAACATATAACAGTAATTAGCGATTGTGGAGGTTTTCATATTGATTGTGTACTGATTTTCTGTATTCCAAACTGTGCCATTTTTACAGCGCTAATGAGACACAGAATGATATACTAGGAGTGGGCTGAGTATTTTTAATGAGATTTCTCACTGGAAAATGGAAAAGAACATAACTAATGGTGTGCCCAAGTAAAAATACTGCCTGCCCAATACCTGAGTTGGGAGGTGAGCAGCCCATGCATCTTTTTTATATTATCACGTGCTGACTGCTGAGCGCAACACGGGGTACTATGCCCACCCTATGGCAATAGCTAGAAGGTCAGCACACTAGTTTTTCTGCCTGTGTTATGTGCTGACGCCACCAATAAGCGCAGCGTGAGGCGGGAAGCACGATGACTACAAATGGAGACGCCGAGGGTATACCGCTATCGTCAGAGGGTTGGAAGCGGTATCCCAGGCGGCAGACCCTTGACGAAGTAAGTAGGGAGGCTGAGAAAGGAGATTTCCACCTGAGAGCATTTAGATGAAATATGGGGTCGCTGACTTTGTGGCAGATGCCTCATCGCATACACCTGAGAGTACGGTCTTTAAGAATGAGTGAACATCCAGCAAGGATGTTTTAGACTACTGATTTATTACGATGTTCAATGAGATGACATTTGACACATGATTTACTATTTATATATAGTGTGTGACTTCAGGGAGACACTCCCGCTCCTACCCCTGTCAAGAAATAGCTTCTAAGTTTTGGGGTAAGACAATGAAGTTTAACACTGACTACCCCAGTACGGTTTCTTCCAATGTTGAATTCACGAGTGATAAAAGAGTGCCTCATGTTTCTGTGGTGTTTTCACTTTCAGTATTTGGATCCATTGCATGCACCACTGAATTGATACGAAGGAATGCATTATCATGTGCGATTACTGTGTCATATAAATCAATACTTCCTTCTCATTTTTGAGGCTCACTGTGAGGAAATGGGGTGTATTATATGGTGCGGTTGTGCGACCCCAGCGTGTAATACACTTACCACTCCCTCTAGGACCAATGTTAAGCATTTAAAGAGCACCAAAAACAACTGAAGAAGAAATTGACACAACACTCAAGAATTCCGACACCAATTGATAAAAATAGACTGTATTTTTATAAGAATTTAGACACTGCAATAAAAAAGATCCACCAAAGGGTTCTGGAGATATAGATATTACAAGCAATAATAAATCAAAGCAATTACCGTCAACAAGCCTTGGCAAAGTCAATGAACTGGACACTTAGAAACGTTTTCGAGGAAAACTTAGATAAGTGTCAATGCAGTCGGTTACAAGTACTTGGGGCGACCAACTCCAGCAGGGAGTTAGTCAGGGGGACCAGCAAGGCCCTCTAGAACAGTTACCTTCACTGAAGAAGCAGTCCTTCAGCAGTTCCAGGTGCTTTATCCACAGTACAATAGATTCACATGGAGTGGTCCTCATGCAAGGGGTGAAGGGTGCTAAAAATGGTCTAAGGATGATGTGGATGGAACGCGGTTGATTGGAGTTCTTCTTGCATGGATTTCTTGATCCAAGAAGATAATGAGGGGTCCTAGTTGTAGGGTCTTCTCCGGTCTGGCTGAAATCCAATTACCACTAGACTACCAATCCTTCCTGGGTTGATAACTTACCTTCTGAGGGTCCCAGCGACTCTCCAACAACACTCTTGGGCTCAACGAACTCAGGTGCAACTCTGTGTGTCGGGTCTTGGTCCTCAGAGCTGCAAAGTGGCAGCGGCTTGAAAAATTTGGGCTACCAACTTGCCCAAGCAGGCATCTTCAGCTGTTGTGTACCTGTTCTGTGAACAGGAGGCCACTAGGCTGGCCCTTGGAGTTCTCTTGGCTTGACTGGGCTCTGAAGACAGCTTCTCCTTGAGCACAACATGGAAGGCACAGTTCCTCTCTTTGCTAGCCACCAGGCGCAGCCTTGTCAGCGCAGCCTCTCTTTGCTGGTCCCTCTGTGCAGCAGGGCAGTCCTTCTTTCATCCTTCTTCCAAGTCAGTCGAACTCGGAGGTCTGAGTGCCCCCTTTACGCTCAGAAAGTTCCTTCAGAGCAGCATGCCGTTGGTAGCTAGTGGGCCACCAGGTTCCCTCACTCCTGGTGACCACTTCCTGTAGAGTGTGGAATCTGGCTATCCTAGGATTATCATTCTGCCAACTCACAAGATGGCAAGACACCTCTCTTGGTGTTCAGATCTCCCTAGCCCACCCCCGGGGTGTGGCTACCTCAGGGCGACAAGCTCCCGGGGAAACCCGGTTTGGAGATTGGTTTTCCCTCTCTGTGTCCCGTGCCAGCCTGTCTACCTCAACAAAGGGGCAGCCCTCCCCCTGGTGTTACACATCTGCCCTTTAAAGGCAGCTTCACCTTTGAAGCTTGCCTTTTGTGGCTAACACCCAAGTGTCTTCCTACAGGTGGGAAATAACACCTCCCTAGCCTGCAATCCCTCATTGGTCTCCTTCCTGAGAGTCATTGGCACATCCCTCCGGGAGGGCAGAAAGCTGTCTCGTGGAGCAGGTTCCATGTGTGCCCCAAAAGGCACAGGAGTTTTAAAGGCAACAAAGTGGCAGCTTTCATAAAGTTGCACACTTCACAAGTTACAATAATTTTGACTTGAGATACAAGTCGGGCTTAACGTAACAAGCTGTTTGATACTGTGGGGTGCCTACTCTGGTCGCACCGTTCAGGAGAAAGCACAGCTCGAGGGTTAGCGTGTAACCCTGTACTCGCCAGATAAGGCGACCAAGTCTTTCTACAGCAAAAACTGCAGTTTTGCGTGTTTTGCTGCCAGGACATGCAAAGTACATGTCCTGCCTGTGTCATATGTTGCACCCTGCCTTTAAAGCTTGTTAGGCCAGTCACTGAGGAGACTTACACACATGTCGAGGGGAAGTGGTGGTTTTGCCATTGCTTTGAATAGCAATGTCGGGCTAGCAGTGCACGACTGCTCTACCAGTCTGCAGTGGCAGACTGGGGGACTTGTTTTATTTGGGGGACTTCCAGGGTAGCACAATCAGTGCTGCAAGCACTGGGGTACCCCCCCTCTAACTTACCTACCCGGGTACCACAGTACCATTTACTAGGGACTTGCAGGTAAGTTAGCCATTTCCAATTGGGTACGGCCAACCCGACATACACTTTAGGGTCAGGGCACTGGCCCTGAGGTCTGTCTAGCAGGCCTCAGCGCACTGTCAGAGAAAAAAAAACAGAAGCATCAGAGAAAAAAAAACTTGGTGGTGACCATACAACAAGAGCCATTTCCTTACATTTACCAAGTATAATTATACATGAATGTGCTCAAAATCTGAAGAATGGTGGCACCTAGTGGGGGTGGGCATCTGAGCACCAGCACCTCATTGCCTGGAGTTTGGTATGTTTTCCAATGTGGTAAAAGGTTTACAAATATACACATTTTTTCTATAGCACACTAATATACTTGTTCCTAACTGCTATTGAAAGACACTGGAGGCTTCCACCTTGATGACTAAATAATTCAAGCATGTGAATCTATGAATGATACATTTCTAGAAATCTAGTGTGACCACTCAATCCAACTTTGGCATATTAGGGAGGTAAAAACAAATATCATCTGTTACATCCTGAAACACAAGTAACACAGTCACTATGGGGCTTGCCCCGATGGACCTTAGGTCCCCGCCCTCCTCCTTTTCTGCCTCTTACTTTTTTAAATAAGATACTATTAGTGAATAATAATCTACTATTCACTACTGGTATACTAATGCCGACTTTTGAGGTTTGGTCAACGGCCTTTGGAAGTGAATCTGGTTAATAGGTAGCACATGGTTGTCATTAGACAGATTGTCCAGGGCTGACAAAGTTCCAATCTTACCTCTAGCATCTGACACGCGTAGGTGCCAGCCCATGTGTGATGCACTACAGTGTCACCTCATACAGTCAGCCTCAGGTGCTTTAGGCTTAAGTCTTACAGTGCTCAGGGCTACCCCATCAATCGGGCTGTCTCCCCAACTTGTCACTGGGAGGGTAGGGTCAGCAGCTTCACTGACTCCACCCGACCCTGTGATGAGATATGATAGGATGCGGTGAAAAAGCAAAAGGCAGAGAACTGAAGCCAGAATACAGTGAGCAATATTGGTTTCAAATTCCAGCTTCAGTGCCTGAGATATTAGGGATCTGTGTGCCTGTCCCAGTAGGTGAGGAGCTTAAGCAGACCAGGGCATGCAGCTATTGGTAAGAAGAAATAAAAAATACATCGGGGGGGAGGGGCAGGGAGAGTGAGAGAGCGAAAGTGTGTGTGTGTGTCAGAGAGAGAGAGCAAGAGAGAAAGAGAGTGTGTGTGGATTTGCAAATGATGTGTTTGTGTCCATGTGTGCCAGCGAAAGTAAGAGAGCGAGACTGAGTGATGGGGAAGTGAGAGTGAGTGAGTGAAACTGTGTGTGAAGGAGTACGAGTGAGAATAAATGACAGAGTAAGACTGAGAAATAGTAACTAAGTAAGAGTGAATGTGAGTGGGTGAGAGTGAGCACGACTAAGTGAGAATGTGTGTGCGAGTTGGAGGGAGTGTAAGTGAAAATCAATGTGAATGTAAATGAGAGAGCAAGTTTCTCGATGTGTGTTCATTAAATTATGGTAGCACATCACCATAGGAATAAAATTCATATACAGAACAAGCACCAATAAATTCATTTCGCTGGAATTTGTTGCCAGTACTGGCATCACCACACCCAAGCAGTTAGAGTACAATTAGCCGAATATACACCTGCATAACAACAAAGTTATCTCTTCACGTGGTCCATTGTCCATTGAATATAGACACAATAACGCCTTGAAAAAATCTTGAAAGGTGAAAAATGTGTCTGCTGTATCAGATGTATTTATTGATGTTGCAAACTATTGTTGTACAATAAAATGTATCAATAATTTATCCCAGCACAACACATGTATTGCTGTTTGTTTTAGACCTAAATTACAGAATTCGGAGTCATTAACAGGGTACCAGGGTGGTTGTATGTGTAATGAGCACCATCAATACACACAGGTCTTTGTCACCAATAATCTTAAATCTGTTATACAAGCTATATGCACATTTTCTTGGTTGTGAACCTTCTACCCTGCTATTGCTGTAATAGTGGACACGTGTGTGTGTGTTAAGCTTCTGAGTCTGCCGCTGGCCTTGGCATACTTGAGAAAATTCTGTGGATAAGAGGTAACCATGGCAAAATGCTGCCACTGGCACACTAAACGTAATTCTTTGCATGTAGGACAACTGTGGCAAAATGCTGGCATTGAGATACTAGACATAATTCTGGTCATTACTCAGGAAAACTATGGCATATGAGGTGTGGGGACTGGCAGGCAACCATGACAAAAGGCTGGACTTGGATAGCCGTAATTTGTTTGTACATATGGCTTGCCTCTGGTGTATGGATGGCTGCAATAGCAAAATTCTGGCACTGGCATACTGCATGTAATTCTTGACATAAGAGAGCCTTCATGACAAATGTTGACTATGGCACAATGGAGGTAATTACTGACATATCAAGGGATATAGGGGGGGGTCTCACTGCTGGATCCGATAAAAAATTAGGTAAACTCCGGGGAAGCATCAGGTTTCATCGGCTTGGCACACCATGAAAGAACTTGAATATTTAATGAGTGCCCTTTCAGAGCCTACAGCTGTTGAGCAAGTTTAGGTGAAAATTGTGCTTTAAAACGCACTATTTGATCCCACTTTTTTCAATCCTTTTTCTGGGGGAGAACCACTCAAACCATCCAAGAAGAAATCTGGCTCAATGGCTTGCTGGACTTAGAGCTAAGTATTATGACCCATAACTGTCAAAGTTCACCAGCCACCACTGCCACAACCATAAACACTAGAACCCATGTGTGGGCAGTTACACAGGCACATTTCATTTCCCGTTTCTGATCCCTGTTGCCATCCTTAAAGGAATTGATTTAGAGCCATGTCAGGCTCTGTGTCCCCTGGATTCTGACGAGAGGTCAGTAGAACATACCTCACCTCAATGGCCCACCCTTATGCTTTGTTTCCAGCCCCCCCTACTCTACCAGCGAGGTACTATATGCCACCGGGAAAGACGTAGGCTTTTCCTGCTACGGGCCCTTTAAGACCCAGCCGCCTCTGACTGACAAACCCCTCAGCCACGCCCCCGAGAGGTCTGAAACTTCAGAAGCGGAAGAGGAAAAAGGGCACGAATGGCTGTTGCTGGATGAAGGGCGATCGGACCAGGGAAGTGAAGACGACGGGCAGACTACCCGAGCAGAGAAGCACGCCGGACGGGACCCGCAGTAGCCAGAACCCGACCGCGAGAGACGGACTCGAGAGCCAGGAGGCCAATGACCCCCCGAGCCGGCCAGCCGCGTTCCAGGAGGAGCGTGGCTCACACAGGTGAGTGCCCAGTTCCTGGGAAGCGGGAGGCGGGTAGAAGGAAAGACACGGTCTTTTCGAGGGGGGGCTCCCTGACGTGCAGTACTGGGGCTTAGTTGACGCCCGCTTGACTCCTTTTCTTTTATGCACGGGTGACGGTTTTCTTCACTAAACACCGCGCCGAGGGTCTGCATGACGGTTGTAGAGTTCCCTCACCCCCTTTCCCGAAATTACGCCATATGATAAGCGCGTTGCGCTGATACAGTGTTTTTCTGTTTCTTTTATTTTACATATATCCGGACTTCCTACCCTGGACGTCTGTGATGGAGACGATACCTGGAATGAGGCACCGCTAATTCCCCAACAAGAGGAGGACATTTATTTTTATTTCTTCGTTTTGTCTGGACTACTGTTATTTTGGCAATAAAAGCCTCTGAAGACACCTCTGTGTCTCGTAATCCCTTCATCCCACGACAAGCCACTATTCTACAACCTGGAAATCTCATCAAGAAAACACATTTTGGTGAGCAAAAATGGCACATCTTAGAGATGTTCTTGAACTTGCAGAAGTCATAGTGGAAGATTACTGCTCACACTCAAACACAAGAACAGTGCCACCAAATAACCTTCCTGTGTTACCTAGTTTGGAAGAAATTTTGTAGGAGACACAGTGGTGGTGTTATTTACAGCTGTAATTCTTTGGGTAATAATTTCCCTTGGTGGAGCAGTAGGAGGAGCAGTAGCTATATCTGTCGTCTGGTTTGTAGCAGAAGTGGCAGGAAATAAACATTTGCAGCTGAGAAAGAGCAGCAGACAAACTGACCCAACAGACTGAAACTGCGTCAATAATGATATAATTCCGAGAAACAATTACTTTATTTAAACAGGTACCGCTACTGAAATCAAGTGTGTGTGTATATACAAAGCATAGTTCTGATTGTGGCAGTGAGGTAGGCGCAACAAGAAATCAAGTCTCCACAGGCAGCGTGGCAGCAGCTCTTCTCTGGTTGCCAGACACCCCACTCAATGGCTGCACGTGGTCCAGCACTGTCTCTCTAAGTGATCCCATAACCCCTCCGCTCAACTCCGTATCCCCTGCCCACACAAGTCCTGTAGTTGTTAGTTCAGAATATTCTGCCAATTGTTAGATCAAGTGAAGCACAATTTGAAGAATCATCAAGATTTCAAAAAATCAGCGATATGGCAACTCAGGAAACTGATACGTTGGATGGTGTGGTCTAGTGCAAGAAAAAGGGAGCTTGAATAGCATTGGAAATGTACATCCTAATGCCTTAAATAAGTGCACCACATGTATAGCGAGGATATTGAATAGTGCAGGTCATGCCAAGGCCATGCTGTACCTGTATGAAGAACTGCTAAGCTAGAAACAAAGAGCTAAATAATAATGATGCATCGCATTCAAATAGAAGAGGATGTAAAATCACAAACACATTTGCCTCCCTAGTAATGTTTCACAAAGCACACCCATTTAATTATCGTGTTGACAACGTCTTACTGCACATCTCTCCACCACATTGAGACTTATGGACAAGACAACAAACTGTCTAGAGAATAAAGATAAAACTCACAAAGTAAGGCAAACATACCAGGATTGTCTTCCATTTGATTGAAGGGTAACCGGGATTGCCTCAGCAACTCTCTCGTTAGTTGATCACACAGACCCTGGGCTTCACTTAAATTGTTGTGATATATATGACAATATAACATAGCCAGGAAATACCGCATCTGGAGAAAACATGCTCTTTTCCCTTCTACACAAACAAAAAAAAAGGAATGTTAAAACTTACAGATGTATCAATAAAGACTCAGAAATACAATGTTAGCTAGTGAAAATGACCCTGTATGGCTACTTCTCTAGACTCGTGCATACCTGGAGCAGTGTTTTCTTGCAGAGCCCTCTTCCAGACGTGTACAGCTTCTTTGTATGAGCCTAAGAGAAAGTGCTCCTCACCTTGAAAAAATGGAAAACACTGTTTGTTTCGAAATGTACACACACAAAATTAGCTGGTAAAAATGTACAAGGATCCAATAACAAGCGTTGGGAAAGCCAATTGGTCTGACTATTTTATAAAAAAAAGGCATGCCTTCATTTAATGTTTGTGTATATGTCGGTGCATGGAACAGTGAGACAGTGAATGTGAAACTGAATCAATGTTTGGATGGATGAGGAATGACAGACTGCACAGATAACATGCACGAGGGCATACATGGATGAATGAATGGGGAATGGTATGACTAAATCTAAGAATTGGTGAGCGTATGTATTAATGTCAAGATGAATAGGTGAGTGCATGAATGGATGCACTCTGGTTACACCAATGCTGCAGTCGGTCGCCTTGAAACAACAATAGAAATAGTATGTAAAAATACCAAGAACTAGAAATAATATGTAACCAGAAAGGAAAAGGTAGGGTACTAAGAATTCTTACAATAGGTCAACAATTATTACAATCATTCCAGTGGAAACCACAAGTTTCAATGTTTAGTTTACTCAATTCAATTAATTCAATTATTTATTATGATTTGTAACTCCGAAGAGTTCCACATAAAAACATATATCCAAGTTATCAAGTTATCAAGTTATCAATACAACCAACACTTAGAAAAGAAAGATTCTTTTTTCTTAAAATAATAAAAGAATCATCATTACACAATAAAACAAGCGTTGGCATAGCCAATAGGTCTCGCCTTTGGGACCTTAGAAGTGTTTAGGCAGATCTATTGGCTTTGCCAATGTTTTTAAGCTGTGTTGTAGAGAAGTTAAGTATTAAAATGGATGTCACTTAATTCCAAGGTTTCTTTGGCGACAGGAGAAATAATGTAACTGCATCGCAGGGATACATGGCTGTAGAAACAACACACAATTAAGGAAATGTATACATAATTGGCAACAATAAACGGATCTGCTAACGAGCTGCACCGTCCTCCCCAGGGACTTCTGGTGCTGCCATCCACCCTCCCACGGCATTACCATCCCTGGAGTCACATATGAAACATTAGAAACGCATAAGAAAAAGAAGAAAAAAAAATTGTGCAGAGCTTGTTGCTGCCTGGGCTGCTCTATGCAGCGCTCAGGAAATGTATGGGAGAATATAGAGGACTGTTGTTCTTGCAAATAACTTACCAGCGTTTGGTGACGGAAAATGTACTCCGAGTTTTACCAACCTGCATTAGATTACAAGGGGCCCCGGGAGAAGGGGTTGGTCGCACTGGACACCGGGTAGTGACTGCTTCACACACAGCTGTAAGGCATGTATATAAATCGAAGAAATAAATACGGCCATTTGGTTGCAATAGCCAAGCGTGGTAGTTGCAAAAGAAGCCAACAGAGCGGCCCCGGCTCTACCCTGCACCCTCCAGCAAAACCTGCTCTGTTTGTGGCCTGCTTGCTTGCTAGGGGATTTGTGGAGGTAGAGAGGTGTGAAAGAGGCTGCGGGTGGCGTGCCGGGGTTTTGTGGAGGTGGGGAGAGGTGGAAGAGGCAGCGGGTGGCGTGTGGGATTTGTGGCACTGGGGAGAGGTGGAATAGGCTGCGGGTGGCGTGCTGGGGATTTGTGGCGGTGGAGAGAGGTGAAAGAGGCTGCGGGTGGCGTGCTGGGGATTTGTGGTGGTGTAGAGAGGTGGAAGAGGCTGCGGGTGGCGTGCAGGGGATTTGTGGTGGTGTAGAGAGGTGGAAGAGGCTGCGGGTGGCATGTAGGATTTGTGGCTCTGGGGTGAGCACGACGGCAAGGACACCTGGAGTCAGAAATTAGACAAACGTGAAATTGCCGTTGGGATAATGGCCCCAAGGATTGATCGCTTGATGACATCGACTGAGATCTGGTGGCGAAAATCAGCAGGTCATCCAGCCGTCCATCTTTCCGAGGTCGGCAACTCGAGTAGAATTCGATGGGATATTTGTAACGCTTGTTATTTACCGTTCAAACAAATGGCGAAACGTGGTACGAAGCGCTACATAACAATATTATTAGTGAAATGACCGACCCAAACACGCATACAGGTTCCAAAATGAGGACTGCGCCTTGAGAAGAGTGACAGTCATGAGACAGGGCCGATCACTTCAGATACAACTAATATTATTATTAACTTCAGATACTGAAAGTTTGTTTCTTTTTTAAAGTCCTCTGACTCACATGACCTCTATTTTAATGGTTTGGTTAATCTGTCCCTGGGGCTCTGGTGAAAACACTCAGCTTCTTTAATGGAAGTAGACAACACCCCCGCGATACCTTTCCACGTACCTTTGGACGACGGCTGTGTTTTTGGCCCCTTTTTGCAGTTTTATATAGCGCGAGCTCGACTCGAATGTATTGGAGCACTTTATATGAGCACCAGTTACATTACCCAAGGACACATTCATTTTTGGTAGACACGGGAGAGATTGAGTGATTTGCCCAGAATCACAGGATGTTGAGCCGACGCAGAGACTCAAACCTGCCTTACACTGCTGCTGTTGAAGCAGAACTGGCTCATACTGGTGCAAGCATCCTCTTACTTTCCTTTAGTTAAGAATCCCACGTCTGTGATTGATAAAAAGTGTTCTAATGCTTACTGGATGCAAGAGACCCGCTTCTCATGCTGCCTCCCCGCCCCTCCCTCTGCTCCTGGATAAACCTGTTACCACCGGTGCCTCATCTCCTGAAGTTCGGAGCATTTGGAACCAGGTCAATCAATCACGTGATAAAGGCTTCATAACAAAAGATAGAGAAGGACTCATGGCACAGTATCTCCGTGTGGCAAGACAACGCTCATGCCAGCAACACCTGCTGCCCACACAGATCTGTAGCTCTTTACTGTAGCCGCGCAAGCATCCGGTTTGTGGCCGTCATGGGCGGTCGCTGGTTTCTGAGCATTACCAAGAGTCCAAGACACACTTGTGAGACTGGTGAGTCGCCATGGGCATTCGGTTCCTGAGGGTGCGCATGCTGTGTCATGAAGCGCATTGCTTTAACTAACATTAAACAGAAATAGAAAGGCAAGTAGTCATGCTGCTGTGCGGCGCCCGGGTGCCGTGCATAATAAAAAAATGTAATTAAAACCAGCTCCATCCACCGTAACAATGACCCGGAGCCTGTGAGAGCCATGGAAACAGAAAACAAGCGCGGCCGCAAAGTGAAAGCGACCGCGCTGTGTTAATTAGTAACATGATCCACAACAACAAGGGAGGAATGCAGCTGCCACGCTGCGTGCCGCTGCTCGCTCCCGAGACCCAAACACCATGGAAGTGAACGTTTAGAGAAAAGGAGGGACATGCACCCGTCTTTGGCCATTTGCGTGCTTTCATTATTGAAAGCCACACGCAAAGGCCAATGGAATGTGTGGGAGTTGCCAGACCCACACGGAGACGTCTCGGGGAAGTTTGGAGTGCTCACAAGAAGCCTCCCATAGAGCAGCGCATGCGCGCTGCGCTAGGCTCGACCTAAAAGGAGAAGCAATGTAGGCACAGTTACAGAGTCCTTTCTAATACAAGGCTAACGGGGCGGATTGAGAGTTAAAATGCAGAGGTTAAAAGAAAAAGAAAATATTTAAAAAAAAAAAAAAAAAAAAAATTGGGCTTCAGAGTACAGTATGCAATAACTAGCAGCATACAGGAAAATGAGAAAGTGCAAGTGCTCAGATATCAAAATCTTGAATTGATAGATATACAATTGTACTTGACAGTAGCAGTATACAAAGAATCAAAGTGCAAGGACGCAACTATAGCACGCAATAGCTAGCAGCATACAGGGAAACAAGAAAGTGCAAGTGCTCAAATATCAAAATCTTGGATTAATAGATATACAATTGTGCATGACGGTAGCAGCATACGAGGAATCAAAGTGCAACTATAGCACCAATATCAGAAAGAAAGAAAAAGAAAACCCTTTTCAGATGCAACCATGACAAGATTAATAACAGGCATATTATAGCAATAACACTTTAACAATTACAACCCTCTGTTAAAGGCTAGCCAGAAACACTATCTATAAAATTCACTAAGATTAGCACTGAAGGGAACCTATACGGCCTACTACGGCTAAACGAGACAAACCGGTTTCTACGCTAGTATATATTTAACAATTGTTTAAATAAAATCTAAACATTTTAAAACAGACAAGTTCGGGGGGGGCAGAACACGTTTACGGGCCTCCTCGGCTGTGACAATATTGTACTTTAGGAAAAAAGGTCTTAAATATCTACGACGTAAAGGTTTTAGTGTCGGACAAACAAATAGGACGTGATTCAAGTCCTGTACACAAGTACCACATAAGTGGCAAAGTCTCTCCTGCCTAGTAAGACCCTCCCAAGCTCCTGTTACAATTCTTAAGGGAAGTAAATTCAACCGGAGCAACAGGATTATTCAGCGCACTCTGTGTTGGAGATTCTATATAATGTAAGGTTGCAGCTTTTTATAAATACTACTCCCCACTATAAGGTCATTATTGCAATGCTCTGTGCACAGTGCTGTATCTCTTTTACGTGATACGTTGTAAATGGATTTTTTAATTCTAGATTTCAAAACTTGTTTAGGAAGAGCACCCATACTAACAGACTCAAAATCGTACAATTTTAAGGCTTTCTGATAATTCCTAAAAAGTACACTTTTTCCCTTCAATGTGTCAAAAATGTCCCCACGCATTGCTACCCGTAAGGGGTTCTCAAAACTGATCAATAGTGCATTGCTCCATCTTATGCACGCAGCCATAAAACACGTAAGTGGAGAGTAGCCCATATTTGAACCGAATCGCCGCTATGGGTACACATTTGGCGCCAAATACACCCCTCTACTTTCTCGAAGACATCCCACTGCTTGGCATCTACAGGCATAACTCAATGCTGGAGGTATTTTAATTTTATAAACTGATAAAACAAGTGCGAAATGTCTTTTCCCGCAAAGCTTATAAAGTCTGTTAATTGAGGAAGCCTGGGAGATTGCCTTACCACTGCATTGGTTAATGTGTTCGCTACTGGAGCACCTGTTTGTGAAAATTCTCCCTAAAATTGGGTATAACTTCACAAAGGAAAGTTAATCATTCCCCAAGAACCAATGCATATTTTTCCTGGCTCGGCATCCCAGATATCTAAAAAACATAATTTAGCTTTTTGAGATTTTTTTTTTTTTAAAGTAATCTTCTAAATAACTTACTAACTCAGTGAGTCGTCTTTGAAGTCCAATTGGAGTTAAGTCTAATAAGATGGCATCATCCGCATATAGCAGGCAGCTCAACTTTATGGTTCCTAGTTTTGGGGGGTCCCCTTTACAAAGCCCTACCCTACTCTACTCGGCAGATCATTAATGTAAAGAGAGAAGAGGGGCCAGTAGGCACCCTTACTTCAGCACATTATGGGTCTCTATTTTACTTGACAAGCCCTGAGTTCCACCCAACAGAACCTGAGTCCAAGTGGGGGAATGCAATGCGATAATTAATCTAAGTAGATTCATGGGTATCCCCATAGCGGCCAATTTTCTCCACAGTGCCCACGGTCTACCCAGTCGAAAGCTGTGGAGAAATCTATAAAAGCCGCATATAACGGCATACCCCTGCTCATTGGGTATTTTTCAATTAATGTTTGCAGGGCAGTGATATTATCAAGGGTACCACTATTGTCCATGCACTTATAACATCAAAGCTGGACTATGCCAATAGTCTTTATCTGGGTTTACCAACGTATTTATTCAGGAAATTGCAGATAATTCAGAATGCAGCCGTAAGGCTTATTAGAAATGTCCCTATAAGGCACCATATTTCCCCACATCTACGCAGTCTTCATTGGTTGCCTGTGAAAAAACGCACAGAATTCAAGGCGCAATAAACGGAAGTGGTCCCCTCTATCTTCGGAAAAGAATCCGTAAATCTCAGCAAACAAGAAACCTAAGATCCAATCATCTTGAACTCCTTAACACCCCTCGTTTCGCTAAGGCTAGAATAGGAGGAAGATCCTGTACAGTCCGAACCACAACTCTGTGGAATTCCCTGCCTGTACACATCAGAAAGGCCAACACGGAGCTAAGCTTCCGGAAATCCTTGAAGACATGGCTTTTCAGTCTTCCTTAGCACCCGTGGCAATCCAACTCCTATCCTCCCTTTTTCTACCTGTCACTAGCGCCGGGACACTTCCGTTGGGGGTAGCCGCGCGCTCTATAAGCTACATAATAATAATAATAATAATATGTTTACGGAACCCGGCTTGCTCCACAGGGATAAAACCGTTTCCAAAGGCCCAGTCTTGGAGGTGGGTAAGTATGCTCTTGGCAAACAGTTTTCCGGTCGCATCCAGTAATACGATCTGTCTGAAGCTAGCAAGGGAATTTTTTGGTCCCTTTTTATATAATGGGACCACAATACTACCCTTCCAGGACAACAGAATGGACCCATGTGTATAGCAGTAAGAGAATACCGGACACAAGAATTGTGCCCAGGCTGCTCGGTCCTGTTTAACTATAGCTATTGGTACGTCGTCAGGACCCATTGCACCTGAATATCTTGCCCCTTTAATGTAGCTCTCTATTTCAGTACACGTGGGGGAGACATAATCGCTCCCCACTGGGGAGTCGGGGTCAGATTCTAGATTCCACCCAGCCACGGGATTTGGTGCATATAACTGAGAAATGTATATGGTCCATTGTACATCAGATATAAAAATGAGTTTTGCCTTAGTTCTGCCGTCACAAAATTTGGCTATTAAAGCCCAATATTTGCAAATATCACCAGACTGTGCAACCTCTCTTAATTTTATCCAATTTGCATCTTCCATCCCTCTACGCTCCGATGCCAATTTTCTTTTTCTTGCCTGTTTCAATCTATTAATTTCCCTATGTCTGGACATTGAAGACTGCTTGAATTGTTCCCTTATCATGGCGTTAATCTCACGATTTAGTTTTTTGATCTCCCATGATTTGGCCACCAAAGGATTAGTGCTACAGACTTGCTTTTTGTTTCCGCACAGTCTAATTAGGGCCAATGTCCTCTCAAACCTGGAAATGGGGTTTTCCTGACCAGGGCCAGGATACGCATTTTCAACAATCCTTCTAAAACAAGAGAGGTTTTTATTGGACCAGAAGGTTCGCCCATTAGTTCTTACTATATGTGATACTTTCATCCCTTCGATTCAATGTTAACATCTACGGACAGAACTCCATGATCGCTCATGTTTGTAGGCAGTACCTTAAATTGCGTGCATGCATCAAAGAATTGGTAAGATACCATCATATAGTCAATCAGTGAGTGCCCGCGTGGGCCATGAAAGGTGAAAGAGGCAGGAGAAACATCTGGGAATCTGCCATTCAGCAGTACAAGATCACGGCATCCCAGGTTATGCAAGAGAGATAAACCCTGCCTATCTGATCTGACATGGCCAGGAACCAAGGATTCAGGGATGGACCATACGTCCTCCAACTCAGGGTTAGAAAAAACCATAGAGGAGCAATTCGAGATTTTAGCATTAAAATCACCCACCATCAGTATTAAAGTGCACTCTTCGGAAATACTGGTATTATGCACGAAGGAAAAAATTGATTCAACCAGTGAGTCAGATGCTCTCCCTGGTGGAATGTATACATTTACCAGAAGAAGTGATGCAGTCTGGCCACATGTACCTTTATCTAACCTAAGTTTCATACTCATGCAAAACTTGGAAGAATGGAGAAAAACCACAGGATTCCAATTTATGGTGCAGCTAAGTAAAATGGCTAGGCCTCCACTGGCGCAACCTTTAGTTGAAGGATTTGCTGCACAACAATACACAAAAATGTTCTCAAAATTGAAATCCAAGCAGCTCCATGTTCCAGAGACAAATTATTTTGGGGTCGTGTTCTAGTAAGGAGTTTAACTTCAGATTAGAATTTCCAACACCCGCTAGGTTCCAAGACAAGATTTTTCCCAAGGGGCTACCTCCGCAGCATGGGGAGTTTTGTGTTATCGTTAGAGCCATTCAGCGAGCCAGCTACCCAACTCCACATAGCCATCGCTTCATCGACCTATAATATTGATCTCTCTTTTTCCTGAAGAACTGCCCACCGAAATTTTAATATCTTTTGGATTTATGGCACCCCTAGTGTTGAGAATCCTACTACCTGGCTCCTGGAAGTCCATCCTGTGAGATTCAAACGGAGCCACCAAGGGGTCCACATATGGGAACATGTCTATCCCTCTTTTCCTAAAGGAATCCGCGTTAGCCAAAACTCGCATTGCAATTATCCCTGAGCTAAATGTGACTCTGGTATTTGGGGGACCGCTACTGAAATCTAGATAGACCAGCTCAATGTCTTTACTTATAACTAATCTTAAATCCTCTATTTCTGAAAGCAGCTGCAGCAAAGAGCATCTATTGAATAAAGCGGCTTCGGCATCAAACAGGGAAGCGAAGATCAAAAGTTTTGTTGGTTGCCCAGTTCTGTGGCCAGCATATGTTGTATCACTCATCCCTGGGTCGGACCCCAGCGCAGACAACGGCCCAGTGCAAGAGGCAAGGTCGGAACACCCCTCCATATGCCTCCCCTGGCCGGGATCAATCCGTACTGGAACAGTACCCCGGCCAGGGTGGCTGGAGGGGGCATTAACCATGGCCCGACCGAATTCTGTATCAACTGCATAAGTTTGTGTTATTAGGTTCCCTGAGTTATGGTCTTTAATAATTCCTTGGTGCACTACATTCGTGTTAGAATGTATTTTAAAATTCTCCTGTGCATTTTCTACTCCACCCCCATTAGATTTTGGAATCCCTCTAACTTCCTGCCCTTCCAGCTCCCCTAATTCCTTCCAAGAGGGGTCAACTTCTATACAGGAGAGGGTGGGGGGATTTGTCTCTGAGGACCCCAAATTTTGGCCGACCTCAAGGATTGGGGGTCTAGTATCCTTCCTAGTTTGAGACGGGATTGGACTGTCTAGCACCTCAAGTGCCGAAGAAAACCACGATTTTTTTGTGCTTCCATTTAGGAATGCGCCGAATTCTATTCTTCTTCCCCCTCCGACCTTTTAGATCATTACTTTCTTTCAGTAGGGCAGCCTCCCCAGGGGGAACAGCATCTAAACTGTCAATAGACTGTTTAACGCGAAGGGGGTTAGTTAATAACTCAGCAGTGCAAGATATGTTTGTGTGCCCTTTTTTAAAAATAGGGTACACCTGCAACGGATTCATAAGTGCAGTTGCATTTGTATTGCTCCCAGGACTGATGTACAAAGTATCACCTGTGCGTTGTTTTTTAGGGCAGAACTTACCAGGGGACTGCCTTTGAGCGGAGAAATGGGGACCCCCTTATCTTCCAGAACCTAAACCTGAATTCCCAAACTTGACACCCCAATACACGTCTGGCATGCCTGGGAGTTTACTTCAATGCCCTTTTCAGACTTGCTTACACTGGGATTGGCAGAGTTGAGGTTCTGTACCCCATTAAAATTGCTGAAAGGACATCCAGTATATGATCGGAATTCATAGTAGTTTTCTCCAATAAGGATAAAATTGACGAGAGAAGCCTCTCTAACACATCTAATATCTCAAGATTGCCCCTCCCCCAATCTATTATCCGCTACATTTAATACTTGCAGAAAATCGTGTGCCTCTTTATCTGGCGACGGCTCTGATGCCTCCAGATTAGACAAATCTAATTAATTCATACGAGACACGCTAGAGGGGGTACTACTGAACAGGGTTGGCATGCGAGGGCAACTGGCGTGAGTGTCCGATGACAGTCTCTGCACTCTCTCCCTGGTACTTGGCGTTTTCAAGTTGTCCTCCAAAACTTTGTTTTTTTCCAACGGTAGGGCAATGTCCGGCAGGGTGCAATCCTCCAGACCCCCGAGTTCAAGGCTGCAGTCTACAGTCTGTGGCATTTGTTGACCAGAATGCTGCTCAATATTACTCAGGGGGCTAGATTTACCAATCAAGGATACCAATCCTGCTAGTGGGGATAACCCCTTTCCGGCGGAATTTGTTTCGGAAGGAACCTCGACATTTTCCAGAGGCATATCCATTTCCATCTCGGTATCTTCCGCCACTATCGGTAGAACACTTCCATCGAAGACCTCGACCTCACGAACTACACCCGAGGCCACTCCCTGGGCCTTATCCTTTGCCAGTGTGCCTCTTAATGAACTCCTTATGCCCTTCTTGAGCATCGACATCACAGAGGGATTGGATTTCAGGTGAGAGAGGTGACCCCGGCGGATGGTCTTAAGTAACTTGAGAGGACTGGTATGATCGGAGGTGCGACTCGTTGGCCCTAGGTGGAACCCTGGCGATCCTGCAGGTGATCCAGAGGGAGCGGTTGAGTGCCCTGAACGTTGGCACCTACAGGGCATCACCAGCGAGTAAATTGAGTTTGTAGGCTTACAACCAAAGAAAGAATGCTGCAGCGCCAAACAAGACTGTCCAACTGGGTGAGCTCAGCTTGATATACTGGTTGTGCTGATTAAACTTATCTCAGCTTGCCGGATCAACCCCTGCCACTGAGTGAGAGACACGCCAGTCCTACTCGCAAGGGGCCTGGGCTCACACTTCGTGGTATGGGCATAGCGCTCCCCCGCACTCGGTGTGGTCTCAGCTCACCTATTAGGAGGTAGCTCTTGTTTTTTGTGACCATAGATATCCCGAATTCCTGGCGACCAAAGCTGTATCTACCCCCGGAATGTCGCCTGGTATGCTGCTTTACTGTATCTCACCTTTGACGCCCTTGCCGGTATTGGAGCATTAGACTCCTGGCGCTGAGCACCACAGACACAACCCTCTGTGGCCTGTGGCCTTTGTGGACTTTGGGGCCGCTTCAATGGCCTTTTATGAGCCCAATACAAAATGTGATGTACGATGTGCGGCCAGTATAATCTAAACTGATGGAAACTTAATTCACTCACCCTCGTGATTCGGACTTGCTGTGAATTGCTCTAAATTCAGTGAATGGCAGCAGGGATCGTAGGCGGGAGCTTGCCGTACCCCAATCCCCCTCTTACTCCAGCTCCGGGTCTGTGGCTGTGGCAAGTGGTGGCAGATAGATAGTGACAGTGAGGGGGAGAGGGGGAAGTGGGCTGGGGTTTTTTTTCAGGAAAGACACTGTGCCCTTTACTCCCTTCTCACACTGGGCAATGGTGAAAAGACAGGCGGAAGGCGTCTCCCGTCTCCACTTGCAGCCCTCCTGCAGCTTCGACCAAATGGGCGCTAGCACACAGATCCAGGCGATGAAGCGCTTCGCCGCCCGCCCGGCGCCTGCAACTCAGGGCAGCCGGTAGGCCGTTAGCGGGGAAGAGCCGGGAGAGCCGGAAAAAAACGCGGTACAAAGCCGAGCCGAGCTACTCCGTGGCTCCTCCTCCGCAACAGCACATTGTGCATTCACGGGCTTGCTCTCGTCACTCGTACGATAGTCAAACCAGGAAGTGTAGTTTACTCAACAGAAAGGTTGTCACTGAAGTGTGTACTCCAGGATGTGCACAGGAGATAGTGTGCTACAGATATTCATAAGATCACCACTTCATGGAAGAAACAAAAATTCAATAAAAGGCCTATAAAAGCATTCAATAAAACCATCACTGTTGTGAATAGTTTTGTTATATTCCAGTGTGTGCCACAGTAATGATTCCAGTGAGCACCGTTATTAAAAAGTAACAGTATGCACCAGAATATATACAGGAAGCATTATTTTCCAGCAAGGGCTATTACAGGGCGCTAGGCAACACCATGTCTGTGTTTAAATATATACATGCTGGAAAATAATGGAACATATATATAATAATGGAACATGTAAATAATAGTATCTGCCACTGTGGACCAGTATGTAACAATATCATATATATACATAAGCTAATTTGACACAAATGGAAAAACACTTACCACCATCTGGTACAACTACGAACTACAATGAACACGTGGTAGATTGGCGCATTATCACACAAACATACTGATAGTGCACTGGTACATTCTGGTACCGATTAAAGAACAAAGTTGCTTACCTTCAGTAACGCTCTTTCTGGTAAAGACTATCTAACCACAGATTCCTCACCTTTTGAACCCTTCCCAGGCGTCAGACTGGATCCCAAATCTCCCAAGGAATACCTCTGTAATCCCATAGGTAGAGCAGAGCGGCTACAAACTGACGCTGTTCTGCTCTGGAAATAACGTGCAGGGTCCATTTAGGTACCACTCTCGCATGCGGACGTCAATTGCTTTTGTGGCTGTTTGCGCCCCCAAAAAGAGACCCCTCAAAAGCAAATTAGTTTTGACCAGTGTGCAGATTACTACACTTGGGATCTTATTAATGAACAGAGTCCAGTTCGAAGAATGGGGAGGGTTGGCGAGGAATCTGCTGTTAGATGGAGTCTTCACCAGAAAGAGCGTTAGTGAAGGTAAGGAACTTGTTCTGATAGAAACTTCTAACCACATATTCCTCAACTATTGAATAAATACCAGGGCAGTACCTATTAGGAGTAGGATCTATGAAGTGTCTCAAACCAAAAAGTCCGGTAGGACCAAGTGAGTGAAATGCTTCACTCCGAACCTGGCTGTTCAGACAGTAATGCTTTGTGAATGAAAGGAGTGACACCCATGTAGCCAACTGAAAGGTACAACGGGAACTCAGTGTACCAAAGCAGAGGTAGCAGCTTTGGCCCTGGAAGAATGAGCATGCAGTCCTAATGGAGACTGCTGTTTGGTCATTGAGAAGCAGATTTTGATGCAGAGTATAATCCAGCAGGAGATGGTCCTTTTCTGCACAGACTTGCCATTTTTCACCTCAGTGAACCCCACAGAGAGCTAATTATACATCCAGTGCTCTCTGGTACAATTGATGTAAAAGTGCAATGCTCTTCTGGGGTCCAATCGATGGAGTATCTCCTTCTCCGAGGGGTGAGTAGGAGCATAGAACGCCGACGAGGAACAGTGTCACAACTTTCGGCGAGAATGATGCTTGCGTCCGCAGAACCAGTTTTGTCTGGAAAGGAGGTGGTGTACAGTGGATTGACACAGACAGCCTGCAGCTCACTCACTCGCCGCGCCAATGTAATGGCGATGAGGAACACTGTCTTGAGGTTAAGAAGCCGCAAAGGGAAATTGTGAAGTGTCTCAAAGAAATGCATATCAAATATAAAAGGACGAAGTTAAGGTCCCATTGTGGAATGAAAAAATAAGAGGGGTAAAACTAGTGCCATAGGTCTTTCAAAAAAAGCATCACAGCCAGTAAAAAGGCTGAATGAGCCCAAAGGTACCCTTATTCTGTGCCCAAAGC
The DNA here is from genome assembly GCA_963921515.1 of Calotriton arnoldi. NCBI lineage: Eukaryota > Metazoa > Chordata > Amphibia > Caudata > Salamandridae > Calotriton > Calotriton arnoldi. The sequence goes on along the minus strand of CAWUFW010000074.1, from coordinate 4,372,354 downwards.
AAAACCCTGCCGAACCAGATGCAAAATAGACATCAGAACGCCAGATAACTTGGCCTGAAGGGGGTCACTGTGGTGTGCCACACCAAACCACAAATTTATCCCAACGACAAGCCTATAGATTGTTTGTCGAGGGACTCCTGGCCGCCCAAGATGACATCCTCCACCTCCAGAGGAAGGTCGAAAGTGTTCAGCTGTCGCTACTCAGTCTCCAAGCATTAAGGTGAAGATTGTGGAGGCCTGGGTGCAGACCCTCTGCCCCGCTGCTCACGGAGAGGCAGCTTTTTCGGAGGACAGATACCCAAGCACAGGATCACTGGACCCTATATGCTCCATACTCAATCCGAGGCCACTAGAATAACTTAGGCCTGGTCTGCCCTGATCTTCCTTAGAACTCTGGGCTGAAAAAGTACCAAAGGAAAGGTATACAGGAATCCTGAGGTCCACTCTAGGTGGAAAGTGCCTCCTAGCATGAGATGCTGAGTCTGGTGGCTAAGTGGACTAATGCGTCTACTGTAGGTGCCTGTGTTAAGACCTCATGGGCACAGGTTCAAATCCAGACAGGTACACTCAGCCTTTCATCCTTCTGAGGTCGATAAAATGAGTACTATTGAGTTGGGTAACAATAAACATCTGTTATTCAGCGCCAAGATACCAGTCTAGGCGAACGTGCGCTTTACAAATACATGTTATGTTATGTCTTCGAAACTCCAACACGCAGAATTTCTTACATTACACTTTCTCGACGGTGGCAAATAGATCAGGCCAAAGTTCGCTGCATTTGTGGAAGAGACCTTACACCACCTCCACGTGTAACTGCCACCCTTGACTAGCTAAGGCGCCAACGGCCGAGTTCGTCCTCCCTGGCAATCAAAGATTCTGCCCGGTGGTTCACCACGAAAAAGTGGTCCAGCCATTTCTAGAGGCATAGAGCCTCCTGGCACAAGCCCCAGGACCCCATTCCACCCTGCTTGAATACCAGAAGGCACTTGTACCAGCCGCCACTTGATGGATGGAAGGAATGCTTTCAACGCCAAGAAGCAACTAGCGGTGGATATGGAGCCAGAGACCTCTGACCTCCACCTCTCCCAGGTGTGGCCGCCCCAACTCAGAAGTGACGCCTCGGTCACCACTGTCAGCTCTGGGTAGGGGAAGAGCGGTTCTTTTGATGATCCAATCACGGTCAGTAGCCACCACTGCAGGCCTTTTGCAGTCTCCTCTGAAATCTGGATGTGGTTGGAGAGGGGCCCTTGATGTTGGACCCACTGAGACTTCAAATCCCACTGCAGAGCCGGCATCTGGTGTGTTTGACCAGCAGAATGAAGGAGTCCATCAGTCCCAGCTGCCTTAGATTCGACCTCACTGAAACCCAGAACAGAGGTTGAAAGATTGGAATCATAGCCTGAATGTCCTGTGCTCTCCTTTTCAGGGGAGAGGCACGAAACCAAACTGTGTCCAGAATGGCTCAGATGAAGGTTAGCATTTCAACACATGTACGGTAAGACCTAACACTCCTACCCAGGTGTCATGCTTCATCATCAGACTTCCTTGATCACCAAAAATGGTTTCAATGGTGAGCAGGCTTCCTTGAGAAAAGAAAACACTTTACAGACTCTCCAATTAGTAGATTGAGATAGAGGGATCCCACAAAGTGAGAGAAAAAATCTCCTGGATATCTCAAGAACAATTTTTTCTAGGTTCAGACATGAATGGGAAATGAACATGGTAGTGTGTGTCACCCCTGTGTGTCAGTGAGTATACCTCCATTTAGGAACTGTGCCTATGCAGGACTGGACTACTGAGCACAAAGACCTAGCACTCCTACATATTACATTCTACCAAAAATTCATAAGGTAAGGTTATTTGGTGATTGTTTTATTTTTTTAAATCAGCTGGTTTCTATAATGTTCTCCTACCTGAGGGGCACGAAGGACATTCTATGAAATTTCACCATTGACTCCAATCAGGATCTACCGATTACCATGGATCTAGAGTCTCTCTATACCAGTATCCCCTAGACACGAACCATCAAGGTCTTTGAGGCCATATTACAAAACACAGAACTTTATTACATCTAGTGGCTTTGTGTATGGAATGTGCCCAATTGGCACAGACTGAGAATTGTTTTGAATATGACAACAAACTGTACCACCAGATACAGGGAACATGGATGGGTGGCACTTTCGCCCCAAGCACTGCGTGCCTCTATGTTCACCAATTCAAAGCAGATTTCATCTATGCTGATGACAATCTGTTTAAAGAGCAAATTAGGCTGTGGCGTTGAATCTATTGATGACTTGCTGGTGATTTGGTGTGGCAACCTTGCCGGAGCCAAGGAATTTGTGACATGGATCAATGGAAGGGATCCTTTTCTTAAATTCTCCCACTTTATCTGTGAAAGGGAGATTTCATTTTTAGACCTAATCATCTCCATTAAAGTGGGAACTCTAGAGACAACTGTCTACAGAAAACCAACTGACAAAACGCCTTTTACTTTGAAAGTCACCACCCATGGGCACTATAGGAGAATTTCCATTATGGTCAGTTTCTATGGAATAGGAGGAACTGCACTAACGTCATGGACTTTGATATACAAGCCTCTGATCTTGCAGCCAAATTGGCGGATAGGAAATTTCCTCATAAGATTATCAGACGAGCAAGGAAAAGGGTGCGAAACAACAGTGATGCTTTATTGGAATCCAACCCCAAGACCACGACTGAGCGATTGGCATGCATTAACACCTTCTCCCCCGAATCCAATACTGTGAAGAGAGAAGTTAGGAAATATTGGAAAACCCTCAACAGCGGCGGCACAAGCTAGGAACAACCCCTCTTCTCTTTTAAATTGAGTAAATGAATTCATGACATGCTAAATAGGAGAGGTAGGCCATAGTTAAGTCCACTAGCAACTTCTGGGGTCTTCCCGCTTCCGAAGAGCGACCTCCGGTGGCAGATTGTTCTCCCACCTCGCCGCAAAGACCTGGAACACCCTCCCCATCCACCTACGGCAGACCCAAGACCTGCTGACCTTCAGAAAACTCCTCAAGACCTGGCTTTTCGAGCAGTAGCAGCATTCCCCACCCCAGCGCCTTCAGACCCTCACGGGTGAGTAGTGCGCTTTACAAATTATATGATTGATTGATTGATTGACTGGAAACTTTCCATGTTGGCACTGCTCTGTATGCAAGTTCACCAATCCCACACAGAGAGTAGAAAAGGACCATGGCTCTTAAAATCTTTCACCAATTTTAACAGTGTGAATGTCATTTATCTGATCACATGCCCATGTAGTCTGTTCTATGTGTATATCACCACACATAAAATACAGATTCAAGTGAGTGAACATAGGAGCACCCTCAGATGTGGAAGGAGCTTCACCATAATGACCAGACATTACACTGAAAAACATCACACAGCCGATGATATCAAATAGACCACCATGGAAAGGGTAAACTCCAATCCACTAAACGTTAACAATACATACCTCATTAACCAAGGAGCAGAGATCATTGTATGGGCTTAATAATGAGATCTCGTGGCTATGTTATATAATGCTATTATACCTTAATATAGCGCAAAGTCTCACACAAGGTGTATCTCAGCGCTTTGCTAACACAGGGCCCAGCAACTGACCAAAACAACCAAGTCTTCAAAAGGTTTTTAAACTTCGCAAAGTCTGGACAAGTGCGGATGTAGTACGGAAGTTGATTCCAGGCCAAAGGGGCAGTGAAGGAAAAGGATCTTCTGCCAAATCTAGAAGTGCAAATGCGGGGTACAGTCAGCAAGGCTTTGTCGCTAGATCTGAAGTTTCTATCAGGACAATAATGACTCAGTTTCTTCTTTAGGTAAGTGGGGCCCCTCCCCAAAGACTTATGGGTGAGACAGCAAAGCTTGACAACCACACGCTTCCTGACCGGCCACTAATGCAAGGCTCTCAGCTTGGGGGCAGAGGGAGAGCCTGCAGGAAGATTACAAACCAAGCATGCAGCAGTATTCTGCACCACCTGAAGTGTGGATAACAGAGTGTCATTGGCGGCCACTAGTAGTGCATTACCATAGTCAAACAGACTCATGACTAAAGCTTGAACCAGAGTTTGCCTAGCAGAGGATCGAAGGCAAGGGAATACTTTCATCAATACCCACATGGTGGCAAAACGTACAAGTTACTTACCTTCGGTAAAGATGTATCTGGTAGAGACGTTGTCTAGCCGCAGATTCCTTAACTTAGAATATCCCCAGGCGTCAGACTGGATCCGGAATTTTTTTTGCGTAGCAGTACCTCTGCGCGCCGGGGGGGGGGGCGCCTGGCTCCGCCCTGACGTTGTCCCCAGACATGACGTCAGTGGAGCTATATAGGACCCCCCTGGCACGCTGACGTCAGTTATCTTCGGAGGAACTTTTCCGCGCCACAACGCGGAGCCCCCAGCAAAACTGTGAGATTATGGGAACAGTGTGCGAATAAAAAAAGAAAATGGGTGAGAAGGCACCATGAACAACAGTGAGAAGCACTGTTGACGGAAAGGTGTTGAAAGGGAAAGAGCAGAGCAATACATGGAGAAGCTATTTCGCATAAGCGAAGTGAATGTTACCCCTAAGGGAAATAGATGTATAAAAAGAAGACCGAGGCAGACGACAGAAAGTCAGCACTTGAGGAAGGGAATGAAAAGCAACCTCACAAAAGCGACAGAATGCTCTCTCCTGAGGCAAAAGGAGTCATGAATTGAGCCAACTGCGACAAACAAGAAAGCCCCAACCCATAAGGTTAAAGAAAGAAATAGGGATACTGTGTCCCGTATGATAGAACCATTGGACTGAGGAACAGGCTAGAAAGAACTCAAAAGCAATGGGTTGTAGGAGTTGCAACGGAGAAGGTGGGTGGGAGGGTAGAAAACACCAGTAGGCTCCATACTGGAGGAAACTGATGTGAGAAACGCAGAAGGACACCTGAACCTATCGCCCAAGCATGAGATTGGGAGAAGCAGAACAATTAATGCCAGAATAAGCCTAACGGGGAGGGTGGCGAAAGATACCGCCCCGTAGAAGGATAAACCACTCAAAGGGAGTGAATGTAGAAAACCCCACCTGAACAGGTCCTCGCAGATCGGGGAGGATGGGTGGGCGTTAAGGAATCTGCGGCTAGACAACGTCTCTACCAGATACATCGTTACCGAAGGTAAGTAACTCGTACATCTGATAGAGACATCTAGCCGCAGATTCCTTAACTTAGAATAGATACCAAAGCCATACCCCATAGGAGGCGGGTCTGCGAGAGAACCCCACTAAGTGGTTAGGGGAACAGAAGTGTCAAGCAGCCGGCTAAACACAGTGGGGGCAGAACTGCCAGAGTGGCCAACACCGGAGTACAATACTCCATAGGGAGTGGCCAACAATGAAAGGCAATGGCATTAAAGCTGCCGAGGGCGGCAGGAAATCCCTGTTGGTGAAACAGAGGAGAAGTGAGCACAGAACCAGAAGGGCAGTGCGGAATAAAAATGGATACCTTCCGAAAAAGGAGAGGAACCAAGTGTATAATATGAGGGATTCACAGGATCTGATGGACTTGGAAAAGAGAAAGGTGTAGCTAGTGTACAAAAATGGACCGAGTCCGAGCAGGCAGGATGGACATGCAGAGGCACAGTGGAAGTGAGAACAGCAGCGGAAGGATGCTGATGACTCCCAGGATGAGGCAGGTTAAAGGAAACACAAGACCGGCTAATGCACTGTGGCCCATGCACCGGACATGTGAAAGGGCGGGCATGAGAAGAATGGCAACAACCAGCGCCACGAATGTGGGGAACAGAAGTACACAAGAGAAACCGTATGTACCGCCAGAACCACACCATGGAGAGGAGAAAGCCCCATAAAGCGCCACGAGCAACAGCTGAGACACGAGAGACGCACTAACAGGGGTATCGTGTGGAAGAGAGCCGGCAAAACTAACACACTCGAAGACATGCGCTCACGAAAGTGAGAAACAAGATCACAGCCACCGCAAGGAAGAGTACGCTTGCAGGAGGTCTGGGTGTGTGTAGTACGCCGGACAGGCTAAAGAAGACAGGGCACAGCCCGGTGGATGAGTTGAGAAAGAAAAAACCCATAATAGCACCAACAGCTACGTAGCAGTGGTACCGGCCCAGAGCCAGACACAACAGCCACAGGCAGTAGGAAAGACCCACTGGCTGCCGTGAGACAGACAGGGAGGCCGAACAGCACTGGAAGGAACAAGAGTGGATATATATGCTCAATACCGCACCAGAGAAAACACTGCTGGGAGGAGAACACCCCCACTGAAAGCAGCAACCGCAGCTGGAAGGAAAAACAGGACAACACCTGCGCGGAATGCAGCAGGGAAATAGAAAGCCCTGGTAGGGAAGTGGCCAAAAGCAAGGCACAAGACAAAGACAGCATCAAGGTCTGGGGCCAGAATGCCGCCATGGAGAGCAAAGTCCAAACATGAAAGGACTACACAGCACGGGTATAGGAGAGTACCGGAAAACGCACCAGCCTGTGAGAGCGAGCATACTAGGGAGCAGCCACTATACGTAATAGAACACAGCGACAGGGTCCTGTGATAGGCAGTCCAGAGATGGAACGGCCGCAGCGAAAGAACCAAGATGAGACGGCAGGGACCTGAAAGCCCATCCGGCCTCAAGAAATGGAGTAGTGAGATGCAGGGGAGTGCCGCAGATCAGCAGCAGCAACTATGAGAGAGCCCAACAAATGGACCGCAAGAAGGCCCCGGGAGGGCATGCAGCAGCAGTAAAGCGCACAGGCACAGCTGCCGAACAACGTAGTAAAAAGGGCCCCACAGAAGCGTAGAAAGACTGCCGTGGGAAGAAGGCAGCTAAACAATAGTTAACAAATACCCCACATAGGGTAAGCATCAACCCGCAGAAGGGGCACCTCTTGAGCGTGAGCCCATAGACAGAGGACGTAAATTGGGAACACAGAAACCACAGGTTCTGAACATATAACCCTTGTAGTAGGGGCGTGCAACCTGAACCACTAGGCCATAGAGAGTCAGAAAAAATAAGCAGCTGACCTGCTGCATGAAAGAAGCAAATACGGCGAGAAGCCGCTTAGGGCCGCTGAGGTATTACCAGGAACCCAGGGCCAACCTGAAGCAAGAGACACTACGGAAGGGTAGACAGAAGGCGGTGAACCGCAGAGTCCGCATGTGCGTCAAACAGGGACACACCATCAAATGGTAAGTCCCGGAGACTGTCACGGACATTTTCGGGGAAACCCCCGTCGCGTAGCCAAGCATGGCGGCGCAAAGCAACGGACCTCGCCATCGCCCGACCCACCGAATCGGTAGCGTCAACGGCGGACCGAACGGTAAACCGCGCCATTTCCCGGCCTTCGTGAAGAAGACGAGCTACGTCAGCGCAAGGACACTCAGGGAGGACAGGCAAAAGACACTCCACCGAGTCCCATAGGGCAGAAGAAACCCGGGCAAAGACGCAAGCCGTGTTTAGAGCACGTAAGGCTGAACTAGAGGACGCAAAAATGCTGCGTCCACACGCTTCCAACCAACGAGACTCCCTAGTAGGAGGCTGCAGAAGAGGTGAAGAGGAAGGTTGCATGGCCAAAGACACCTGCACTACAAGGCCATAAACCCCAGGCTGAACGGACAAACAGGCTGGGCTCTCAGGAGCCGGACGGTGCCGGTGTGCTACAGCCCTGTCGACAGCATCTCCGGAAGAGGGCCGTGCCCATGTCCCGAGAAGGGCATTGAACAATAAGCCGCTAAAAGGTAGCAAGGGCTCAATATCTACCGCACCCTGGTGGAGGAGATCCAATAAAGGGTCGGAAGACAAGAACACAGAAGGAGGGTGCAAATGTAAAACAGCTGCAGCCCCACGAACACCCATCAAAAACAAAGCACCAGCGTCAGTGGGCGTGGTGGGGGGGACAATAGCCCATCTGTAGGGGACGGTTGCAAGCTGACATGTCCCACAGGAGGAGGAACAAGGGCCCACTGCCCCCATGGCATTGGATAACAAAAAAACAAGGAACCCTGGAAGTCAGCGGGGACCAAGGGTGGTGTTGTGTTTAACAGAACAAAGGTCCCACACAAAAAGAATGTAAACTTAAAATTTCACAATTTCATGATATATGCAATGCGACCCTGGAATGAGATCCCGATACTCTCTGCGGGATTGAAACGTCGTCGACACAGACATCCCTCTACTGTGACTTGTGTTTATTTATATTCACGTATATTGGAAGTCACAATTTTAAGTCACTTGCCTGGGGCAAGGAAATCGGCCGATTTCCCTCTGCCTTGTCACGGTTGCCCACGTGTTAATATTGTCTTGTTTCATCTATACTAGCATTAAATACCTATCTTGTAATTTAAACATTTGTTTATTCCAATTTTTATCATGAAATTGTGAAATTTTAAGTTTACATTCTTTTTGTGTGGGACCTTTGTTCTGTTAAACACAACCCATGGCATTGGAGGCAACTGGCGTGGAGACAAGTCCGGGCATACCCGGCCTGTGTCCTCCGGAAGCGGAGAACCGACAGGTGCCGGCGACCGCTCCGGCGTCGAACGACGCCGCTCCGACGCTGCAAAGGCGTCGAACCCACCATGGAGAGGCGCGGAGACAGAGCCTGAGGACCAGGTGGCGACAGGCACGGCGTGGGGCTGAAACGCCCATCGGGGTTGGTACCCGACGCCGGCACGGCTCCGGAGTCGAGGCACTCGGCCGCCGGCGCCGATGATGTCGATGTCGACGCAGGGAGCCGCCAGGGGCTATGCGGAGACAAGGCAGAATGGCACGGCGTGGGGCTGAAACGCCCATCGGGGTTGGTACCCGACGCCGGCACGGCTCCGGAGTCGAGGCACTTGGCCGCCGGCGCCGATGATGACGCCGGCACGGCTCCGGAGCCGAGGCACTCGGTCGGCGCCGAGGGCGAACCTGCCGGCGGAGATCCGACCTGAATGCCTACCTCCACTGTGGGACCCGAAGGCGCGCCAGGGAGAGGAGGTGACCCGAAGACGGAGTGCAGAGCCTTGTAGTAGGCTTCCGTCTGGGCCAGAGTCGCGCCAGTACCCGGAAAGGGCGGGTAAAGGGAGGCTGACTCCGGGGCGCACGGCTCCGTGTGGGAACGGGAACCATGGCCCCCATCGACACGTGGAGGCGAGGACCTCGACTTCCGTGACTTTTTCTTCAACTTACCTGTAGAGCGACGTTCGCGGGATCGACTCCGGGAGCGGACGCGGAGAGAAGACCCAACCGGAGAACATCGGGGAGACGCCGTGCGGGTAATCCGGGCGGCTAAGAGCTTCATCCGACGCTCCCGTAGGGACTTCGGGCGCATCTGCCGGCAGGCATTACACTCCATGGAGTCATGGTGCGACCCAAGACACCACATACAAATGGCGTGCAGGTCCGTCGCCGACATCTGACGCGAACAAGATTCGCACAATTTAAAGCCCGAAGGCATCGCACACTGTTCCCCGACGCCAAAGGACGTCGAAAAAAGGGCCTGAAGAAAAACAGGCCAGAGGAACAGCTGAATCCCGGATCCGAGTTGGAACGCGGAAAAGAAGGAAACTGACGTCAGCGCGCCAGGGGGTCCTATATAGCTCCACTGACGTCATGTCCGGGGACAACGTCAGGGCGGAGCCAGGCGGCGCCCCGGCGCGCAGAGGTACTGCTACGCAAAAAATTCCGGATCCAGTCTGACGCCTGGGGATATTCTAAGTTAAGGAATCTGCGGCTAGATGTCTCTATCAGATAGGCACCTCAGATTGAGGAGATGTGGATAGGGCCTGATTCAGACTGACACCGAGGTTTTTCACAGTTTGCCTGGGAGACGGGCAGTATTGATTTCAGGAGGCCACCTGTCTGCTGACCAGAGCTGATGGGCTTTACCAAACAGCAGTATCTCTGTTTTGTCGCTGTTCAGTTGGAGACAAATTGTTGTCATCCAAGCAGCAATCCTTCTCATACAATCTATAAAAGGATGTTTTACCCCATCAAGTTCCTGTCCAAACGAGATAATTAACTGAGCATCATCCGCGTATGATATATTATCAAAGTCACACGATTTAACAATCTGGGCAGGGGGGTCACGTAGATGTTGAATAACATAGGGCTCATGATGAAACCAGGGGGACCCCCTTTTTAATAGAAATGGTGCGAGACTTGAAAGAGCCCAGAGCAATCGTCTGTGTTCGGCTGCCTAAGAAGTCAACAGACTCTAATAAGGCTTTGCCACAGATGCCTATCTCACACAGTCTGCGACTCAGTATTGTGTGAGCAATGGTACCAAAGGCTGCTGACAAGTCCAGCAGCACGAGCACGGAAGGAGAACCAGCCTCTAAGGATAGTTGGATGGTATCAGTAACTGCCACCAACATGGTCTGAGTGCAATGAAAAGCCCTGAATCCAGATTGGGAGGAATCAAGAACCTTATAGTTTTCCAAATATATTGTAAGCTTCTTATTTACCAGATTTTCCAAAGTTTTTTCCAATATAGGGAGAAGCGAGATGGGGTGATAGGTTCTTTCGCTCTGCGTTAGTTTAAAAAAATATATATATTGGCAACACCTGTGCAGCTTCCCAGCCTAGGTGAAGTTTGGCCGCTTCTAGGGATAAGTTGATAAGGGAGAGAATGGTAGGTGCAATCATGCTCAATAGACTAGCAGTGATCCTTGAGGGGTAATAAGTCAGAGTGGGAGCCTGATTTGGTGCTTACCAACAGCCCCTGAATTTGTTCTAGTGTAAAAGGTTCAAACCTGTCCAAATAGAATGCAGTATCAGGAGGGGGTGTATTGAAGCTGGTTAGATCAACCTGCTTTGGAGGGTTAGTGATATTCTGATATATGGTATCTATTTTCTCCTTGAAGAAATCTGTCAAGGAGTCACATATTTGTTGGGATGCAGGGATGGCGTGGGAGCCGGCTTGTGGAGTAATAAAGTCATTAAGCACTTTATAGAGTTCTTTGGACGAGTTGCCTGCCAGCTCAATTTTGCATGTGATGTAACTTTTCCAGGCCGTTCTGATTTGTCTGTGATAGCTTTTGAGCGCTGACTTATAAGCTTCTTTATATTCTGGAATTTTAGATTGACGCCATCTTCTTTCGAGCCTTTTACAGGCAGCTTTGGTTCTTCTTAGCTCCGCGGAGTACCACAGTGCATGAGGTCTAGAAGATATGGGTCTAGCCTGTTTGAGAGGGGCAATCCTGTCAAACCCTACAGAGAGAATGTTATGATATTCGGACAGTGCTGTGTTGATATCAGAGCCCTGAGTAGCCTCCACAGGATGAAAGGTCTTGGAGAATACGTCTGGCAAGACTGTATTCCAAGGTCCATAGGCTCTTTTGCCGGCTTTGGCAGACTTGTCAGTTGCGACAGCCTTGGCTATCTGAAATTTAAATTTAAAATTGGTGCCCCCTTAAAATATTATATTCCATTATTAAGTATGAACAATAAGTATTATGCTATTTCTACTACAAAGTTCTGCATCATGCATTATCCTTTTGAATCCTGCGAGATTAATTCATATCTATCAATTTGTGTATAGAGAATCCTTTCTTATATCCCTGGTTTTCATTACCTTGGCCAAGGCCTCTAATTTAACTGAGCAGTACTGCCCGCTATCATCACATCACCTATGGCATAATATTTCTTTTCGGTCTGTGAAATGGGACCATCATCTAATGAAGGCCCTCTCCAGACTACAATTACCTTCATTCCCTATGCCTCCATGTGATCAATCCTCCGGACACTCAATGCAAGTGTACCTGCCTCTTTTCAGAGACTCTTACACGCATACCCATGTCTAGAGACATTCTCTCGCTCAGTCAGGGAACTAGCTACGACATTTCCAGTGATGCACGCACGATCGAGCACACTTCTGTCTTTTTATACAGAGTGCTGATCATTGGCATTTAACATTCGGATGACATGCCAAGTTATAGGTAATCCACTGAGACTGACCTTTGACAAAGTAAGTTTGGGTTGAGGGCCCACTACACTATACGGGAGACTTTTTTGGACCTCACGACTAATTGTCGATGTATATCTCCCCTGTGTGTGACTACAAGGGGGCCTCCTGGCATCTCCTCCATGGGACACTATTATCTCTACCCTAGGGTAAGTCTTATGACATTATGTATGTGTGAAAGTGCTGTGTCATTTTGTGCACCATGATTCACGGATTTTGATTCTACACATGTGTTGTATATCACGTACCACAGTAGCATGCAATTACCAGCTTTATTATGGACGTGCCAGAGATATCAAAAACTGTTTGTGTAGTACTATATTTTGTCCCGTTTGTCTGTCTTTTTATTTCTATGTTGACCACATGGTTCAAGTGAAAACATTAGCACTGATCATAAGAATGTATTTAAAAGCATTGATTGCATGATGTATGAGTGGTTTGCGTGAAGTGTTCATAAGTAAGAGATCCTGGTTCTGAAGAATAACAAGGTCCCTGTTATAGGGCCACTTGGCAGAAACATATTGATCACTGGGATGCAGGAGTACTAATTCTCCTTTGGCACTATACACTTGTTTTCAACCCTCCCCTTCATACTTGAGGAATAAAATGTTTTTTTGAGATATACAAGAAATGTTTAGTCACACCTTACCACACCTCTATCACAATCTACAAATAGGAGATTCTGTAAAGTGCTTTCTTTGCTCAAGGAAGCCCGGTCACCATTAGAACCATTTTTGGTGAGCGAGGAAGCCTGATGATGAAGCAGGAGATATAGGTAAGAGTGTGAGGGCTTACCTTACATTTTTTAAAATGCTGCGATTGTCTGACACACAGGACTTACAGTAAGTGTTCCCATTACTGGGATGAATTATACAGGGTTAGGCTTATCACTCACTAGTCGGGTGTCGCCTTTTTGTTTTCGTGAAGCTTTGTTGGAGGGTGCAGACCCAGATAACCTGATCCCTTTAATTCGTTCTCTCACAGGTGTGAGGGTTTTGTTTTCTCACTTACTGAACTGCCCTTCCCTTCTTAATACAGGCAGACCAAACAAAAAGGGGTGCACCATGGATCAATATAAAAACTAACAACTCTTTTGGGATCTGAACTGAAGAAGTCTCTCATTCTCCTTACTCCTTAGAGAGATGAGCAGGAAAGAAGAAAGCAGAAAGAGTGATAGGACTAGCCCATATTGAAAGGCAACACCACTGCCCAAATCCAAAGCAGCAGCCAAAGACAGAACAAACAGAAGTACATTAGACAGCTTTTCTTGCCGATGGATCAACCCAACAGTCCTCACACCAGGCCACAAACCTTGCCCTGCATCCAGAATAGATCAACTTTGTGGACGAACAGCGAGCTGCCAAGATGACATGCAGCATTTCCTCAGTCAGGTCAAAACCACTTACCTGGTCCCGTTCAATCGCTATACATGGAGGTTGAGAATGTTTCGATAAAGAACCGGCATAGTTGCCGGGACAGTAAATCCTCCTAAATAGGAAGACTGAGTGGAGGTCAGATGCACAGATTTAATAGTTCGGAGTACCCACCTTCTGAGTATAGTCCGTGGCTATCAGCATAAAATGATCCCTATTCTTCCTCATCTTCCTTAGAACTCGTGCAACCAGTGATAGAGATGGAAAAGAATAAAGGAAATCCGAGTCCCACTGAGGTGGACATTTCATGGCTCATAAGGCGAAACATAGTGCTATTAGCAGTACTGACCCAAGGCATGCCGCACTGGGCGAAGACACCTTGAACTACCTTCGACTGCAGATGCCACTTGTGGCTGGCTAGGCTCAGCCTGTTGAGCTCATCAGTCCTGGCTTTAATGAAAGCCCACAAAGTGGTGGGCTGTCACAAAGATCCCTTGACGATCCAGCTATCTTCATAACCATAGCACTTCCAGGCACTGTTCATGAGTCCCCCCACACTGCCCTCCTTATTCCAATACCACATGACGGTAGTGTTGCCATCCAGGACCTTGACAGGCTTGCCACTGATGAAAAGCAGGAAGGCCTTGCAGGCAGGCCGAAAAGTGCACAACTCCAGCAGATGGATATTGTGCCTTTGCTCCACTGGAGACCCAAGGCCTTTCACCTCTGACTCGTCTAGGTAACCCCTCCAGCCTAGGGATGATGCATCCGGCACCACCATTGAGAATGGAAAGGACAAGGAAACCTGCAAGCTGCAAGTCATGTTGGACTCTTTCAGCCACTACCGCAGGTCCTAGGCTGCCTCATCTGATATGCAATGCTATCCGAAAGGTATACCCAGTGCTGAGCCCACAGAAGGCAGAGGTTCCACTGCGGAGTACGCATGAGTCAGCTCTCAAACCACACAGGCCAGAACATAGTAATGAGCTTGAAGAACAGGTTACTGACCTTTGGTAATGCTCTTTCTGATGGATACCTTATCTAACTGCAGATTCCTCACCTTAGAATATCCAGGTAACCGCTGGAGTGGATATGGAGTATTTTTTTAGCAGTACTCTCTTATGCCAACAGATGGCATCATGAGGCCATACTAAAGAAGTGATGGAGCAGAGCTGCACATAAGCAACAACCCCTTCCCGCTGACGTCTGTTTCTTATCTATTTCACTTTCTGCACACTGAGATGCAGAGCGTGAACAATTGTTGGTAACATTGTTCTGATTACTAACTTGGGAACTTTTTGAATGTTAAAAAGAGCCCACTTCACAGAACCTAGAGGTGGAAGGGTAGTGAGGAATCTGTGCTAGACAGAGTATCCACTAGAAATAGGGTTACAGGAGGTAAGTACCCCATTCTTCTCAGGGATAATTCTAACCCCATATTCCTCACCTTAGAAGAGATAACAAAGCAGTACCTTGCAAAAGTGGAGGGTCTGTCAAGTGGCCTCAAACCATGAGGTCTTACAGAACCAAGCAGGTGAAGCGTCCTTTCGGCCAGACCTGGAAGTCAAGGAAGTACTGTTCCATAACATAAGCTCCAATGCCCACGTCACAGCCTGGAGATATGAAGGACAGGCACATTAGTAGCGGACTTGAAACTGGTGAACTGGGTGCCAGACCTTCCTGGTAGAGTAATCGATGTAGGAAGGGGGGTCACAAGTTTCAGTAAGAACGCTACCTGAATTTTCAGCACCAATATGTAAAGAAAGGTGGTGCTGTAGCGCGATTACACTGAAAGTGCCTGCAGTTATTTGCAATGAGGAAGACAGTTTTCAGAATCAGGAGATGAGGTGAGTAATTAGGCATAGGTTCGAAGGGCATACACACGAGGACTATCAAGACCAGGTTAAAAATCCCATTGGTGCATCATAAATAGCTTGAGAAAAATGGGTGTCAAACCTTTAACAAACCCCATCACAACATATGGTTGGCCAAGCAAATGTAAAAAGGCCGAAAGGAATACAAATAACATTTCACAGTGCCACCTGCAAAGCCTTATAGGGTTGAAGCCAAGAGAGAAAAAAAAGGACAACTGTCAGCTTCGCTTATAAGACGTCAATGTCCTGGGCACCGCACCAAGTTACGCACCTGCCCCAGTGCCGGGTTGTTGTCAATCTTATTCAGAACTTTAGGCAGTATAGGTAGTGGTTGGAAGGTGTACAGAAGTCCCTTGATTCATTCCAGCCCGGGTGCAACTCCTAACTAGTGCTTTCGCAGAAACCCCACTGCGCGTTCGATGTTAGTAAAAAAATCTAGCCTTGGCTCTCCCCACTAGTTGAATACACCCTGCCCCACCACAGGATGTAGACGCCACTCGTGATCTTCCAGATGACCTCTGCTCTGTTCTTCTGCTCAGGAATTCATAGTCCTTGTCAGGTGCAGGAGACCAGGAAGACTGTATCCAGCCACCTCCAGAGGTACAGAGCCTACTAGCAAAGTGTCCCAGGGCCCAACTCTTTACTGCTTATTGGTGTACCACATGGTGGTAGGGTTGACCATGAGCATTAGTTTCCAAATGATTGATGGCAGAAAGGTTTTCAGGGCCAAACGGTAGGTTTCAAGTAGCTTGATGTGGAGCTGGTTCTCTGTTGAAGACCAGTGGCCTCTGATCTTCACCTCCCATAAATGACCATCCCCAACCCAGTAGTGATGCATCCAACACCTCTGTCAGCTCTGGATGGGGGGTGGGGGAGTGGCCTATAGCAGGACAAATTGTGACTGGTCAGTCACCAGCGCAGATCTTGGGCCACCTTCTCCAAGAGCTAGATTGTGACAGAAAGGCAGCCTTGGTGAGGCCGAAAGAGATCATGTCAAATTGATAAAGCTCCTGTCAACCCTGAACCTGTGGGATTGCAAAATGGTTTTATTAAAATACATGTCGTACAAATCCAAAGACTCCTCTAGCCTCCTGGGTACAGGGCAGAAATTATCTGAGTCAATGTAAGCATTTTGAACTTGTCCTTCTGCAGGAAGACCTTCAGGGGTTGAAAGTCCAAAATAGGCCTGAGGCTCCCAAGCTTTTTCAAAATGAGGAAATGGTGGGATATCAACCCCCACCTTTCTCCGAATCCAGTACCCTTCTCTATGCTACCCCGGAGAGCAAAATGTGTACCTACTGTATGGACAGATACACCTTCAAACTTTCTTCTGGTGTGGGAGAAATATTGAGTGGAGGGGAGAGAAAAAGTAGGCAATAACCCTTTTGAATAATCAGCAAACACATCTGTTGGATGTGATGGATCATCACCTGGCAGGCGGCATTGAATCCAGCAACCACTGGTGGGCACGAGCCACTGAGTACAAACTAAAATGATTCTTTGGCCGTTGGTGCAGGAAAAGAGGAATTGGAGGTCTGGTGCCTACACTGACTTGTGCACTGTCTATATATTGCTGCCCCTTGGAATGGCCCCTATTTGTGAAATTTGTGAATTGATGATCAATGTGCTTTGCGGTCACCAGCCCCACAGAATACGCTGCAGCTATTCTATCTTTAAAGCATTCCAGAAAGGAGTCCCCTTTCTCTCCAAAGAGGAGACACCCATCAAAGGGCATGTCTATTATGTAGAGCACCAGAAAATCTGGTTGATCTCATCCAGGCATGTCTGCTAAGCACAACACAGGTACTGATTTTCCTGCCAATGCAGTCTGTGATCTCCAAGCCTGCGCGGATGGCATCCTTTACTGCGTCCTGCCAGACATGGGCAGTCTGAGCCAAAGAGTCACTAAGTATTCCTGGATCATCTGTGAGATTTCATTGCAAATTTCCTAAAGGGCATTTGTGTATCGGCCCAATAGCCAACCTATGTTTGCGGATCTCAGTGCCAGGCTGGCAGAAGAAAATAACCTATTGCCAAAGCATCAATCCTTTTAAATTCTCCATCTAAGGGATTGGTCGAAATCAATTAGGATTCACCTTACTAATTGAATCCTGTACACTGAGACTTTCCAGAGTAGGGACCTTGATGAGATCTGGGTCATTCAGTCTTAGCCTAGGTTGTCTGACCACCAACTAACAGGTGGGAAAAACATGGTTTCGACCAGGTAGCCATCAAAATATCTGTGACAAAGTCATTAAATGGAAGCAAGGACTATGATGTTGCTAGCCCAGGCTGCAAAATTTCAGTCAACACATTTGTCTTAGTCTCAATGGAGGGCAGCTTCCCTCCAAGCCACCACTGCAAATGAGACATTTTCTTCCACTGGTGACCAATGTGGTGAGCCAAGCTCTAGTTCAGGGGATGTATCAAGTCCAATGGTGTTTTGTAATTCAAGTTATAAGGCATCATCAGTATAATGTGAGGGGAGAAAGCCATCGCCTCACTATCACAATCAGTATCCTGAGGAGCACCATGTTGGGAATTAAGATTAGAGTCAGAACCAAGTACAAAATGTAGCCTCTGGTGGTAGTTGAAACACTGTAAAGGCAATAAATTAGTCAAGATGAATGACAACTGAGTGTGGTTTTGTAATTTCGTAGTGTGACATCTGTTGAGTTCGTGCCGATGTCGGTGGAGCTGGGATCCGTGTCAGAAACAACATGGATCTCAGACCCACATTAGAAATCGGTACATGCTTGGTAACAGGTTCCATGGTGACAGACAGTGCTGGAGAAGGACCTGCTGGAGGTAACCCAACTGGTGTGGCACCAGAAAGTTTGCCAGAGGGAGCTGGAACCACACTAAAGATTTGGAACATCGCCTCTTTGAAAGTCTTGATCTGTTGCAGGGTCGATGACGACCCAGGGAAACTGGGGCACGACTGGATCAATGGAGGAATCTGTTTTGTGGCCGCTGACCTCAAGGGGGTGTGACTTAAATCCTGACTCTTTAGAGTAAGAGTGGAGGGATGGGGTTTATTCCTGCTTTGCCTTCTTGTGCAAGTTTTTGACGTACCTGAAGATTTCAAGCAGGAAAGTAGAGCTGTTGCAGGAATGACCTTGTGAATGGGACCAGGGCTGCGACTTGGAGGGGAATCTGCGTGACAACTGTGACTTCTTGTGTTTGGAGACATACAACTTCGCCTTTTGGCCTCTAATCACCTTCAGCTGCATTAGGGTGCATCTGTCCCCCAACTGAGTCGTGTCCAGAGACAGGCATCAAAGGCACATCTTGTGCCGATCCTTGTCCAATATCTGCTTCTTGCAGTCACGGCACAGCTTGAATCCTGCCACTTTCATTGTGGACATTGTTGCCCAGCACACTGTTTAAATAGTTATTTGGAGTAATCAGTGAACAAACAAAGGTGGGAGTGGAGCTCCAGATCCAAGGTGCAGAAAGAAAAGAACTGACAGCAATGAGCAGGGGTGGTACGGAGTTGCATGATGCCACCTATGAGCGAACAGGAGTATGGCTAAAAAATTCTGCAGATCCAGCTTGCTGCCTGTGAGGCATCTGTGGTTAGAAGTATCTATCAGAAAAATATCCAAATTGTCCTGGACTTGCTGCAATAGCGGAAAGGCCTTGAATTCCACCATACCCAGACACTCCCCTATAACAGAAATCCTCTGCACCATCTTGGCTCTCAGAGTGAGGACAGCAGGAAAGAAAATAAGTTACTTACCGGTAACTACGGTTATCCAGTATTGGTATCTTTCATAGATTCACATGCCTGAATCGTTCCCCGTTGTCGAGATGGGAGTCCTAAGGTATAATAATCAAGCAGTATTCAAATAATGCCATAGGCTATAATGGCCCTGAGCCATGTTCTATATAGCCTATCTATGTCCTTTTTAAAAAAGGACTAAATGTTGAATGCAGCCAATCAGCTGCTAGCACCCTCTAGAACCTTCCCAGCAAAGGCAGTTTCCCTCAGATTTTTCCAGCACAAGTGAGAAGTGAATGTCTTAATGTATGAAGGAAACCGACTCTATGGGGAGGAGGGTGGGTGCATGTGAATTTATGAAAGATACCATTACTGAATAAGCGTAGTTACAGGTAAGTAACTTATTTTCTTATCCAGTATTGGGGTATCTTTCATAGATTCACATGCCTGAATCAGAACAGCAAGCAGTCACATCCAATTTTTCAGTTTGTCTGTTGCGGATGGTGGGAGACTTAACAGATAGTGAACCCAAAAAATCTTAGGTAACAAGAACAAAGCCACTGAGGGCTATACCTGTGCGTATTATATGTGAATGGATGCACGGAATATACTCTTAAAAGTATGGTAAAACATCACTTATGTTACAACATATTCATATACACAGTATTAGCGAGAGGGAAAGAAAGAATAATAGCGTAACCAATAGTACACTTTACTTAGATATGCTCTTTTTATATATATTCTAGTATTTGCAACCACCATAAAAACAAAAGACTCTTTCCAAGGTCTAGAAAGAGGCTTACCTTCATGGAAAAGATGGCGAAGTACTGCCTGGCCCGCCGCTGCATCTGCATCTTGTGTGGATTCCAGGCAGTAGTGCTGGTTGAATGTATGACTGGGACTCCAGGTTGCAGCATGACAGATCTTTTCCAAAGTCACTCCTGCGAAGAGGGGTGCTGAAGTAGCATTGAATCGCAGCCAATATCCATCTTGCGATAGTGGCTTTTGTTATTGCAGTCCCTTCTCTGCCTTGGCCATAGGCAACAAGTAATTGATCAGTCTTTCGAATGTCCTTCGTTCTCTGAAGATAGAACTTGAGGCAACGTTTGACATCCAGTGTTTGTAGTGCCTGCTCTGCAGGCGTTGATGGTTGTGGAAAAAAGGACCAGAGTATAACCGGCTTGACAGTTGTCCCTGGACAAAAAAGGAGGAAACAGCTGTAGACGAATGGGTCTCGTTTCTGAGAGGTGAAGCAGTTCCGGGAGCCAATGTTGCCTGGGCCACCTGGGCGTGATGAGAATCAGGCGACATCCTTCCAGCTTCATTTTGGTCAGTATCCTGGGAATCAATGGAAAGGGGGAAAAGCGTAGGTATATATCCCTGACCATCGCATCGAAAGGGCATTGCCCTGAGACCCCGGGAGGGGGTACCTGCTGGCATAGGACCGGCATTTGGTGTTGATGTTCGTGGCAAACATGTCCAGAGGTGGTTTTCACCATAGAGCAAATACTCCATCCAGCTGGAATTGATTGAGTTCCCATTCGTGGCAATTGTCTGTAGCTCTGCTGAGAGCATCTGCCAGCATGTTGTGTAAACCTGGAACATGCTCGGCTCTGAGAGAAATCCCGTGCTCTGTTGTCCAGCTCCACAGTTCTTGTGCTTCTAGAGAAAGCGTGAGAGATTTGGTCCCTCCCTGTTTGTTTATGTAGAACATACTGGTCGTGTTGTTCGTACGGACCAGTACGGAGGCGCCTGCTATCCTCGGCAGGAAGGCCTGCAAAGAGAGGAATATGGCTTTCAAATCCAGGCTGTTGATATGACTTTGTTTTTGAGAATTGGACCATTTACCTTGAATATGAAGGTCCGGCAAATGGCCTCCCCAGCCATCCATGGAGGCATCCTGACAATTAATCTGGTATGTTTTGCAAGAAAGTCAGTCCTTTTGAAAGGTTTAGGGTGTGGTACCACCATTTCATTGCTATCCTCATGACCGGAGTAATCCGAATGATGTCTTCGAAAGATCCAGATGTTTGAAGCCATTGTTTTTGCAATTCTTCTTGGAGAGGTCTCATTTTGAGTCTGGCCAAGGGAACCAAGTCGATCGCTGAAGAGCACATCCCTAGCAGTGACTTGTATTTTCTTACAGAAACTGACTTTTTTCTTGAGATGGCCATAGCCAGATGACGTAGTCGGGTTTGACGTTCTTCCGACAAGAATGCTTTGCATTGGATTGTGTCCAATCTGGCTCTCAGGAATGGTGCTATTTGATTGGGGAAAAACAAGGACTTAGTGATGTTGACTGTCAACCCCAGCTTGCTGAACAGCTGCAAACAAGCATTGGTGGTCCTGGTCGCTTGCTTTGCCATAGAAGCCTTTAACAGTCAGTTATCCAAGTAGGGGAATACTTGATGGCCTTGAGAACGTAGGGCTGCCACCGCCAAGCATTTTGTAAGTAACTTGGGGGCCGATTTGAGGCCGAAAGGGAGAACCTTGAATTGGTAGTGGGTACCAGCCACCGTGAATCTGAGGAATTTTCGATGCTTCGGATGAATCGGGATGTGGAAATATGTGTCTTCCAAATCGAGGTAGGTCATGAAATCTCCTTTGTTGAGACGTCGTAAGATCTGGGTCAGAGTTATCATCCTGAAAGTTTGCTTCCTCAGAAACTTGTTTAACTTTCTGAGATCCAAAATTGGTCTCCATTCCCCTGACTTCTTCATAATTAAGAAGAAACGGGAGTAGAAACCTTGCCCTCTTTGCAGAGTAGGAACTTTCTCAATGGCTCCTTTTGCGAGCATAACTTTTGCTTCTTTCCGCAGTAAGACAAGGGGGAGGGGCTCCCCTGGGTGGCGTAGTTGGAGGTTTTTGTACGAACTCCAGCGTGTGACCGAAGGCAATCAAATCCAGCACCCAATGGTCCGATGTTATACTCTCCCATTGCTGGAGGAAACTGGATATCTTTGCACCTACAGGAGGGGAAAAAGAAGGGGAAGCTAGTAACCTGGTGAAATCATTGTTTTCTTCCACTGCACCTGCCTTGGGTCGATGTTCTCTTTCGACCCCCTCGGGCGAGAGAAACCAGCCGCGGTCGGTTGACGGTAGGCAGCGGGTTGGTAGGATTGCCTATATTGTGGCTGGTAGGGTTGGTATTGTTGTGCCCTTTGGAAGATTCCTCTGTAAGTGGAAAAACCACGTCCTTTTGCCCCTCTGAATGATACTTTCCTGTATTGGAGGGAACCTAAGGATTTAGCTGTATCCGTGTCCTTTTTGATGGATAGAAGCGCCTCATCAATATGTTTGCCAAATAAAGCGAACCCATCATACGCCATATCCAGAACCTTTGACTGGACCTCTGGTCTAAAAATAGTTGCTTTTAACCACCCTTGGCGCCTTAAGACTGCCGCACCTGCCAGTTGGCGGAACCCCGTGTTGGCTAAGTCCATAGCGCAATCGATTGTCTCCGAGGCTGCCCGCTCTCCTTCTATGAGGATCTTTCTGGCTTCCTGCTCTCTGTCCTCAGGCATAAGGTCTAGTAAAGAGGCCATATCCGACCACATTTGTCCATCATAGCATCCGATGATAGCCAAAGCGTTAGCCGCCTTGATAGTAGTTGCAGCCATGGTGGAGAAACGCTTCCTCATAATGTCTAGCTTACGCCCTTCTTTGTCCGGAGGAGTGGAGATCGGGGTGGCTGGGTTCTTAGATCTCCTTTGTGCCGCCTGCGAAATAACAGAATCCGGCTTTGGATGGCCTGTCAGACAAGAAGGCGAATTTTCTGGGGCTCTGTACTTTTTCTCTATGCGAGAGAGCACTGGTGGTATTGTGGCCAGGGTCATCATTATCTTTATACTCTCTTGCCATATGTAGTCTATAATTGGAATTGTGCGCATTGACTTTCTGGCTTCCTCTTTAAAGTCATACAGGAAGCAGTCTGTATGTTTTACATCCATGTGGAGATGGAATTTATTAGAAGCCCTCTCCATTAAGTTATGGAAACCCCCTATGTCTTCTGGTGGGGAATCCGCTGGATGGTGCGACAGAGGGGAGGGAGTAGGAATGATGTAGTCCTGCCAAGGGTCAGCAGTTGGGTCTGGGATTTCGTCTTCTTCTCGCTCTTCGTCAGAGGAGGAAGGGTCGACCGGATCTGGATCTTGCGCAAAAGGTTGTGGCACTGTAGATGTTGATGGTGAACTGGGTTTCTCAAGGGCTTGCGCTTGGGCCGGTGGTTCCTTGGGAACATCTTGAGATGGAAATCTTTGTCTGTAATCTGCCAGCATAGCTTGAAGGTCTTGAATCGAAGCTGGCGGCAGGTGAGCCCTCTCTCTAGGGCGATGTTCTTGATATTCGTAACGTTGATAATGACGTGGCGGTGTCAAGATCCTGGCACTTCATGTGCAACTCCGAAGGACAGTGTGCTACTCCGTATTTTCAATCATCTTCCTCATCATCTTCGTCCGACTCCTGAAGATCCAAAAGGTGCAAAGGAGGCAAAGGGGAGATTTTACTGTAAGCTGACATCTCAGGATGAAAATATTTCTTCGTCACCCTAATCATCGTCGACGGTGGCGTCGATGGACTTCTGGCCACCAACGGTGGAAATCCGGTCATCGACGGTGTAGTCATCGACGAAATCATCGCCAATGGTGTTGAAGTCGCTGACGGAGTCGCAACCGCCGATGGTCTCATCGACGGTTCGTCGACGGTGTCAGTGTCAGAAGTGGCGTCGACGGTGTAGACGTCAATGATATCTTCGTCGACGGTATGGGCTTAGAGATGGCCGCAGTCGTCATCGTACCGGACATCGACGGGGCCGACGACGTAATCGTGTAACTTGTCATCGACGATGACCCAGAGACTGTCGTCGACGGTGGTGTCATCAATGGGGATTTTTCAATTCTGCTCTTTCCCGGATCTGATGAAGAGGCTTTATGGTGCTTCTTTTCTTTCCTCAGAGGGGTAGAGTAAACAGAAGACGAAGGCTCCGAGGAGACCTTAGAATGTTTCTCCTTTTTTGAGCACTTGCTTTCTGGAGAGGGTTTGAGGTGTTTCCTGCCCTCTCCAGAGTCTCTCTTGAGATCTTGCTCTCTTATGAGGTCTGGGTGAGCCATCACTCTCCTCCTCCGATGACTTGCAGTGCTTAGTGGACTGTAACCACAAAAGCAGCCTTCCCTCTCTATCTCTTAAAGTCTGAGAAGAGAAAGTGCGACAGATTTTGCACTGTTTTACCTCATGGGCTGGGTGGGGGCAGTAAATGCAGTCCTTGTGAGGATCACCAACATGAACTCTCTTCTTGCCATAGGTTTTGCAGACATGATAAGTAGAAATTTTTGAAGAAAAAACCTGTAAGGTAGGAAAAAAACTGAGTAGAACTCAGGGAGACTCCCTTCACACACGAAGTGCGGTGAAAATCTGAGGGAAACAGCCTCTGCTGGGAAGGCTCTAGAGGGTGCTAGCAGGTGATTGGCTGCATTCAACATTTAGTCCTTTTTTTAAAAGGACATAGATAGGCTATATAGAACATGGCTCAGGGCCATTATAGCCTATGGCATTATTTGAATACTGCTTGATTATTATACCTTAGGACTCCCATCTCGACGACGGCGAATGATTCAGGCATGTGAATCTATGAAAGATACCCCAATACTGGATAAACAGTTGTACGGAAGTGGTCTGCAACTGAATGTGACATGCACTGACTTCAGCAGCCAGTCATCAACGTACGGGAATACATGCAACCCCTAGTGGCAACGATGGCCTGCAACCGCCGCCAATGATTTTCGTAAATATGTGGGGAGCTGAAGAGAGGCTGAAAGGCAAGATGTTAGCTTGCAAGTGTTTCCCGACCCCACAGTCCAAGGACAAGATCCAATCCTCTGGGCCTTGGCAGATAGAACCTGGACCTGAGTCAGCATCTTGATTTTGTCTTTCTGAAGAAAGGTGTTCTGGAATCGAACAGCCAAAATCAGTTTGAACCGACTGTCTTTCTTGGAGACCAAGCAGCACCTGGATATGCAATCCTTGTCCCTCTCAATCTTGGGGACTTGCTCTATTGCATTTCTGGGCAGCAAAGAATGAACCTTCTTGGCAAGGATGTCGGCATGATCTGCTTAAGTCTGAACAAAAACAGGGGGAACACTTGGAGAAGTAGATAGGAAAGGGTTTGTGTAACCATGTCGAACACTTTGCAGGACCCATTGGTCCGAGGTAACTGCACATCAGTCAAAACTATATTCTAAATATAATCTGCCCCCTAACCGATGCACATGACTATTGGAGGGGGAATTACTGTGGCTTGGCAACAGTCACAGCAGGTGATGAGGAAGAGGAGGACTGACCTTGCTGGTGGCTAAGGCTTCTACCCTTCGATATCGTCATGGGCAATCAAAAGGCTGGGTGGGCTCTTGCACTGGCTGGGGTGGCTACCTCTGGTGGCAAGCAAAGCCCCTGGAGTAGTCTCAAAACTTCTAGTATTGTTGATGAAAGAGGCAGGCCAGATATAGCAAGTTTCCCCACTGATCAGGCCCTAGCCTGGCTGACTTTGAACAGCTCAAATGCCAGGTCCGCCTGGTCACCAAAGGGCTTAGAGCAATACGAGATGCCTGCATGCACCCAGAAAAGCCTGTGGCGTGCATCCATATTCGGAATCACCAAAATGATGCTCATAGTGTAGCCAACACAGTCGGTGGGGTCAAGCCAAACCCATAAAATGCATTTGGCCTCGAAGAATCCATGGCACCCAAATGACTTCCGAAATCCACAATAGTCTGAGTAAACTGCAACATAGACTCTTGAAAGCCAAGACGTGACAGAGTTGACAATGGCCCAAGAGGTTCAGGGTACAATGACTCCAGCTAGGGAATTGGGTCGGAGTCAGAAGAGTGACACAGAGTTTAGCCCTTGGAGTGCCTACCACATGATCTATCCCTGGAGCGGGAGCCGGGGGAGAGTTGGACTTCTTGTTCTTATGACTTCACCTTGGAGGACAACCTGACTATGGTGACCTGGACTTGGATTGGCAGCGGTCCCAAGACTTGGAACAGTGCCAGCTTCATTTCTTGTGTTTGACAACATACAGATTTGGCTCATGCTCCCTGATGGCCTTCAGGTGCATGAGAGAGCAATTTTTGTAGGACTTTGAATCATGCTTGGATCCGAGCCCCAAGAGGCAAACTTTGCACGGGTCCATAACCAACCTTGGCTTCCTGCAGGTGCTACACAGTTTGAAACCTGTGTTATTCAGGGAGAGACATTTCTCTAGTGCATTGTCCAAGAAAAAATATAGGGGGTGGAGGAGTGGTGTGTTAAGTAAGCCACCATGAATAGCACCTGGCAGGATTTCATGTGGTTAGAGGTTTCCATCTGAAACTGGCATTCTGGCAAAAACATTTACATGTATAAAAGCACATATTGGTGTATACCGACGCAAGTATTCGGTTCTATCTTCCCCATGCAATATATTGGCCAATACTCACACATAATGAACAAAAGTAGCAACAATATAAAGATACACATTGGGAATACTGATAGTACACAGTACCAACCACTTCCATAATAGTAATGGTCATTTTTAATTGGACTTTTTATTGGACAGCAAACCCAATGAAGGCTGCAAACATGGTACTATCTCCATTTACAACACATTATCAACATCTCTTTATATCAAGACCAAAATAAAATTTTCCTTGTTTACAGAAAATGTGTGAATCAGAAACGTCCGCATGAGTCTTGCTAGCCGTGATAAAGACGTGATAAAGAGCTATTAATATAAGGAAGAGACACTAGAGGGAGAACTACACATCAAACCGATATCTTTCACTTAATTCTATATTTAGCACGTCAGTGCATCCTGTATGCTTTTTTATGCACCAGTTGCTGTTCTGTGCTGTCCCATAGGTCAAGCAGGTCTTTCAAAACTTTACCCATCACAGACGTGAAGGACTCTACCAGAGGCATCAATGGAACACAAAAACATCTCAGATTTAAACTTTGCTGCAAATTATTGAGCCCCCATAACCCATGAGTACAGCTCCAACACACTGTCTAGGACATAAAAACCCCTCAGTGGTCTTCTTAACCTTGTGCCTTTTGTCCTGAAGAGACTGAAAGCTGGCTGTTGAATCTGACATTTAACACTCAAATTGCACCACCTTGACAGACACGGCTTCAACATTACCATCATTTGCTCCAATAGCAGATTCAAAGCTGGGTATTTGTTTGGTCTAAATCACTATGTAAAATGTTAATGGGGAGCAACCGAATTCTCTCTCCTTTAGACAGCTCAGATTCAACTGGTCAATCTCATGCTGACTTCGTTTTTTAAATAGGTCTTTATAACTTTTGAAACATGGAATGATTGGCAAAAGAAAATGTTACTTACATTCTGCAATGATATTTCTGGTGGATACATAATCTTTTGGTGGATACATAATATACCTGCAGATTCCTCATCTTATGAATATCCTTATGAGTATCAAACTGGTCCGAATTATTTTTTCCCAGCAACAGCTGTCCAGTGCCTCCAGCTGCGCCATGCAGCTCTTGCTGCGACTCCGCTAACTGGACATTGATGACATCAGATTATATTAAGCACTAATCGTCACGCTGGAGTCAGTTACTAGTTCTTAATCTGCTCCCCATCAAGGCATGAGGAAAGGGAACCTAGAGACCATCATCATCAACAACGACAAAGATGTTTGTGTGCCTTGGAATCTTATTATTTATGGCATTAATCAGGGAAAGAAGAAAGAAAAGAAGGAATCTGGAGGAAGATTATGTTTCCACCTGAAACATTACTCAAAATAAATACCTTTTTTTCTCAGATGGATACATCTTCCCACAGATTTCTTACCTTATGAATGAGTTTCAAAGTAATACCTTCACTGGGAGGTGGGATCGAGAAGTGACTATTAAACAAGTAGGTAATGCACGAAGTTCCGTCAAAACATACATCATTGCATGTTTGGGCTGTAAGGCAGTAATGTTGTAGGATGCAAGGATGACCATGTGGCCCTACCACATGTATTAGCCTCCAGAACACTTCTGCTGGCAGCCATGGAAGCAGGTATGGTCCAAGAGGAGTGGGCAAAAATATATTGGTTGAGATGCAACAGATCCTGCTAAAGGAGATAACTCAATGTGAAATTGTGCATGTTTTACCCCCACTTTTTGCCCCTTTTCGACTACTAGGTACTGGTGTAATGACTCTGAAATGCCCTGATCCCTGCTAAACAGGACTCAGTGCATGTGCTCTGACCCTTAAAAAGGTGCATGTTTAATTGGCTTGTCCCCAATTGGCATAGCTCAACCTACTTGTAAGTCCCTAGTATATGGCACCAGGGGTACCTAGGGCCCGTAAGCGGAGGTGTCCCTTGCGGTGGACTACAGCAATAGTTGCACCACCATGAGTATGACAAAGTAAAACATGGCTCCCAGTCTGCCACGGCAGACTGAAATAGCAGTTTAAACTGCTAAGTAGACTCTGCCATATAAAGTTATGGCAAATCTCAAACCTTTCTTTTTAATGTATGTAGACATAGCAGTAGCACTTCCCTCCGGCTACTCTATTGCAAGAAGTGACTGAGTTGATAAGATTGGGGGAGCAGTTGCAGTAATATTTAAAAACAATCTGGAATGTAAGTTTGTCCCGGTCACAATTTTAGACTGCAAAAGTTTTTCATTCTTTATCAAACTCTCACACACCTTTACATTCTCGGGGCTGCTCATTTATCACCCTCCAGGGCCAGCCTCAGAGTTTGTGCAGGCCAGGCCTGACATTCTAACTTCATACAATCTTCAGACAGCTAACTTTACGCTGTTAGGCAACCTAAATATGCATCCTGAAGATAAAGCATGTACTCAGGCTGCAAATTATTTGGCAATACAGCTTTCCCAACTGACCACCTCTCCTACGCACAATAAGGGCCATCTACTTGATTCAATTCTTACCAACATTTCCAAAAGGATAGTAAATGCCCCTCTTCCAGTTTGTTGGTCGGATCATTCCTGATTCCTTTTTTCCTCCTAAAGACAGGAAATACAAAATCCAATGTACTGCAAGTGAGGATTACCCGGTAGTGGTCCAAATTGGATGCCACAAGCTGGAAAATGGCCTTGAGTAATTCAGCGCCCATACATTCAGGAGATGTCTCATCGTACTTAGCTTTCGGGAAATGGGTAAACACTGCTTCAGATGTGTTAATCCTTTTAAAACCCAGCAAGAAACCTCGGCCAAGGGGAAACAACCCAGTGGTTTGCGTCAAATCTAAGGGAATTACAGAAAGAATGCAAAAGATGTGAAAGGAAGTAGAGGGTTAATTATGATGACACCTGCAAACTGACCTATAAAAGAGCCCTGAAAAAATATCAGCATGCAATCTGTAAAGCCCGGATGGATGACCTTGCAGATAGGATTAGTCAGTTCTCAAATTCCTCCAAGGACCTTTATACTATTGTTAACTTCTGCGTGGAAAAAGCTCCCTAAAGCTTAATCCAAACCTTTCATCAATAACATATATTTCTCTCCAGCAGATTCTGCAGAGGTGAATTACAATAGATTCAAAAGGGAAATTTTAAAAACTTTAGATGAAACTATACCCCAGACTACCCTAAAGAATCGAAAAAAGGTCTCAGCTCCTTGGTACGACCTCACGTTGAGAAATGCCAAACTAAAATGTAGGCAACTGGAGAGGAAATGGAGGCGCCATTACCTTGAGGTAGACAAGTTCAACTTAAAAAACGCTTTAAGTGAATATAAAAACAAGTTAAGGAAAGTGAGAGCTAATTACTATTACGAGCAGATCACTGCAGCTCCTACCAAAGTGAGGAAAACATTTGAAATTCTTACCAATCCATCTCGCTTTAAGTGAGAGATCAAACCGTCACAGATATTATGTAACAATCTGTCGGAATACTTCGACAGTAAGATCAAAACAATTCTGGAAGGGATTTACAAATCTACCACAGTTAAACACTCTATTGCACACTCTCACAGCCCCACTCAATCCGGACTGCCTCCCCTTTCAGATCTTTCCCCTTCAGACTGTTTCCCCGTGACACTTACTAGGTTGGATCCCATCTCTGGTGAGGTCTTTAAAACCTTGTACAGGGCCATAAAATCAGGGTCGCCATTGGACCCTATGCCACCAAAGCAATGGCTAATATGGGAAGAAGAGCTTGCAGGCCCTCTCCGACAACTTTGCAACCACTCTCTTGAAACCGAGAAGGTGCCTGCCTGCTGGAAGAAAGCCATAGTTAAGCCATTGCTAAAAAAAAGCTGTCTGACCCCGCCAATCTAGCCAACTTTAGACCTATTTCCCTTCTCCCTTTTCCAATAAAAATTCTAGAACATTACATAAGTTCATTATTGTCGCACTATCTAGAGGATTCCGCATGGTTTGAGGAAGAGCAATTTGGATTCCGTCCTGGCCATGGAACTGAGACTGCTCTTATTTGCGCTACCGATGAATTGCGGAGGACTATTGACAATGGACAATCGGTTTTACTTGTCCTCTTAGATTTATCGGCTGCGTTTGACACGGTGGACCACCACACTCTTCTGTCCAGACTTATGGCAGTGGGTGTGGGGGGGCCGATGTTAAACTGGCTAAAATCCTACATGTCCGGTCGCTGTCAGGCCGTATCTCTCCCCCCTTTTCTATCCAAATTTAGAAAGACAACAAATGGTGTCCCCCAGGGCTCTTCCCTTAGCCCTATTTTATTTAATATCTACATCAAACCCCTTATCTCACTTATAAAAACTCACAATATTAAGTTAATCAACTATGCAGATGACACTCAATTAATTCTGTCACTGAACAATAACCAGGAGGACACCACAGGTAACTTCCAAGCATGCATTCTTGACATCTTTGACTGGATGAATGCAAACTCACTTAAGATGAATGGAAACAAGACTGAACTCCTCTGTTGCCCTTCCAACAAAATTCCGGTACCCTCATCACCTAACTTCTGGCCACTACCCACGGAAAAGCCACTGGGCAACCCTGTGATGGTACGAAATTTAGATGTGATCATTGACCAAGGTTTGTCCCTGGAAAATCAAGTGAACGGACTTACCAGGACCTGTTTCGCACTGATCCGGGCCCTTAGGAAGCTATATCCTCTGCTTGATCTACCAGCCAGATCACTGATTTCCAGAGGGGTAATACTAAGTAGGCTGGACTACTGCAACGCCCTGTTGCTAGGAGCCCCTAACTACTTGTTAAAAAAGCTAGAACGCATCCAGACAATCACCGCTAAGCTAACATTGAATAGACCTCGACATTCATCTGCTACAGAGGCCTTGAAGGAGCTCCACTGGCTGCCTATCAAGCAGAGAATAGTCTTTAATTCTCTCTGTATTGTCCATAAGGCACTACAAAAAAAAGGACCAAAACTCCTACAAAACAAACTAAAAAAATATACTCCTGGCAGAAACCTCCGATCTACTACAGGCAACTATGTCAAAGAACTTAGATTTCAAAAAGTCAGACAAGGAGGACGTACCTGTACTGTCAATGCAGCCCGATTTGGAATAAACTACCAGCCTCATTAAATCTGTTTAAAGCGTCCTATGCACGTGGTAGTCCGGATTTTGTGTGGTCCATGATCACAATATAATCTGCATATTGTATTATTTGCAATTTGAGGTTTCCCAACTTGGGAAGAACCAGGCAACTGGAATGCAATGATTTCGCTAAATCGGACAGTGGGGAGATTGAACAGCAAGGGGGTCAAAACGCAGCCCTGCTTTAGGCCACGATTGGTGTCAATTTTACGTGTAACGGTGATGAGGCCAGTTTTTCCCCAAACCCATGTCTACGTATATAAGGAGATTACTGCTCTTAGGAGAATTGGGGATATAGCCCAAGCGTCTAGCTTCCTCCAAAGAGGGACTTTGCAGAAGTGTATGCTGTTGTTTCTGCCAGCATTCAGGTGCATTTATGTTGAAACAGATGAAAGCAGGGAACTTGGAAGACGTGGTTAATGTTACAAGTACTGTGAACAATCTAACAGTTGTGAGAAGACCGCCTTGTGTTTTCTCATCCGAGTGGACATACTGCTGAAGATTATCTTAACTGCATCGATCAACATTCAAGTTTTTTTAACGAGTGTATGTGCAATGGCATGGGACACATTTCCAGAGTCACTGGAATGCAGTGTTTAAGTCCCAGCCATGCTGTAGTCTACACTCGGATATTCAAGTACGAATGAGCGGCAGCACACAATGCAATCCTCGCGTCACTGAAACAGAGTGTTTGGTTTTCTGGGCATGCTTATGTCATCATGTGAAGTTACTTTAGGACGTTGGGAATATCTATTTATCCCAGTTGCCCACCAACAGCCTTGCATCGATTGTTGTTGTAAGCCCACACTCTCTGTGAAACGGATTGTATTTGTTGAAGTGCTATTCACAGTTTGCACTGCATGTGTATACACGTAATTGGTGAACTTTTTTAACAGTCCACTTAGTCGTGATGAGTCAGGACACACATTTTTTTTCTTTAAGTGTACTAAAAAGCCCTGAACACTTTTCTATTTGACTTTTTCCATTTTATGGGAATTCTTCCACACATAACATCTTATGGTGATTGCTATGTTGGGCACCTCCCCTTTACCTGTCTTGGGACTGCAGCACAGTTTTATTGACATGCAAAACATGTCCAATTTAAATGGAAAGGTGGAAGGTCTTTTGAATTGATTCTTGTGTTTGTGGTGTCAACCTTAGTTCTGAAAGGAAATTGGCCCTTTTAACAGATTGTTTGGGAGCAGAAGGCCAGGAAGTTTTGGATGACTTGCCAGATTTATCTCAGGAAGATGACCATGGTCTGGTTAAATTCAAAATTGCTATAAAAAACATGACTTACATTATCTTAAGAGAGTCAGGACAATTTTGGAGAGATTTCATTTTGGGAGAAGGGTACAGAATGAGGAGGAATCTGTGGAGAAGTATGCCATTGCTTTGACAAGGCTCGCTACTTCCTGCAAGTATGGCTTTCTAACTGACTAACGCATTTGATTTCCATTTGCTATCCATTGTAAATTTGGCAAAGTAAGGGAGGAGATGTGGCTCAAAGAAGAACCACCCTTAGCTGATTTTATCTTAACATCCAAGCATGTGGAACATTTAATGTGTTGTGTGGAAGAATTGAGGTGTGTGGAAAGTAAAGGAGGAAGAAATATTTACAATTCAAAGGCAACTGCTTTTGTTGTGTTTAGATGGCAACATGGCAAACTGGAAAGAGTGCCTAGCTATCAAAGCAATATGTATTAAATGGGGCAAAAGAGGATATTTCATCAAGTGCCGCATGAATAAAAATAGAACGAAAGATTTTGTGAAAGAGGTGGGTGATAAGGAAGTACTCCAAGTGGGAGTATTAAATTGTGGCAATCCGCCTGATGTTGTTAAATTGGATAACAAAGGTCTGGAATTTAAGTTTGATTCTTGTTCCAAGTGAAGCATAATTTCTTTGCAAATTTACAAGAATCTATATGAAGCGAAAGTGGCACTCAGGAAAATGGATATCAAACCCAGAGGTAATGGGGAGGGTCAGGCGATAAACATGTTGTGATTTTTCCATGTTCTTAGTCAAAATAAACAAAGATAGACTGAGGCAAAGATCAATGAGGCTATGAAGGGGGACAACATTTTGTGTCTCCTGCACCAAAAACAATCTTGGTGCCTAATTTGATCCAAATGCAGAACCTCAGGTGAGTGTGCACCAAGTAGAAGATTTGTTTTAGGATTTTCTGAAGAAATATCCTAACATTGTTAGTCCAAAGTTGGGGTGTCTACAGAATTGTTCTCACAGGATAAAACTCAGGAAGGGCATTACACTTGTAGTAGTAGTTGTAGTAGTAGTAGTGTGGAGAATGCCCATAATTGTCCAAGAAGCTGTTATGTTTGAATTGAAGAGACTGTGTGATGATGCTGTCATTATTCCTGTGGAGGCAACAGAGTTTTGGCACCAGTTGTCTTGGCTTAGAAGGCCAACAGTGACACAAGGCTTTGTGTAGACCTGAAAAGTTTAAACAGAGAAGTCACTGTAGATGGGTTTCCACTACCTAATTTGGTGGAAATGTTGTCCATATTGTCTGATGCCAAAAACTTCACTACCCTGGAGCTAGCTTACCACCAGGTCAAGTTGGAGGAGGGTTACCAAAATCTCATAGCTTACATAACACCCACGAGTTCTTACAAATTTCTTAGGATACCCGTTGGGCTTGTCTCAACAGCATCAATTTTTTTTTAGAGTTACAGATAATCTGGTGGGTGATCTGGATGGTGTTAGATGCTTCCGAAATGACCTTCTCATCTTTGGTAGTACATGGTTAGAACGCAATCGCAGGGTCTGCAAATGTTTCAAAAATTTGAAAGGAGCTGCAATGACTCTAACTGAACGTAAATGCAAATTTGTAAGAGAAGAAATTGCGTACTTCGGCCACAATACCTTGCAGAAAAGGGTGAGACCTAAAAGATTTGGTGGAGACGATTTGTGAGTTGCAAAAACCTTTCACCAAGACCAGGTTGTATAATTTAGGCATTGCTGAATTTTATAGTCAGCAACGTTTTGTACCCTGTGTTAAGTTTCAGTCTGCTGTGTTGAAAAATTTGTGCAAAAGAGGTGAGGACTTTATCTTGAGTGAGACATGTGAGAAAGAGTTTGTTCAATTAAAGGAGGAGTTGGGGATAGCTCTAGATTTAAAAGACTAAGTTCCAGGCAGGGAGATTATAGCAGTCACAAAAGTTAGTGGTAAGGGATTGTGCACGGGCCTGTTACAGAGGCATGATGGAAAGGAGTATGTCATTTCATATAATGTGCCTCCTTGATGTTGAAAGAAGATCATTTGAACTATTCTGTTATTGAAAAGGAGACATTGGCAGCTAGTTGGGCTGTCCAGAAGCTCCGCAGTTTTCTATGGGATTGTGTTTTAACGATCAGATCCGATCATAAGCCCCTGAGAGTAATGTTGATAAAAAACAGGGCTTGACTCTGTTTCTTCACTCATCAGAAGATGGGTTGTTGAGCTACAAGAACACAATTTTGACGTTGAATATATTCCAGGCACATCCAATTGTGTAACTGATTGTTTGTCAAAATTAGTTACTAAGACAGTTAAGTCGGAGGGGGACCTGGAGGAGAATGTAGATTGGCCCACTGAAAACATATGCGTAATAAGACAAGGAGCTATTCTAGAAGATGAGTAAAAGGTGGGTGTAGAGTAGGAAGAGATTCTGAAAAAATGGAGGTTGCATTCGTTAGACGGATGTCCAGGGGAAAAAAAAAATCAAAAAAAAAAAAATCAGACCAGCACTTCGCCCCTTTAGGGAAACTAAGGATGAGATGTCTAAGAGGGTTGTATGACATTACAATGCTGCCAGTTACCATGCATTTTTTTTACAACGTATGCTTTTTACCACGCAGGAGATATATATATATATATATATTTTTTTTCTATAGCACCCAATACCTTTATCCACCCCTAAACCCTAAGATAAGAACACCCTTACCACCCAATACCCCTACCCACCCTAAAAATACCCTTACCATCGAATGCCCTTACCCATCCCTAAACCCTAAATATACCCTTAGTACCCTATACCCCTACCATCACTAAACCCGAAAATACCTTTACCACCCTATTCGTCTACCCATCCCTAAACCCTAAAAATACCCTTACACCCATCCCTAAACCCTAAAAACACCCTTACCACCCAATACCCCTAAATCCCAAAAATACCCTTACCACCCAATACCCTTATCCACCTCTAAAACCTAAAAGTATCCTTACCATCCAGTACCCTTACCCACCCCTAAACCCTAAAAGTAACTTTACCACCCAATACCCTTACACCTACCCTCAAACCTTTCGAAAATCCTGACCGTCCAATACCCTTACACCCACACCTAAACCCTTAAAACACCCTTACCACCCAATACCCCTACCCACCTTAAAAATACCCTTACCACTGAATGCCCTTACCCAACCCTAAATCCTAAAAAACACCCTAACCAATCTATACCCTTACCCATCCTTAAACCCTAAAAATACCCTTAGTACCCTATACCCATACCTATCCCTAAACCCTAAAAATACCCTTAGTACCCTATACCCCTACCCATCCCTAAATCCTAAAATACCTTTACCACCCTATACGTCTACCCATCCCTAAACCCTAACAATACTCTTACTATCCAAAAACCTTACACCCACCTCTAAACCCTATAAACACCCTTACCACCCAATACCCCTACCCACCCCTAAACCCTAAAAACACCCTTACGACCCAATAACCCTACCCACCCTAAATCCTAAAAATACCCTTATTACCCAATACCCATCCCTAAAAATACACTTACCACCCAATACTCCTACCCATCCCTAAACCCTAAAATACATTTACCACCCTATACTTCTACCGATCTCTAAACCCCTACCCAATCCAAATCCTAAACCCTAGAGAGAGAGAAAAAGAGAAAGAGAGTGTGTGTGTGTGTGTGTACACACACACAAACATTTATACTTAACTTAAATACTTTACCGTGCGTGGTAAGGACATGCGTGGTAAAGGCATATGTGCTGTAACAAATGTGTGGTAAAAGCACTGCGTGCTAATTACTGCGTTGTAAAGGCTGTTTCTCATTAAGAGAAAGGCTTACTGTTCTGAGGTTCTAGATTGGTTGTAGAGGTTTGTCTTAGGAGCAAAGTGATTCATCTGGCACATGAGTGGCATCTTGGTGTAGTGAAAACTAAGGAATATATTTGTGCTGATTCCCAGTGGCCAGGTTGGCCATGGAGGATGAAAGGGTTGTTAGATTCTGTAGTGAATGTGTTGCAATTAATAAAACATATAAGGCTTGTTTACAACTGGTGGTTTGTAAAGATTTGGCCTGTGGGCATTGGTAGGAGGTTGCAGTACACACTGTGGGTCTACTTAGGGGTGAGCAATCAACTGCCGATCTCTTAGTGGCCATGGATATGTTCTCTGAGTGACTTATTGCAAGCATCCTACTATCCATTTTTGTGTGTTTAATGTAATGCCCTAAGCACCCAAGAGTATGCCCAGAAGTGGGTTCATTGCACACTGTGCCACTGAAACCAAGCTACACCTGACTGAAAAGCCCCAATTAGGGTGAAACTAGTCTTGGGTTGATTGTGTTCGATTTCGAAGAGGAGCTGACTTGGCAGTTTGGACTGGACTGTTCCCATTGGAGCATGGTCAAGACTGATTTGCATGTAGCTGGGTCTAATCTGAGGTGTCATGGAGGGCAAAAGAACGAAGGGTTGGAATGCTACCCCGATCTAGTGCCAGTGGTTAGACTTATTGCATGCATCCTCCCATCACCTTTTGTGTGTTTGGTGTAATTCCCTAAGTGGCCAAGGGTATTCCCGGACTTCGGTCCCTTGCTCACTGTGCCACTGGAACCAAGCTACACCTGACTAAAGAGCTCCAATCAGGGCAGACCTGGTCTTGGGTTGCTTGTGTTCAGGTACGGAGAGGACTTGGCTTGGCAGGTCGAGCTCGACTATTCCTATTGGATCAGGGTTAAGAATGATTTACATATAAGCTGGGTCTCACCGGAGGCGGAGAACGATGGTTGGAATGCTACCTGACCGATTGCCAGTGGTTAGACTTATTTTATGCATTCTCATATCACCTTTTATTTGTTTTATGTTCTATAGGTGGCCTAAAGTGATGAGTTTCAAAGACATCACTTCTGGTATGTTCCTTAGGTTCTAGGAAGACCTTTTCCTTGGTAAGGGCTTTCTAAAGGTCATGCTTTCGGATAATGGGGTACCTCTGTGTTCCTGGGAAGTAGAAGAATGCCTTGGATCTTTGTGACACCACACACAAAATGCTTTCTATGCAATCTTGAGTTGAACGGTATGGTTGAGCGTGTCAACAGGATGTTGAAGGAAAGTACACAGTTGAATAGGAAGAACAGAATAAAATGCAAGAGGATCTTGCAAGAACATTTGGTGGCCTATCGAGGTTCTCCTCACTCCACCACTGGGAAAACTCCTTTTGAGCTTTTCTAGCATAGGAGACTCCACTCCAAATTACTTATTGGTTGGATGAGTTGGAGAAACAGGTGGGTCAATGTCTGAGTGACTGATGATTGGAGGGCCTAGGAAAAGTAGATATAGTTAATGACAAAAATATTGTGAAGGATGTTGCAGTTCGTGTGGGCGATTCAGTTAAGATTCGAGCAACTGTGGAGTGGAGAGGTAGTCAAAGTGCACTGAACCTATAATAGTTGTGAAGTTATTCAAGAATGTAATCAAAACTAATGATGACCGTATTTGGAATATGAACAGGGTGGTTGTGTGAGACATCAAATCTGAAAAACATGGTTGTGTTCAAGATTCCACTCATTTCTCTCCCAGGGAGAGTGAGTAAAGAAATACTTCAGTGGATCTGCTGGTTAAAAAGAAAAATTGTAGTGAAGGAAAACGTGGTTTAGGGTTATGAGCTCAAAAGTTTCCCATGTACGTAATGTAGTCCTATGCCTTGGTTGAGCTGTTTTATCTCAATTTTTCTATTTCATCGTTATGGGTTTGGAAGTTAAATCACATGGGGTTTTCTTATTTTGCTTTCTTATACATGGGTATCTCAATGTTCAATATGCTATGTTCAATATGGCAGGGTTCTTTTTCTTATGTTCTAAAAAGGGGAGATGTGTGGTGTCTTGCTTCTGATTACTGTTACCCGTGAAGCCACCTCTAGAATCTTATGACTTCACTATGGTGGTGCTCCAAGGGTAGATATCTGGTGTAGACAGTTGATGGCTGAGGTTGGAATAAAGGTATCTCCCAATTTACCTTCTCATTGTAAGCTGCTTTCCTACAATTGGCTCACGCTAGACCGGAGAACAATAGCTTGAAACAAAAGCAGTGTGAAAGACTAAGACTTAAAGGGGCCAACCACAGAAGAGAAAAACAGTCCTCATTGCCAAGTCCTGCATCTCTAACAAACAGCAACAATATGGTTTCTAGAATATTTCTGTTTGATAATGTCATGCAGTGTTTTGAGATCTACTTTAACATCATTCACGTGATGGCCCCTTCAGTTGTTCTCTAGCAGTGCTATTATCCTCTAAAGTGGAGGAGAGTAGATTTGTCATGCATGCATATTGGTGCTATGTATTGTTGGGGTAAAAAAGCAAAGGACAGCATAAGGTGAGATGCATCATAAAAGAGTTTGAAGACAAGATGCTGTAATGGACCTGCAGTCACTGCATCAACAGCCAGAACCCTGTGGCAATAATACAAGCAATGAAGGTTAAGATAAAGATTCAGATGATAACACACTCACCAACTCTAAGCATTATTGATCAGAGGAAAAGGGAACTAAGGAGTAGGAAGCAAAAGGAACACTTCTGAATAAAAGGGTACAACCAATCTTTCACATGGGAAACAAAGATTTACTTGCAGTTATCAAAACACCAAATGTTAGTGAGAAGGATTTTTCATTAAAGACTCTGAATTTGACTCAATCTCAATTTTAGTATCTGAATTATTCCAGTGGTGCAAGAGTTTTCCATTCCCCATACGCTCAGATCAGAGAAGCCTACGATGAAGTTTCGAAATGCAAGTATATGAGGGAAAGGTCAGCCTATTGTGAACATCTGATTAACAGTTTCATTCCAACAGGTACACACAGGATATGCACACTGACCAGTCACAGGTTTAAGACGCACTGCTTTCTCCAGAGTATCACCAGAAGACTGTAGCGTCGCCTGAATATGACATAATATGACAGCAACAATCGATTCTTCGTCATTTATTTTCTCTTTTAATTGGCTGTCATTCCTTGACACGTGCAGGTAGAGCTGTGCTTGACATCGAAGTGCTTGCTGGTATAGTAACCGCCAAAGGAATGTCAGCCTGCAGCAGATCAACAGAGATTAGATAGTAAAAGAATGTGCAGAACGGGAAATACATCATTTGATTGCTATAAACGAAGTGATTAATGTAGATAAACACTGTAGATGGCACTTACTTAAATATGTCTAAGAATAAGTTATGTGGCAAACACTGTTTAACAATACAATAGCTGCATGGAGCAGCAGAGAAGCATTACTGTTTTTCTCCCATTCACACAAAACTAATATTGAAAATAAATAACTAGTGCCCTATCCTATACAAGTACACACCAACACTTAAAATGATTTATGTAAAATAAATAACACATGATAAAGTGTTTCCTCACCATTAACACCTGTTATTTACAGGGCCTAGAGATGGCAGTATGATGTGCAAGATAAAAAACATATAATCATAAGTTATAGTCGTCATGCTGTTAACTAGAACTGTAACTAGTTACACCCATTCAATTGCAAATACTTCACCTGTGTCTCTGGTAATAATGTTATCAAAATTAAAGGCCTCACAGTAATGGTAAATATATGTACCTTGTTGTTATGGATGAGCCATGTTGCCTGAACAAGTAGTAAAGTATCGTCTGTTTATGCATCAAGACAGTCTTGCTTAGCCAAAAAAACTCAAGACAGTTCTTATACTGATGCCTGCCAGTTTGACAAGATCTTTACACATGCCAGAATAGCTTTACAGATGTTTGTAATAGGAGACGTGGAGTTTGGACCAAGATGAACAAGTTACTTATCTTAGGTAAAATGCTTTCTGGTGAATAATATCACTGCAGATTCCTCACCTTGAGACTATCCCTAGGTGCCAGACTGGCTCCAGAAGACCATTCAGCTTAGCCCCTGGATGCCAGTCAGTGGTGTTGTGAGGCTCTGCATTGACTTCTCTCCACCACAAAAGGGATGACCGGAGCCAATGTAAGAGTCACGGATGCGCGCCGACATAAGTTTCTGGACACTGTCTGCGTCCTCAGACATGAAGTTCAAAACAACCAACTATTTGTGCCAGTGGGCCGATCTCTAATTTGGGACCTTTTCAGATGTAAAAGAGTCCATTCCACAGGAGGGAGGCAGTTGGGTGGTGGGGAATCTGCAGTTAGATACAGTATCCATTAGGAAGAATGTTACTGAAGGTAAGTAATTTTCTTCTGATGGATACTTCTCTGAGAAGATTTCTCATCTTTAGAATAGCTATAAAAACAGTACCTCTTGCAGTGCAGGTCTTTGGAATGACTCGGAACAAAAAGTCCTGCAAGGTCAAACAGCCAAAATGCCCTTCTCGTCAGACCTGGCTGTCAAGGCAATGGGGCTTCGTGAACATGTGCACTAATGCCCACATTGTAACCTGACAAATATCCAGGACAGGCAGTTGGCACACCAAAGCAGTGTTAACAGCCTTGGCCCTGAAGGAGTGAGCCCCCAGTCCTTCATGAAGCTGCTTCTTGGCCAAAATGAGGAATATCTACTTGGACAAAGTCCTTTTCTGCACTGCCTTGCCGATCTTTGCCCCTGAGAATCTCACAAAGAGGTAATCGTCCACCCGTTTTTGGAGCAATCGAAGTAAAAGCTTAGTGCTCTTTTGGGGTCCAAATGATGGTCTCTCCCCATCTTTTGGGGGCTGAGGCGCAGCAAAAAACAATCTGAAGAGAAATGGACTCTGATATGAAAGGGAGTCACAACCTTCGGTAAAAATGCTGATCTAGTTCTCAGGATCAGTTTGTCCAAAAAAGAAGGTGTAAGGCGGCTGAAGTCATCTTAATGAGAAAGAAAACTTCAGGGGCAGGAGACCTAGAGGACAGGTGTGCAACAGCTCAAAAGGGGTGCACATAAGACCAAATTGAGGTCCCAATGTGGCATCACAAAGGGATTAGAAGTAAATGTCGATTAAAACTTTGAGAAATCGCATCACAGCGGGTTTTTTGATCAAGGATGGCTAGTATCCTAAACACAAAAGGGTCCATAGATTACCTTTAACCGTGCCCACTGCAAGTCCTTGCTGAGCCACAGACAAACCACATAACAAAACATCCAACAGTTTGGTATGCAATGGGTCTATCTTCCCAGCCATGGATGTCCCCATTTGCTCACACTGCTCTTTTAAACCACTCTCTACCCCCAAATCCCGTCCTGTTCCACTGATCCCCCCCCCCACTATATAAAATGCTCTCCTTAAACTGCAGATCTTTACCTAAACACCGCTCTGAAATCGCTATCCTGCTTGAAGAGGAGTATCCTGATGCGTTGTTTTTAACAGAAACATGGCTCAATAGTGAGTCCGAACCGGACCTTGTGCAATGCCTTCCGCCGGGATACCATATCCTGAGGAGAGATCGGGAACAGGGGAAGGGAGGAGGCATTGC
Source organism: Calotriton arnoldi (assembly GCA_963921515.1). Classification (NCBI taxonomy): domain Eukaryota; kingdom Metazoa; phylum Chordata; class Amphibia; order Caudata; family Salamandridae; genus Calotriton; species Calotriton arnoldi. Next base: position 4,330,174 of record CAWUFW010000074.1, on the reverse strand, counting down.
CATCATACTAAAAGATCGGTTTAAATGCCGCATTATTCCAAATATTCTACCTGATTGCGAAAATTTCTCCTTCGCTATTACGTTCTCACCCACACACCCTCTCGGGCATCCTAATCTATCGCCCTCCTGGAGCCCATGGACAACTTTTTAAACTTTTCCCAGAAATTGCTGCCAATTTGGCAAACTTCCCCTCTAACTTTACTCTATTAGGGGACCTTAACTTGCACTTAGACGACCACCTAGACTTAGTGGCGTCTGATCGAGCCCAAAATCTCCTAGCTATCCAGTTAAAGCAAAAAGTCACTGGCCCTACTCATGCGAAAGGTCACCTCTTAGATCCTATTTTTACCAATAATATTGAACTCTCAGTAGGAGACCCATTTCCAGTGCCATGGTCAGACCATTTTCTGATCCCTTTTTCTTGGGACACTCTGAAACCACCACCACAACCCCCCTTCCCCCACACTACTGGTACTGTTAGTAGCTGGAAACGTTCCTGGCCCAACCTTCCGTTAAAATCATGAATTTCAACTCTGGAAGACACCGCCTATTTTAGACCCAAATCCCATCTCCGCTAATGAAAAGTTTAACCATTGTATTGACGCTTCCCTGGACTTAGTCCTCCCAAAGAAACACATCCATAAAAAAGTTAGGGATAATCCCTCTCCATGGTACTCCCCCAAACTGCGTGAGTACAAACAAGTCTGCAAGAGATTGGAAAGGAATTGGAGAAGGGATTATGACGCACTAAGCAAACAGAATTATAGGGACTCTATAAAAGTCTATCAATCAGAAGTGAAAGCTGCACAAGCAGCCTACGAAGGAGGAAAGAATTAACTTAGCCTCTAATTCCCCCGTGAAATCTTCCAGATAGCGAAGAATCTTCTAAAACTGCCTATCTCTGATGCTCCCCTGCCTGTTGTAATGAACTGGCAGAATTCTTTTACAATAAAATTCAAGATATTTACAATACCTTTTCCCATCTCTGCCCCCCCCCCCCACCCCCCAACAACGCCCCTTCTAAGGAGGCCACCCTGCCCAGCGAGCATTCCCTCAAGGAAATTCCCTTGATGGATATGGACACTTTAATAAAGATCTCTGCCTCTGTAAAATCTGGCTCCCCCAGCGACCCAGCATCCCCTCAATCTCTGAGTAAGGCTTGGGAAGTAGTCCTTCCTGTGATACTGAAGTTGATCAATTCATCTATCTCCACCGGACTAGTGCCGCCACCATGGAAACACGCTATGGTGAAGGCACTGCTGAAGAAACCCAATCTCAACCCTGATATCCTGGGAAACTACCGTCCCATCTCTCTTCTTCCTGGGATCAGTTAAATACTAGAAAAACATATTAATTCTGTCCTCTCTACATTTCTGGAGTCTCACAATGTACTGCACCCTTCGCAAACCGGATTCCGCCCCCAACATGGGACAGAGACTGCCTTACTGGCAGTGGTAGAAGAGTCTAAAAAGATTCTTGACCAAGGAGGAACGGCAGCTATCATCCTCTTGGACCTTAGCGCCGCATTCGACATGGTCAATTATGACATCCTGATCAGCAGGTTGAAGAATGTTTGAGTCTCGGGCGGTGTTATCACCTGGTTACAGTCCTTCCTGGAGGATAGGACCTTCAAGGTTTTTGAAGGAGACAGCACCTCAAAATGTATGTCACTCAGATGCGGCGTCCCACAGGGTTCGTCCCAGAGTCTGACACTGTTTAACGTTTATATGAGTTCCCTGGCACAGATTGTCCTTCCATTTTGGATTGAGATAAGTCACGTACGCAGATGACACCCAATTAGTTGTAGCCTTAAATCATCCGGAAAACTCTCCACCCTGCCTAGGTCCCTGTTTGGAAAAAGCAGCTAAATGGATGGAATCCTCATACCTTAAACTTAATGGAGCAAAGACAGAACTTATGCTGTTGGGTAATCAACCCGTTTCTGACTTTGGATTAGTATGGCCAAGCTGTCTCGGCCCTCCTCCGGTGCCAAAAAACCAGATCAAAAGTCTGGGCATGTGGGTAGATCGGTCACTTAAATTTGATTATCAGGCGACGAAACTGTCCGCCTCATGCTACGGCATCCTACGAATGCTCCGCAAAATCTTTACGCTCCTTCCCTTCCCGGCAAGGAGACTCATGATCCAGGCCCTAATTCTCTCCCGTCTCAACTACGGAAACGTTCTTTATTTAGGAGCCCCACGGGCAACCACAACCAAACTGCAAATCACTCAGAATTGCGCAGCACGTATGCTTCTTAAGATCCCCAACAGCCAATCTGCAAGGCCTGCATTGAAGACCTTGCACTGGCTCCCCGTCATGGACAGAATAAAATTCAAGTCCTTATGTATTTTCCACAAGTCCTTCTGGAAGAAAGGACCTTCTATCTTCCGGACCATCATCTCCCCCTATCGTCCTAGCAGATGCCTCCGTTCAACCAACCTCTACCTAGCTTCAGTCCCCATAATTAAAAGGGCAAGAAGCGGCGGTCGGTCCTTCCACTACAACGCTGCCAAACTGTGGAACGCTCTCCCCCTCCATCTGCGTTCAGACCCCAACCTCCTGCCCTTCCGTAAGCTCTTGAAAACATGGCTTTTTCAAAACCCCACTTACTAAGCTGTGGTCAACTGTCTGATGCTTTCGCTAGCGCTGGGACGCCTACGGGTAGCTACGCGCTCTATAAATATTCCTAACATAACATAACATTACATGTGCCACACCAGGCCACAAACTTGGTCAAGGGTCCAGACATTTTGTAGAAGCATGCCTGGCCATCAGGAGGACATCCGCTACTGCGGGAGGGAGACTGAATGGAGTCAACTGTCGTCACTCAATCTTCACATATGAAGGAGTCGATTGCGCAAACCTTGGTGCAAGACCCTTCCCTTCTGCTGCGACAGAAGATCCTCCCGAAGCGACAACCTGATTTGAAGAAAGATGCCATGCTCAGAAGTTCCAGGTCCCACAATCCCCTGGCCCACTTTAGAGCCACTAGGATACCTTGAGTCTGGTCATTCTTGGTCTACAAAACTCGGGGTAAGAGAGGCAGTGGTATATAGGGGTCCCGTGCTCAACTCTAGGTGGAATGCACCTCTGAGAGAGAGCATCCCAGAGAACTCCAGCGCTTTAAAGTGTGAGCATTGAGAGTTCAAAGCGCTGGCAATGAAATCGAGCCAGGGTTCACCCAATTACTGGACGATGCCCTGTGCCAGTTCTGGATGTGACTGGCATTTGTGAACTACTAGGCATCGCCAACTGAGTTGATTTGCCATGGGAAAGATCTCATCAGATGGTGTACAATCAGGGAAATGCCCAGATGAATCAGCCGATGGCAGAAGCACAGGGCCTCTCAGCAACCCAGAACCCAGGACCCCATACTGCACTGTTGCAATAACATTTGGGGGGTGTGCTGCGCGTGAGTACCTGAACCAGTCTCATCTTGATGGACATCAGGAAGACTTTCAACGCCAAGCAAATGGTCCGTTAATAAAACAGGTTGATGTGGAGGCAGGTCTCCGTCGAAGGCCAGAGTCCTCTGATCTTCACCTTTACCAGATGAGCTCCCCAACCCAGCAGTGATGAATCTGTCACCACTGGGGAGCTCTGGGTGGGTTAGGGAGAGAAGTCCACTGCAGATCTTTTGCAGTCTCCTCAGAACCGTGGATGGAATCTGACAGGTTACCTTGGTGCTGGCACACTGAGACTTTAGATCCCACTGCAGAGCACGCAAATGCAAACTTTCATGGTCGACAATCAGGGTGCAGTAGAAAAACAGGCCAAGAATCTTGAGAGCTGCCCTCACTGAGATCCCAGACTCAGGCTGAAACATCGGGATCTTAGCCTGAATGGCCTGTACTGGTTGATCAGGAGAAATGGTCTTTATCCAGAATGGTTCAGAGGAACGGGAGTTTGTGCTGAGGAGTCAGGTGTGACTTTGGAACATTGATCACGAACCCCAACAATGTAAGGAAGTCGATAGTTGTCTGGAGGTGGTCCACAACTGACTGTTGTCGAGCCCATTTTCTAAAGCCAGTTGTCAAGGTAGGGGAAGAATAGTACCCACGACCTCTGAAAGTATTCTGCAACCACAGCCATCACCTTCTCAAACACCCGACGGGCACTGGTGAGGCCGAAAGGGAGCACGGCCAACTGAAAATGCTTGTGGCACACCTTTAACTGCAGGTAGTGCCTGTGGGCCTGCAGGACAGCATCATAGAAATAGGAGTTCTGTAAATCCAATGGTACCATCCAGTCTCCTGGATCCAGGGCAGATAGAACCTGGGCCTGCATGAGCATCTTGAATTTGTCTTTCCACAGGAAGACATTGAGAGGTCGAAGATCTAAAATAGAACAAAAGCCTCTGATCTTTTTGGGCACTAGAAAATAACAGGAGTAACACCCCGTTCCAATCCCAAAGACCAGGACTCTCTCTTTGGCTCCTTTCACCCAAAAAATCTGAACTTCCTGCAGGAAAATTGACAAATGCTCCTCCAAAACGTCCTCTGATGAAGAAGGCAGAAGAGGGACTGGGACAGAAAGGAATGGAAGGGCGTAGCCCCATTGGACTATCCGAGCACCTGTTAAGGCCTGCCACCCATGGTCATGTGCTATTAAGGGCAAACTAAATGTGCTTGGACGTTGCTTCCAGAGGGGCAGGGGACTGGGAGGCTCGCTGTCCTTGTGGGTCTGGACGCTGTCTGCTGGATCACCCCGACACCGAAAGGACGGTGGGCCTTAATGCTGTCCGTGAGCAATGCTCGTAGCAATACTTTGAAAGGGGCGAAATTGTTGGAGATACTGCCTTGCAGGTGTGTAGAGATTTCTTTAAAATGCTGAAGGGCAGAGTTGGCCTTCTCGTCAAAAGCCATATCCATGAGTGACGCTTGGACATCACCAGAAAAGCCCGTGGATCTCATCCATGCATGGTGCTGGAGCACCATACTAGCTCCCACTGCTCTGCTTAAAAAGTCAGTGTCCAGGCCTGTCGGTATGACATATTTAGCTGCATCCTGGCCATATTCAATGGTTTGCGCAGAATTCCTTTGGGAGTGCTGGCAAGTACTCTGCGACAATATCTAGTAATGCACAGGAGTACCTACCCCAGCAAAACAGCTGGCTTTGGCTGACCTATGAAGTGAAGCTATGTGATGAGAACATCCTCTTTCTGTATGTCTGAATTCTTTTATTGTCTGGTGGGGTGGTAGGAAAAGAATTGGCATTAACCCTGCTAGTAGATGTCTGAACAACCAGGCTCTCAGGAGTAGGGTGTTGCATCAGGAAGGCAGGGTAACCCAGAGCGGCATCATGCCACCTACCTGTTCACAGGTGGGTAGGCGAAGGGCTTAGCTCAAGTACCCATGAAGATGATGTCAGTCAGAGACTGATCCGAAAAGTTGGTGGAGACCTGGAGGGTAGCTACTATGCAAAGGCACTATCTTATCGTAAGCACAAAAGAATACGAGGTTCCTCAATCAAAAACAAAAAGGATCTAAATAGATTCTGTTGGATTTGTAGGAGTGGAGTGACAAGTGCAGGTGGAGTACCAACCATCCCGGCAGCAGCGGAACGGGGTAGGTGCTACGCGGCGCTTCTATGAGAAGCTGACATCGCAGTTCTGATGTCTTTAGTCTACTGCTGCTGATGAAGCCATATACTATACTAGATAGGTTGTTTCATCTAGTACACGAACTCAATCGGTACTACATCACCAAGTGGTAGGTAGGTTACACCACACCACATGTGTAGATAGCTTGCATATTTAGGTCCTGATGAATCGCCGGCAGATCCCTTCGACTGATTAGGCGTGAAACATGTCGACCACCTAGGGAGGTGAGTGTTCTCAGCTTCATTTCAAGCTTACTTATCGCCCACTCCTATAATTTTAACCAGAACAGGGAACCTACCAGAATAAAATTGTTCAAAGGATTCCTGTATCTGTTTTAAATTCCTTTCACATCTACACCCACCTGGCCCCTCACTTGCACAACATCCATACGGCCGGAACAAAAGAACTCCGTTAAAGAGCCCCGTCACGGGAGCCCGTCGGGTATTGCAGCGCCAACCCGACGAGGAGCAGGCCCAAATGATGAAGCATGACACCTAGCTTGCTGGGTGTGTGAGGGTCCTAGTTCCAAAAGGAGGAATTCCCCCTTTGGTACTCCACCTGCACTTGTCACTCCACTCCTACAAATCCAACAGAATCTATTTAGATCCTTTTTGTTTTTGATTGAGGAACCTCGTATTCTTTTGTGCTTAGTATCAACTGGGGCAATTACGTTGGACCTCACATAAAAAAGCCCCCAGTCCCTCTTGATTGTACCACTATCTTATCGTAGTCAAAATGTACTGGGACGCGGCGCTCCAGAACTGTTCTGGGGTGTGACTTCAGGCTGTCGCAAGAGGAGTCAGACAGAACAATGGGATAGGAGTCCTCCTCCGTAGTCGAGTCGGTGTAACGTGGCAGAAACTGGATGTGTCATGGTACTAAGTGTGGAGTCAGCTTCAAAGTCATAGCTGACCCCGAAGTGGGTTTAGGAGGCAGAGACTGCCAGGGGGTGGACATGCCAGCAGTAACCTGACTGGAGGCCTCCGCAGATCCGTGGTGATGAAGGCATGCCAGAGGGTGCCAAAGACTTGAATCATAGCTTCCTTAATTGTCTCAACTCCTTGTGTTGTTACTGATGGTACCGGAAATCTGGAGTGCTTTGGGATCAGCTGTGGAGTCAGCTCCTTAGAGGAGGACCCGGAAAGAGAATAAGAGGCATGTTGACATCCTCACGACTTCTCAGAAGGAGTGGAAAGGCAGGGATGAGGGCCTTCTTGGATTTCTTATGCTTCTTTTTGGACTTTGACTTATCCAAAGGCTTGGACCTAAACGACAACCTGTCTCAGGAGTTGCTTTAAAGAGGTAGGAGGTGCTGGCTTCATATTGACACCGGAAGAGACATCAGGAGACTTCACCGAAGCCATATAGTGGGCACCCGTAGGCACCAAAATTAATTTCTGTCCATTTTTCCAAGTCTTCTAGGCGAGCAGACACGGAAACATTGATTAAATGAAGTGCAGTGCTAAACCTCAAATTGGAACCATATTAAGCTATCCCTGTACTTGCACCCATCAGAAGGGGGAGGATGGTGGGATCAGTGCGAATTCAGGAAGGTAGATAGAGTATCCATGAGAAAGATTGTTACTGAAGGAAAATAAAATTTTATTCTGATGGATACTTCTACCTACATATTCCCCACCTGCTGAATGGATTCCCAAGCAGTACATGCCCTGGGGGAGAAGGTGAGGGTCATGGGAGGGGGCTGATGGATGGTTAAATAAGGAAATCTTGTAGAAGGACCTTGCAGAGTGCTCATCCCTGCACATTTTTGAGTCCAAGCAGTAATGGTAGGCGAAAGTGTTTAGGAATGCCCACATCACTGCCTTGCAGATGTCTGCAACTGAACGCCTCTTACTAGTGCAGAAGAAGAGGACTTGGCTCTGGTGGAATGATCTGATTCCTTATGGTAGCTCATTCTTGAAAGTGTGCAGCACATTTTGACAAAGATAATAATCCATCAGGATAATATCCATTTCTATTTTCCTTTCCTTTTCTACTGCCACATTAACCGACAAAGAGTTGGCCATCCAAACTGATGTCTTTAGCGCGGTCAAGATAAAAACTGATCACCTGCCAGAGTCCAGGAAATGCAGCTGTTATTCCTCTTTTGTGGGATGAGAGTGGGATAGAAGGATGGGAGGGCACAACTTCTTAGGGAGAAGGCCCTAAAGGGAACTCCATTTCCATGTCTAGGGAGGTATCCAGGCCACTGGCTGCAGTGTTGCCAACAAAGTCAGGTAGTTGATCAGAGGTTTTCTAAATCCCATATCAATTGAGGGGATCAGAGTTGGAGGCAAAGAGCTCTTGATCATTTGTCCATAAGACATGCCTCCATTGTAGTATGCCTCTTCTTCCATCAATCTTTGAGCCTCTCGTTTGGATAAGTGGTGTGCTACTGGTTCTGCAACAGAGAGCTACTGGTTCTGCAACAGAGAGGATCTTGAGGCAGCGGCATTGAATCCGGTGGGGGTAACATCAGTGGCTTAGTTGGCCGAGCCCGCCACGACGCCAATGGCAGAGGTGGGACAAACTATCTCTGCGCTGGTGTCAGAAGGGGTAATTGACTGACAACAGGAGCCAGAGGTGTGGTCCAAACAACTCCGGCGCCATAGGGATAAACATAGGCAATCCATTCAGGCCCATAGGACCCGAAAATCTGCCACAAGTGGACACCACTTGTTCGAAGATGTTGAACATAGCATTAATAAACACTGCTGGATGACACCTCAATACTGGAAAATCTGGGTAAGCAGGTATTGGCATGATTAAGGGCCTAATGCTTCGAGGGCTGAATCTGGCAGCAGCACTCATGGCCGGAGGGAACAAGGTGGCAGGTCTGATGTCTCCACCACTACTAACTCTGGCTCTGAAGGTGAAGATCCTGTGGAAATCAGAGTGCGCCTAGGAGACTAACCTTTTGAATGTTTCTTGTGTTTCTTAGGTTTCCTCTTATCGGAGAAGTGGGAGGAAGGTGACCTTGTGCAGGCCCTCAAATGGCCTCTCTTTTAGTGATGGGTCCGAGTCATGAACAGTTTGGCCCCCCCACCCCACCCCTTAATCGCCTTAGGACACATGCTAAGGCAAGACTCGCAGGATTTGGAGTCATGGTCCAACCTCAAGCACAAATAAAAAACAATGAGTGGGGATTGGTGATAGACATTTGGCCATCGCAATCCCTGCAAAGCTTAAAGCCTGAACATTTCGGTGGAGACATCGTACTGCACTATAAAACAAATTCTGTGTGAAATATTCTCACACAAAACTCTCTCAGTGACTGAGCTCTAGATCAGTGTCAGAAAAAAGGGAACTAGCGTTGTTGTGCCGGGGTTGGTGCTATATGGCTTTGGTGACATTTCCCAACGTCACTTCTGGTGCCAATACTAAGCCAGCGCCTCCTACTGACATCATAGAGCTTTGAAGTTTTCCAGATTCAGTCGGACACCTGGAATTATTTAGCAGGTGAGGAATTTGCAGGTAGAATTATCCATCAGAAATACACATCTCTTGTCTACAAATCTAGAATGAATATGGGATGGCATTCACAGATCAATGTATTAGAATTTTCTCACTGGCCAGGGCCAGGCAGTCCACAGCAGGGACTGAGGAACATTTCTGGGTGGTTAGTATTTGTGCAGCCAGCTCCCTTCTCAGTTCAGGAACACAAAATTAAGTCTTATTCAGGCTTGTTGGGAATACTGTTAGGAGGAGGCTTGAAGGAAGGAGTCATCACTGAGAAGAAGCAGGTCCTGGTGGTGCCCCAATAGCCAAACGCCGCTTAGAAGAGCAACGTGAAGTACATCTATCTGGAGAAAGAAGGAGCTGTGCATTGAGAGAAAAACCGTCAAACACTAAGCAAGGTGTGGGGAAGCTGTGATACTTGGAGCTCTGGGGAGCAGTGTTCGCCCTTCCCAGTCCCCCACTTTCTGACACAACCAACATGTCAATCAGTAGGCCTAAGACCGATTGTCAGGTAATGCTATTCCAAGGAGAGACCCCTCTAGCTTCAGGCCACTCAGAGGTGTGACAGCCATGACCTGTAGCTATGGGGTTGTAAATATGAAGTGCAGCATTGCCGCTGAAATACCCAGAGACAGAGAAGCGGTCTACAAACTTTGATTGTATAGGAGTGACCTAAGCTATGGCTTGGGATTCCTGGTGAACACTGGTAGCATTTCTGGCCCCCATCAGACTCCAGTAACAATTCAGACATGCAACCCGGCATTAAGGCTCAATGATGATTCAGCTCTTCGATCGTTTAGGCAGGAAGTTTTGTGTTGGGCCAGCATGACTACCTGAGGGCTGTCACCAAATACACTTTCATCGCCTAAGGAGTCGAAAGGCTGCAGCTGGTATTGCCTGAAGTCACCAAAGCTGCTTTATCAACCACTCCCAGGGCAGGCCACTTGCAAGTGAAGAACGCAGCAGATGCACATGTGCAATACCAGAGATGAGGAACCAGCTGAGATTGTGGTCAGAAAACAAGGGCAGCTACGAAGGAGGAAAACAGTAGGCGGTAAAAACAAATCCTGGTTAGAAGACACTCAAAGTTAGGAAAACAGTAGAGTGGCTCAGCCTCACTCTGACGGGTGGCTCAGGGACGGGCTTGAAGCAGTACTGCCAGGAATAGGAGTACTAGTGCACAGGGAAGCTAACAAGAAGCAAGAAGAGACTGTGGGAGCAGCAGGCCCACATAAACTAGAGGAGGAGAACTCCCATAGCCTTCCAACAGCCCAATTGTAAACATGTAGAGCTTTTGTTCTGGGTTATTAAACGTATAATATTGCACAGATGGCAGACGCAGCTTCATTTCTTTAGATAAAGATAAAGCACACTTTGGACAAGGATTTGCTGTGTGATATTAATGTTACAATGAGGTCTGAGTCGCTAACTTTACACCACCTCCGTTAGTAGCCTTGGATTGCCCCACTTCGCTCCCCTGAAGATAAACTACTAAAGAGATGTCCTTGGTGAACAAGTTACTTACCTTCGGTAACGATATATCTGTAAGAGACATATATTAGTTATAGATTCCTTACCTTAGAATTACCCCCAGGCGTCAGACTGGATCCGGAGAATTTTTCTTCAGCAGTGCCCCTGCGCGCCAGTAGGTGGTGTCGGTTGACTCTGCGTTCGTCGTTGGCGTCGTGATCGCCGGAATGACGTTGCGGTATCTACTTAGACGCCGCCCCTGAGCGCTGACGTCGGTTCTTTACACGACATTCCACACCAGAAGCGCAGAGCCATGCAAGACACTGACCACTGGTGCACAAAACTAGGGCCTTGAAAGGGAGTCCCTTGCTCTAGAAGTCAGTTCACAGAACGGGGAGGATGAGTGGGGCGGTAAGGAATCTATAACTAATATATGTCTGTTACAGATATATCGTTACCGAAGGTAAGTAACTTGTTCATCTGAAAGAGACTATTAGTTCTAGATTCCTTACCTTAGAATAGATACCCCAGCAATACCAACCCCGGAGGTGAGTCTGCGAACCAAGTTCACACCAGAAAGTCCTGGAGAACAGAACGGCCAAAGAAGCCGTCTCTCCGGTCTTGGCTATCCAGGCAGTAATGTTTAGTGAACGTGTGCAATGAAGCCCACGTGGCTGCCTGGCAGATGTCACTGAGGGGGACCCCACGTCCCATAGCAGTAGTGGCTGCCGTAGCCCTGGTGGAATGGGCGCGCAACCCTACTGGAGACTCCTTTTTCGCCAAGGAATAACAGATTTTAATGCAATGAACGATCCATCGAGAGATGGTTCATTTTTGCACGGCCCAACCTTTCTTGGCGCCAACATAGAGTTGATCATCCGCCCGGAATTGTTTTGTGCGATCCAGATAAAATGATAGCACACGTTTTGGATCCAGACGGTGGAGCCTCTCCTCCTCTTTAGAAGGATGCGGGGGTGGGAAGAAGGTGGGCAAAGTGATGGTCTGTCCTATGTGGAAAGAGATAACCACTTTGGGAAGAAAAGAAGGTCTAGTTCGAAGGACAACCTTGTCCGGATGAACAGCAAGGAAAGGAGGTTTAGAAGAAAGAGCCTGAAACTCAGTCACCCTGCGAGCAGAGGTGATGGCAACCAGAAAAGCAGTCTTTAAGGTCCAGAGTCTGAGAGGACAATTATGTAGTGGCTCGAAGGGAGCACACATAAGGTAAGTTAAGACTGGGGCATTACAAAAGGAATAGGAGGAAAGAGGTGAGTAATGCCCTTAAGAAATCTATTTACAATAGGGGACTTGAAAAGAGAAGGCTGATCAGGAAGGCGAAGAAAGGCCGAAATGGCCGAAAGATAGCTTTTAAGGGTGCCCGGAGCAGAGCCCTGCTGGGCCAAAGAAAGAGTGAAGAGGAGAACCTCTGAAAGAGGGGCAGAAAGGGGATCCACAGCCTTTGCTGTGCACCATGCCACAAATTTGTTCCATCTACAGGCGTATACCGTTTTAGTGGAGGGACGCCTGGCAGCCAAGATGACATTACAGACTTCGGGAGGAAGGTCAAAACTGTCAACTGTCGCCGCTCAATCTCCACACAAGGAGGTGGAGGCTGGACAGGTTCAGGTGGAGAACCGTCCCCTGCTGCTGCGACAGAAGATCCTCCCGAAGAGGCAGTCTGATTGGAGGATCGATGGCTATGTTCAAGAGCTCGGGATACCAGACTCTTCGTGCCCAGTCCGGAGCCACAAGGATGACTTGGGCCCGGTTGCGCTTGATCTTCTTCAGCACTCTGGGTAGAAGTGGTATAGGTGGAACGGCGTATAGAAGACCGCAATTCCACTAGCGACGAAAAGCGTCGCCGAGCGAGTGTCGCCTTGCAAATTCCAACGCACAGAACTGCTGACATTGCGCGTTCTCTTCGGTGGCGAACGGATCTAACAAAGGCTCTCCCCACTGCTGAAAGAGACCTTGCACCACCTCCGAGTGAAGACGCCATTCATGATCCATCATGCAATGGAGGCTGAGTTCGTCCGCCCTGGCATTCAGGGAACCTGCCAGGTGTTGAACCACCAGGGGCATGCCCTGATGTTCCAGCCACGTCCAGAGGCGGAGACTCTTGGCATAGAGTCCACGACCCCACCCCGCTCTGTTTGTTGCCGTACCACATGGCGGTGGTGTTGTCCGTGAATACCTGCACTACTCTTCCCTTGACAGAAGGAAGGAATGCTTTTAGTGCAAGATGGATCGCCCGGAGCTCCAGAAGGTTGATGTGGAGCCCGGACTCCGCCGGAGATCAGAGGCCCCTAATCTCTGCCTCTCCCATGTGCCCGCCCCATCCCAGAAGTGACGCATTTGTCACCACCGTGAAGTCTGGTTGGGGAAGGGAGAGGGATCTGCCGTTGACCCAATCCTGATTCGTTAGCCACCACTGCAATTGGTGTGCAGTGCCCTCCGTGATCTGGACGACATCGGAAACATTCCCCTAATGCTGCACCCACTGGAACTTCAGGTCCCACTGCAGAGCCTGCATATGCCACCTGGCATGATCCACCAGCAGGATGCAGGAGGCCATGAGGCCCAGCAGCCTCAGAGTCATTCTCACCGAAATCCGGGATAGAGGCTGAAACATCGGTATCATAGCCCGAATAGCCCGGACTAGCTGCTCGGGAGGATAAGCCCGAAACTGCGCTGTATCCAGAACTGCTCCGATGAAAAGGAGCTATTGAGAGGGAATCAGGTGTGACTTCGGCACCTTGATAGTGAACCCCAGCGAATGCAGGAGGTCCGCCCTAGTCTGGAGGTGGGAGACGACAGCCTGGGGCGAGCCCGCCTTCAACAACCAGTCGTCGAGATAGGGGAAGACTGGAACCCCTGATCTGCGCAGATGAGCTGCGACCACCGCCATCACTTTCGTGAACACCCGAGGGGCGCTGGTAAGGCCAAAGAGGAGCACGGTAAACTGAAAATGCTCGTGGCCTACCGTGAACCGTAGGCAACGCCTGTGGGCTGGCAGGACGGGGATGTGGAAATATGCATCCTGCAAGTCCAACGCTACCCTCCAGTCTCCAGGGTTGAGGGCAGAGAGGACCTGAGCTAATGTCAACATTTTGAACTTCTCCTTCCGGAGGAAGCGGTTGAAGTCCCTGAGATCCAAGATAGGACGCAGGCCTTTGTCCTTCTTGGGCACCAGGAAGTAGCGGGAGTAACAACCATGACCTACTTCCGGCACAGGGACTCGCTCGATAGCTCCCTTGGCCAAGAGAGCCGTAACTTCTTGACGGAGAAGGGCCAAGTGATCCTCCGACATGCGATGGAGTGTTGGTGGCATGGAGGGAAGGGTAGTCTCGAAGGGGAGGGAGTAGCCCCTTCGGACTATCTGCAAAGCCCACCTGTCCGACGTGATGTTGTGCCAGTGGGGGAGGTGATGGCAGATCCTGCAGCCCACTGCTAACTGGTGGCCCTGAAATGTCAGACTAGGAGGGCTTAGAGGCTGCTGCAGAGGGGGCACTGGTGGACTGGCCCACCCGCTGGCCCCCATTCCCACTTCCCCGGCCCCGCAGAGGCTGGGTAGCTTGCGCCGGCCTGTGGCCCTGGGTTGAACGTGGTGGGGCACCCCTTCCGTAGCCACGAAAGGGGCGAAAGGCAGACTGCACAGGACGAGAGGTGGCAGTGAGGCCCAAGGATCTGTCCGTAGCTCTAGAATCCTTGAAGCTCTAGAATCCTTGAAGCGCTAGAGCGCATGGTCCGCCTTGTCGTCAAACAGACGACGGCTATCAAAGGGCATGTCCAAAAGAGTCGATTGGACATCCCCACAAAAGCCAGTGGATCTCAGCCAGGCGTAGCGTCCTAGGGCTACTGACGTAGAAATCGTTCTACCCAGCGAGTCGGTGGTGTCTAGCCCACAGCGGATGGCGAACTTTGCTGCTTCTCTCCCCTCTGCAACTGCACGGGAGAGTGTGACCCGGGCCTCCTCCGGGCACTGTGGCAGCACCTGCGCAACCGCATCCCACACAGAGTGGGTGTAACGGCCCAGGAGACATGCAGTGTTCACTGACCGCAGTCCTAAGCTGGCGGAAGAAAACATCTTCTTCCCAAGATGGTCCAGCTTCTTGGATTCCCTATCTGGAGGAGCAGAAGAGAACGCGCCTTTGGATGTTGAGGCTAGGACCACCAAGCTCTCAGAGGTAGGGTGTTGGGAGAGGAAAATGGGGTCATCCGGGGCCTGGCGGTGGTGTCGGGCAATCATCCTATCCACAGGAGCCCCTGTGCTAGGCCTGGACCAAGTACCTAGAAGGATGTCTGCGAGGGCCTCATTGAGCGGCAGCAGGGACTCCAAAGAGGCCGCTGCCGGCTGAAGCACCTCGGTCAGGAGATTCGCCTTGACTGCCACCGTAGGAAGCTCAAGGCCCAAGGCCTCAGCCGCCCTACGCAACACCACAGCATAGGAGGCTCCCTCCTACATGGCCACGGTAGGGGGAGAAAGCATGCCAAGGTCTGGGGAGGTATCCAGACCACTGGCTTCCCCCAACTCTTCTCTCCAGTCCGGCTCCTCCAGCTGGTCTGCCAAAGGGTCAACAGACCCCTCCCAGTCCTCCTCACCTTCCTCTGGCTGCCACTCAGGGCAATAGGGAACGCCAGGGAAGAACAGTGGTACAAACGTACCGGTCGGCGCCGGTACCGGCATCGGTCAACGCCGGTCCGGTTCCGTGTCCAAGATGAGGGGGAGGCCGGGGTCGACGCCGGCCGGGGACATGACCGGCGTCAGAGGTGGCGGAGGCGTCGACAGAGGTATCTGTGTCGAAGGAGGTGTTGTGAGGCGCGACCGGCACCACTCCGGATCCAGGCCTGGATCCCTTGGGTTCTGCGGCGCCGAGGCCGGAGCCGCCGGCATCGAAGGCCTAGAGCCCCATCCGAGTCCGCGGGGCCCGAAGGCGCGCCGGCGGAGTCGGGCTGCCCAAAGATGGAGTGGAGGGCTTCGTAAAATGCACAAAGCTGGGCAGGGGACGCTCCGGCTCCCGGGAAGGGAGGGAAGATCGGAGCCGTCCCAGTAGGCTCCGCGGGCGGAGCCGAAGGACGACAACCTTCCACGTCCCGTCGGCCGTCGGACGGGGAGAAGGCGAAGAGCGATGGTGCTTCTTCGCCTTCTTCTTGTGCTTCGACTTACCCGAAGACGAAGACTTCAATGAGGAGTGATGGTGGTGACTCCGCGACCGGTCCCGCAACCTCCCTCTCAACCGGGACCTCGAGCGGCGCGGAGCTGACTGCCAGGCCTCCAGAAGCTTTCTGGACCACTCCCGCAAAGACTTCGGGTTCATGGCTCGACAGTCGGAGCACGACTTCGGGTCGTGGTCGCGCTCCAGGCACCAAAGGCACACGAGGTGAAGATCCGTGACTGACATCAGCTTGTGACAAGAGTCACAAGGATTGAAGCCGGTCCGCCGATGTGACATCCCTGCGTGCACCGGGAGTCGAACGACTCGAAAAAGATGTCGACAAAAAGTCGAAAAACACTAGCCAAAAAATGACTATGGGTACCGCTCTCTCCGGATCTGCGCAGGCTGGCGCGGAAAAAGAAAGAACTGACATCAGCCCGCAGGGGCGGCGTCTAGCTAGATACTGCGACGTCATTCCGGCGATCACGACGCCAACGACGAACGCGGAGTCGACCGACGCGCAGGGGTACTGCTGAAGAAAAATTCTCCGGATCCAGTCTGATGCCTGGGGGTAATTCTAAGGTAATGAATCTATAACTAATAGTCTCTTTCAGATACTCAGTTTTGGATCCAGTGGTAGATCAGGACTCAGAACATCAATGTTGTAAGGAGCTGGCTCTTTACATAGTGGACCAAAAAGAGGTACACTGTGTAAAGAGTCCAGGCAAATGCCAAAGGAATTACAGAGGCACAAATGACTCACCAAATGCTCTCTTTTGTGGTAGTGTGGGCGAGCAGTTAGTCATATCAGGGGGTAGTGCTAAGCATTTAATATACACACAAAGGCAGTAGGTGAGACCAAACTTGATAAAGAAATCTGAAACCAAATATAAAAATAACACGTACTTTTATATAAATTTAGATATCAAGATCATCAGAATCGGGTAAGTACTTTTCGAGTTATGAATTTTTACAGTTTCAAAGGTGGACACAGTGGATTTTCTGGATTGGTAATGTTATTCTATGGAGGAAAAACATGTATTGCATTTGGGCACTTGTCAGCGACTTGCGGGACTGTTCTTTTGGACTTAAGGCAAGTATGGGGGAAGGTCCAAGGCCACACCAACAGGTCACCACAGGAGGCTCTGGGACGTTCGGGTGCAGAGGTGTGTCAATTTGTCGGGTGTCCCATTCACTTCAATGGGTGAACGGTCCGGTTACAAAGAGGCTACAAGTTGGAACTGGGGGACCATCCGGGTGGACTCACAGGGGGCTAGATCCTTGTGACCCTCGGGCACCCAGGGACACCCTTGGTCCACTTCTCCTCGGGCTATGGGGCTCGGATGCAATGGGGTCTTTTAGGGGCGGATTACAGTGCAAGAGTCTCTCACGGTTGGAGGGGACCTGCAGAAAGAGGCTGCAGGCGGTGACTGGAAGTCCAGTCTGGGCAAACCCAAGCGTGGGCATAGCTCTTGTGGGTCTGGGGACCCTGTTGGCATGGTCACGTCTCTTGGACCTGGGCTTTGGAGCACGGCTGCATAGGTGCTTTGAGGCGTCGGGTGGTGGAGGTCACAGACTCACGTCTTGGTCTTTGTTTTGCAGAAGAGGGGAAAACAGTACAGCTGTGCCGCTCATCAAATGGGTCTCACTGTCCCTCGACGTGCAGGTCGGTCTTCCTCAGCGTTGGTGTCCGGGCTGGGCACAACAAACCCTGGCAGCTGCAAGGGGTCCGCTAACCGGGTATTGGTCCTTGTGTCCTCCCACTCAGTGGAGAGACAGGTTTGACCTTCTGGAGCACAGGGTCCTCTTCCTGGGGAGCTGCTGCGTCGTGCTGGCCGGGGAGTAACAGCTCGGTGGACCGCACCTTGCGTCTTTGGTGTCTGCGGCTGCAGGGGAGTAGCTGCTCTACTCCAAGAAAGTTTCTTCAGGCAATATGGCGAAGCAATGGCAGCCCTCCGAGTTTCTTGGAGACTGCAGAGCGGCAGGGCGAGTCGGCTTCTCTTACAAATATAGGGGGCAGCAGTCAGGCTGGCACGGTTGGCGCCAAGTCAGTCGTTGCTCCTCGGTTTTCGTGGCAGGACTCTTCTTTGTCCACTCCTTCTCTTGATTCGTCGGAATCTGAAGATCTGGTATCAGGGATGTCCCCTAAATACTCAATTTAGGGGTGTTAATGGGAGTGAGGGGTGTAAATGGGCTACTTGCCATTGTGGTCACTACGCCCCCTATATGACCACATCCTGTAGGGAAGTGGGAATTACCCTGTCCCAGAGTCCCTAAGTTTGCCAACACAAAGATGGGTAACTCTGAAAAGTCGTGTCCACCTCAGATTGGGCCACCTTAGGGGTGGTACTAGCCTTGGGGTGGGCACGCCTACCTAACTATCTAACTTTCCCACCTGTCCACATGCCAAAGGGCTCTGGACAAAGGGGATTGGCTTTGTCTCCTGTGAGGGAAGCCAGACTCGCATTTCAAAGGCGTTCACTTTTTTGAAGCGCCCCTGCCTTGGAATGGTAATCAGAAGGTCATCCTGTGGGAGGGGGTGTTATTAACCTCTTCCCAAGCAGGCTTTGTTTCGGACCTCCTCAGAGCAAAGGCTGCACTGTTGGGGTCAGACACTTTTCTCTGGTGGCAGGCTGGGAAAAACCAGACAGCCAACACACCAGGGACTGGTAGGTTTACAGGGGGCACCTCTAAGGTGCCCTCTGTGTGCATATATTAATAAATCCAACACCACTGGCATCAGTGTGGGCTCATTAATATGAGGTGTTTGATACCAAACATCCCTACTTTCAGTGAAGCCATCATGTAACTGGGGAACTTGTTTTCACCAGTGTCCAGCACATGCTTTTAAAATGGCTTCCTTGAGGGGGCGTGGCCAAGATGGAGGCGAGGTAGGACGCATCGTTCTTGGCTCCTGCCCGTCGCCTGCCCAATTCAGCACATATAGGTCCCTACGGGGCCTGAATTAGCTCAAGGCGACCTCGGGATATCCCCCCGATGGCACCCCGCTCGCGGCAGCTCTGAGACCCCAGTGCAGGAGGCGCACACGACTGACTTGTGGGGACCGCGAGGTAGCAGACCCGACCTCCCCTCGCCAGAGCCGAGAGGCGGCTTCAACAACGCGGTGGTCCGGAGCTCCGGCCATCGAGGCTAGCTGCTCTGAGCCCAGCCGCACCAAAGGTAGACCGGATGACCCGCGGGCTACCCAGCGCCGCAATCGGCTGCCCGTGGCCGCTAGGACTGATCCACTCTAGAGGGCGCCGGTGACATGAACGCGGCCTCGGCCCTACTTCTCGGGCTGCGTGCGGGGGCGCTCGGACCTCCGGGAGACGGACCAGATGCCTCCTGCCCTAACCAGACAGCTTCCAGGGACCACGGCGAGTCATCTTTGTGCCCGGGGGCGGGAGCTGCCCACGCGCTGAGTGGGCCCAGTAGCGCACCAGGCCTAGATTTTGAGATCGCCCGCTGGGGGGCGGAGGACCGCGAGGGTGGCCTGGGCGGACTCTTGGATCCCCTGGAGTGTGGCTCCTTCCCGTGGCCCGCGTGGCTGGTCCCAGTCCCGGACACCGAGAGCTGCTTGATCATCCGCCCCCAACACTGTGCCTACCACCGACCCAACTCTCCGGCGCCACCTGTGACTCGTGGCCCACGTGGACGTAGGCCTTGCCGCTTTCCCTGCAGACACCTGGTAAGAACGCACCCCCTGCAGCTGCGCTGGGAGAGGGCTTCCTCGGACTGGCATAAGGCTGCCCCTGCATTTTGGTGATCGCTGGGCGTGCTGCGAGTGGACGCCATGCATCCCGGGCATCGGGAGAGGGACTGGCGATACAGGACCTGCTTGGCCCACCTTGACTTGTGACTTTCCTGCTTAGAGGCCCAGCCTGTCGGTGGGTATTTTGGCCCTCACTTCATAGCACCTCGCAGTGGCAATACCTTGCAGCGACGGCTACACACAGTGCCGGAACCTAGTGGGGCCAACGGGATCGGTAATACGTGCCTGCCTTCGCTCCTGGGACGCATATTCAGTGGCCGATACCGAAGCTCCACGCTGGTTCACAGCGGAGGCGCACAGCTCACGCGGCGCGCCCGGTGCCCACGCCGAGCTACCGTACCAGCACCTCCCTGGCTCAGCTGCGGTCTCTCTGACGCCCTGACCCCACTCCACAATGCGCCTGGGAGTGTCGGAAGAGCATGTCCACCTCCAGGACAAAGAAAGTGAAACCTTTGAAGGACATCTTTGGACGCTCGCAATCTATCCCTGACATGGCTTCCGCAGCTCCCGAGGCTGAGGCCCCGAAGCACTCTGCAAACCCCGGGGATGATCCCATAACGAAAGCATTCCTGGAGTGGCTGTTCCTCACCCTCAGGGAAGACCTGCAATCTGTTAAGAACGATCTCACAGCTGAGATCAAGGAGATCCGCAGGGATGTGGATGACGTCGGGGACCGGGTGGCCGCCCTAGAGGAGAAGAGCGACACCGCCGCGACCGAGTCAACCATGCTCCAGCAGGAGGTAATCCGACTACAAGATCAGCATGTGGACATCCAAACGCACCTGGAAGATTTGGAAAACAGGTCTCGCAGGCATAACATCCGGATCCGAGGAGTAAAGACATCAGAGGACACTAGAGATCTATTTGCATTTGCCAAGGGCCTCTTCCATCATATACTAGGCGACTCCCACGAGGCTGAGATCATCCTGGACAGAGCGCACAGAGTCGGCCCACCCCGTGCGACTAATGCTCCTCCAGCAGACATCCTTGTATGTGTTCAGGATTTTAGAACCAAAGAGGCCATCCTTACCAGAGCGAGATCTCTCCACCCCATCTCTTTCTAGGGACACTCCCCGGTGCTATTCCAGGACTTGGCCCTAATCACGCTTCAGCGTCGCCGGCAGTTTCGCCCTGTGACTGAACACCTCCAACAGCAAGGGATTCCATATTCCTGGGGTCATCCCTTCCGACTTATCTTTCGCTATAATGGTAAACTCCACCAGCTCCGATCACTCACAGACTCTTGCCGACTACTGGGCCTCGCTGTACCGAGCGATTAAGATGACCAACGCAGCACCAGCTCGGGGCCTGAGATCTCCCTATCGGGGTGGCAGCGACAGAGCCGACGGATGCGCGCCCGGAAACCAAACAAGACAGAAATAGCCAGAAGTCAACAGGCAGCCCTAACTTCTGTGTCAGAGGCCCTTACTGGAGAGAGCTCCGGCATCAAGTGAATGACCCGGGGTCATCGGCCTTTCTGAATGTCCTTCCATTGATCCTGGGCGGGCGGCGGGTGGGGCTGCGACCCTCCTCTTGGTCACACTTTGGACCCCACTTTGCTGATTGACTGGTCATCTTGGGATGATGGACTATTTTTCCTAACCCTACTTGCTCGAACTGTTCTCGTTTTGGTATTACTTTGGGTTTTTGTTTTTGGAGGGTTTTTGGGTTTTTTGGGTTTGGGTCCCCTCGTCCACCCCCCTTTCTTATGCTGTGAGGGTTGCTCGACACCAGGTCATGATCCTTTTCTCCCTGTTCCCCATCCCTTAGTACGCAATGCAGCTTACGTTATGGCTTTCACCTTCTCTTAAGCCTAGATGCCACACAACTTTCCAAGAATCTTAACTCTAAATGTGCGAGGTTTGAATAACCCGGTTAAGCGTAGAGCTGTCCTTCACAACTTGGAACACTCCAAAGCCGACATTTGCCTCCTACAGGAGACCCATCTCACCCCCAAAGATCATCACAGGATGAAATCCCGCGCTTTCCCTACACAGATGTTTTCCTCTAATCCCACCAAGTCAGCTGGGGTTGCTATCCTAGTTTCCCGATCCTTTCAGGGTAGAGTGCTACAGAAAGAAGCCGAGATCAGGGGTCGACTGCTCACATACCAGTTTCTAGTGGGAGGGGTGTCCTTTATAGCGGGATCTGTGTACGCACCCAACGAGGGGCAGGACAAGTTGTTTCACGACGCACTCACTGAGGCGACAGCCAACACAGAACGACGCCTACTACTGGGGGGTGACCTGAATTTAGTGTTTGATAATCTTAACGATCGCGCGTGCCAGCGGACAGGCCAGACCGGCGCGCTTTCCCCAGCTGGACGGGCCCGTCTCCAGGACTTGGGGCTTATAGATCTCTGGCGCCACTTCCACCCCCGCAGTCGGGCCTACACCTTTTATTCAGGAGCGCATAAAACGTTCGCTAGGCTGGACTATCTTCTTAGCTCTGCCCCTCTGCATGCGCTTGCGACTGACACCGAGATCCTGACAACCTCCTTGTCAGACCACTCCCCGGTCGTTGCCACCTTTAAGTTCCCGCCAACACGACAGCCTCTGAGACACTGGCGCTTGCGCGATGCTTTGCTCCATCAAGCCTCCACAGTTGAACAAATTAAGACCGCCATCACAAACTACCTCGCCCTCAACGCCAACCCAGACACCTCTTTAGCGACATAGTGGGAGGCACTAAAGGCAGTCATACGGGGGGAATTCATAGCCATCTCCACAGCCAGCAACCTGGAACGTAGTCGTAAAAGGGCTGAGCTCTCCCAACGGGTCGCGGAGCTGGAGCAGATGCACCAGCGGACCGGCGCCTCCAGGGCCTGGCGCCAATTGTGTATAGAGCGGAAGCAACTCGCAGCATTAGACCAAGACAGGGCCGAATATGCGGCACTCCGCCTCCGCCACTCACCTGGGACCGCACTAACACCGCCCATGCTCTGACTTCCTATCCCTCCCCCCTCACACCACTGTTCGATAATCCAGAATTTCAACCCGGCACGGATACTAGGGCCTTCGCCGCCTAGCGTTCCACTTCATGTCGGTCCCTGGGCCACCTCTTCGACTTAGAAGGGATCATCCCATTTCCACAACTCAAGACATATTACGGCATCCCTGAATCAGAGCGCCTGCCCTACCTACAGCTCAGGCACTGGGCACTTCAACCGAACATCAAACCTGGAGCCCAGCGCCTTTTGACCCCCTATGAGAAATGGCTCATCACCTGTACATCCGATAAAAAAATCATCTCCGACCTATATAAATAGTTATTAACATCCTCTACGCATACATATAACGCTGGTCGAGAACGATGGGAAAGGGACCTGGGAAGGACGCTTAGTCACAAGGAATGGGATGGCATATATCATAGGGCCCGACATTCAGCATACCACACGGGACTCACTGAGACACTAACTAAGATAGCCACTTACTGGTATTATATGCCGGAGCGCCTACACCGCTTTGATTCCCGACAGAGTGCCCTTTGTTGGAGGGGTTGTGGGGAGGTGGGCACCCTAGTGCATCTCCTCTGGGGTTGTGACCGTATCCAATCCTACTGGTCCCAAGTGCTTGATGAGCTAGACACCCACTTCGAGACGCAGCTCCCGAGATTTCCTGCATACATTCTCCTGGGCTTACCCAACCCCATAACATATCCGCTAAAGTCCCGGAGGGGCCGATTGATTGCCATCGCACTGGGCGCAGCCGCACAGAATATCCTGGTACATTGGCGCTCCGCCCAGCTTCCAACACACTCCGGATGGCTACAGAGACTCTGGCTGGTACTGGGGATGGAAAAGTTAACCCTCACATTAGCTGGCAAGGGGTCTGATTTCCCAGAGTTGTGGCGACCCTTCCTGACCTTACTTATAACCGAGTTCCGAGAATTGACATGCCCTCGATACCTCAGACTTCTTCGCCTTTCAGACACACAGCTCCCACAAGATGGTTCCTCGCGACACCGCACGTGACCACGTTGAATCCCAGAGTATTTCCCCCTTTTTCTAGTGGACGAGGGGGGGTCGGGGGTGGCGGAGGTAATGTTGGATCCTAGTTGTCTGTTTGTTTTCCCCGCTCCCCTCTTATTGTTTACTCCCACAGGCCCGCTCCCCTCATATTACCTTGGTAATGCTACTATTTGCGACACTTGTTGTCTATATTGCACGGAGCTGGGGGTCTTGTTCCTTCTCCTGCTTGAAAATGAATAAAAGATTTAAACCATAAAATGGCTTCCTTGATCACTTGCAATATCTAGTAATAGAACATGACATCACAGGGGCATATCTTCTCATGCAGATATGTCCTCACATAAAATATAATGCACCCTGCCTTAGGGCTCAAAGGCCTGCTGTAGGGGTGACTAACATATATTTGATGCAGTGACTCTGACATGGCACACAGGAGTGTGTCATGCCGTGTTTTCACTAATGGCTTGCACCATGTTATGCAGCCTGCACAGGCAGTCTGTGTGGTGGAATTTGTATGTGGGTCTGTTAGGGTGGCATAAGATATGCTGCAGCCCTTAGGGACCCTCTTTAGTACCCCTGTAGGAGGCTGGCTTAGTATATGGTGCAAGCTTA
This sequence comes from Calotriton arnoldi, assembly GCA_963921515.1. Classification (NCBI taxonomy): domain Eukaryota; kingdom Metazoa; phylum Chordata; class Amphibia; order Caudata; family Salamandridae; genus Calotriton; species Calotriton arnoldi. The sequence goes on along the minus strand of CAWUFW010000074.1, from coordinate 4,306,133 downwards.
TTTAAGTGAAGCACCTTGCACTAATCAACACAACCCTTATGGTGATTTTAGTGGTCTTTGACAACCATAGAAAGCTCTCTAAGTGGTAGCTGTGGAGAGCAGCCTTCAGGCTTATCCAGAAGGAGAGTTAAGCAGCTTGTTTTACCAGGTCTAATCATGTAGTGTAGGTTAAACGAAAAAGAACCACACTGTGTATATATAAAAATCTGTCTATTTATTACACAACACTCACTAACACATTGGCATATCTCCTCCCCGGAGATATCAGCACAAATACACAATACTTCAATTTCAAATAGGTAAGTAAGCACAATACACAGTAGTTGCCAGGCAGAGACCAAACCATATACTAAAAAAGTGGAATGCGAACTGCGACCGAAGTCGGGACTTGGACCAGGAGACTACGAAGAGCTGAGGACACAAGGAACCACCCAAGGTAAGTACCCAGAAACTGTGTGCAGGGTGAAAACACAGCTGCGTATTCAATAGAAGTCAACGGGAAAGTTGCGGTTGCAGTTTTGAAGAAGAACCCTTCCCAGTGGACCCTGAAGAAACCCCGTGGAAGACAGTAGGTTGGAGAGTCACCCCACCTGTGGATACCCCAGGAACCAGGAAACCTACACCAGGAAAGCCGGGTGCATAGGTGCGAACTGACGTCGGAAACCACAGTAGACCACAATGGAGGACTTCAGAAAAGATGTCGCTGGCGAAGACTGTGCAAAAGTCTGGTGGATTTTTTAAGTGAAGAACCTCCAAGCAGAGGGGACAGAGTCTATTCCACTTGGAGGTGACCAGGCGGCACAGAAGAGCACAGAAGACCTTGTCACTGCAGCTGTGAGGACTAGGCGATGCTGAGATAGACCACGAGCTGTCCCCTGTCGGAAGTCGAGAAGGAACAGTTTCTTACCTGTAACTCCAGTTCTCTCGTAGGGGTATTGTCACGATCAGTCATAAGCACTTGAATATTCCTGCCCACTTGCGGGGACCCAGGAGCATTTCTTTAGATATATCTTCTTAAGTGGGATTTTTCGCCATTCTTCAGGAAGGCCTGCAAAGACACTTAAGAGATAGAGAGACAATAATGCAGCCTAAATAAATAGGCTACACTGGCCGCATCTTCATCTTGAAGTGAAAAAAGGGGGCCAGTATACTATATTTTGTATCCTTTTTGAAGTGTTCAACACAGAAGAATCCCCTTCACAAAACTCCTTTTTTCATGATAGAGATAAAAGGAGAGGACAGATTAGCCCCATAGGCTGCCATTATAAGTCTTAAAAATAGAAGCTGTGCCTTTAAGAATCCAGAGACCACCAGTATCCCATAATGCACAGCTAGTGGCAGTTACTTCAGTTCTTTTTGAGGGCGATGAGGAGTGAATGCCTGTTCTATGTTATGGATCCCTCTGTCTATTCCACCGGGGAGGAGGGAGAGCTGCTTATGACTTATCATGGAAATACCCCTACGAAAGAACTGGAGTTACAGGTAAGAAACTGTTCCTTCTCTCGTAGGGGATTTCCATATATAGCCATAAGCACTTGAATAGATTAGCAAGCCCATCCCTATAGAACGCGGTGTAAGAGACAGAAAAAAGGAATGCAGATTTAAGCAAATAGGTTCCGAAGGGAAGCCTGCCCTACTTGAGCATCTGCCTTGGCATCCGAGACCAGGCAGTAGTGTTTAGTTAATGTACGAACTGATTTCCAGGTTGCAGCTTTGCATATCTCTGCAATGGGTGTATTACAAAGCAAAGCCGCAGTAGCTGCCTTCCCTCTAGTAGAGTGAGCTTTAGGCTTAACAGCCAGAGATTTATTAGCTTTTAGATAACAGAGTAAGATTCAGGGAACAATCCATCTGGAGTTGGACTGCTTGGAAGACGCTAGACCTGTACGGAGGGAGCCATAGTTTACAAATAACTGGTCAGATCTCCGTAGATCCTTAGTTTTATCCAGATAGAATTTTAAAACCTGTCTAAGATCCAGGGAATGAAGAGATCTCTCCGCTGGAGTAGATGGATGCTGGAAAACGTTCTAGGTACTAGGGACTTACAGGGGTGCTAACGTCCTTAGCCAATTGTAACACAATTAGACTTTACCTTGTTTTATGGAAGGAGCACTGGCAGGGAGGTGTGGTTAGCAGACTAAAGAGCACTGTCAGATTCGAAAATCTAGTAGCTAAAGAAGGGGGCAAAAAGTGTGTGTGTGGGGGAGGGGGGTAACTGCAACAACAGCCCAGTTCTCTACAAATGTAAAAGGCCCCAATTGACAAAGCTGGTGCTCAGTAACCGCTGTGTACCTCGGGACCCCCTAACTAGTTCCCAGACAAAGAGAAAACAAAACAGTTGTACATAAATGTATCTCGTGTTTAGCCATTCTGGGTCATTTTAAGTGTAATAAAACAATCCAGTATCATACAAGCTTTGAAAGTGAGAATCTACCGTCTAACAATACTACATAAAAGAAATACTTTCAATGTTAACATGCAGTTAAATGAAATGTTTCCACTCTTTGGCTTCTCTTGTGGGTCCTACTTTACCAAGGCTTGTATAACTTTCCTTTTTTTCCAGACAGTTGTACTAATAATCAACAGACTTGCATACATTGTGAGAAAACATCGAGCGATAAAGCACCTTATCACTAAAAGTTGGCTATGCACTGACAGTAAAACCTTAAACTTCCTCCCTTTATCAAATTACTATTAGACTGTGAAAGGCAGCAGGCAATGTTCACATACACTACCGAAAATACAGTAAAACAAATCATACCTTTTATCTGGGCTGTGATCAAAGTTTGAAGTTCTTGGAGGGATACTGCGTAGAAAATCCATGAAGAAAAAATCATTAACGTTGCTCTCAAAAAGATTTTGGCAAAGAGGTAAAAAAAGCGAATCAAGCTCCACAGACGAATCTTTGCCAGCTGGTCCAGAAATAATGTCACACTGAGGTGTGTAGATAATATTGAGGTAGTAAGAGACCATTTTCAGTAAACTGAAAGCTTCCATCAGGGTCCTGGAGAAAGGCTGATCCTGCTGATGAACAATCCGTTTAACTACTTCAGATGTTAGCTTTATCATATGTCGAAACCCTGGTCTATGTGGCACATCCCACCGCAGGACAGTTAAACATTGCTCGAAAAGTTGGAAGACACAGTGCACCCATGAACTGTTCCTGGTAGTCTTTCTTGAAAATGTGTCTTTTGCTGATGGTGGATATTTTGAAAACTGAAGCACATTGATTAGGTGAGTTAAAAGACCAACGGTACAATTCAATAGCACACCTTTTTCTTCAATGGTTCCAAATGATATTCCTAAACTCCAAGCAGCCAGGAGTTTTCTCTGAATACAGTTCAACTTGGTAAAAATATTGCCTTCATCATCCATTTCATCTGTAGCATCCGCAGCATGAATTGTGTCAAACATGGATGCAAACTCCAACCTACCTTGATCAACACTCTTGCCAGAGGAATCAGGTTTAAAACTGGAGGTGAATCCATCCTTTGACAGAACTTCATCCTCAGAATCTTCTTCGTAACCCTTTGGACAAAGAAATTGTTTAGGTGGGATTTAACTGTTCAAGAAGCATACATAAGTCTGCAAAATAATCATAATACAACTTGATTTATATGAGTCGTTGCTCGGGATTCATGAATCTAAGTATACCCAAACTGCAAAGGTCACTCTTTGTGAGGTGTATCTTGGTTCCTTCATGACTTGTATCCACCCTAAGGGGCAGGAATCTTAATATCCTCTTTATTAGCCCACTAGACAGCCACCTTCACGGTACACAGCCATTACAACACTGTGGTGCGGACCTATGCAGGGGGCACACAGCAGGCACACATTCCTTTTCCATTCTGTGTGTGCAAAATGTACGTTTTCGAGGAGGTTACTATAAACAATTTCAAATCATAAGTATATAGCATGATGATATACATTTGAGCCTCCAATTAATTTACTTCGTCTGGGTAACCTAGGTTACCTAAAGATTAACGATTCACACAAAACAGGCTGAATGCCATACATATTACTTCCTTGACTCAGAAGGGCCTAAAAAAACAATTTATCTACCTTCCGTAACGTTCTTTTTGTTTGATACAAGGGGTCCTGCAGATTTCAGATGAATACTTGCACCAGACAACAGTCTGTATTCAGATGTTTTTCTTCCATTTATCCTCACTGGCACTAGGTGGCGCCATTCGCAGTTCAAGCTGGGTCGGTGCACCAGTGACTCAATTCTAGCCATACAATCAATCAATCAATCAATCAAGCATTTGTATAGCGCGCTACTCACCCGGAGGGTCTCAAGGCGCTTGGGGGGGGGGGGGGTCCGCTACTGTTCGAACAGCCAGGTCTTGAGTTGCTTCCTGAAGGAGAGGTATCCACCCTAAGGGGCAGGAATCTTAATATCCTCTTTATTAGCCCACTAGACAGCCACCTTCACGGTACACAGCCATTACAACACTGTGGTGCGGACCTATGCAGGGGGCACACAGCAGGCACACATTCCTTTTCCATTCTGTGTGTGCAAAATGTACGTTTTCGAGGAGGTTACTATAAACATTAACATACTTTTACGATCTCCAACAGAGGCAGTGGATACCATATGATAAAGCCCAAAATAAAATAATAAAACACATTTATCACAGGATCTCAAGAGGGAAATTGGTAAGGTGAACAGAAGTACCGTTTTTTTTTTTTTTTAATAGATACTCACTCCTGCAGATGTCTTAAATTAACTCATCCCATAGCAGCCCATCGGAAGAGAACAGAGGGCACGAAACACTCTACAACAAGAAGGAATGCAGTACAGCTCTAATAAACTTAGACTATTCTGCTCACTCAATACCATACAGTAGCGGATGGCAAAGGACTGTGTTGAAGACCAAATTGCTGCATTGCAAGTCTACTGAGCAGGAACACCCCATGAAAAATTATTGCTTCCTGAGATATTTGTTTGTCTCAGATCTAGAATAGGTCTCCATTTTCTAGATTTTAACTTTATCAAGAAGAAATAGGAATAGAAAGCTATAATTTTAGGAGTGAAAGGGAATACTCCTACAGCTCCTTTGTTTAGCATCAACAGACTTTCCAACTGCAAAAGATGGAGATGGGACCTCCTTCGATGTGGGGTAGGAGATTTTTGGATATATTCCAAAGTGTGACTGCATGAAACAAGGTCCACGACCCAATGATCTTTTGTTATAATCTCCAATTCTGTGCTACAGTTGGATATTTGACCCGGACTTACTTCTGGAAAAGCATTATTGCGGCCAGAGTCTTTTTTCCATCATGATCATCTACCTATGTCTTTGTTCTGAGGGCCTTGTTTCCTCCTAGGAGCTTGTTTTGCAGAGGCCGCTGATGGCTGAGGCCTGTATTGTTGCGTAGGATATTGAGATCTATGTTGCAGTTGAGAGTGCTGGTGTGGCTAATATCGATAGGATCGATCTCTCCCCTATAAGTGAATTACGCTGTGCTCTTGCTCCTCAAAAGGGCTGTTGTCTCTGCTGCAGAATACTGAGAGATCTTGCGGTATTGGCGTCAGCTTTGATACTGGAAGAGTAGTTTAACTCCAGACCCGACTTTGCCATTTAAAGTAATGGCAAAACCAGACTTACCCCTGGTACATGTGTAAGTTACCCCTATGGCAGGTCTAGTGAGTCCTAAGGCAAGATGCAACATATCTCACGGGCAGAACAAGTATTTTACATGTTCTGGTAGTAATATCGGTAAACTGTTGTTTTTTAGGTAGTAATATCGGTAAACTGTTGATTTCACTATGGAAAAGCTTGGTCGCGCAAATGGCAAATGCAGATTTACACACTGACCCCCCTCAGCTGTGTTAACTCTGGAACCAGGCGACCAAAGTGGGTAATCCAAGATATCAAACAACTCGTTACATTAAGCCCGACTTGATTCTCAGGCCGAAATTAATGTAACAAGTTGCAGTGTGCAACTTTAGTAAAGTTGCCACCTTGTTGCCTTCAGTCCACTGTGTCCATACTGTTTGTACAGAAGGGGGATGGGATCACACTGCTTCACCTCCCAGCACAGTTCACCCCTTAGCATTATGGTAAATGCAGTTCATTTTAAATACTTACTTGACTTTTTGCTGAAGTGTTTCACAAAAGTTTGTGCAGGTTAGTGAGACACGTGTTTCTGGATATTATCCTTTATCAGTAGAGATAAAAAACGAAATTTATCTGGGGTTGCTGAGCAAGCTGCCACAATCCTTTCAGGTCTCAGTACTTTCACAGGCGCACAGGTGCATCTCCAAAAGCTCATCAGCTCAATGGAGCCTTTTCAAATAGCAGGGGGATGGGACCATACTGTTTGTACATGGGGCCCTGTAGCAGAGACAGCCTTCTGCCCTCCTGGGGGAATGTGCTAATGAATTCCAGGACAAGGGCCTGCTCTGTAAGGAGGTGTCACCTCCCTCCTGCAGGAAGCTACACGGGTTTTGGCCCAAAAGACAAGCTTCAGAAGAGAAGGGCAAATGGGTAACACTTGGGAGAGGGGCTGCTCCATTGTTCACACAAACAGGCTGGCACTTGGGACAGGAGAAGGGAAACCAGTTGCCAAACCGGTTCTCCAGGGGTGTGTAGCCCCCTTGGTAGCCACACCTCTGGATTGCAAAAGACACACAAGTGATGGACGGAATGCAGAACAAATCAAAACATTCACCCCCAGTCAAGAGATCTGGGTTAAATCCATCATTCTTTTGCCCCAGTGACCCTGTGCCTCATGGGAACAGTCCAGCCCGAACTGCCAGGCCAGGTCCTCCCTGGAGGACCTGGCCTGGCAGTTCGGGCTGGACTGTTCCCATTGGGCGCAGGGTCAAGACTGATTTGCATATGGCTGGGTCCAAACTGGAATGGCATGGTGAGCAAAAAAACGATGGATTTAGGCCCAGATCTCTGTACTGGGGTGAATGTACGACATTGTTCTGCATTCTGTCCATAAATTGTTGTTTTTGCATTTGTCACCCCGAGTGGCACGGGTATGCCCAGACGTGGGTCCCGTGCTCTCCATGCCACTGGAGTCAAGCTATCCTGGCTGATGAGGGCTGAAAGCCCGAAACCGGTCCTAGGATGCTTGTTTCCAGTCCAGGGAGGACCTGGCCTGGCAGTTCGGGCTGGACTGTTCCCATTGGGCGCAGGGTCAAGACTGATTTGCATATGGCTGGGTCCAAACTGGAATGGCATGGTGAGCAAAAAAACGATGGATTTAGGCCCAGATCTCTGTACTGGGGTGAATGTACGACATTGTTCTGCATTCTGTCCATCAATTGTTGTTTTTGCATTTGACACCTCTGGATTGGGCTAGGGAGCTCCACACACTGGGAGAAGAGTCATGCCATATTAGGAGTGGGCAGAATGATGCATCCTGGGATGTCCATATGCCTCCCTTAGCAGGAAGTGGTCATCAGGTGGGAGAGAACCTAGTAGCCCATTGGCTACCAACTGCATCCTGCCCTGAGGGCATTTTCTGACCATAAGTAGGGCACCCCAAACTCAGATCTCAACTGGACTGGAAGGAGGACTTACGAAGGACTGCCCTGCTGCGCCTTGGAACCAGCAAAGAGGCTGCACCGGCATGGACTGCACCTGCTGAACCTGGTAGCTAGCAAAAGAGGGGTACTGCGCCCGATGTGTTCTGCTGGAGGAGAGGCCGTCTCCGGGGTCCAGCCAAAGGCAAGAGACTCCAAGGGTCAGTGAGCAGACCTCATGTTCACAGCACTGGAACAGAACGGCTGAGAAGCATGTTTGGGCAAGTTGGTAGCCCAAAGTCTTCAACCCGCTGCCGTGCAGCACCAGGGCCCAGGACCCAATGCACAAAGTTGCCCAGAGTCGGCTGAGCCCGGGAGTATTGGCGAGGTGCAGCTGGGACCCCCAGAGGACGAGTTATTGACCCAGGAAGGATTGGCCTGTAAACACAATGCTGGGCAACCAGTAGTCCAGTGGCCACTGGACTTCTGCCAGCACTGAGAGGACTTCAAGAGACGTCAACCCTGTGACCAGGACTGACTCACCCCCTTCGAGGAACGAGCAGTAGTCGCAGCAAGAACCCCGTCGACCGCATCGCATCCGCAGCATCCTTGGAGCATCCTCAGCATCCTTCATTCGTTGCATCAGGACCATTTCAATAGAAAAGCCCTCCAACAAATAAAGTGCCTCATACTGACTGAGGACTGCTTCACCTACTGAGGCAACAGTCTCTGAGGACCTTGCTGGTCCCACTGACTGGCTCCCTAGTGGAGTTAGTCGCCTAAAGTGACTCTAAGTGACCGCATTCCAACTAGCCAAACTTTTTAGTAAAAAAGTTTCTAAGTGTCAGATTCATTAATTTTGCTCGTTCGTGGTTGAGTGAAAACCCGATTTACTTCAGCTTGTAAATTCTATATCTCAAGAACCCCCTGGTGGATCTTTTTTGTTGTGATGTCTGAAAATACATAATATTACAGTCTATATTTATAAATTGGTTTCGGATTTCTTTGGTGTCTTGTCGATTTCTTCAATTGTTTTGGTGCTTTTTAAATGCTTTGCTTTTGATCCTTTGTGTAAACCTTGCTGCACAGAGCCATAGCTATAAAGGGTTGAGCTGAAAGTTTGACAAACGAAACCTAAGGATCCTAAAGGTTTGTAAGTGCATTATACGGTGAGGTCGCGCAACCACACTATGTAATACACCCCCATTTCCTCACATGTCCCTTTAACCTTTGTTTTTACAGGGTGTTTTTGAATGTAAAGTAAGATATGATTACAATTTCTAACTATGACGGCACTTTAACCTTTTTATCAGTGAATTTCTATTTTTTTTAATGTAAAATAAGATGTTCATCTCTGTGTGCTGCATGATATTGGGTGCCCATCACCCCCACCGCACATGGCCAGGTCCTCCGTCCAACCCCCCCACTACCACACATGGCTGATTATGTCATGTCACAATATAAAGGCTGTCATTTTAAGTAAGGCAGGCCTCATTTCAATCACACAATACACCATGAATCGAAGTTTTAAATGGAACACCATCCGCTCTCTTGCAGTAACGGAATCTCTGAAGGTACTGAGCTGGCTTCAGCCCAAACCTCCTAATCACAGTTTCTTGCATTCATTCATGGACCATCTGGTCTACCACAGGCATTCTCCCAATGACGACTGTCCCTTCCAATGGCATGTGCCCCATTAAGGCAGCTTACTTAGAGCCTCATTTAAGGACTGCGCTTTACAATCGATTTCAAAGCTCAAAACCATTTCAAAATATCATGACATTCCACATACATATGCACAAGATCTTTTGGGACCTTGGCCACAAACTGGCCAGAACTGGATGTAAAGTCACTTATCACAGTCGAAGTGGTCATTGCTGCCATCCTAGGTTTCTCTATCTCAAGGGCTATCTTTTCCCTTTCCTTTTCCTTCTGTTTCTCCTTCCGCTCTCTGTTTCTTCTCTGTTTCTCCTCCCTCTCTCGCAATTTCTCCTCCCGGGCCCATCCCTCCTGTCTTTCCCGCCTCCTCTCTTGTTCCAAGTGAGCTAATCTTAGCTTATCCCTCTCGAACTCTCTGGCTTTCTCATCTTTCCCAGCCTAAGGTTTTTGAAGTGCTAACTGCAAGCTCAGGGTGTCTGCTAGACTCAATCCTTACAAGTGAATTACTCCTGGAATTGGGGACAGTGGTACCCTAGAAATTAGAGGTGGTGTGCACACCTGAAGTATTATTTTAGAAACGAAATGTGGTGAGTGTCTTGGTCAAACTCGAATGAAAATGTATTAGGGGACACACTCGGCGTGTGTCTGGGATAGATCTGTGTTAAGGGAATCCTAGAGCCTGAATCCACAGGGCTCTCTTCCTGAGTTCCTAGCATGGTTCCCTTCCCAGAGCCAACTACAGCCCTTTCACCCAGTATCTCAAATTGGTCCCTAATTAAAATGGATTCAAGCTAGCCTGTCTGATGATGGGTGTTACCCCCAAACCGGTCCCAGGATGCTTGTTTTCGGTTCAGGAAAGACCTGGCTTGGCAGTTCGGGCTGGACTGTTCCCATGAGCCACAGGGTCAAGACTGATTTGCATATAGCTGGGTCTGAACTGGGGTGGCAAAGTGAGCTAAAGAATGATGATGGATTCAACCCAGATCTGTGACTGGGGGTGAGTGACTGAAAAGTTTCAGCGCTCCTTCCATCATCTCCTTGTGTTTGCTTTCTTTGCCCTAAGTTGGCAGGGTATGCCCAGACGTGGGTCCCTTGCTCACTTTGCCACTGGATTCAAGCTAGCCTGGCTGATGAGGGGTGTTACCCCGAAACCGGTCCCAGGATGCTTGTTTCCGGTTCAGGGATGACCTGGCTTGGCAGTTCGGGCTGGACTGTTCCCATGAGGCACAGGGTCAAGACTGATTTGCATATAGCTGGGTCTGAACTGGGGTGGTAAAGTGAGCTAAAGAATGATGATGGATTCAACCCAGATCTGTGACTGGGGGTGAGTGACTGAAAAGTTTCAGCGCTCCTTCCATCATCTCCTTGTGTTTGCTTTGTTCGCCCTAAGTTGGCAAGGTATGCCCAGACGTGGGTCCCTTGCTCACTTTTCCACTGGATTCAAGCTAGCCTGGCTGATATGGGGTGTTACCCCGAAACCGGTCCCAGGATGCTTGTTTCCGGTTCAGGGAAGACCTGGCTTGGCAGTTCGGGCTGGACTGTTCCCATGAGGCACAGGGTCAAGACTGATTTGCATATAGCTGGGTCTGAACTGAGGTGGCGAAGCGAGCTAAAGAATGATGATGGATTCAACCCAGATCTGTGACTGGGGGTGAGTGACTGAAAAGTTTCAGCGCTCCTTCCATCATCTCCTTGTGCTTGCCTGATCACCAGTGCCTGTGCCCTGACCTTAAAGTGTGTATGTTTGATTTGCTTATATCCAATGGGCATAAGCCAACTTATTTTTAAGTCCCTAGTATATGGTACACAGGACTTGAAAGTCAGAGGGTCCACCCAGGGACTTCAGCACGGATTGTGCCCCCTGGGTGTGACAAAAGTAAAACATGGCTCCCAGTCTGCCACTGCTAACTTGACTTTGCCATTTAAAGCAATGGCAAGGCCAAGTGTTCCCTTTTTAATGTATGCAAGTCCCCCCTAAGGTAGGCCTATTGAGCCCCAAGGCAGGGTGCTGTGTATTAAAGAATGGAACATGTATTTTTACATGTTTCAATAGTAAAAACCAGCAATTGTCGTTTTTACTGTGGAAGAGGCTAGTACCCCCATTGGCGAGTGCAGAGTTACAGGCTGCCATCTCAGCCCTGCTAACTTCCGACTATGGCTACTAACGTTGATACTGTAAAGTATCAAACAGTTCATTACATTAACTTCGACTTGATGCCCAAGCCGAAATTAATGTAACCTGTTGCAGAGTGCAACTTTTCCAAAGATGCCACTTTGTTGTTCAAAGTCTCCTGTGACAGTTTACGGTTGCACATGGGGTCGGTCCCTGCGATAGTCTTCTCCCGCCTAGAGACTGTGATAACGACATGCCAGGAAAGGACACAATAGAATCCTGCATGGGGGAGAGCTGTTACCTCTCCCTGGCAGGACGCCACATGGGAATAGGCCCAAAAGGTGAGCTTCAAAAGAGAAGCTGCCTTTGAAGGAAAATGGGAAACACTTGGGAGAGGGGTTGCTCTATTGTTGAGGCATACAGGCCAGCACTGGGGACAGAGATGAGACAGCAGTTGTCAAACTGGTTTTTCAGGTGGTAGGCCACACCTCTGGATTGGGCTAGGGAGCCCTACACGCCAAGAGAGGAGTTCTGCCATATTGAGAGTGGGTAGAATGGAGAATTCAAGGATAGCCAGATGCCACTCTCCACAGGAAGTGGTCTTCAGGAGGGAGGAAACCTAGTAGCTCATTGGCTACTGACCACCTCCTACCCAGAGGGCATTTTCTGGGCATAAAAAGGGCAGCTGTGGCATTCAGAACTCAGATCTCAATGGGATGGACTCCCCTGCTGCACCAAGGACCGGCGAAGAGCAGCTGCATTGAAGTGGACTGCTTTTGCTGAACCTGGTGGCTAGCAAAGGAGACGGCACTATGCCTGCTGTGTCCTGCTCGTGGAGAAGACAACTCAAGAGCTCACCTGAAGCAAGTCTAACAGCCAGATGGCCAACCTCCTGTTCGCAAAACACAGAACCACAACAGCTGAAGAAGCCTGCTGAGGTGAATTGGTAGATCTTTGTATCGCCGTCGACGCCGCCGTGCAGCACCAGCTACCAGGACTCGACACTCAAAAGTTACCACCGATTCTGCTGGACCCAGGAGAGTCATCCGAGTGCAGCTTGGTAGTCCAGAAGGCAAGTTATTGCCCAAGGAAGAATTCCACTATGACCGTGATACCAGGCAACTAGAAGCCTAGTGCGACTGATAATCTTCCTGGGTTGAGAAGACTTCAAAAGGATGTCAACCTCATGGCCAGTACCGACTCACTAAGCCCGTGGACCGAGGATTAGCCACAGGAAGACCACTGTCGACTGCATCGTATCCACAGCATCCTGGAGCATCTTCAACATCCTGTATCCCTTGCATCATGACCCCTTCCATAGGAGTCTATGGCAAGGGGATACAATATTTGGAACTGACTGAAGAATGCTTTTTTTCAGGAGGTAAATGTTTCTGAGGGTCTAGCTGGTCCCCCTGACTGGTTCCCTGCCAGAGTTCATCGCCTAGCGTAGCTCAAAGTAACTGCATGAATGCTTACCAAAGTTTTCCTTGAAAAAGTTTCTAAGTGTCAAATTCGTTTAATTTGCCAATGCTTCTTCGAGGTTAAGTAAAAAGTGCACATTTCATTTACCTTGTAAGTGTATCTCCGGAACCCTTCGGTGGATCTTTTTCTTTTTGGTGTCTAAAATTACATAAAAATACGACCTATTTTTATAAATTGGTGTCAGATTTCTTGAGTGTCTTGTGTATTTCTTCTTCAATTGTTAGGTGCTGTTTAAAATGCTTTACACTTGTTCCTTTGTGTTAGCCTGACAGCTCAGAGCCACAGCTAGCCAGGGCAGCTGCCTTAGACACCTCATTTACAGACTGCGCCTTACAAGCAATTTCAAAGCCCACAAACCATTCCAAAATATTATGACCTTCCACATAAACATGTACAGGATCTTTTGAAATCTTGGCCAGGGTTGAGCTAAAGGGTTCACAAAGGAAACCTACTGGTCCTAAAGTGTTTGGTAAGTGTGTTACACAGGGAGATGCACAACTGAAACATATAATACACCCCATTTTGTCACACCGACTTACTATGGATCCTGAGTAACTGGGCCAAATAGCCCTTCAGCACTTGACTCTCAGGGTTATGTGGCCCAAGCAGACCAAGGCCCCCTCAGGTGGCGTGAGGGAGGGGGCAGGGAGTTGGAAAGTGTGGATACATGGTAGTGAGCACAGGCTCACAAATCAAAATGTGCGCAGCAGCAATAAATAATTGTCCAGCAAAATACTTACTTTAATGAAAAATGAGAAGTATTTTATTTTCTACTACAACCAACAAAAAGAAAAATACGACATTAACAGACAACTACACATTTCTTCTGGACATCGGAGCTCTAGTGTTTCTATGGATCGGAGTGGGACTGCTGAGACTCGAACTACTAGTGGGGCCTAACCTGAATGTCGCCTATATTGAATGAGGAATAACCACTATCACTAGTGAGAGGAAGATAGGACCTGCCCATTGAACACTAGAGCCCCGACTTCAGGGGTCTGTGTGTACTGTTTGTGTATGCCGCATTTATATTTGCGTTCATATATAAAGTATTTTTGTCATAAATGAAAGTATTTGACTGGACAATCATTTACTGCTGCTATTGACCGTACTTTAGTTGTGAGCCTGTGTACACCCCTCTGTATTTAACCCCCCCTCAACTCCCTACGGAAAGCCTTAGACTGCTCAACTCGACCTACCACAGAGTCTGAGATACTTAGCTCAGTTGCTCAGGACCCATAGTAGGTCAGATCTTGGGACATCAATAGTAAAACGTCTCAAACCCCACGGTTGGGACCAGTAGCTCCTGCTTGCCCGGTGGCCCTCTGAAGAGGGTTCTGATAGGTCTCATCATCAATGCCTAGTTTGTGAGTGCCCTCTTTCTGCATAGTTGCCCCCTTTTTTTGCTCTACTGCTGATGTACTTTGACTGAGTGTGCCCTGGGCTCCTGCCAATCAGGTACCCAGGGCCTATGTTCTTTCCCTAAAACTGCATTGAAGACCAAACCTAATTGGCACTCTCTGGCCACAGGTCAGTCCCTGGCAAATGGTACCACAGGTACCCAGGGCACTGTGACCAGGGAAGGCCTCTAAGGGCTGCAGCACTTATTGTGTCACCCTTAGAGGCCCTGTACCTTTACACTCACACGCTGCCTTTGCAGGCTGCATGTTTTGGTGCAGAACAAAGTGAAGAGTCGACATGGCACACATCAATGTGTGCTATGCCTACAACCCACTGCCCTGGCATAGATCAGACACCCCTCTAGTTGGGTGCACTATACCAGTGGTGAGGGTACAGGTGCATGAGCCCTGTACCTCTACAGTGTCAATGCCAATTCTTAGACATTGCAAGTGCAGTAATGCCATTAAGAGTATATGGTGCTAGGAGTTTGTCATTATGAACTCCACAGTACCATAATGGCTTTACTGAAAACTGAGAAGTTTGCTATCAAACTTCTCAGCACATTAAACCCACACTGATGCCAGTGTGGGATTTAATGATAAATACACACAGAGGGCATCTTAGAGATGCCCCCTGAAAAACGACCTACCACTAGTGTCCAGGTTGAGTGGCTGCTTTCAGCTGCCACCACCAGACATGTTTCTGGACCCCTGGGTCGAGAGCCTGCTGCTCTCGGGGATCTGAAACAATGCACATCCCAGGACGAGGTGCCAAGCCTCCTCCCCCAGGATGGGCAGGGTCCACGAAGGGGAAGCTTCAAAGGCTTGCCGCCTTTGTGAGCTTCCCCAGGCCTGTTGCTGCTTTCAGGAACTGGCCCCCACCGGTTCTGAATCCCACTTTGGGCGGGAGAATCGGCGGGAAAAACAAGTGAGGAACAGAAGTGTGCCCACCTTTGCCAACCCCACCCCTCAGGTGGGGGAGACGAGGTGAAGCACAACTCTCAGTCCACGCCATCTTGCAGATGGGGGGACCCAGCCAACCAGAGTGAGGCATATGCCCCCCCTCCCACTGGAGGGTGGCATAATAGGGGGTGTACCCACCCCAAGGAAGGGACCCATTGGTCCCAACCTTTACTTACCTGTAACGCCCCTAAATCTAGTATTTAGGGGCACCCCTGAACCTTGCCTCCTCAGACAAGCAACGACCAAGAAGAAAAGAAGAAGAAGGACCGAACAGCCGTGCCGAAGCTAAGAAGAGGAGGACGCCACTGACTTGGCCCAAGCCCTACCGGCCTGTCCCCACCTCGAACCTGCAGAAGCAAAACCCCGGTGTGTCCTGCAGCCAGCAAACTCAAGAACCCTGAGGACCTGCCCTGCCATCCAAGGAAAAGACTGTGTCTCCCGTGAACACTGGATTTGTTCACCCACAGACTCCAGTACCGGCAAAATCCGCGAGTCTGCACCACTCTGCACCCGTCGCCCACAGACCAAGTTCGAGTGGCTCAACACCACGAGGAGGTCTCCCCGGCGATCCAGACCCGAGATCCAGTGACCTTCCTCAAACCTCCAGCCGACGCCTGCAGCCTCAAACCGGAAGAACCCCCCAACCGCGACCAGGAGCTGGTAAGAAGATCCAACCCTAAAAGACACCCCTGCACCCGACGCCCCACGGCCTTGGTTGGCCCAACCGACGGTGTCTAGCCAACCCCCAGCATCCCAACTTACCTCTCCAAGTGGTGGTTGCTCCCAGAAGACCTTCGTCCCCGAGCCTGCAGTGTGTTTGCAAACCAGAGAATCCCCATTGAAAGTAACAGGGCACCTGACGACAAAACAGCACCCTGCACCCGGCCGCCCTAGTGCCGCTGAGGGTGTACCTTTGGTGCTAACTTGAACCCCCATTTGCCCTGAGCTTAAGTCCAGGAGCTTTGCTCCCAAAACCTTGTGGCCTGCTCGTAAGCAGCCACCAACGGGAGGCCCCCTATCCCCGTTGAATAACATTGGGCCTCAGCACTCTGCACCCGGCCGCCCTAGTGCCACTGAGGGTGCTTTGAGAGTGCATCCTCGACCCTGGGGACCCCCGAGTCTAACCCCAGACAACCAACTCCCACAACAAAGTACTTACCTCTGAAACGATAACACTATTTTCTTCCATAGGATAACATTGACTGTTGAGTGTGGAATTGGAAAATCTATAAAAGTCTCTAAAAACTGTGGGGGGGCGAAGCTTGCCTGAGCCCAAGATGGCCGCGTAAAGTGAGAGCTCCGTGTAACCATCGCACAATCCGTAATAAATCCTGCATCTGAGCTGAACGCATCGGCACAAAATGCTGCTCTGAGGAAGAGGAGCGGATGCTCTGCTGAGAGAACCGCTCGCTGTCCCCCGTGGCCGAGTGGAAGAGCGGCTACCGGGAGCGGAGGAGGAGGCCCGGGCCCGGCCTACTGACGCAACTAAGGCCCTGGGGTGAGCGGCGATCCCTGCAACGGGCGGTCGCGAACTGAGGACCTCCGTGAGCGACTGCTGAAAAGGAAACCGCCGTGAGGAGCGGATGCTCTGCTGAGTGACCTGCCCGCTGACACCCGTGGTCGAGTGGGGGAGCGGCTGCCGGGTGCTGCGTGGGAGACCCGGACCCGGCCTACTGACGAAGCGGAGGCCCTGAGGTGAGCGGCGTCCCCTGCCACGAGCGGTCACGGCCTAGGGAGCCCCGCGGCCGACTGCTGGGAAAGTAACCCCCAGTATTGAGCTGCGGACTGTAAGAGAAGAGCGTGCGGACTCCCAACCCCAGCGTGGCCCGAGGACTTAGGTGCGCTGACGGAGAAGGCACGAGCACCACACCCGGGCCTGACGGGGAGGGGATGCGCACCTTCGGCCGAGCAGGAACATTGAGGTGGCAGTGAACAGCGCTGGGAACGGCATGTGCCTGCCTCTACCCTGACGAGATCCACAGCGGTGAGTGCTGGTGCTACGGCAGGATAAGCGACGGCCCTGGTGAGCGAACACGCCGCGGGAAGAGAGTGAAGCCAGCGGCCCACGGCGCACGCAGCGAGAGGCGGCTAAACTGCACGGCCTAGACCGCGCTGAGTGATAGGCGTGCAGAGGGAGCAGCAGCGGCGCCCTGACACCTGGTAACCACACCAGTAGCCGGCCTAGACGGCCTCACAGGCAATCAGAGAAGCGCAGGCAATTCGGAACATGCTGAGAGGGGAGTAATAATGTAGAAAACCCCCTGGCCCCAGATCGCAGCTAAATCAGAAGGTTAATAAATGCCAGCAAGGCAGGGACATAGTAGGGGTGCAAGGAGAACAATTGAATCACGCCCGATTGGGCACCTAGATCTGCACGACAGGGGAGAGACATTACTGCCTGCCTGGCAAAGCATAGCTCACAGCGAAACAGCACTTGGAGTAAACGGCATATTACATGGGGCGGATATCACAGCATTGTTAGGCACCCACCAGGCTCGCGCGGTGGGAACCCGAGGAGTGAGAGCAACAGGCACCACGCCGGAGGCATACAAGGGCAGATTGTGACTAGACGCACCGGACGAGCACGCCTCTAGGCGTGAAACGAAGTGACAAACATGGGCAAGGTGGACAAAACCCAGCCTAAAATTAACTTTGAACAGCGAAGACAGAGGCTGAGAGACTTGGAACCGGAACAAGCAGCGGCTGCACAAATAGAAATGGCGGAGCCAGCGGAAGAAGATATACGAACAATCCTAGCAGCCGTGTAGAAGAGCCTAGCCACCATCGATAGCAAAATAGATTAATTAGCGTACCGGATGGATCGCATGACGGAGCGGCTAGACAAGCAAGCTGAACGGATCAACATGACGGAGCGGAGGGTGACGGAAGTAGAAGAAGCCCAAACAGAGATGGACTCAGAGCAAAGACAGATGGGGAAGCTGCTGAATACACTACAGGATAAGACAGAAGATTTGGAGGCTCGGTCCCGGAGGAGCAACATACGAATCACAGGCCTTCCGGAATCCACCAGCATGGGAAACATGGAAATATATGTGGAAGAACTACTGGTGTCTCTACTAGGCCGGGAGTCCTTCTCCCCAATGTTCGTGGTGGAGCGCGCCCATCGATCACTTGGCCCAAGACAACCGCCGGGAGCCCCTCCACGACCCATAATAGCCAAATTGTTGAACTATAGGGACCGCGACGCGGCGCTGGGGGTTGCTAGAGAGAAGCGAACTCTCCAGCATGAAGGCTCCGCAATCTCACTATTTCCTGACTTCACGCTGCGAGTGCAAGAAGCGAGAAAACAATTTGCGCCCCTGAAGAGGCAGCTGAGAGAACAGAACCTGGACTAGGCAATGCTTTACCCAGCACGCCTCAGAGTGAATAGGCAAGGAAAGTCTAGGATATTCACGGACCCTAAGCTTTTGCAGAAAGCCCTCAAAGAATGGTCAAAGAACGACGTAAGACGTAAGGACTCAGACGCAGGCGAAGGCGTACATGGAGGAAGCCTGGAAGAGCAAGATTAAGCGGAACGCTGCGTATAATGGCCACTAAGGTTTGAGACTTCTTTGTTGGGGGACATACACTCGACTCTCAAGCTGCAGAGCTGGGGGGACTTAGTGACCTATCAGAGAAGAGCGTACAGGTCTTCACCGAATATGAGAAGGGTACATTAGAAAGCTTAGAACACGGCCTTTTAGCCCAACAATCCATACCCCTCAGGACGGAAGTACTATAGACATAACATAAGATATACCAGCCAGATGTACGAGATTGGCGAGATGGCACACAGCGGATGACTAGTCTATAAGAGATTAGTTCAGAGAGAGCAGGCAACATCCGCCCACGAGTGTGACACACAACACGACGGGATGCCAGAACGGTTTATACATGGACATAGTAGTAAGTGATCCACTTAATGTATACTTGGAGAAGGGGAGGGGAACTCGTCTGTGCAAAGTTGGGGTTAGCACAGCGTGGGAGGGTGGGAGGGTTCAGAGTTTCAATTTGTTGGCAGGCTTTAATGTAAAATGGCTTAAAACATGCATGCGTACCACATCAGACACCAATGGAGAGCTAGACGCCAATACTTCTCACATATAACGCTAGTTTGATGAAACATACCTATCATAATGCAGTCCCATTCCAGTAGTGTGAAAATGTTGACATGGAATGTTTGCGGCCTCAACAATTATAGGAAACTGCGGAAAGTATTTACTTATCTCACTCGACACGGGATAGATATCGTGCTCCTGCAGGAGTCGCATCTGCCCACTAACAGTAAAATGTTGACAAACAGGTGTCTACAGGGCAAACTACACACAGCAGGATTCACTTCTCATGCAAAGGGATAATAACATGGGTGAGCCGTAAATCGGGGCTGACACTGGAAGCGCTAGAAACTGATTCGGAGGGCAGATTTGTCATTTCTAGGTGCCAAGGGAAGGGGCTGGACTTAGTTATTGTGAATATTTATGGGCCAAATTATGATAACCCACGGTTCTATTTAGACCTGGTGGAGAGAATGAGCAGATATGAGGCCCAATCCCAGATTTGGGGAGGAGATTTTAACTGTGTGTTGGACCCGACCCTGGACCGATCAGGAGGCCCGGCTCGACGTCCCTCAGCTGCTGCCAGAGTCATCCTAGACACGACAGTACAGTTAGATTTATGTGATGTATGGAGAGCGAGGTCGCACGGACAGGGGGGATACACCCATTATTCAGCATATCATGACTTACACACCAGAATCGATTACTGGCTCTCTTCCAGGGCGCTATACAACCAGATCCGTTCTTGTGAGATCCACCCATGTACTTAGTCAGACCACTCTCCAATACAGCTAGTTGTAGATGGCCCACTAAAGAGGATTCCCCCTTTTACCTGGAGGTTCCCACCTTACTCGCTGCTTGACACAGTCTTTAAGAAAGAAATAGCGGAAGCCATAGACAGTTTCTTTGACATAAACATAGGTTTGTTAGACAAATTTACGACAGTATGGGACACATTTAACATGTACATACGAGGGATTGCTATGGCCAAGCACTCAGGGGTCCTTCGGGACCTTAGAAAGCGGCTAGCAGACTTAGAAGACCGACTGAAAGGGTTAGAATGCAGTCTCACTACGAGAGCAGATAGCAGCGCTGAGGAGGAACTCAAACTAGTGTTACAGGAATATCATGACACGGCAGATGCAGAAGTCAAACACTTAGGGATATATGCTACTGCCCGTATTTATGGCTAGGGAGAAAGACCGGGCACGGTTCTTGCCTCATTATTAAAGAATAGAAGAGAAAGGACGGGAGTGACAGAAATATATTCGGAGGAAGGAGAGACGCTCACGGACCCGACTGAGATAGTCAATAGATTTCGACAATATTACTCAGCGCTATACAGTACTAAGGCAGTGGCAGGCGACTCAGAAATCCTGGACTACCTGCAGTATATTAAGCTACCGTGGCTGACGAACGAGTACAGAGAATTCCTCATGAGGCCACTAGATGTAGACGAAATTAAGGCAGCGTTAGCGGGCATGAGGACAGGGAGCGCCCCAGGTATAGATGGATTGGCTGTCTTTCTACAAAGAGTTCACGGACCAACTGACACCGCATTTAATAACTCTATTTGAGGAAATGAGTGAGGACGGACGGATGCCCCCCTCGATGAGGGAAGCCTCGATAGTGACCATATTGAAACCCGAAAAACCCTCAGCCGGGTGCTCCTCATACCGTCCGCTCTCCTTATTAAATGTAGATACTAAAATATATGCCAAAGTATTAACGAACCGATTGGCTCCTTTGATCCCGAAGCTGGTAGCGCCAGAACAAGCTGGCTTCGTACCAGGGCGAAACCTGACATACAATATGAGAACAGTATTTGGGGCTATACAACACACTAGGCAGGAAACAAAAGCAGTAACGGTCTTTTTAGATATGGAAAAAGCATTTGATTCAGTGGAATGGGCGTTTATGAAGCAAGTGCTACTACGGATGGGACTGGGTGAAATGTTTTTGCAGATGATAGGAGTCTTGTATAACTCACCCACAGCTAGAATCAGACTTGGAGACCAGGTCACTGCCCCCATTACGATATCTAGAGGCACCCATCAGGGATGCCCACTCTGACCGTTATTATATGCTCTGGTCGCTGAGCCACTTGCCTGCGCTCTCCGCGAATACCATAGTCAGAAGGGAATTCGCTTCCCGGGTTGTAACTTAATTATATCTACGTATGCAGATGATACGCTACTTTATATTAGGGATCCAGAGGAAAACCTGTCGCCAGTACTCCGAGAGCTGGTTAAATATGGAGAGCTGTCGGGACTAAAGGTTAATTGGCCTAAATCCATTATATTCCCGCTCACCCCAGCAGCACAGCCCTTTGAACCTGAATACCCCTTACAACGGACAACCGAGCCAGTACGATACTTGGGAGTGAAGATACATACGGACTCGAAGTGGTCTTTCGAGAAAACTATGGGAGGGCAGTAAGTAAGCTAGAAGAAGACATAGTACGATGGAATCGTCTGCCCTTATCACTTGCGGAGCGGGTGTCACTCATGAAGATGGTCATACTACCTAGATTCCTGTTCTTGTTTACAAATATCCCAATGGTCCTTCCGAAATCCTTTTTTAAAACAGTTCCATCACCACTAGTCAATCTGGCATGGGCTGGAAAACATGCAAGGGTCCGCTGGAACGTACTTGCGCTACCGTACAGTATGGGCGGCCTAGGGGCTCCAGACTTGGACTTGTATTACAGGGCGGCACAAAGTTCTCACGCCCCCTACTGGATACACGAGATGCCAGGGCTTGCCCATATACAAATTGAAAAGATGGTACCTGCTCCCCTCCCATTGCCAGCTCTCCTGTTCAAGCCCCCTTCCCGTAGAACTGGGGTACTTGACTCCGTAAACGCAGTTGTACATGCCTGGCAGCAGCTACTTCAATTACAGGCGGGAGCCATACTATACTCCCCACTGACGCCAATAGCATGGTGCCACTGGTTACCGCTATGTGGTGAAAGAGGAGTTACACACGCGCTAGAGTCTGTGAACATTAAAACAATAGGGGATATGTTTCTGGATGGCAAAGTAAGAGTGGACGGACGTCGAAATGGGTGAACAGCAGAGCACAATGCTCACACGATTCCATTATCATAGGATGAGACTTGCACTGAAAGACATGCTAGGAAACGACTTAGCAGAACCGCCCGACGTGACTGCCCTCACACACATAATAAAGTCAAACATAACCATAAAAATAGTTTCCCGTATATACAACACCATGCAAGATTACCGGAAAAATCAGTACACCAAAGCCAGATTAGAATGGCAAGTAGACTTGGGGGAGACCCTAGATGACGATAAGTGAAAATACTGCTGTGAAAACACAAAGCGAATCTCCTTAAATGGACGTCACCGATTAATTCACTTTAAATTCCTAAACAGGGTCTACTACACCCCGGAACGACTGCATAGATACGGGCTCCGGGAAACAGCTGAATGTGAGCGCTGCAGAGTGAGTCCAGCAGGGTTTTTTCACTTAGCCTGGCTATGTCCAGGAATTGCACATTTCTGGGAACTGATATTTAAAGCTCTGGGAGACATTACATCCACAACATTGACCCCGGACCCTCAGTTAGCGTTGTTAGGCTACTCTAAAAACTTGCCAAAGACGGTGAGACGCTTAGTGGATATGGGGCTACTACTAGCTAGGCGCAGGGTGGCTATTAACTGGGCCCGTGGCCCAACTCCCACAATGGCGGGTTGGTCCAAAGACATGGTATTCTGCAATACGCAGACAGAACTTTACAGTGAATTACTTCCCCCCCGGAGCCGGCCCAAAAATGTTTGGGGGCTCTATCAAAGCTACATGGCCACACAAGCAACAGAAATAACTAACGCAGATAGCCCTAGTAAGGGTGCAAACTCGACGCCAGACATGATACACGGTAACAGGCCTGCGGCAGAATCCCCCTGATAAGATTACCACACCTAGTGCAGACTATAGAGGCCGCCAAATGGGATAGGCAGTTGGGTATTATTTTGATAGAAACCTCTCTTTAATCAATTGCGTTGTAAGTCTATACATGCGGTGTCACTGATGGATTACCTAGCCTCCACAGTGTTAACGATGTGAATGTTCACTATGTGAGACATGCTAAAGATGATGTAAACTAAGATGTCTCTATTTTCTATGCTAAGAGAAATGCATGTACTTTTTGTATGCCAATAAAAGTTAATAAAAAATAAATAAATAAAAAAGTCTCTAAAAACTGTAACCAAATAACCAAAACACTTTTACTTACCTGTTTACAGGAAATGTCCCAGTGCAGTATCAAGGTATACTACACTGTGTAAAGAAAAGTCATCTGTAAAGTAAACTACTTGACATCCTATTGAAAAGCCAATACAAAGTATATGTACAATATTTCAAAGTATTGCATTACCAGTAATTCTACTGTAATCAAACCAAAGTATATATACAACTGCAATTCAAACTGTATTATTACTGCAAAGTATAAATCACTTACCTGTGCCAGGCTTGCTTGGTTCTAGGAAATAAAATAACTAAAAGAATATTTTTTATACAAAACCAATTGGTCTGAAGTTCAGTCTTTGAGTGTGTGCAATCATTTGCTGATTGAATGTGTACAACAAATGCTCAACACTACCCTCTGATAAACCCTTACTGCTCGCCCACACTACCACAAATAGAGAGTAGGGTGCTATCTACTTTTACCTCTGCCTACCTTTGGGGTTCCACTGGACTCTGTGCACACTATACCTCACTTTGGTATAGTATATACAGAGACAGCTTCCTACATAGTTGCTGTAAAATGGTCTTTTTAATGTCTTGGTATGGGGTGTTTCCTCTCGGGCTAGCAGACTGGTAAGCAGATGGGATATCACTCACCAACAAGGGGCCAAAGTAAATACCTCATTTCTCCAGTGGCCAATCAGCGGCCTGCGAGATAAACTCAAAATTACAACAACAAAAAATAGTCAGGGTCTTCGCCCAGAGAGATCTTCAGTAGCACCATCAATGGTGTACAAGTATTACTTCTCAGTTGCGAGAGGACCTTAACTAACTTGCTCATCATAGCTGTCTAAACAAGACCAACCGCAGTTATCTGTTTGGTCCCATAGTACTTTACATCACTCTAGCCAACATCCTAGAAGTCTAATAGAGAGCATCCCTTATGGTAAGACACTGAGACTAAAAAGAATCTGCAACAAGGCGGATGCGTTACAGACACACACTAGATTGATGAGGAAGAGATTTCAGGAAAGAGGTTAATGATCCAGAATATTGAATATAGCCGCCAAAAAAGCAGAACCCCTATCGAGAGAACAACTTCTTTATCCCAATGATAAAATTAAAAAACAACAGAATGACACGAGATTGATCATGACTTATGACTATACATCATATTGGGTTAAACAAGTAATAGGCCAGAATTGGTATATTGTAAGGAAAGACCTTACTATAGGTCGAGACTTACCAGAGAAACCCTCTATCACTTACAGAAAGGGTAAAACCCTGGGGGACATTCTGACCAGAAGCTATTATACGAAGGCCCCGACAAAGGATACATGTCTCAATAGAACTAAAGGCTTTTTCAAATGTGGCCATTGCAAGGCATGTAGATTTATTTCCAACACTTTGGAATTTTCATTCTCAGATGGGAAGAGAAGGAAAATTAACACCTTTTTTAATTGTGGCACTGATCATTGTGTATATGTGCTACAATGCCCCTGCTACCTTATATATGTCGGGAGCACGATCTTCCCGGTGCGCAAACGGATCCTGGAACATCAGAGAGCCATCAGGAAGGCAGATTTCACCTACCCTGTGGCACGCCACTTTTCGGAACAACATGATGGTGACGTGTCCAAATTTAGGTATCTTTTTAATTGACAGAATTCCTGCGAATTTGAGGGGAGGTAACAGGATAGGGGAACTTGGGCATTTTAAATCTAGGTACATCCTAAATCTTCATACCAACACACCGGCTGGGCTCAATAAGGATGAGGAAATGGAAGTAAATGTAGGGTAGGTTACACACTAACCTGATATCTGATACATGGTACACATCAACTATTCAGGCATCCTCTTCCCATGCATCCCTAAATCTTTGGTATGAGGGCAACCCTAGTCCACTACTGATTTCAGTGAGTTATGTTCTTACATCGTTATACCATTGAGGAGTCCTATATTTTGGGATATTAGCGTTTTCAGGGGTATGTGTAATATGGGCACTGGCCCATTATCATCCCAATGTTGCTGGCACTTGCCTGGAGTAGGCGTTTATAGTTTTTTGCTGCTTCCCCCTCTTTCCCCCCTTTTGAGTCACCCACACCACTCATGGGACCAGTGCTTCTTCCTTCCTTTAATTGATTTATTATTCATGTTCTATAGTTCTAGGAACGATTAAAAATAAAAATGATATCAACCAAAATCATGAAAATTAATGTATTTGGAATCTGATAGAAGAAGCCATTATGTCTCTTTTGTTTGTAATGCACTTTAATGGTGATGAAACAGTAATTCATTCTGCTGTTTTGCATAATTGTAATTTATTGGTGTTATTTGGAGTTTATATGTAATAATATTATATGTGCAAGAGGTACATGGATTTTTTCTATGTCTATTAAAGATGGCGTGGTTTGAACTCTGAGAAAGGTTCTGATCGAAATGCATCAGTGCGTCCGTGTGGAATAAACGTTTTCTTTTTCGCATCCTGGAGTGCCTGCATTTGATTCGGCATTTATGTCGGAATTTGGAGCGCATATTGAATTGAATTGAATTGAAATAACATTTATATAGCGCATGGCTACCCGGAGGCATCCCAGCGCTGGCAGTAGCAGTAGTAGTGAGTTTCGCCAGTCTAGGGGAAAAGCAAGGTTTTCAACAATCTGCGAAAGGCTAAGTGGTTGGATTCTACACGTAATTGGAGAGGAAGGGAATTCCAGAGTCTAGCCGCATTAAAAGAAAATTACCGACCTCCGCTTCTGGCTTTCCTGATCCTAGGGACGATGACAAGATTCATAGTCTTAGAGCGAAGGCTTCTGTTGGGCCGGTAGGGCTGGATGGTGCTCTGAAGAATGGAGGGGCCTGTTCCAGCTAAAGACTTGTGGGTAATACATAAAGCTTTAAAATTAAGCTTTAAAATTAACTCTCTCCCGGACTGGTAGCCAATGGAGTGATCTCAAGGCAGGTTTGGCTGAGTGATATTTAGGAATGCCTAAAAAAAGTCTTGCTGCCCAGTTCTGTATTGTCTGTAGCTTGGAGAGGGTAGCAGCAGGGGCACCCAAATAAAGGGCGTTCGCGTAGTCCAGCCGGGACAAAATAAGGGCCTGAACCATAATCTTCCTTGCTTGGAAAGGGAGAAGGGGAAGTACCTTCCGAATCATTTTCAGGATACCATAGCACGTGGCTGCCGTCATCCGTGCTTGTGTCTTAAATGTGAGGTCTTGGTCAATTCAGACACCCAGGCTTTTTAACTGGGTCTTAGGGGTGGGGGCTAGGCCGAGAGAGGTCGGCCAGATTGATTTTAGATCAAGGGGAGAACTATTACCCAGGATCATAACTTCGCTTTTTCCCCCATTCAATTTCAGGAAAGACTCGTTCATCCAGTTGGCAATTTCTTCCAAGCATGGACGCAGACTGGGAGGGGAGCTTTCGGCTCTGTTGAGCCCAATCACAAGTTGCGTGTCATCTGCATAAGTGACTATGTGTACTCCAAAAGGTAAGACCACCTCTGCAAGGGAACAAGTGTAGACATTAAATAAGGTGGGACTCAGGGAAGATCCCTGAGGGACTCCACAACAGAGGGGCATCTGCTTAGAGTTCACCTCATTATCAAAAACCTGAAAGGATCTATTGCTCAGGAAGGACTGTAACCATGACAGAGCGATTCCAGTAACACCCAGTCTTCTGAGTCTGTGGACCAAGATGCAATGGTTTACTGTGTCAAAGGCCGCGCTGAGGTCAAGAAGAAGGACCACAGCGGTGCCTCCGGAGTCTACTATTTTTCTTGACTCTTCCACTACTGAGAGCAAGGCTGTTTCTGTTCCCTGGAGGGGGCGGAAGCCTGTCTGAGACCGATGGAGAAGCTTGTGAGTCTCTAGAAATGAGGATAATATTGAATTAAAATATTTTTCAGCAATTTTGCTGACCCCTAGAAGCAGGGATATGGGGCGGTAGTTTCCCAAAATGGAAGAATCAAGGCTGTTTTTTTTTAAAAGTGCCTTTACCATAGCTTCCTTCCATGGGGGAGGGACCACTCCAGAAGAGAATGAGGTGTTAATTAATTCTAAGATTACAGGGGAAACAACACCTGCCACCTGCCTCAATATCTTTAGAGGGGCAGGATCTTTGGGTGATCCACTTTTTACCCGAGTCAGGAGGCTTTCTAACACAGGCATTTCCATCACCGGAATAGTGGCCAAAGAAGGCTGATTACTACAGGATTGATAGAACAAAGTACAGTCTTTAAAAGGGGGGAATGAAGTAAAAATGGTTTAAATTTTATTGGAGAAGAACTCTGCTAAGTTATTACACCGTGCACCTGAGAGATCAGGGATAACTGGTGGGGGAACTCTAGAGAGAGTTTTGGCAATATCAAAAATCTCACGGGCGGAGTTAGTTGCTGATAAGATTTTATTTTCGTAGTAGGCTGCCTGGGCTACTTTGATTTCAGCTTTGTATACATTAATGCTTTCTCTATATTTTAATTTCCTGTTAGTCGAGAAATTTTTCCTCCAATCTCTCTCAAGCTTTTTGCAATTTTGTCTTAGGCCCCGAAGTGGCGGAGTACCATGGCTTCCGGTTACTTCCTATTTTCGCTTGAGTCCTTTTAACAGGAATAAGCGCATCTAGTGATTTTTGAAGCCAGTTGTTAAAATTGTCATTGGCCATAATAACATCTGAGGAAGACACCGGTTTGGTTTCTTCTAATATTGTGGTCCAGTGTTCGATTGACAATTTGGACCAGTCACGTACTTTGGAGTAGATGGGTGTCATATGTGAGACCATGTGGGGAGGTGCCCAGGTAAAAGGTATAAGGAAGTGATCTGACCATGGGACAGGGGTAGGTTTCTCTCCTTTTAGGTCCTCTGTATTTGAAAAGATAGGATCTAATAGATGCCCCCTTATGTGGGTGGGCTCACTAACTTTTTGTGTGAATTGGAAGGCTGCTAGATCCTCAGTAAGTTCGGTTGCCGACATCTGTAGAGGGTCATCAAAATGGAGGTTAAAGTCCCCCAATAGTGTAAAGTTGGCCAATGTGCTTGCCAGGTTTGCTGCCAAATCGGGTAAAGAATTACAAAATTCCACTGAAGAACCCGGGGGCCGATAAATTAATATACCAGAAAAAGTGAGAGCTGGAGAAAATTCGATAGAAAAGACAGCGTTCTCACAGTCTGGCACAGGACTGCCAGTCATCCGACAGGTCAAGCCATGTTTATAAATAATGGCTATCCCGCCCCCTTTCCCTGTGGGTCGGTCCGACCTCTGTATGGAATAGCCAAGAGGGAGAGCTAGAACGAGGTCGGGGTCAGAGCTAGAGTTAAGCCATGTTTCAGTGAGAAACAATACCTCTGGCCTTTCTTCTTCGAGAAGGATGGAGATTTCTACTGTATGTTTGGGCAGTGATCTGCAGTTTAGTAGGAACATTTTATATTTCCTAGGTTTAATAGGATGGGAGCGAGAATCTGTTATCAAATGGAGTCTGCAGTGAGAGCATTTGAAAGGGTCGCTAGCGGGTAAGATGGAATGTTTGCATACTTCTCTTATCGGGCCTGCTAGACTGCGTAATTCTTCTGCCTCATACTGCATCCGGTGAGAAGGGCGAGGAGTAGGGGTTATGACCCCTGGCCCCGGCCGGACGCGGACGGGCGCAGACAGGCTTGCCTTAGGCGCGCCTTCGGCGCGCCAGCGGCACGTCCGCTTCGCGTCCGGTCAGGCATCTTAATTAAGAGGAGTCAGCCCCGGAAGTGAGGGAAGGTAGGAGGAGGAGCCGTGTCCCTCCGCTTCAATCAGCGATCAGCTGTGGCGGACCGGGGACCGGCTGTGCAAAAAAGCAAAGTGCAAGGTAGGTTCGAGCTATCCGTTATCCCCCCAGATTAAAAAATAGTTCCCCAAATTAAAAGCGGTACAAGTTTCACAGACAATTTAAAAACAACACTTTCCCCAGAGCTGGCAATCATGCAAATACGTGCTGCCACTACTAGCGCGCGTTCTGTCAAACCCCTGATTTAAGAGGAGTCAGCCCCGGAAGTGAGGGAAGGTAGGAGGAGGAGCCGTGTCCCTCCGCTTCAATCAGCGATCAGCTGTGGTGGACCGGGGACCGGCTGTGCAAAAAAGCAAAGTGCAAGGTAGGTTCGAGCTATCCGTTATCCCCCCAGATTAAAAAATAGTTCCCCAAATTAAAAGCGGTACAAGTTTCACAGACAATTTAAAAACAACACTTTCCCCAGAGCTGGCAATCATGCAAATACGCGCTGCCACTACTGATATATATATATACATACACACACACATGCATTATGCTATTTATTTATTATGAATAACTTTGTATTTATACAATTTTATTGTTGAGCTAAAAAAACAGATGCATCATTGTGAAAAATGGACACAAAAGAAGTATTTATACAACTACAACAGTGTTGACGGATAGTCTTTTGTCCACTTCCACAAATTAATTTCAGAGCACTGTCACTTTAAAAGAGCCGATCTGTATGTTCAGCGTTGTCATGTGATCAAGGCCGGAAACGGTTGAAACGCGTTATGGCAGACGGAATGAAATAAACCGAAAAATATTTGCACAGATTTGGCTCAATTTCCATAAAAAAGATTTATTTATTCCAGCTCCTTTAGAAAGTATAAACTAACAAACGCGTTTCAGCCGCCTGGCCTTCGTCAATGTTAGTTACCTCTCGTATTTTTTCACCTTATAACAAGGACTGCCCAAAGATAAATGTAACCCTTTCATAGGTTCTTTATTGCATTACACTTGTTGGAAATATCCCTTTGGGTATTTTCATTTTGTCTTGTTTTATTTATTTTTCTTTGGCACACCT
Source organism: Calotriton arnoldi (assembly GCA_963921515.1). Classification (NCBI taxonomy): domain Eukaryota; kingdom Metazoa; phylum Chordata; class Amphibia; order Caudata; family Salamandridae; genus Calotriton; species Calotriton arnoldi. The sequence goes on along the minus strand of CAWUFW010000074.1, from coordinate 4,275,942 downwards.
GTAAAATCCCCCATCCAGACACTTATACACCCACTCATTCTTCAATACACCTAAGAATATATGTAAAACATATTTAAAAATTACAGAAACACACAGTCACTGGATGATGTCATCAGTGATGTCATTTGAGATGTCATCAGTGATGTCACTGACCATGCCATGAATGATGTAATATGTGACGTCATGAGCAGTGCATTGCGGGGGCGCGAGTAATAGTTAGCTGAACTAACTATAACAGTGGAATTTCTATGGTTTTGTACGAGTGAAATGTCCAGCTAACTATAATGCCCCTGAAACCTATGGTTTTTTCAGTGAATTTCAAAGGTTTTTTAAATGCTAATTTCTAACTATAACGTCTGTAAAACCTATGGCTTTTTCAGTGAATTTGAAAGGTTTTATAAATGCTAATTTCTAACTACAATGTCCCTGAAACCTATATTGTTTTTAACTAAATTTAAAAAGACGTGCATACTTTTTGTAGTGAAAAACTAACTAACAGTAGTCTGTTATAAGTTAGAATTTAACAATGTTAAAAACTTAATTAGCACTAATTAACATATAAGTGTGGAAAAAGTGTGACGGAGCAGCTATGATACCTGACTTCGAACAACAGCGTTCACAGTTCGATTCCCGGCTCCAGCGGCACGTTAGCCCACCACTATGTCACTGTGGGCAACACCTTGCTTAATCTTTCCGACGCCCCCGAGCGCCGGCACACCTTTCCAGGGGTAGCTGTACGCTTTACAAATGCTCGCATTTTTTTAATTTAAAACCATTGTGATGAGAAATATTATCACTTTTTTTGTATTTACTCATGAGAATGGAAATGACACGGTTTTCCGGGTAACAGTTTTTAAGCTCTCCAACATGTGTACATATTAAGGACCTTATACGTGTTAGGTTCGAAATCGAAACTTTTTCCGCTTCACATTTTGTAACTTTTCCCAACACGTGCACAAGTTAAACAGTTAAAACGTGAGCACGTGTCAACTGTAAAACGTGACATCTAAATGGGCGGAGCCGGATCTTCCTTCCATAGACTACTCAATAACCAAAAAGTATATAAACCACACCTGTTGATTGATTAGTTTCGTTTTTGCGAGTTATTTACGCGTCTCCATTCAGTGATGCAGGTGCTCTTTTCTACAGTCCGATTCTTCTTTTGCGGCCACAAAACATAATCCTGAGTTGTAAGTTGTTTGATTATGGCATACTAGATATTTATAATACGTAGCTATTTGTCAATATTTAAACACTTGTATTTAGAAAAAAGTGTTATTGGTTTTTTTGCCATTTATATGTAACGTCAGCAGCTTGTTTTCAGAAACAGACAGAATACAGCAAACATTGTTCCTATTCTGGCTCCTTTGAGCTCATATAGTGTAACTTTGTATATTATAATATTGACACTGTACTTGACCTCAGAAGTGTTGGTGACCCGTCGGCGCAAAGACTAAAGATTTATATGTAACGTCAGCAGCTTCTAGTTTGTAGTCTATTTCCCCCTTGAGATCATATAGTGTGAGTATGTATATTATAATAACCACACATTATGATCTCAGAGGAGTTTGTGACCCGTCGGCGTGAAGACTAAAGATTTATATGTAACGTCAGCAGCTTCTGGTTTTTAGTCTATTTCTCTCTTGAGATCATATAGTGTGAGTATGTATATTGTAATATTTACATTTATACTGACCTCAGTGGAGTTTTTTTGATATTTCTATTTTTGTCTGTTGCGGTTCCTATTCACCTTCTCCCTATAGAATATATACTCCCAGTAGTGTATATTATTATACTACATATTCTTAAAGGAGTACGTGATTTATTAGCGGAGCAGTGAGCGACCTCTAAGCACTACGACCAAACTTTCCCCTATTCTACAGAATAGAAATTATAAAAAATGATAAAGCGTACATTTCTATGTAATATAAAGTGATTTGTGTTTAACTGTTTTTTACTTGTTATTGTTCTTGTGACCTGAGATGATGTAGTGCCGGAGTGTTTCTTGTAGCACTTCTTTTCTACTTTATCTAAAAGTAACTCATGCCCTCTTATATTATCAAGAATATAGGGCAACACTTTTACAAACTATAGGAGAAAAAAAATGGAGGGTGTGCCCACGCTTAAGGGATATTTTATGAATTGCGTTTTTATTTGTCACCCCTTTGATATATACAGCTTCAGTTTCCGAAGAAAGTATATTTGTAATTGCTTAATAAAAACTATTTCAAACCTAGACTGAAATTTTTGCTGCGCAACCACAGATCCCCGTCAGAAAAGTAAACACCACATTATAACTAAACAGTGCTCCTGGGAAGTATCCCACCCGCAAACTTAATAAAAAGAAGACCGCAACACACTTTATTTTCCCGCCGTGATTTGTACACCCCACGCCAATTATATAAATGGCCCTTAAAATATATCAAAAACAATTTTTACCTTCACAATTCCTGTCCACCACCTTGTGACCACTGTACAGAGTTAATAGTGTTCCTACCCTCCCCGCTACTACTTTCTTTTCCCGTACTCCATTGAAGTGCGTAACAAAATGGTTCACAACAGTGAACCGTTGCCAGCCAATAATGAACAAACTTGTACTCGGAACACTTTAGCCAATAAAATGTCCATGGTGTTCCACAGAGGGGGAGGGAATGGCTGCCAACACTTCTACTTTCAATGGTTTACAGCCAATGAACATTAACCTTGGGAAGGTCCTGCTTGGAACACGTTACCCAATCAGATGTCCCTTATGCTCCGCGGAGGGGGAGGGAATGGCTGGCAACACTTCTACTTTCAATGGTTTACAGCCAATGAACATTAAGCTTGGGAAGGTCCTGCTTGGAACACGTCAGCCAATCAGATGTCCCTGCTACTCCGCGGACGGGGAGGAAATGGCTGGCAACACTTCTACTTCAATGGTTCGCAGCCAATGAACATTAAGCTTGGGAAGGTCCTGCTTGGAACACGTCAGCCAATCAGATGTCCCTGCTACTCCGCGGACGGGGAGGAAATGGCTGGCAACACTTCTACTTTCAATGGTTCGCAGCCAATGAACATTGAGCTCGTTGTTGGAACACCTCAGCCAATTAAACATGAATTTTTTTCCAGACACACGAACAGAACACGCCCTTCCACATAATATTAAATTTCGTCTAAGAAAGTGACACTGTCCGTGATAAAACTGAACACCGCATTATAAGTAAACATTACTGCGCATTATATTAAAGGAAGGCTGCAATACGGCGCATTGTTATTTTCCCGATATGATTTACACAGCCTACTGAACATTGCCGAAATACCGCACATTCACACTACCCGTGTGTGCACCCTACACACTGCTTGCTGCAATACGGCGCATTGTTTTCCCGACGGGATTTCCAGAGCCTACGCAACCTTGCCGCAATACCGCGCACCGTTGTTCTGCGGATGTGATTTCCACGGCCTACGCAACATTCAAACTCCCTGCCTCTGCACCGTACAGACTGCTTAAACTAAGACCACAGTGTTCCTACTATACCCTCTTATACAATTTTTCTCTTTTGTTTCGCCCTACGCCTTTCAACTCAGTCACAAAATGGCTGCCAACACTTCCTAGTTAACAGTTCGCAACCAATGAGCCGCATGCTCGTGCTCGTAACACCTCAGCCAATCAGATGTCAGAATTCTCAAATATCAATATCTGTAAATTTTGATATTTCTCTAAAACTACTGAACGGACTTACCCCATTTAAACAAAAAAGTGCTTTCTGGACCAAGACCTTTCTCCCTGCCAAATTTGGCGTAATTCCGTTCAGCAGTTTGACCTGTAGCCTTGTCTAAAGTTTCCTATGGAAATTGCATGGAGAAAACACGTTTTGGGACCCCCCTTTTTTCTCAGCCCCCCCTTCACGAATCACCCCCAAACTTTCAGGATAGGAGCTCACCTAAAAATAGGAACTTTTTGGAAAATTTCGTAAAGATTCGTAAACCACGCCAAAGTTATAAGCACATCAAAAAATGCTTTTCCTATGGAAACGTGGTCCTAACTAGAACTATCTACTGGCGACCGCCAGTAGATTATGATTATATATATATATATATATATATATATATATATATATATATATATATATATATATATATATATATATATATATCAAAACAGTACCCTTTCAGGCATTGAATGCCGCATAAATTATGCAAAAAAGCACAGAACTCTGGGTAGTTCCCAAATTTAGGTGGAGAGCAGCTCCTGTATAGAGCAACGTACAACACCAGCGACAATGAATTTGCTCACCCCAAATATCTGCTTTTCTATGCATGTTTTTAAGGATAGGATTACCCAGTGCCATGCACACCGAGATAGAAAGGGACAAAGTCTTATGCCATTTCTACAGCAAAGTACAATAACAAAAGCCTTTTACCACTCCAGGCACAGTATTACAGCTCTGGATTGGTAAAATACCATCCAAGCCAACATGGAATGAATAAAAGCAACCCCTAACACGTGTTTCGCTATCATTATAGCTCTTCAGAGAGGTTTAACTTTTCCCCATGAAATTTCCAAAGGGATTTTTCAACAGCGTTACAGCCCAAACAGCGTAACAGAATTAAACTACATTTGGCAGAAAGGTAGCTCTTTGGCCAGAAAGCGTGCCTTTTGTGATTTGATGTAATTCGGTTCAGTAGTTTTTGAGAAATTAAGGTTCAAAATATTTGTATATCTGGGCCGTTGAGCTGAAATTCAAATATCTGAGCCTTATGATTGGCTGAGGTGGCTTTTTCAGAGTGAGCATTCTGATTGTGTTTCCGCAATATGAAAAGAAATGTTGCAGTAGCCATTACAGGACTTGGCCCCCTGTCCTGAATATTTTTAAAAAAATAATATAAGGGGAAAGGGTAGTGATACCAGTGGGGCAGTAACTATAACACCCTCCCCATGACCTGCTAATTACTTCACATTTTACATCACTCATGACATGTTCTATAACATCATTGATAACATAATTGCAACATCTGAAATGACATCATTCATAACAACACTGTGCATGGCAGGGGTGCAAGTTATAGTTGCTTTAGGGCACGAGTTATAGCTACTTAAACAATTATACCTGGTGAATGTCAGTGGTTTTGTTAGTTTAAAACATTATGTTTTAACTTTTTTTTTGATAAACAACTTTATTGTTTTTTTCAAATGCTACAAAGTGGCCAACAACATTAAGGCACAGGGTACTTTTCGGGTTACACGTACATAAACAATCAGCCGAGCAAGTCGATTTCAATACAGTAGTGAGTCATTGAGTCTCTTCAGGTCAACAATAGGAGTGATACGGATCACAAGTGCATCCATTTACCCCATAGCCGCCTATGTTTTAACCTTTAACTGATATTATGACCTAACTATAGCGTCCCTTTAAACTTTGTTTTCTTCAGTGTTTGTACTATATAATAATATGTGAAGTGTATGGGTTATTGTCACCAGTTACCAAATCAGGCTCCGCAGTAATGCTTAGTGGTATAGTTAGGTTCACTGTGCACAATAATGCCTCTTTTGTTGTGCCTCCCAATCTCTCCTTTGCTGGTTTAACTCCTGGGTTCCACTTTGTCTTTGCACCCATATCCCCTTTTCTAGAGCCCTTCATAGGCAACTGAGGGAAGATGGGGGCAAAAATGGAATGGAGGAAATTGATGGAAGATTAGGAAAGAAGGTATCCCTTCACCAGCCAGAGACCAACCTAAGAAGTCATGAACCTCCCCCGGGCTTTAGTGGGACTGTGATTTGAGGGGGGGGGAGGGTTGGGAGTAGGCTTCTGACCTGCCCTCTTCATTTAGGTTCAGCGCTGCAGGTTCTGAGGCCTCCAACCTCTATTCTTCACTTTGGGCTTGGTCCCTCTCTGTGTTGTGGCTAGTGTCTAAAGTGGTGTCTTCTTCCTCCCAGCATGGCACTTCTCCTGCTTCCTCCTTAGCTCCTGGGACACACCTCCTGATTTGTGTCCTGCTTTTTTGAAGACACCATGCACGCGTTATTCCTGTGCCCTTTATGTTTTGTTTTCTTAACACGTCGTCGTCTTCCCTGTCCTCTTTCTATATTGGTGTTTTTCTGTCTCTTCTCTTTGTCTAATGTTTCTGTCTTGTTGTTTTCTTTTCCATGTTGCGGCTGCGGTGACTAGGCCGAACGCGCCCGAGGAACCTTCATAGATAGCCCGCCATGACAGAATGTTTCACTTTAATGTGACAACATTTATGCAATTGTTTTAATAGAAATTAGAAGCATACCTATGCTCTTGAAAGAATACCATTATAAATGATGCAAAACACAATATTATTGCAGTAAAACTATCTACAGTCACCATCATTACCTGGATGAAGACTGAGTAATTGTGAAATTGAATGCAATTCAACACAAATATTCGAGCTTAATTGAAAGTGGAATGAACTAGCTTTGGCTACATTTAGGAGGTAGTAGATTTCAGATTTGTACAGACCTCTCTAAAATGTCTACAGGATGTCCAAAATTAAGTTTAGTCGCATTTAAATTGTCCACCATTTTGTTGTAGTTGTTACATCACTTAGTTAAAGATCATATAAAACTGGTTCCTTAAATGGCAGTTTTAAAGACCTGTTATGTTAATGTTGGTCCGGAAGACTGCATGTTTTAGAGGATGGGGGTCTCCAGACTCAAAGGGCTATTTCAAAGCCTCTTACTAAGATTCCTTAAGACACTTAATCTATCTCAACAATCTTTGAAACCTAAGCAAACCTCCACATGCAAGGAAAAATAGTACTTTGGTTCATAGAGCTAGTAAGCTGTCATTAAACACAAGGTAAAGGCATTTTGCACTAAGAGAGTAAGTAAATAATATAGTCTACTACTACCATCATGTTACAGACTCATAAGACAAGAAAGTGGTTAAATACCTGCAACTCTGCCAATCGCAACTCCAACATTTCTTCCTCGCCTTGCAGAAATCTTGGAATCATGGAAAAAGTAGAATTTTGGCTTCCTTGGTCTTTTAATATGCTAGTTTTTAAAGACGATAAGGATCGTAACTTTGGCCGTTTCCCTTTGTGGTGCTGGAAAAAAGTGTGCAAAATACATACACAACGTTATTTGGTAAATTCAGGCATTCTGTCCCCTAGAGAAACAATAACACAAATTATTTTGAATTCGTATTAGTTGTACATTAAAGAAATTTAAACTACAGCATTTATATGCGTTTCCATTTCCCAATAGTAACACAAACATAGTCAAACAAAACAAAGTGTGTTCTACAAACTATCTTTGTTTTCATATATGTAGCGTAAACTATTCAGGAAAGGTTCCCTTTACCCACTGTCTCTTTCTGAAAGATACCAACACTTAGCAACTGCCTCTTGTATATTTCTACATCAACTCTCCCCAAAGAATTTCCAACTGGCACAGATTTTCCTATGTCTCCGTGGGGGTTTGGTGGACAATGTAGACAAGAATGATCCACTATTTAATCACATTTGCACGTTTTATCACATGGCCTGGAGTTGCCCAGAGGTTTTGGATCACAGTGGTAGACTGTCTTAATAGTGTTTGTGTAAGTGAAATGGAGCCATCTGCAAAGTAGTGCCCCCTCAACATTTGTGGTGAAACTGATCTTACCCGTAGAGACTTCCTCTGGTTTACACTGGGGTTGATGGTGGCTAAACGTACCATAGCATGACTCTGGAGAGCTGACACAACGCCGCAATTGAGTGACTGGAAGAGGGACATGGACTGGTGTATGTGAGCAGAAAGGGCGGTCTACGAAAGTAGGGGTTGTCCGAATAAGTGAACCAAGATTTGGGGGAAATGGAATGAGTATCAAGGGGAACTCTGTGCTCATGTTGTTAATGCCAATTGAAATGCGTGGGGTCAGGAGCGATAGGACAACTTTGCTGCCTAATGAGTTGTTGGGGGAGGGGGAGGGGGGAGGAGATACTGGAGATCGACTGAAACTTTACCACTGTGTGCTTATGTACTCTTATCATGCTTGTTCCAAAATGTCACCATGATTCTTTTTGGTTTGTAAAATGTAATCACATTTACGGTCACCTTCTCTATGATTAAATGTCACGTTGTTCTTTGGGATAAGATAGTCCATTTCCCTGACCCATTCACATCCCTTAGGGGTGAGTAGTTAGTTGTACCTACTTCCATCCGATGCCAATTTACTAGGAACTTATAAGTAAATTAAATGTGCTATTCAGGTGTAAACCAATTATAGCATGTTTTAGGGAGTGAGCACAAGCGTTTTGGCACTTGTTAGCAGTGGTAAAGTGCACATAGTCTTAAAGCCAACAAAAACGAATTCAGCAAAAGGTTTGGAGGAAGACCACCCTAAGGCTGACCGGTCTAAAAACAGGAGAACATGTTTCGTATATCACCATCTGCATGGACATGCCAGTACATTCTGGATTACTTAAGCTTGAAAATGACCTCCAAAAGAGGAGGAATTAAAGGGTTAAGAAAATAAAAAGCTGTGAAAAAAAATAAAAAAGGGCCCATCCTGTATTTTGTAATCGTGCTGTATTCTTTCCATGGCATCCAAAATGATAAAGAAGATTGGAAAGCACTTTATAATTGAGGAATCATTTATGAATTTCTGCCAGTGATCTGCTTAAGCTATATGCTATCATAGTCTCCACAACTGGGAGATAAACTGGCCAGGAGCCAATGCCCTATTGTTTAAGCCTCTTTCGAGAGGGTCCTGGACTGTGTTCCTCCCTGATTGCTAAGATAAGACATGGCAGTCTTATTGTCCCCTATATTACTGAATGAAGGAATGTCTTGTGGATGGGATGAACCATCCTCAGTACAGCATACTGATGTGGAAGTATTTCACTCTTTGATCGTACGGTGACTCAGGTGAGCTCTCGTTCCACTATATTACGATGGAGAAAAGATATTCCTTTCACCATGTTCTCTCTCAATCACCACCATGTGAGTGACCTTGGAGCTGTGGCTATTCGATTCAGCTTGCATTTTCAGTTCCATGATCGTTGGATCCATTGATTCCTCTAAAGATCCCTTGTTAAGCCCTGCATGAGGCATAACAAATATGCAGAAAGCCACTGAATGAGAAGAGATGTAGGTTGACAAATGATTTGAAGAGAAAGACATTTCTGCTGGAAAGACCATAGCTTTTCCTATGAAGAATACACTGCTATGATCCTTGGGTAAACATTGATTTACTTTGGTTTAGCAGGAGCACCTGATCTGGAGCACTTCAGAGAGCACCTGAAAATCTCTTTGAACTTTCTGATGCAAAGTTGCTTTCACTGGCCAACCGTTCTACCCCTACAACCAATACAAAGTCCTACTCTTGGTAAATCACGGAGGCTTCAGGAGTAGGATTTTGTATTGGTAGTTTTCATTGGGTGTTTATGATCATCAGTGAGGATCCTACGATGCAGAACCACAGAAATTACTTGGGCATCCTTGCAATGGCGGTTGTGACATTATAGAACCCTTGTTTCGATTACACTCATCCTGGTATATTGTATATTTGTATGACAAGCTTACATCGTAAACTTCTCTTCCTTCTCCCGCTAATTTGCTAAGTTAAGGTCCGGATGAACTTTTAGGCCTTTCTTTCTTACCAGGAAGTAGATGAAATATACTCCTTGTGTTAATCTGATTTGAAAAGTCTGCTGCATATTCATTCATTAAATGCATAATGTTTTTAATCAACAATTTGTAATGTAAATGGCTTATGTAAAATCGCAGGTCGGAGTTTTCAGGAATGCTCCTAAAGGGCAAATTCATTCTGTAAAATGCTGAGCGCCCGATATGGTTTGGTGATTTTGTGCTGCTTATTTCGCTCTGGGTAATAATCCTTGGGAAGAAAAAGTGACAGTCTATGCTCAAGGACACAAAAGATCCCCGCTTCCCCTGTCATTCATGGGCTCCTGCCATTCAAACCGGACAGGCAGAGGTTGAAGTGGGCGGGATCTGAGGGGCACGACCTGCCCATACTATTTTAATTTGATAAACACAGGTCCCCCACTTTATGTAAAAAGGCGACTGTTCCGGGACTGTTAAAACTGATATTTGAGAATCCTCAGTTATAGTGGAGGGGAGAGAGTCTCCTGTGCTGTGAAGCCAAGGGCAGGACAGACAGCTGAGCAAGAGACAGGCCTTCCTGCCAGGGTGTCTGCTGCCTGGAAGAAATGCAAATGTGACCATTTGGTTAATCTGCAAATGTAAAGGCTGGTTGGGAACCGGTATTGGATTTAATTAATGGAGTCACTTGAAGAGTATTCATTTTGGAGGTATTGTAAAGTAACCTGCTGGGCTGTAATGTGCGTGCTTTTAATGGACAGTTATAAAAATGTTTGCACTAGGTACAGTCTGCACATTTCTCAGACCTATAGTTTGGAAGCACTTTTTTATTTTAAACCTAAATCTTTTTGTGCACTTTGTGGCAGCTTACCTTATACTGTCTACAATGCAAGTTTAAAATAATGATGTATATATTCCAGGTGTTTTCTGCCACAAAATGGGACCTTGTAACACTAAAACACATAAGTCACTATTCCCCACTGCACCAACCAGAATTCAATTCTGTGACTCTCTGGTTACAAACACAGATATCTATAGTGATTGCATTAACCAACAGAGGTTTCACAATGTAAAATAGTGCATCTCTCACCGATTAGTTAAGCATGCAATTATTTTTCATTTAAGGTGTGCATTATTTTACATGCAGTGCTTGAAGTTGAAAGACCAAAAAAATAGAGTTGGGCAAGCCGACCAAATTAAAGGGAGAGCTGAGCCAGAGCAAAGCCAAGGGCCTGGCTAGGATCTTAGAGCCCGTACACGAGCCGAGCCCTGAAAATATTTGCTATGTAAAACATACAACAAACATCACTTGATTATAATTAAATCTATTAAAATTTTAAAAGGTGTATTTCTTTAACGTATGGAAGCTGTGACATTAATAGGGCATGTTATATCACTGCACTGAAAAGTAATTATTAAAAGTGATAGCTTTGTACGACTGGTAGTCTTAACTCACATATTTGAAAGGGCCTTCACAGGTGATAGTGAAAAAAGTTTCAGTGAAATAAAATATTTGCCTAATCACAAAATTGAAGCGGGAAAGCAATGATTTATCCTGTTTTTCTGGTTTCACTTTGTACAAATCAGCCAGTAAATGGGTACCTATTGGTCTTTCCTTATGTTAAGGATTTGTTTTGAACTCTTAGTGCACTTTTCAGAAGTTTTTTTAAGTATAGCGCAAACTCAATCCAAAGGTATTGAAGCGCTCTACATGAGCACCAATTACAGTGCACAAATACACATGCATTGTTTATAGGCATGGGGAGATTAGGTGATTTGCCCAGAATCACAGGATGTTGAGCCATCGCCGAGACTCAAACCTGTTGTCCCAGTTCCACAGCTTAAATGTTCTTCTGTCTGCATTTTTATCACAGTTGATATCTTGATGCTCCTGTCATAGCACTCTGGAGAAAGTTGTCTCAACATGGGGAGCCGGCATTGAAGGAAGTTGACAATTTGTGTTTGTGGGCCTCTTGGACCCTCCTGAAGGCTGTTTGGAAAGTTACCCGAGTTTATGCCTGTCCTTTTAGGTCTGCACCTGTACCTCACATGATCGGGGTATGGCACAAGACCAAGCCAGTAGAGAGCACAAGATCTTTGCTCCACAGCAGCTGTTGAGCTGGCCCGCCCTCACATGTCCTGTCCTCGGCATGAACTTATTAAAGCTGTTATGTTCAGCTGGGTAGGGCATGTCATGCATGGCCTGCTATGTGTTGGTCTCCCTGCCTATGTACAGTGGTAAGTGCTCCAGCCGCTTGCCCACCCTGCCAGTGTGAATGATGGGCTTTCCTCATGACGAGCTGTCAGATTCAGGCTGCGGCTAGCAGTGTGGGTGGTAGCACTTGCAAAGGTTGACAGGTGCTTGCCTCCATGATCCTCAAAAGGCAGCAGTGAATGGGCGCAACCATGCATTACACAAGGGGTGGGCGGTGTACAGCACTCCCATGATAGCTGTTGGCATGTCTGCTGGTTGAGTGACTAAAGCCATCTGTACAAAATCGCAAGCTAGCCCTTCCTTCTCACCTTGCTGCTGCCTCTTAGTTCATCCGTCGTTGTTGGAACCCCAAGTCTTGACACTTCAAAGGTTTGCCCCATAGGCCTTGGCAACACAGGCTCTCCAAGCTTCATATATAACTGTAGATATGAGGTCTTTGGGGGTGCATGTTGTCAGAGTAGGATCGCACAGCGCCCACTTATGGCGCTATACTAAAAAGTAAAAAACACTTCTAAAAACCCTAATACAAACCAAACCGCTGGCCGAATCGTTTACTACATTTTGTCTGTTGAATAAACTGAGTCTCTGGCTCAGCTCTACAAGGTTTGTTTTCTCACCCATGCATGACACGAGTGAACTTAGTTCAATGCACCAACTGCGAGTGAAGGTGTGCCATGCGTGCTGGTGTAAATACATGCAAATATGCTTCTCCAGCTGTTACATTCCTCTTCTGGTGGCACCATCCCAGAAGGAGGAACACAGTCAATATTCTAGGTTTGTCTTGGCGTGTAGTGTATGGATATACTGCTTCTAAATGATTGATATTACGAGCAACCGAGAACGGAAACGCGTCATGCTTCATGAGCACTTTTCCGATGATAGTATTAATAGTCTGTGGACTAATGGCTTGTACTTGTGCCGGAACAACAGGCCCCGCTGCAAAAGCGGGTCTAGAGTTCATGGTACGTAGCACAAACTGTACAAGTCTCCTGTATAAGGCGACTGTGTAATTTAAAACCCCTGCCACCTCAGCGAGTGCCAAGGTGTCGGGACGAGGAACAGGCATGTTACCAGCCAAGATTGGCCATGTAGTCCTTCATTGCTCAGGGGTCCCAAACGGGCATTCCTGTGTGTGTGTAGTAACTGTGCAGCAAACCAGTTCTAGTGTTGGTCATAAGTTAAAGGGATTTCCAAATCTTAGTAAGCCCTATAATTTGCACGCGGTGGTAAAGCCTTATAAGCCTGAAACAACCCGTAGGCAGCGTCATTACCCTCAAACTCTACCCATGAGTAAAACTTCTCAAAGGCATATGCCGCATGAGCAGCTATTACAAAAGTAACTACCCCCCGCATCGGAAACACCTCAAAGCTTGAGATGCTGGGAGACCGCTTCCCTGTAATTGGCTCCTAATACAATAGGGGCTGCCATAAAGATGAACGGATTCAAGTGGAATAGATTCAAAGAATTAGAAAACCACAGTAGGTGGGAATAACCTTTGAAAAATCAAGCTTGACAAACCTTTGGCAATAGGTGCTCCCATATTTCCTGTAGGTTGTAACCATGATTACTACGGAAGTCTCCATATTGACGTAATATTAGTTCACATGTGTGTATATCACACACAAACAACTCAAGAGCTGCCAAAACATCCAGACCCCACGTTATGCGCCAATGTTGCATTAGCCGAGTCTCTGGCTCAGCTCTACAGGGTTTGTTTTCACAGCCAAGGGTGACATGAGTGAGCGTAGTTCAACGCTTGAATGTGAAAGACAGGTTTTTGTAGCCCCGCAGAACCCCATTCAAATCATAGCTGGGTTACGAACATTCCCTAAACAGGGATCGAGGGACACCATGGTGATTAGTAACAAACCTTTTTTGTTCTCTTCAATGCTACACACACAAACTGTGCTAAGAAAAAGACACTTTAACTAAAAAGCGTGTTTATTTCAATAGGCGCACCCAGTCATTCAACACATCTAAAATAACCACACTGATTACAATTTAAACAGCACAAATGCAAGAAAATTTCTAACATGGTTAAATGTTATCTAAAAATCTAACACTCTAAAACCTACTTCTATGAGCTACGCTAGGAGAGCATGGAGTAACACAACTTTCATCTAGATTTTCTTAGGGAGAATGAGAGCACTGCATACATGTTTACAGCCAAACACTGTAATTATCAGTAGTCAGGGCGGCCATGTTCCCAGCGAAAGTCAAATATGTGTCACATCATTATCAGCTCCTCCCAGACTAGGGCTCGATATCAGCTTAAGTAGAAAGTGCAATACGGCAGCATCTCTGGGAGGCAGGATCTTCTCTGGCAGTATGTTGCACAATAATCTGGAATGAAGGACCTCTTCTGACAAGTGGTCAAGTGGCAGTCATTTTATACTATATTTTATATAAGATGGAATTCCCAATATCACTTTAGGAATGTCTGGTATAGCCAATGAGCATCAAGATGCTAGTGTAAAATGAATTCTTCTAAACAAATAAGGTAAAGATCCGACAATTTAGACTACACTGTTTTTTCTATTGTTCTTGTTTGACCTTCAAATTGAGATAACAAGGCACTTGTTTCAGAATAATATCGCATCAGGTATCTTGTTGATTTCTATATTTGATGCACTTTAGGGCGCTACAAAATAGTGACATCACTCTTGACACTGGCAAGGATCTGTGACATTTCACAGCTATCGTAAGTGTTTTACGTTGATGCCAATCATGCCACTGAAACTGCTTATTTTTGTGGATATAGGTAACAGAGTTGTACACTTCTCTGAGCGTTTCAACAGCGCATATGTTTTTATATAGAAGACACTTTGCAGTATATTGCAGGTGGGAGGGGGGGGCACTGAGGTTTTGCTATTCCACTGTCAGTGCTGGCTGTTCACCAGGGCTTACCGGTGCTGCTGAGGGATTCTTCCTTTCCTGTTTTTTTTTTTTAAAACAGTTTTTATTCGTCAACGTACACATATATAGCGGCGCTCTGCACCCCAGAGTCGACCGCCCCATCAATAAACCCCACGGGGGCAGACCCCCTGGATGTTGACATTTTGACACGCATATGTAAAATACCATACAAGAACAAAGAATGTAATACCCCAACACCCCGCCACCCCCATCCCCCCCCCCCCCCCGGGTTCACACAGAAGTCCACATTCTCCGGCGTAGTTCAGCAAACAACAATGACGGCCACAAAGTACAAAATCCCCAGGGCGAGATGCCCCCCACCTCAAGCCTTCCTTTCCTGTTTTGACAACCTTTTCTTTGCTAATTGTGAGTCTATACTGTGGCTGGGTACACCATGTGTTTTCTATATACAGTGTTTTAAAGGGTTCACTTCAGTATGCGGACTTCATCTCCATGTGATCCAAATAGGGAAGCAGTTGAGTGGGACATTACTAGAGCCTCTTGCTAGGCATCCAGTTAATTACCCATTTGACGCAATGCTTCAAGACACCATAAATGTGCAGTTGGATTGTATGAAAAATACATTTATTATCATAATTGTAAGGTAACAGGCTTTTAACGGGTTTACCCTGACTTTTTGCCCCCATTTTGACTACTAGGTCCTGGTGTAATGACTCTAAAATACCCTGAGGTCTGTTAAACAAGACTCAGTGCATGAGCTATGACCCTTAAAATGGTGTATGTTTAATTGGCTTAACCCTAATTGCATAGCCTAACTTAATTGTAAGCCCCTAGAACATGGTACCGGGGTACCCAGGGCCTATACTTTAGAGGGTCCAGTAGGGACTGCAACACTTGTTGTGCTATGCTGAGTGGGACAAGGTCAAACATGGCTCCCAGTCTGCCACTGCAGACTGAAAGGTCAGTTTTAAACTGCTAACTCGACTTTGCCATTTAAGTAATGGTAAAGCCAAAACATCCCTTTTTAATATATGCAAGTCACCCCTAAGGCAGGCCTAACGAGCCTTAAGGCTGGGTGCTGTATGTTAAAGAGTTGAACATGTACTTTTGCATGTTCCAGTAGTAATCCCCTAAATTGTCATTTTTTACTGTGGAAAGGCTAGCAGTCCCATTGGCAAGCACAAAGTTACAGGCTGGCACCCCAGCCCTGCTAACTTATGAATGGAATTGCTAAGGTTGGTATTGTTTGGTATCAAAAGAATCAGTGCATTAAATCCGATTTAATGGTTAAATCAAATTTAATGTCACTGGTGGGCAAGATGCAGCATTAGAAGTAGCTACTTTAGTTACCCAACATTTCCAGTGCCCGGTTACTGATGTACACGGGGCTTGTCCTGCAGACAGCTTTCTGCCCTCCTGGGGAGACGTTCTAACGGCTCCCAGGAAAGGAGACAATAGGGGAATAGGGAAAGGTGTTACCTCCCTCCTGCAGGACACAATAGGGGAATAGGGAAAGGTGTTACCTCCCTCCTGCAGGAAACCACACAGGTGTTAGCACAAGAAGAAGCCTTCTTTGAAGGGCAAATGGGTAACACTTAAGAGAGAGGCACTCTATTGTTTAGGCAGTCAGGCTGGCACTGGGGATAGGAGAAGAGAAGCCAGTTGTCAAACCGTTTTTTCCAGGGGTGTGTAGCCCACTGGTAGCCACAACTCTGGGGGTGGGCTAGGGAGCTCTGAGTGTTGAGAGATGCGTCTCACCATGCTGGAAGTAGGAAGAATGGTACATCCTGGGAAAGCCAGATGCCACACTTCCCAGGAAGTGGTCATCAGGAGGGAGTGAACCTGGTAGTTCAATGGATACTAACTGAATCCTACCCTGAGGGCAATTTCTGAAGATTAACAGGGCCCCCCCTCGCACCCAGAACTCAGATCTCAACCGACTTCGAAGAAGGACTGCCCTACTGCACCAAGGGACCAGGAAAGAGAGGCTGCACAGTCGAAGATTGCACCTGCTGCACTTGGTGGCTAGAGAGGAGAGGGACTGTGTCTGCAGTGTTCTGTTCACGGAAAAGCCGTCTTCAGAGCCCAGTAAAGCCAAGAGAACTCCAAGGGCAAGCTGACTGGCCTCCTGTTCGCAGCACAGGGACAACAGCTGAAGAAGCCTGCTGGTGCAAGCTGCTAGCCCAAAGTCTTTAAGACGCTACCGCCGCTGCCGTGAAGCACCAAGAACCAAGACCCGACGCACAGAGCTGCAACTGAGTCCGCTGAACTCGGGAGGGCTGTCGGAGAGTTGCTGGGACCCTCAGAAGGTGAGTTAATGAGCCAGAAAGGATTGGCCTGTGACAGCGACATCAAGCAACTGGTAGTCCAGTGTCGATTGGACTTCGGCCAGACTGGAGAGGACATCGTGGGATGTCGACCCTGCAACCGGGACCTCCTCATCATCTTCGTGGGCCGAGAAATCCCTGGAGGAAGACCCAGTCGACCGCTTCGCATCCACAGCATCCTTGAAGCATCTTCAGCAACCTTCATCCGTCCAGCATCAGGACCACCCCATAGGAATCCATTGCAATGCAGATAAAGTGCCTGGAACTGCTGGAGGACTGCTTCTTCTGTGACATTAACTGTTCTTAAGGACCTTGCTGGTCACCCTGACTAGCTCCCTGCCGGAGTTAGTAGCTCCAAGTACTTCTAACCAACTGCATTGACACTTACCTAAGTTTTCTTTGAAAAAGTTTCCAAATGTCCAATTTGTTGACTTTGCCATGAATTGTTCGCAGTGGAGTAAAATTGCTTTGATTATTAATGCTTGTGAAATTAATATCTCTGGAACACTCTGGTGGATATTTTTCAATCTAGTGTCTTAATTCTTATAAAAATACAGTCTATTTTTATAAATTGTTATGTTGATTTCTTCTTCAATTGTTTTGGTGCTGTTTAAATGCTTTACACTTGTTCCTCTGTGTAAGCCTTGCTGCTCAGTGCCACAGCTACCCAGAGTTAAGCTGAGGGTTTGACAGACGAAACCTACTGAACCTAAAGGTGTTGGTCAGTGTATTACAGGGTGAGGTCGCACAACCACACCATATAATACACCCCATTTCCTCACAATAATATACCTGAAAACACTACTATTTCTGCATTATGAAGTTACCATGGCACTACCTGCACTGCAAGCCACAATTTCAGCCCCGTGTGTTGCATGTATGATATGCATAGACCTAGATTCCCTACCTCTTGTCCTGTCTATTGTCTCTGGGCAAAAGCAATCACCCCAGCATGTTACATCGAATCTGGTATCAATGGAACCGGAAGCATAACAGGTTACAAAGCTGCAATGACTCAATGATAAGAGATGTATGCACTTGTGGTACAGTGGTCAGGATGTAGAACTATGGAGCAGTTTTATTCACATCCCTGCTGAAGTTTGGAAAATATGGGGAAAGTAAGTGGTCATTTTGATTTTATCTGTATTCTTCACATGTACTATAAGGCCTCCTTGTCTGCAAGTCCAGAGTGGTCTGGCAGTGCCTGTTGGATGATACCCTTAAGACTCAATACCTTCTGTCTGACAGAGCTGTGACAGCGCTGAGAAAACCAATAGGAGGTATTGGAACCAGATCCTGTGATGATGAACATTTGAAGATAGAGTTGGAGACCTTCTTGGAGATGCTGAATGTCAAAACCCTTGGCAATGGTACCTTAAACATTAAGCAGTAAATGCTTGACATTGAGGCCCACGTCGACATTGTCTTGTTGTCAAAGGTCTTGATACTGAAAAAGAACACGTGACAGAGCACATCTCGGGCACCTCCCTCAATGTCAAATGGGAATGGCAAGGATGGAAATAAGGATGCCTTTTTTCTGACATACCTACATCAATCCTTTTTCTGTTCAGTTTCCTAGATGGAACTTTGCTGCAGAGAGAGGGGCACTCACGTGTGTGGTAGACTTAGATAGTTTCGTAAGAACTTGGAGCTTGGCCAGAAGGTGAATTCCTTCTTGTTCCTAAAGTCTTCCTATAGGACATTTCTTAATTAATAGGATACTCTATCTTGGTGTAGGAGTCAAAAATGCAGCTGCGAGAAAAAGAACTCTAGTGAGAAAATTCATGCATGAAGAGGTCTTAAGCTAGCCATCATATAAAAGCAATGCATGAAGCCAAAAAGCTGCTACAAAATCTTTTTTTTAATTATAAAATAGGAAAGTACTAAGGCCACTTTTCATCAACCCTTGCTTCACAAACCAGAAACTGTTATCGGGGTATACAGTGAGGCTCTAGGTTAGTTGGTCTTACGGACCTAAATTGCTCTCTAAGGCATTGTTTCCCAAACTGTGGGTCTATATTTATCTTGTCACATTTGTTGTGCTTCAAAGACAAAGGTAAAATGTCAAGCTATGTCTTGTGACAAATTGCTGCTTATTTTTTTAACATGGTAATTGTTCTTTACAAACTCCCATCATTTTCCAGTCAGAGAAAGAAAAGTAAAGCAAATTATGTGACAGTCTTGATGGTGTACAGGGAGTGTGAAAGGAAAGGCTGCAGGATGTCATTTTTTGTAACACAGCAACTTGTAATACATGTAAATGAACTGTACAAATTCAGCAGTTAGGAAAGCAAAACTGAAGTGCTTTTTTTAAATTCTGAAGTGTGATGGAAACAAAGATTTTAATAGGATCAAAACAAATCAAGACACTTTACTTGGTGATGTACAAATGATAAATATTCACTGAAACCAGACTTCCATTATCATTAAAACGGTATGTCTGTGCAAATTTAGTGACCTATTAAATGAAAAATATGCTGTCTGTAAATGACTGTGTGCTTCCACATGATGGTTTAGTTACATTTACACACAAAAAACAAAATCACCCGCCTCATGCCCATTACAGCTAGGTGGGTCATGAAAGCTTGTCGTTCTAAAAATTGGGCTTTGATTCTAAAATGTTTGGGAAGCACTGCTCAGAGGCATTGCTGATTATGTTTTTTGTTTTCCTAAAAAAAGAAATGTAACATAAAACTTTAACAGCCCAGTAATAGTTTCAAGCCGTGTTACAAATTCTGTTTACAAAAATGATGAGTGAGTTTTGTTGTTTTTTTTAAACAGACTGGGATTTTGTATCTAGATATTATAGTGTTCCTTAATATTAATGAAGAAGCAAAGATGAAAAATCATATCACCGAAATGTATATAAAAAAAAATATCTTAGGACTTTCAAAATTTAATTTATCAACCGCATTACCTTTGTGGGAAGATGGAATTGGTGTATTGATTCCAGTCTCTGGGCTGAATCTAGCAGAAGTGACTTCATATAGGAAGACGGAGAATGGTTATTTACAAATCGAAGAGCAGTAACCATGTAGCCGTCAGAGACAATCAAGTAGGGTGATCGTGGGTGGGCCGTAACAGAAAACCTCTGTCTCATCACATCTTTCTCAGACGTTGTGGACCCAAGAGAACTATTTGCATCTGCAGTTTGCAATGCAGCATCAGATGATCTAATGAACAGAAAATGGAAAACATGAGTATTGCTATTAAAAGAAATGGCTTGATGTATTCCCAAATAAACTACAATTACACCTTTACAAATGCTTAGCGATGTAAATGATCATATAACATGCAGGAAAAATGTGCACGCTGCTATAGTACATGTGAAACGTGTGCCTTGAATGCACCAAGGTATGCGTGTAGCTCCTCATTTCAATAAAATCTTATTCATCACTTTGTTAGGTGAGAACAGAAGCTTGAATCAACATGCCATTACTGTTACTCATTAAATTCTCACTTATTAAGTACTTGGTCCACTGTCAAGCAGCACAGTGCAATCAAAACATCTAGGCAAGTATCTGACTTAACTCCAATAATGTTTGTGTAAGAGGCTAGTTTCAGAAGAAAATGTAAGGATCGTGGAGCAGAGGAGGCATCTATTGACCAAAGGGAGGATATCCATGTCAATTGTAAAATCGCTCATGGCCAAAGGCCATGCACAGTGAGCACAGAGGACACATAAGATGGTCGCAGGGAACTACTGAAGGATGGGAGCCAAGAGACCAAAAGGTCACAATATATGTGGTTTATGTTCCAAAAGGGGGCCATGCACACATTCTGCATTCTCCTCATTCAAACACATTTATCAGTATCATTGGTGAAGTAATTTGAGATGACATCAATTATGTCATTGATGATGTCACTGAAATATCAGTTGTAAGGGAACTAGACTATTATTTGTGCAGGATGTGAAGCTTGTGCAAGTAACGGGTCCACAATTTACCCCTCACTGGGAACCAAACACCCCATGCTAGCGCCTAACTCTCACAGGGTAGCGAAGCAGAGCAGTCCAAGGCCTACTCACGGGAGGAGGTGCAGGCTAGTAATCACCATTCACTGGCACGCAATAATAACACTCAATAAATGATCGTCCAGTCTGTGCTTTTTATTTAGAAAAGGAAAAGTACGTTTATTACACACACACTATTTAATACTACACAATAATTGACAAATATACATAAGGCTGATGGAAATACCTTTAATGATGTTATATTTGACCCCTAAAGGGTCATGACTCCAAAGATCCAAGTACCACCCTCACATACAATATAGCACATAACCACATAAGAGGTTGTTGCCTTAAATCAAACAGGCCCATTGGCTTTATCAATGTTACCAAACTTAAAGACCAGAATCACATGCTATAATGCATCACTCTATCATTGACTTCAGTAACCATAATCTATCTGCAATAATTATAATTTATACAACATTCCAACCTTTCATGAATAATCATTGATGTCAGTAATAAAGCTCATTTAAATAAAACATTGTAAAACAATATTATATGTCTGTGTTTTTCTTTAACCAAGGTTAGGCCACAAACAAGTAGCCATTAAGCCAAACAACAGAGGTCGCTACACTCTCGGAACAAAAATTCAAGCCTTATGAATGTTCAAACTAAGGCTGAAAAGCCAGGGGGGGAGAGGGAGGGGTGTCATAATTTCTGTGAACCAGCAAAATTAGTGTCACTTTGCAAAGCTTTTTGGGGAGAGCTATTGCACTCCTGTAGCCACCCTCCACACACTCTTATGCTGTTCAGGTGCCAACACATCAAGGAAAACCTTTGGGCAAAACTAAGCCCTGCAAGGCATTATGGGGCACTCCATTGAGGAAGCGGTCATATGTGATTAGAGCAGCTCCAACAGCGCTTCCTGTTTGTTGTGCAGGGCTTTGCGCCCGAGTCTTCTGGCATTTTGCTATGTTTACCTTATTCGTTGGGGGTGCCTGGGTCCAGTCCTGGCACCCTCACCTGCTGCTTACGCTGGGGGTAACTCAGGGAGCACAACCCCGGCTGCCCCTGCTGGCTCCCCGGCCGGCATCCAGTATTGCCAGTGTGGGAGTCAATATCGCGCTTCCCCCCTACTTGCTCCATGCGGGCAGGCGGACTCTTTGTGGCGGGAGCCCGGCTACCCTCAGACACAGGCACGGGGCGTGAGGGCAAGCCCAACACAGTTGTGGGGGCCACAGTGGCGCCTCCCCTGCTTCCTCCCATTGTCAGGGGACCGGAAATTGTAATGAGTAGATTTATATAGTGCGGCTTATCAGCTGTGAGGGTATCCAAGCGCTGTCCATGGACACGGGAAGATTAAATGATTTGCCCAGAATCACAGGATCTTGAGCCAATGTCGAGTCGGCAGCTCTGGCCACTGCGCCACTTCTTCTCTGGGGTCCCGGGCGCCTTCCCTCTTCTTAGGTAGCCTGATGGCCCTCCCCTTCTCTGCTCGCATTGGAGGCCTGAAGCCCTCTGCTTCTGTCTTTTGGGGTGGGGGGGCGGGGTGGTGCAACAGCGCTCCCCCAGTTTCCTTGCTCAGTCGGGATCCCAGAGAGGGGATCCTAGGCACCCGTGTATGAAGCGACCCGGAGTTTGGGGCGAGCTCCGGGGCGATGGCCCCACTGAGCTCATAAAGCACAAGTTACTTACCTTCGGTAACGATATATCTGTAAGAAACATTGGTAGTGATAGATTCCTTACCTTAGAATATCCCCAGGCGTCAGACTGGATCCGGAAAGTTTTCGTCAGCAGTACCCTTGCGCGTCGGTAGGGGCGTCGTGCGGCTCCGCGTCCGTCGTTGGCGTCGTGGTCGCCGAGATGACGTCGCGGGCGCTACTTGGACGCCGCCCACGCGCGCTGACGTCAGTTCTGTACACGACTTTCCGCGCCAGGAACACAGAGCCATGCTAGATACTGACCACTGGTGCATTGAAACTAGGGCCCTGAAAGGGATGACCTTAACCCTAGAAATCAGTTCGCAGAACAGGGAGGATGGGTGGGGCGGTAAGAAATCTATCACTACTAATGTTTCTTACAGATATATCATTACCGAAGGTAAGTAACTTGTGCATCTGAAAGAAACACATAGTGATAGATTCCTTACCTTAGAATAGATACTCCAGCAACACCAACCCCGGTGGTGGGTCTGCGAACAAAGATCACTCCAGAAAGTCACGGAGAACAGAATGGCCAAAGAAGCCGTCTCTCCGGACTTGGCTGTCCAGGCAGTAATGTTTGGTAAACGTGTGCAGCGAGGCCCACGTGGCTGCCTGACATATGTCTTGCAGGGGGACACCACGTCCCAATGCAGTAGTGGCTGCAGTACCTGTGGTGGAATGAGCACGCAGCCCCACCGGAGGTTCTTTTTTAGCCAAAGAGTAATAGGCTTTGATACACAAGACAACCCAGCGGGAGATGGTTCTCTTATGAACCGCCCGACCTTTCTTGGTGCCAACGTAGCCAACAAAAAGCTGGTCATCCACCCGGAACTGCTGTGTGCGGTTAAGATAAAAAGAAAGCGCACGTTTTGGGTCCAGACGGTGGAGCCGCTCTTCCTCTCTGGAAGGATGCAGAGGCGGGAAAAAGGTGGGCAAGGTAATAGTCTGCCCAATGTGAAAGGCCGTAACCACTTTTGGCAAAAAGGAAGGACGGGCCTGAGCACAACCTTGTCCGGATGGACTGAAAGGAAAGGAGGCTTACAGGAAAGAGCCTGGAGCTCACTCACCCGCCTGGCGGAAGTGATGGCCACCAGGAAAGCAGTCTTTAACGTCAAAAGACAAAGATTGACAGTTGTCAAGTGGCTCAAAGGGAGCGCACATCAAATACGTCAGAACCAGATTCAAGTCCCACTGAGGCATCACGAAAGGAATAGGAGGAAAAAGGTGAGTAATGCCTTTAAGAAACCTATTTACAACAGGGGACTTGAAAAGAGAGGGCTAATCAGGGAGCCTGAGAAAGGCCGAAATAGCAGAAAGGTAGCCCTTGATAGTGCCCAGAGCAGAGCCCTGCCGGGCCAAAGAAAGAAGGAACAGTAGAACCTCAGAAAGAGGGGCAGAAAGGGGATCCACAGCCTTTGCTGTGCACCATGCCACAAATTTGTTCCACCTGCAGGCGTATACCACTTTAATAGAGGGACGCCTGGCTGCCAGAATAACGTCACAAACTTCAGGAGGCAAGTCGAAGGGAATCAACTGCCGCCGCTCAATCTCCACGCAAAGAGGTGGAGGCTGGACAGGTTCGGGTGGAGGACCGTCCCCTGCTGCTGCGACAGAAGATCCTCCCGAAGAGGCAGTCGGATCGGGGGAAAGATGCTCATACTGAGTAGCTCGGGATACCAAACTCTTCGAGCCCAGTCCGGAGCCACAAGAATGACTTGGGCCCGGTCGCGCCTGATCTTCTTCAGCACTCTGGGCAGAAGTGGTATAGGCGGAAAGGCGTACAACAGACCGCAACTCCACTCGCGACGAAAAGCGTCGCCGAGCGAGTGCCGCCTTGGAAATTCCAACGCGCAGAACTGATGACATTGCGCGTTCTCTTCGGTGGCGAATAGATCTAACCAAGGCTCCCCCCACTGCTGAAAGAGACCTTGCGCCACCTCCGAGTGAAGATGCCATTCGTGATCGAGCATGCAACTGCGGCTGAGTTCGTCCGCCCTGGCGTTCAGAGAACCTGCCAGGTGTTGAACCACCAGAGACATGCCCTGATGTTCCAGCCATGTCCAGAGACGCAGAGCCTCTTGCCAGAGGGTCCACGACCCCACCCCGCCTTGTTTGTTGCAGTACCACATGGCGGTGGTGTTGTCCGTGAACACCTGCACTACTCTCCCCTTGACAGAGGGAAGGAATGCTTTCAGTGCAAGCCTGATCGCCCGCAACTCCAAAATGTTAATATGGAGCCGGGACTCCGCCGGAGACCAGAGGCCTCTGATCTCCGCCTCTCCCATGTGGCCTCCCCATCCCAGGAGGGACGCATCCGTCACCACTGTGAACTCCGGTTGGGGAAGGGAGAGGGATCTGCCGTCGACCCAATGCCGGTTCGTGAGCCACCACTGCAATTGGTGTGCAGTGCCCTCCGAGATCTGGACGTGATCGGACAGGTTTCCCTGATGCTGCACCCACTGGAACTTCAGGTCCCACTGCAGAGCCCGCATACTCCACCTGGCATGATTGACCAGCAGGATGCAGGAGGCCATGAGGCCCAGCAGCCTCAGAGTCACTCTGACCGAAACCCAGGACAAGGGCTGAAAGATGGGAATCAGAGCCCGAATGCCCCGGACTCGCTGTTCGGGAGGATAGACCCGAAACTGCGCCATGTCCAGAACCGCTCCGATAAAAAGGAGCTTCTGGGAGGGAATCAGGTGCGACTTCGGCACATTGATGGAGAACCCCAGCAAGTGCAGGAGGTCGGCAGTAGACTGGAGGTGGGAGACGACTGTCTGGGGCGAGCCCGCCTTCAACAACCAGTCATCGAGATAGGGGAAGACTGAGACCCCTGATCTGCGCAGATGAGCTGCGACCACCGCCATCACCTTGGTGAACACCCGAGAGGCGCTGGTAAGGCCAAAGGGGAGCACGGTAAACTGAAAGTGCTCGTGGCCTATCATGAACCGTAGGTAACGCCTGTGGGCTGGCAGGACGGGGATGTGGAAATAGGCGTCCTGCAAGTCCAGCGCCACCATCCAGTCTTGTGGGTCAAGAGCAGACAAGACCTGAGCTAGAGTGAGCATCTTGAACTTCTCTTTGCGGAGGAAGCGATTGACGTTCCGGAGGTCCAAGATAGGACGCAGGCCTTTGTCCTTCTTGGACACCACAAAGTAGTGGGAATAACAACCACGACCTACTTCGTGCGTCGGAACGCGCTCGATGGCCCCCTTGGCCAAGAGGGCCGCAACTTCCTGCTGAAGAAGCACCAAGTGATCCCCCGACATGCGGTGGTATTGAGGTGGCATGGCTGGGGGGTAGTCTCGAAGGGGAGGGAGTAGCCCCTTCGGACTATCTCTTAAACCCACCTGTCCGAAGTGATGGTGCGCCAGTGGGGGAGGTGATGGCGGAGCCTGCCGCCCACTGGCGTGTGATGGACCTGAAAGTTCGGACTAGGAAGGTTTGGAGGCAGAGGTGGCGGGGGTGGTGGTCTGACCCACCCGCTGGCCCCTTTGTCCGCCACGGCGGAACCAGCGTCCGCGCTTGGATGACTGTTGCGCCGGCCTGTGGCTCTGTTGCGAACGCTGCGGGGCGCCCCTTCCTGTGCCACGAAAGGAGCGAAAAGCGGAAGGCGGGGGAGGGCGGACTGCCGAGAGTCCCAAGGACTTGGCCGTAGCCTGTGAGTCCTTAAACCGCTCCAACGCGCTGTCCGCTTTGTCGCCGAAGAGGTGACGGCCATCAAAGGGCATGTCCATAAGGGTGTTTTGGACATCCCCTGAAAATCCAGTGGTTCTCAACCAGGCGTGGCGACGAACCGCCACCGTCGTTGCAATGGATCTGCCCAGTGAGTCGGCAGTGTCTAGACCACAACGGATCATGAACTTGGCTGCGTCTCTCCCCTCTGCAACAGCCTGGGCGAGAGCAGGCCGGGCCTCCTCCGGACACTGAGACAGCACGTTCGCCACCGTATCCCACAGGCAGTGGGAATAACGGCCCAAGAGGCATGCGGCGTTCATGGACCGCAGCGCAGAGCTGGTGGAAGAGAAAATCTTCTTCCCAAACTGATCCAGCTTCTTGGATTCCCTATCCGGTGGGGCGGAAGGGAAGGCGGTTGGGGAAGCAGAGGCTTGGACAACCAAGCTCTCGGGGGTGGGATGTTGGGAGAGGAAAATGGGGTCACCCGGAGCCGGGCGATGGCGTCGGGCCACGTTCCTATCCACAGGAGCCCCTGTGGTGGGCCTGGACCAAGTGCCCAAAGAACGTCCGAAAGGGCTTCATTAAAGGGCAGCAGCGGCTCCGCAGAAGTAGCTGCTGGCTGAAGCACCTCTGTCAGGAGGTTAGTCCTGACGGCCACAGTAGAGAGGTGTAGGGCCTCCGCCGCCCTACGCAACACCACTGCGTAACTGGCTCCCTCCTACGTAGCCACGGTAGGAGGAGACAGCATGCCAAGGTCTGGTGAGGTATCCAGGCCACTGGCATCTCCCAATTCCTCAGCCCAGTCCTGTTCAGACTCGCAGGCTGCAGCGAGAGGGTCGTCCAACCCCTCCCAGTCCTCCCCTTGCTCCTCAGGCTGTTCAACAGGCCGAAAATAAGGAGCAGGGACATGGGGATAGAAATCCCCAAACGGCGTCCAGAACGGCATCGACCGACGCCGCGTCCACTTCGGGGCTGAACCCGAGGTCGACGTCGTCCCGAGGAGCGGGCAGCGTCAGGATCGGTGCCGGTGGGGTCGACGTCGGAGGCGTAACGAGGTCAACCGGCGTCGACCGGGATCCAGGCCTGGATCCAAGGGTGTCCTGCAGCGCCGGGGCCGGAGCCGCCGGCGATGAAACGCGAGGACACCCATGCGGGACCGCGGGGCCCGTAGGCGCACCAGCGGAACCCGGCGGCCCAAAGAGGCGTACCCTCAGCCGCGTCGCGCGACCGGCGAGGGGAAGTCGGAGAATGATGACATTTCTTCAACTTCTTGTGCTTCGCCTTACCTGACCCCGAGTGCGAAGACTTCGATCCCGGCGATCGCCGATGACTCAGCGCACGGTCCCTCGACCTCCCTCTGGACCGGGACCTCTCACGGCACGGAGCAGACTGCCGGGCTTCAAGCAGCTTTCGGGACCGCTCCCGCAAAGACTTTGGAGCCATGGACCGGCAGTTGGGGCACGACTTGGGGTCTTGGTCGCGCCCCAGGCAGAAGAGACACACGCGGTGCGGGTCGTCACCGACATCATCCGATGACAGTCCTCGCAGGATTTAAAACCGGGCATCCCTAACTGCACCAGGGGTCGATATCGACTCGAAAAAGGGTGAGAAAAAGATCTCAAAAACGTAGTCAAAAAAGACTAGGGGTACCGCTCTCTCCGGATCTGCGCTTGCTGGCGCGGAAAAAGAAAGAACTGACGTCAGCGCGCGTGGGCGGCGTCCAAGTAGCACCCGCGACGTCATCTCGGCGACCACGACGCCAACGACAGACGCGGAGCCGCACAACGCCCCTACCGACGCGCAGGGGTACTGCTGACGAAAACTTTCCGGACGCCTGGGGATATTCTAAGGTAAGGAGTCTATCACTATGTGTTTCTTTCAGATTTTTAAATCAACTTACATCGAACCCTGGGGGGTTTCTGAAGCATCGGATCAGAGCTCCACGTGCTTCATTTTCTCAGCTGGGGGATCAAAAGTCAAATACTCTTTCTTCTGATATCTCGGGCTCCGTTGGGCCATTTTGTGCAAACCTGGGTTCATTGTGCTCCTGGTGGCGAGCCCTAGACACCTGGAGCCTTTTCCACAGACTTCCTGGCCTCTATGTTGGTACACTTTGCAGGGGACTGGTTCTACTGGCGCCCAGCACCAGTCTTTCACCTTTTTCTTGTCCTCTGGTGCTACTCACCTCCTGTTTGGGTGCAGAAGTCCAGTTCTTCCCCCCCAACTGATCCTTAGGGGGTGAAATAGGATCAGCTTCCATGGTCCTGGAGAGGCCCTGGTCCTAGGTGTAGGAAACTGGAATTTTGTTGCAGATGTCTTCCCACTTTTTGAACCCCATTAGAACTACTAGGTCCTGATTTTCGACTCCGACAGTGCACTAAAGCCTGCTAACCAGGCTTTAGTGCCAGTGCTCTTTCCTTAGTACAAGGTAAAATGGTCTAAATGTAATGCAATTGGCACACACTTTAGCACCCCTGTAAGTCCCTAGTAAGTGGTACCGCTGGTACCTAGAGCATGGGTACTAAAGAGGGTTCCTAAGGGCTGTAGCATGTATTATCCCCCCTAAGGGTCCCCTTACAGATTCCATTCAGGCTGCCATTGTAGACTGCGTGACATGGTGCAAACCATATTTAAAAACGCAGCGTGGCACGCTCACTGTGTGCCATGCCAAAGTCACTGCATGTAATATATGTAAGTCACCCCTACAGCAGGCCAAGTAGCCCTCAGGCAGGGTTCACTGCATGAGCAGCTGTGCCCATGTGCTGTGTAGTTCGATTACTAGATGGTACAAGTGAACAGGGAAGCCATATTAAGTATATATACTGAGCACTGATCATTACGAGTTCCCAAACTACATGATGGCTTTACTGAACCCTAAGGTGTCTTAATAAATCTGAACTGTTACCAGCACTAGATTTGTTATGACATGCACACAGAGGGCACCTTAGAGGTGTCCCCTGAAAACCCTATCAGCATCTAGTGGGCTGGCTGACTGGTATGGTTCAGCCTGCCACCACAGACAGGTTTCTGACCCCCTGCAGGTGAAAGCCTGCGCT
Organism: Calotriton arnoldi; assembly: GCA_963921515.1. Classification (NCBI taxonomy): domain Eukaryota; kingdom Metazoa; phylum Chordata; class Amphibia; order Caudata; family Salamandridae; genus Calotriton; species Calotriton arnoldi. Next base: position 4,246,580 of record CAWUFW010000074.1, on the reverse strand, counting down.
CTCTGAGGCCAGAAACAATGCCTGCTCCGGAGGAAGGTGGTCACACCTCAAGCAGGTTGGCTAGTGATTTAGCATATCAAAGCCAGTGGTTTCAAAGCCGCTGCTGCCTTTGATACATCACCCTGGCTTCCCCCAGACCTGGGAGATGCCACCCCCTGCCCTGAGGCCCATTTGGCACCAGGACAGGCAGGAAATTAGCTATGCGAGTAGGTGTGTTGCACCTCCAGGCTAGTCACACCCCTAAGGTGGACTACCTGATGTGTTCCACGAAAGAAGGGTTCCACCATCTTGTGTTTGGTGGAATTAGGAACTCTGGTACAGGGTTATGTCCACTACCCACAGGCACCAGTCATGTAGGGGGTGTAGTGACCCTAAGGGTAGGTATCCCACTGGCTACTACCCTTCACTAATCTTCACGCCTCTAAATTTAGTATTTACGTGGCCCCCGACACCAGGAACTCAGATTTGTCTGCCTGAAAGTTGAAGGACAAAGAAGAGCTGAAGACGTGAGAACTGTGGACCAGCATCAACACTGGTGCAAAACCCTGCCTGACTGCTGCTCGCCCGACAATCAACGACTCGTCCAGAAGCGGAACAGCCACCCCAAATTCTTGGAGGTCTGCCAACACTTTCGCGACCCACCAACATCTCCCTTGGAGTGCAGGAGCCACTCCTATGCACCAGCAGGCACTGACTGCAGCTGCCCGGTACACCTTTCTGTTGACCCCCAGGCCCACAGAGGGAACAGCATCCCAAGAAGAGGTCTTTGTGCTCTAGGAGGTCAGAACCGTCCCCGTGCAAAGTTTAGAAATGCCAGGATCCCCAGGAGCCGCCTTGCACCAATACCGAGGTACCAGAGCCAGTTGCAAGTATCAAGGCTTGTTTGTGTTCAGTCGGAACACCACCGCCGCCAAAACTTACCTGCACTTTGAGGGACTTTGAGAGAGGCCAGCTCCACACTGAGAGTGGCCCTGCTGTGTTTCTTTTCCCTCTTCTGCAGGAACACCGAGAACCGTGAGAGCCTCTAACTCACCGACCCACCAGACAAAACACCTCTGCACCCGAGCTCCCCAGCCCAGGTTCACGTAAACCGATGGTGTCTCTGTGGTCCTGAGACCCTCAAGAGCCGATTCACCCTTCCCCCCGGTTCTGCCAGACTGGTCCCCCAGTTGCCTCTTGCAGCCTTTTCTTACAGGTACTTTTCCCCATTGACTTTAACGTGTAGCGTTCGATGCTACCACAGCTGAAAGCACCTCTGCACCCGAACACCCCAAGGCAGGTAAACTTGAACTCTTGGTGCTTTCTTGGACTTTGGCCCCTACTTACCTCAAGTCCAGAAGAACAGTTTGTCGCTCCAGGTGTCCATGGTGTTGCCGTCGTCCAGGTTCCAGAGTCCAACAACAACTCTCCCTTGTGCAACAGTTTTGAAATAGGGTGGAAGGCTCTAGAAGCCAGGCAGCCCTGGCCAATCCTAGGGTGCCACATCACTTATCCGCACCTGTTCCAACCCTCCTGCACAGCGTTCTGTCAACCCCCGGGCCCACCGAGGGAGCAGCACCCCAGCAAGATGTCTTTGTGCTCCAGGAGGTCAGATCCGTGCCCTTGCCAAGCTTGGAGACATCAGGACTCATCGGAGCCACCATCCACCAATACCAGAGGTACTGGAGTCAGTTGCAAGCACCAAGTCTTGTTTGTGTTCAGTCGGAACACCTCTGCCGCCAAAACTTACTTGCATGTTGAGCGGCTCCAAAAGAGGCTAGCTCCACACTGAGAGTGGCCCTGCTGTGTTTCTTTTCCCTCTTCTGCAGGAACACCGAGAACAGTGAGAGCCTCAAACACACCGACCCGCCAGACAAAACACGTCTGCACCCAAGTACCCCAGCCCGGGCTCACGTAAACCGATGGCGTTTCTGTGGTCCTGAGACCCTCAAGAGCCAAGCATCTCCCCCCAGTCCCCATGGGTTTGTTCTGCTGGACTGGTCCCCCAGAACCCCCTTGCAGCCTTTTCTTACAGGTACTTTTCCCTATTGACTTTAGCGTGTAGCGTTTGAGGCTTCTACTGCTGAAAGCACCTCTGCACCCGAACACCCAAGGGCAGGTAAACGTGAACTCTTGGTGCTTTCTTGGACCATTGGCCCCTACTTACCTTAAGTCCAGAAGAACAGTCCTGTAAGTCGTCTGTAAGTGTACAAATGCGGTGTATGTTTCTTCTATAGGATAAAATTTCCGCGTTCGAGGTTCATGCCTCAAATCTGACAGCTGTCATTTTATACTGTTTTTACTGTCAAATTTGATAACGTCTGAGGTACTTACTTGATTCTGATAATCTTGGTGTCTAAAATTCTATAAAAAAGATATGTTATTTTTCTAAAATTGGTCTCCAGTATCTTCTTGGGTGTGCGTCTCATTTATTGACTTTGTATACAACAAATGCTTAACACCACCCTCTGATAAGCCTAAACTGCTCGTCCACACTGCCACAAAGAGAGCATTTGGGATTATTAATTTAAGCCCTGTAAGCCAATAGGGGTCTCCTGGACTTTCTACTTAGTGTACCTCATTTTGGTATACTACATAAAAAGCCAGCTTCCTACAATGAGTGACTCTGCAGTCTTGAGGCAGATCATTACTCACTTGGTGCCACTAATACGAGAGCAACAACACGTTCATGATCACCCCTTGCTCTCCAGAGGTCTGCGTCCCTGCCAGGACCTTTCCCACAAAACTTCAAAGAGGACCTCCATCCTGAGTTGGTTTCAGAGGTCTGGACTTCCTCCTTTGTTCAGTGGGCCTGGGATGTCCCAATCCTGGTACAGTGTGACAGCTAATTAAAGGATGCAGATTTTCATTCCCAACCCTTCCTCCTCAGGAGCGGAGTGAAGCACTGTTAATTGCTCCCTTTGTGTAGGGAGGCCTTTGTTTCTTCTGTTGGGGAGCATGGTGAGACCTGGGCTCAGATCCCGAGCTGAGTTGAGCCAGGGAAATATGAAAATTCTGAACGACCCATAAGGTGTACATACATCTGCTTGGGAATTTCATAATCAAACTTGGCGCATACCTTTTCCCCAGTTTGATACCTTGCTGGGACTTTGTAGGCCAAAGGGAAACAAAACTGCACTCTAAGGCAGATTCACACACACATATATACATATATACACACATATATATATATATTTGGATTTTAATAGAGCTGAGTTATGAGACCCCAGACCCACGAATAATGAAAGTGTGGGCCGAAACCAACCTGGAGTCGTCCAGAAAATTGGTGGTCATTCTTGTCAAATATGCAGAATTAGATCGCCTAAAATTACAGGAACAAATAGAAACGTTAAATGAGGTGTTAGAAATGGGATTTTTGGGTAGGCTAGGGCATGTGCCAAAGCCAGGCAGAAACCACCACTCTAGTCAGGATAAGGGAGTTACACTCCTAAAATAACCCCTGCTCACCCCTTGGTAGCTTGGCACGAGCAGTCAGGCTTATCTTAGAGGCAGTGTGTAAAGCATTTGCACATAACCAACATTAATACAGTGTAAGCACTACAAAAGGACACCACACCAGTTTAGAAAAATATCCAATATTTTTATATACTTAAGACAAGACCAAAAACGATAAAAATCCACAATACAGTACTTAAAAATCTTTAGTTATCAAAATATGCTTGAAAAACAGTTCCTTGATGTCGATAGCTCCGTCCGGGGCTATCACGGCGTCGTGAACAAACAAATCCAAACAGTTCTGGCTGACCGCGGCGTCGCGGGCCAGCTACGGTGTCGGGAAGACCCGCAAACAGTACCTTTTAGAAATGCAGGGCGTCGGCGACCTTTCGTTGAGCTTCCGAAAGCACAGCGTCCGCAGGCGTCGGTTCCGGATGTCGGTGCAGGAGTCGTCGGGGCCCTCGAAGTCACACGCGTTGCAGATCGATCTCCTCTCTGTTGAAGTCAGGAGCGCTGGCGTCAGCAGGCGTCGTGTGCTGCGGTGCGAAGTGCAGCGGTGCGGCGCCCTCAGGTCGCGGTGCGAGCAGCGGCTCGGTGGTGGTGTCGGATGGTGTCGTCGGTGAGACCAGGGTCGCGGTGCGAGATGAAGGCGGTGCTCGTCACAGTGCAAGCAGCGGCGTCGTCGTTGCTGAAGCACTTCAGGACACGGAGTCGGCAGCGGCGTCGTAGACGTCGTCGGGTTGTTTTTCTTCTGTTGCAGCACAAAACACACAGTCCCCAGTGCTGAGGGCAGAAGAGCTTGAAGTCTTTGCTGTTCCTGAGACTTCTTGAACAGGGGGCAGGCTCTACTTCCAGCCCTTGGAGAGACTCACAAAGTAGATTGCAGAAAGTTCAGTCCAGTCCTTTCACTGCCCAAGACAGAAGCAGCCACTGCAGGCCAACACAGCAAAGCACACAGCAAAGTGGTAGTTCCTCCTCACAGCTTCTCCGGCTCTTCTTCTTGGCAGTCTTCTTGATCCAAAAGAGTTCTAAAGTTCAGGGGTCTGGGCCCCAATATTTATATCCCAAAATCCTTTGATCTCTTAGGCAGAGTGTCTGTGCCCAGCCAGAACCAGTTCTGCCTTCTCTGGTGTGACTTCCTGGCAGGAATTGGAGACGGCATTGTCAGAGGCAGACCAGGCTCTTTTAGGTGCAAGGAAATCTCCTCCCCCTTCCCCAATTGCAGCCCAGGTCTATTCAGCCCTTTCCCGACCCACCTAGACTATCTGGAGCCACTCCTGCTCCCCAGCCTTCTGTCATCCAAAACCCAGACAGGCAATCCACATTCCAGCAGAGGCACACGGGATGACTGAGCAAGAAAATACCTACTTTCTAAAAGTGGTATTTTCAAACACAGAATGTAAAAATCACCTTCACTAAAAGATGCATCTTTAGATTCTGAGTTCAGGCATACTAAACTTTATTTTCCTACCTAGTTCCCAGGGACAGTTATGTTTATAAGATGTTATAAACAAACTTCCCATTCTGTCCTATAGGGAACAGGTAGCCTTGCAATAGTGAAAAACGAAATTGGCAGTAATTCACTATCAGGACATGCCACACACACCAGGGCATGTCCTACCTTTCACATACACTGCACCCTGCCCACAGAGATACCTTAGGGGTGGCTGACATGTAAGAAAAGGGAAGGTTAGAGACTGGCAAGTGTGTGCACTGGCCAAGTCAACATGGCAGTTACAAACTGCGCGCAGACTCTACAATGGCAGGTCTGAGTTACCTTTTCAGGGCTACTCACGTGGGTGGCACAATCAGTGCTGCAGGCCCACTAGTCGCATTGGATTTACAGGCCCTGGCACACTCAGTGCACTTTACTAGGGACTAACAAGTAAATCAAATATCCAATCATGGAAACACCAATCCATAACACAATTTACACAGAGAGCATATGCACTTTAGCACTGATTAGCAGTGGTAAAGGGCCCAGAGTCCTAAAACCAACACAAACAGGTCAAGAAAAAGTAGGAGGAAAAAGCAAAAAGTTTGGGGATAACCCTGCAAAAAGGGCCATTTCCAACATGAGGAAATAAGTCAAATGGGCCAGAGCGAAGAGGAGACTAAACGGCGAGATGAAATGATAAAAAGACTCCGCGAGGAGGAAGAAAAAATTCGAGAGCGCAAAACATTCAAATTTCACAGGGATAAGGCAGATTACGAGAACAGCCGCATCTTTACTTTTGCGAAAAAATATGATGATTCGCTGAAAATCTCAAACTACAGCGGAAAAAGCACTGCCAAAGTGAATGCTGGGAACAACAGGGGGCGACATGAAGACTCCTCCACTTCGGACCTAAGCTCGGCCCTGGAAAGCGAAACCGAGCTTGACTCCAGGAACTTTAGAGGCATGCAAGTTCCAGCTAAACTGTCATTGGTAGAGGAACTGGATTTTTTATGCGTAGAAGAAGACAAACTCTACGACCTCTACCCCAGCAAAACAGACAAGGAAAAACAGAACAACCAAACGCCGGGAGAGGAGACAAGCCAAGCCAAGGAGAACAAAAGAGACAAAACACACGCAGATGGAAACGCAAATAACCAATGTGACGGTCTCTAACAACATGGTAGTGAATCTGGCCAATGTGGAACTAAACGAAGCAGAAAACAGTTACTGTCCCTCAGGCTCTCATACTGCCCCAAAAGCACATTTAACTATGCAGCCACAAGAATGGACATTTTTAAGGGGGTACGAAAACTCAAACTTAAAAAATTCCACATGCTTAAGGAAAAGGCAACCAATGACACACAGACCAACGTGATTATTTAACAGCCACAAACTTTGCCCCCTTTCAATCTAACTGCCTCAGATTTGCCAATACTAAGAGATTTACAGGAATTGGCCCAGGAAAATCTACAACAGGAACCGGACAATCAATTACCAACAATAACAGAAGAATTTTGCAATAGCAGGAAGGAACAACAGAACGTTGCCACCACAGCCTTTAAACCTAAATCAACATTTACTCCAATCATGCCAAGAGAATCTATCGATATATTCCATTAACAAACCATAGCAGGAATTAAAAGACTCAACTACAAAATAAGAGGAATTAAAAGAGAAAAAAATAACAGACAGGAGATCCAATACCACCAACTCATGGCTAAATTGAAAAACAATACCCAGTTAATTATAAGAAATGCCGACAGAGGAGGCAACCTGGTCATTTGGGGGAAGAAAGATTACATAGAGGAAGCCACGGGGCAACTATCAGATCGGAATTGCTACCGTAAGAGTGACATGCTCGAAAACGCAACCTACAATGCATACTATAATAAACTACTGGCATGGAAAAGCGCAGGTTTGTTAACAATGGATGAATACAATTTTTTTTTAAATGACACACCGACAACACCGGTCATTTATTTCATCCCAAAGCTGCACAAGAACCTACTCAATGCCCCGGGACGGCCAATAATCTCTGCAAAAAATAGTCTGACAGAAAAAACATCACAATATGTAGATCATTTTTTTACAAGAGCACGTCCAGCAACTTCCCTCCTACATAAAAGACACTGGAGACTTTTAGCCAAAATTCAAGATTTAAAGTGGCAAAATGACTTTTTATTAATAACTATGGACATAACTGCACTCTATACAAGCATCAACCACAAAGATGGAATAAGGGCTGTACAACATTATCTTAGAAAAAGATCTGCCCCACATGAGCAGCAAAGTAAAATGTTAATTAATATGATCGATTTTTGCTTGAATAACAATATCTTTCTATTTCAGAGCGCCTTATACCAACAGTTACGTGGGGTAGCGATGGGGGCCAGCTTCTCCCCTAGCTATGCTTGCCTTCACATGGGTTGGTGGGAGGAGCTGGTCCTACAAAAATCCTTTGAGACAATATTACACAACAATGTAAAACTATGGTTAAGATATATTGATGATCTGTTTCTAATCTGGCACGGGACCGTGCCAGATGCACAGAAGTTTATTGATGGTCTGAATGAGAACGACATTACAGCAGACATCAGTGCAGATACGTAACCTTTCTTGACATCCAGGTTTACATTAAGGAGGGCAAGATGGAGACCAGGGTACATAGAAAACCTACGGCTGGCAACTCAGTGTTGCATGCAGCCAGTGCCCACCCACAACATCTCATACACAGCATCCCCTATGGGGAAATGATTAGACTGAAAAGAATCTGCAGCAACAAGGAGGATCTATGGACAGCACAACAAGCTAGCAAAGCCAGATTTTTAGAGAGAGGGTACACTAGCAAATGCATTAATGCAGCCATTATCAAAAGCCAGGCGCTGCATAGGGAAAACTTACTCAAACTCACCCAGCATCAGACATCCACTTCGTTAACCGGGGAAGTCACAGACAGGCCTAACACACTAGGGGACACCTGCAGAATGATAATTGGGTTTAGCAGACAAGAGAAAGCTATCAATCGCATTATTCGCAGAAATTGGCCAATAGTGTTAAATGACCCAACGATAGGCCATCTGCTACCAACCAAATTAGCCATCACCCATAGCAGAGCACCCTCCATGAAAGATGAGCTGGTGCAGAATAACCCTATCAGCAAAACTTCTGAGACTTGGCTGTCCCAAAGAAAGGTTTTTTTTAAATGCAAGTCATGTAAAGCCTGTCAGCACGGTATCAATAGATCAACATACACAACACCGTTTAGCAAACAGGAGCACATCATCAACAAAGCTCTCACCTGCAAAACCGATCATGTTGTATATGTGCTCGAGTGCCCCTGTGGTTTGAGATATGTGGGAAGTACCAAACTACAGGGGCACAAGAGGATATTGCAAAACATTAGAGCCATAAAAAATCAAGATCAAACATACCCAGTGGCTCGACATTTCAGTGAAATGCATCAATCTGATCCCAGAGATTTGAAATATTTTCTAATTGATGCCGTACAAACTAGTAACAGAGGTGGGAACAGAGAAAAAGTCCTGCACAAGTTAGAAATGCAATGCATTCTGGAGTTCGACTCCAAACACCCTGGGGGTCTAAACATCACTGAGGACCTATACACATGTCTGTAGTATACATTAGGGAATCTCACGACATACATCAATGCAGTCAAGGTATTATACAATGATCATCTCTAACCCAATATAATAACTTGGGAAAGGTGCTGCTATGCCATTCGATATTACAGTCGGAAAAATGTTCTTTTTTTAAATGTATTATATTTATCGTTTTAGCTCTTTTAGCATTTTTTGCATTGAGGAGAATTTTAGCACTTGCACTTTAGACAATAAGCTAAGCACTTTTTGCACTTTAGTAGTTATGTTTACATAGAACAACCCTCTAAACACAATTGTGTATGCAAGCACCTCTAGGAATTCAGATTTGGTTCATCCTGAATATCCTATTTATCCAGTACTGTATTTGGCAGAATTTGCACATTTTGTATTGTACAAGGATGTTTCTTTTATCACAGTTTTTAGCGAGCAAATTTTACAATATAATTGTTTTTATTGTAAAGCTAGTTAAACTGTTGATGGTCCAAATATGTTGCCAACAAGCGGTATCTAAACCAGTATCTATTTACATAGTCATGCTGTTCATATAATGACATCGCACCATAGATACTGAATGTGATTAGACTGTA